>JADLZK010010820.1:0-699805 GCA_015847255.1 Hyparrhenia diplandra | reverse complement strand
TCACACATACATCATACATGTGACACTGAACAAGACCTCCGGTGTTTCTAACTCTCTTCATAGAAATAATCCATGTTTTTAAATAGCTGGGTATGAAAAATAGCGCCAGCACTCTTTCTCGGACGCTATTAAGCGCTTATAGCGCTATAGCGCCGCTTTACGCCGCAAAGTAGCGCTAGTCGCTGCCGCTATAGCCGCTCTATAGCGTGAATAGCGGCGCTATAGCGTAAATAGTGGCATGACGAATAGCGGCGCTTATAGCACGTAATAGCGGCGCTATAGCGTGATATAGCTCAAATAGCGCTAATAACGCTGAAAAAGTGTGATAGCTTCGCGTGAGTTGCTCCACGCCGCTATAGCGCGCTATTTAAAAATGTGGGAAATAATAAATAAAAAGGGATAAAAAAACGATTTTTCTCAATAGCGTGCATTAGCACGCACTTTCATTAAGGGAAATTAGAGAGTTTTTACAACCCCACCCCTTTTGGCGAGATGCCGCCGGTATCCTGGGGAGGCACACTAGACAAAGATCGCCGGGCTTAAACGGGTCGCCGCGAAGATGTATTAAACTAAGAACTGATTGTGTGACGTAAAAGAGCTCGCGTTGTAGCCTAGCGAACCAAGCAGAGAGTAGCGGCTCCAAAGACCTGTACTCGCCGCAGCACCACTCGTCCGCCTCCGACATGGCCTTGCCGAAGGGTGGCCGCGGCATGAGTGGGAGACGTTGTCAAACGCTCGCTCGTTGCGCTCCTTCTAGATCTCCCGTGTGACGAGGAGCACCAAGGAGCTGAAGCCTCGACGAACTCCGAAGGCAACGCCGACGAGAGTCAAGCCACTGGGTGACGGGTGGAGGTATCAGGCCCCGGGCAAAGGTGCTCTAGGCCCGCTAGGGCGCAGGAGGCGGAACCAAAGTTCCTCGCGAAGACGCCGCCGAGAACAAGTGGTCGGCTATCTCAAGCTCCTCGTGGAGCACAAGGGCGCACCGGCCGAAGGTCGCGTCGCGGCCGCATCCGCCAGCTTCCTCGCCGGGCCCGTGAGTCGGCATCATGGATGGCAACCGTAGTGCCGTAAGAAGAACTTGACTCGAGAGAGGGGGGCTGTCTTCCAAAGTTTCGGCGCCTGTGATACGACCCCGTGAGAATAAAGCGCTATAGGCCGAGGAGCCGTGTATTCCCCACTTTATGTCCACTTCCAAAATGAACCTGTCCCGGGTCCCGAGAAATGTTGACGCCTTTTGTAGTTTGACCCATAGGTTGCGAAGCCTTCTTTGGTGCTGAATTTGCTCGCTTTCTTGGGGCAAAGAAGAGTTATTTCCATCTAACAGAGACATGGTTCCAATCCATGTTTGTCATGTTGTCTTCCTAATAAAGCCAGCAATGGCTCCTCCCAGTGTCTAAAAAAACACATACGACTCGTTGTCGATGTGCACGGTCTGGTACCACTGAATGAGAGCTTTTACGCCAATAAAATGCAAATGTAAGTATGCAGCCCATGTCAAAGCTTTCAAGACCTAACCACAATGAGATCATTTTTATTGCAACTCTACTACTGGTATATAAGAAGTAGAGTTTTTATTGTTGGCTCTGAAATCATTACAAATACATGTGACACTGAACAAGACCTCCACTGTTTAACCTCTTGAAAGAAATAAATAAAAAAATCGATCACACGTGCCAATTAACCATATTTTGCCTAGCCACATGACGACGAGATCAATGCGCAGTCTCACCCGCCTGCATCTTCTTTGTAAGACACCACGATGTCCCGACGACGGGGACGCGCCGCCCGCCGCCGCGAAGTGCTCCGCTCACGCGGCGAGGTAAGTGGGAACTTGGCCTCGTCGAAGAGGTTGGTGCCGGCCACCGTCCACGGCCTTGATCCACGCCAGGTAGCCGTCCCCAGCGCCACGTCGACGTACCCGATGCTGTCGCTGCCGAAGAAGGGCTTCCCCTGGAGCACTCCGCGAGGCCCTTCTCCAGAGTCTCCACTGCCGGGATGGCCTTCTTGAACGTCTCGGCCCCTGTCCTCCGCGGTCTTGGACATGAAGAACGGCTCCCACGATGGGAAGAACTGCAAACAAATTAAATTATCAGGTTCTGCAAGTCTGAAACCGGACATAGTTGTTCTTCAAGGATTATCCTAAAAATCTGTTTTTGACGCAACTGAAATCTGGTTGTTATAAACACGAAAACCAAAGGCGGTCCAGCAGAGGAGGTCACCTTGTCATCGATGTAAGCGGCCCAGAAGCGAGCCTTAGAGCGCTTGTACGGATCGGACGGGAGGATGGCAGGCCCGGCCCAGAGCCTCATCGATGTACTGCACGATGACGAGCGACTCGCACACGGGGCGCCACGGTGGATGAGCACGGGCACCTTGCCGTCACGGGTTGGAGGTGAGTAGCAGCTCGCTCTTGTGCTCCAGGTCCTCCTCCACGTACTCGTACCCGGTCACGCCCTTCACGGCCAGCGCCTGCTTCACTCCGGATGCAGTACGGGCTCAGCCATTTCTAGCAGCTGCAACTCCGCCGCCGCCCTGCTGCCGCCATTGCTACTGTTGTTAGGTGCTCGCTAATGTGATTGATGCCCTTCAGCTCGTGCCTTGCCAACTACAGGTAGCCTGTGCTGCTGCTGCAGTTGATCTGCCTCTGATGGCGCAGAAGAGGGGTATATATTGAGCTCGGATCACGATCACGCAGAGGGCAACTTGTCTACTGCACGCGCGGTTGTTGGTTCCAGTTGCTTATGCTCAAAAGCATAAATAATTTATGTAATAGGTCAAGCTTTTTTGCGATAAAGAATAGGTCAAAACGGGCGACGGACCATTTGACGCTTGTCAGGATTGGAATCGGTGATGACGAACAGCTTTCGTTTACCCTTGAACAATGCAAAGTTGATGGGGAAATTGATGCACTCAGGCCTCAGCGGTGACGCACATTGCTTTATGAGGTGCTGGCTAATATGATATGATGCTCGTCGGCTCGTGCCTTGCGTGCCTGTAACTACGGTAGCTTGTTACTGCTGTTGTTGCTCTGCCTCTGCCGGCGCAGGAAGAAGGTTCTCGGATCACGCGGAGTTCAACTTGGCTGCCATTGCAAAATTACGGAGTTGTCACCATCTTATCGAGCGGTTGGCGGTTGGCGGTGGATATATGTGAGCATAAATTATTTATGCAACAGATTTAGGCAATCTACTCCAAACGATGGTGCTTCGTGGGTGCATACATGGGCTGGGACTGTCCTGCTCCATATCTTTTTTAGCTAAACGGTTTTAACTCCCTGCATTTAGTTCAAAAAATAAATTTGTAAGAGCATTCCAAAAGATGCCTGCATACAGGTTTTGTAAAAGCTGGCCCAATTTGGGGATTTTGTGTAACAGTTCGAACAACCGGTTATAGTGATTAACAAAAGCTTGAGCCGACTGCATTTGTTACCCTTAAGCAATGCAAAGTTCATGGCATATAGGCCTCAGCGCTGAAGCACATCACGTTCTAGACTATAATCTTTCCTAGCGCATACTAAATCTGTCCCGCGGTAGACGGTTGTCGGGAGTAATATTTTAAATGTCTCGCATTCACAATCGTGCGGCGTGCATTACCTACCCCTGTGTCACATTCATTTGAATGATTGATGAACCAGCTAAGAAGCTATAACAACAGATTGATAGGATAGAAAGAGTATATGAGAGAATCACCTTCTACCCGTCAACCAGTTATTTTATGCCCAACAAATAACCAGATTTTTTCCTATAAGGCCATCTCCAACAAGTGACCTATATAGCATAAAATGAGGCATGAATAGTGTTTTGGGTGGCCTCAACAGAGAAACGCAAGTGGAGGTAAATTTAAATGCTTGAGGTGTAGAGGTATTTGCATCCTTGCAAGATATTAATTTAAGTGAACAAAGAAGTGTCTTTATTTGGGGCTGAATGCATTTTGAGCGGCTGATCAGAGTCGTGTGTATGTTGCGTTAATTACCAATGATGTTAAGAGCGTCACAAGATATCTGACAAATTAAAAAGTACATGAAAATTAAAATTTTTCTTTAGTACTTAAAAATGTGTGATTTTAACTAAAGATAATTTGCTCGCTAATGTGATTGATGCCCGTCAGCTCGTGCCTTGACAACTACAAGTAGCCTGTGTTGCTGCTGCTGTTGATCTGCCCCTGATGGCGCAGGAAGAGGGGTATATATTGAGCTCGGATCACGATCACGTAGAGGGGCAACTTGTCTACTCCACGCGCGAGTTGTTGGTTTCATATATTTACTTATGCTCAAGCATAAAATAATTTATGGAATAGGTCAAAAAGCTTGGGCGACGGACCATTGACGCTTGTCGGGATTGGAATCGGTATTGACGAACAGCTTTCGTTTACCTTAAACAATGCAAA
Source organism: Hyparrhenia diplandra (assembly GCA_015847255.1). Taxonomy (NCBI): domain Eukaryota; kingdom Viridiplantae; phylum Streptophyta; class Magnoliopsida; order Poales; family Poaceae; genus Hyparrhenia; species Hyparrhenia diplandra. Next base: position 695,419 of record JADLZK010010820.1, on the reverse strand, counting down.
GTTGATGGGGGAATTATTGATGCACTCAGGCCTCAGCGGTAACGCACACGTTGCTATTAGACCAAGTATATATTATAAAAGCGCCGGCCGCTGGCTGCAAGATCGCCAAAACTTGCGGAGCAATCGTGACGGACCGCCATCCTTTGGCTTGTGAGCAAGTATTATAATCTGGTAGAATTTCTGGTACAGTAAGAGTTAACTCTGGCCTATATACCGGCCCACGCATGTCCCGGTGGTTAAGCGCCCGATTGTTAATAATGGGCGGGTTAATGCGTCTCATAGAGTTCTTTCAGGTTAGCACTTTGGCCGTTTTGTAAGCTTACAGCCCGGCTTTGCTTCTCTCTCATCCTTCTCTCCTCAGCGTCGGCGTTTAGGCCAGAACTGCAATTTTCTTTATACTTTTACTCTAAGAGCAAGGCGATAAGGGGTAGCCGACAAAAAGTGTATTTTTGGCTGCTTTTTGTTGCGTTTCTGAACGGCTCGTTTCTCTCTCTCCCTCTCACTTAGGATTCGTGGAAACACAAGTATTTGAATAGTTACTGTGGGGTTGTTGTTACTCTGCCTCTGTGGTGGCGTAGGGAAGGAGTTCTCGGATCGCAGCGAGGAGGTCTACACGGCTACCGCTCGCGAAATTCAGAGTTGTTATCATTTTATCGAGGGTTAGCGGTTGGTGGTGAATATACCGCGAGCATAAATTACATAACAGATTAAATTTAATCTATTCCTAAGACCCCATTTGCATCCTTGGGGTGAGTTCATAAATTAGCGGTTATAAGTTGAAATAAAGAAGAACGGGCGAAATCTATTTCCCAACTCTCACCTTATGAATTTAAGAGAGGCTAATACACGTGAACTTTAAAAAGTTGTATAATCTCAAACTACCAAGTCAAATAGTCTAATTTCTTGAGTAGATTCCAATCTCTAAAAACAAAAAGACCCTGGGCATAAGTGATTGCTGCCCCGTGGGTCCATCTATAAGGAGTATAAAATAAATTATGCAATAAATTAAGATTGAGCGATGAACCATTCCCAATTCCTTTGTCTGTCCAAGCCGATGGTTGGTGACGACGAACTGCTTTTGTTCCTTATAAACAATGCAAAGTCCATGGCAAATAGGCCTCAGCGCTGACGCACATCACGTTCTGGACTCCGGGTTTTATAATCTTTCAGCACAGATACTAAGTTCATGGCAAATGTAATAAGGCCTCCTTGCGCTGAAGCGCCCATCACAACTTGAGACAGTTGAACTACTTCATGCATTCCTGCTTTTACATTTGTATATAAGCTGTCTCTATCTAAAGTGAAAGATCATATTGGCCCCCCAACACATTTTTAATAATGGATAGTAATATCCAGTATACTACGTCGAAGATATGCTGGCCAATTATTACAAACTTCAGGGAAACAAAAGAAAGCCTCGGTCATACAACTGGCGACCGGAAGGCTAGTTCAAACAATATAAATGTTTCCATCCTTTTTTGGATATCTCTAAAGATAAATTCTAATTTTTTTGCTTATACGTTGAAGTGCTTCCTTGGCTGTCTCGTCCGCGGCACGGGCCCGATAGCGTAACCAATACACCACACGAAAATTACGCGCAAAATATAATTAGATTTCTTTTTGATTAAAAACCACATCATTTGGCATCTCGAGAGCCCGGCTTATTGCAGCCACCCCAACCCAAATCAAATTTCTAATCCTTTTATTTTTGATTAGTTAGCCGGTTCGAACATATGACTAATTAATCTAGGTTGAGTTAGTACCAATAGCAAAAAGATAATCCTCCATATCATTTTTAGTAAGAGATAGTCTGTGGAATATGCTAGCCAGTTTCATTCCCATTACAACAAAACGCAAGTACCAAACAACACATAAGCACATCAGTTCAAAGCCAAAATGCTTTGTGTGATTCTAAGTCACCCTAATAGCTTTATTTATTTATTTATTTATTTGAAACATGCATATCAACCGCTGTCGCATAGCAGTGGAGAAATTGGCAAATTTAAATGCACTTAACTACGCGAAAAGTGGAGGAAAATCTATTAACATTTCTGCATTTTGGTAGAATAAATGGTTGTTTCTTCCAAAGTTTGATTTCAAAGTAAACGTGCGATTTGGTTCGCTTGATAGGATAGATGGCTTGAGCACCTGCTTACTCCTACATTTGTTCTGCATAGCGAAATATGGGTTTGAAGTAAAAGCAGTCGAGCTCCCCAAATTTGGTTGGGCATCCAAATTCTCCACTCGGGACCCCATTTTTGTTGGCCCAACACTTTCGGCCCCCATCCGCTGATGGCTTCGTTGCTCCCCGTGCTCAGCATGAACTCCACCCGACTCCATCTTCGTCTGCCGCTCATGCCGTCTTCCTCTCCCACGGTGCTCCCTCCCCTTCTAACCGGCGTGCCTGGGCCACGCTCCCCTCTCATCGGCTCCCCTTATCCTCCGCGTCCGGTGCCCCCATCCCTCGTCGCCGCGCCTCTCATGGCGCGGATCCGGCTGCTGGAGGCTAGGACGAGCGGTCCCTTCCATGGATCCATCGCCCCTCCGGCTTTTACGCCGCGGCCGTTTGCTCCTGCAGCGCGGGTGTGACCCCTATGCCCCTCCACTTACGCTCTGCCGCGGGCATGGATCCAGCACTCGATCTTGCCGCCGCGGGCACGGCGCACATCCCGCCCCCAGGCATGTAGTCGAGCAAATGTGGCGTCCTCCCCTCCCGTTAATGCTTGGCGGCTCCCCAGCGCCCTCCCTTGCCCCGCCGCCAAGACGAGCTCCTCCCGATTCTGCCCGAGCCATGAACCTCTGAGCCGTCCATCGCCCGTGTGTAGAGACGAAGGAAAGCGCCCACTCAATGACGCTGGGTCTCCCATGTCATTGTCTCTGATATAGATTTGGGGGCTTTGTTTTGGAGTCTTTATCTTTGAAATAAACAAAAATTTATTGGGCCAATAAAAAGTAGGAAAGCACCCAAATCCAAAGTAGGGCCTTGATATGGGTGTGCGTGTGTGTGGAGTGGGGGTGTGTGTGTGTGGTGGTGGTGGGGGGGCATTGCTGGGATGCTCGAGAATCATCAACAGCAATATAATGCGGAGTGCGGCTTTATCCCGGATTTTATTTTCCGATTTTTGTGTGCATTAAAGTGGTAGCGACGTCGTCGCCGAGGCCTTGATGGTGACGGTGACTTAACTTCAAGATTTCGATCGGCGAGAAGGGCCGCACTCATAGTGGCTCAAGGTGACGCTGTTCATAAAAAAAGGAAAGCAAGGCTATTGGAATTGGGTCATATAATAGATCACATAGAATCTCAAAAATATTTTTTTTTCCAAAAGCATCTCTATTGGTTTTATCATCGCCCGACGAGGCCAAAGCCTTTATTCATGGTTATATACTTTGAACCTTAATACACGTCTGCGTTTGCAGAGAAATAAAAAATGCACGATCATTTATCTTGCTGTTACAGTGATCTGTAACCCGCAAGTGCAGCAGGTGAAGCCCATTTATCCAGAAACGCCTTGTAGTGCTCCATAGCCTCCCGGCGTCCGCATCGCCTCCTTCACGGCGTCCACCGCCAAGAATCGCGCTCTGCCCACGGCGCCGTGGGCTGAATTTGGCCCTCAGAAGGTTCACACCGGACACCTCATTCACCACCTTGATCCACATCACGAAGCCCCGAGCGCTATGTCCACGAGAGTCCACGGCGTCGCCGCCGAAGAAGGGGTTTTCCCCTTGGAGCACTCCCGAACGCTCGCTCCAACGTCTCCCACCACGGCGACGACGCCGGTGAACGCCTCTGCTATGTCTTCTACGCCGTCGTCGACCAGAACAACACTGCCTCCACGCCAGCAAGAACTGCAAGCACATCACAAAGAATCATTCGATCAAGATCAACTAGCAAATGCCAATGGTCCCAGATTCTCAGCGCAAGAAGCAGAAATGGCTTTGCAGCATCTGCACCAACGCATTCATATACCTTGTCGTCGATGTAGCCTGCCCAGAGGCGAGCCGTATGGCGCGGGTCGTGGGCGTCGGCGGGGAGGAGAGGAGTGCCGGTGCTTTGCCCAGGTCCTGCCGACGTACTGAACGATGACGAGCGACTCGCACACCGGGCGGCCGCCGTGGATGAGGACGGGCACCTTCCTGTGCACCGGGTTGAGCTTCAGCAGGAGGTCGCTCTTGCTGAAGAGGTCCTCCTCGATGTACTCGTAGCTGCTGAGCCCCTTGAGCCCCAGCACCACCTTGGCGCGCGGATCACGTAGGGGCTGTACCATGGCCCAGCAGCTGCAGCTCGCCTCCAGCCGCCGCCATTGCAGTCTTGCACTTACTTGCAGGGCGGCTTAACTTGTTCAACGCTGTGTTTTGGAATTCTCCAATGGTTTCACGACAGCGAAAAGGAGAGATGAACAATCATGATATATTTAACTGATCTGGGTTAGGTAGTCATCAACTTTGAATTGCTGACTGTCGTTTTTCGTCAGCTCGCCTTGAGAGCAGAGGAAAGCAGATCATAAAAGTGGACAGCTGGCAATTGAAGGAATAATTGAGGACACTAATCAACATTAATCTGTCACAATTCTTCTAAAACCAGCAATTTAGTTTTCTGTAGGTGTCCACGCATACAATGGACGCTCCGCACCTCCTTTCCTAAACACACGATAGCGCTGGCGCAATCGCGGCACCTCTTTTCCAACAAGCGGGTGGCGACTGACGAGGAGAAACTTAGGTTGATCTTCATTAGGGTCTAGCTCAGCAGCTGCCCCAATCCCCTTGATTAGCTGGGAGAGGTATCATCTAATACTAATGGTTAGTGGACCCGATAAATGCTGCTTATAATAAATAGAGATGAGGACCCGTACACATTACACACGCACGGAAGTTACATGAGGTGGAGCAGCCGCCACTTCCCCACCGTCATTCTCAGTCACTCCACCCGTCGGGATTGTGGCTAGCGTGAAGTCCCACGACGCCCGCCACCCAGAACCGTGGCCAGCGGATGAACTCCACGGTGCCTCTCATTCTTTCACCATTTACTGTTAGTATATTGATTAGCAGTTGTAATTTAGGATGATTACTTGTCATTACTCACGTTTCTAGTTCCTAATCCGATTCTACTGCTAGAAAAGATCCTCTATATCTATCAATTCCTAATCTGATTCTATTGAAAAAGATCCTCTATATCTATCAATTCCTGTCTGATTTACTGCTAGAAAAAGATCCTCTATGTGTCACATCAACTACCACCCACAAACAAATTATTCCAAGTTTCCACACATGACTCTCAAGTTCTCGACTCAATGCTGCTAGTCAAACGAAGCACCACCGCTTGGTCATCGCCTCAGACAGTCGTACATATACAACTCGATCCCCATCACCAACACTCCCACTCCACCAGACAGCGGCACACGATAGCACAAAGCAAACCTCTCTGCAAACTGCAATGGCAGCGGCTGGAGGTGGTGGGATCAGGCAGGCGAGAGCTGCTCGTGTACAGGCACATGGTCAAGCCCCATGGGTGATCCGAGTGAGGAGGTGGCGCTGAGCCTGCTCAAGGGCCTACGGGGAGTACATGGAGGAGGACCTCGCCAACAAGAGCGACCTCCTGCTGCGGTCCAACCGGTGCACAAGAAGGTGCCGGTCCTCATCCACGGCGGCCGCCCGGTGTGCGAGTCGCGTGATCCCCAGTACGTCGACGAGGCATGGCCGACGACCGGTCCTCCTCCCCAGCCGACCCCTACGACCGCGCCACCGCACGCTTCTGGGCGGCCTACTTCAACTTCAACGACAAGGTAATTAAGCAGGAAATCAATGAATCGATCACCCTCACATCCGGCCGAAGTCATCAGAATTATATGGTTAATCTTTCTGTTTGTAGTTTTGGCCGGCGTATAGGGCGCTGTTCGTATCGCTGACGGACGAGCAGCGGAGCGGGAGGCCCTCCAGAACGCGCTCCCTGCGGTGGAGACGTTGGAGCGAGCGTTCGCGGAGTGCTCCAAGGGGAAGCCTGTTCTTCGGCGACGCCGTCGGGATCGTGGACATCGTGTGCTCGGGAGCCACCTGACGGATCAGAGTGGTAGACGAGGTGGAGGCACCAACCTTCTGGACGGGACCAAGTTCCCTGGCCTGGCGGCGTGGGCGGAGCGGTTCATGGCCGTGGACGCCGTCAAGAAGGTGATGCCGGACGTGGGGAAGGTCTTGAGCAGTACAAAGGCGTTTCGGGCTAAATGGATTGCAGCCGCTGATTCCAGTTCTACCTGAACGTACTGTATGTATCTGCGTCTACTTGATTGGGATATCAGGATATGTTGGTGAGGAGAAGGTCATTTTGGACCCAAATAAACCAAGATCCTGTAGGTTTTCTCTTCATGTGAATATGCAAAAGAGCTTATGTATCATTGTATTAGAAAAATAAAAGTTATTGATTTACAAGAAGTCGGCTCACTGTCGGACATGGTACAATTTTTTGAGAATGAGACATGGTACAATTAAGGCTACGTCTCGCTTTACATACAACGCGGGGACGTCTAACAATATCTGTCTATATACTTTCCCCAGTCGCCATAAAGAAGAAGCTAGCCTACTAGGTAGATCTTTTACCCCGATGTATCCATACCCATAGCTTTATCACGCTGGTAGGGGTCGTTTTACGATTTGTTGAGGCATCCCTTTCTCAATCGGGTTAAGAGGAGAAAAACAAATCAAAAGCAAATACAATACCCATTGAGGCATCCCTGAAGCAACAAGCATTCCATTCCTTCCAAACCTGTCAGAAACCAACACGAAAAGAGAATCTAAACCGTGTTGGCCGGTCCCCCACAGTCAGCAAAAGCATAGCCTGCTAGAACCACTCTGATTGTTTCTGACACTAACGATAGTTGTCGACCGAGGACATGGTAGAATTTTGTTACCAGAGTTCTTAGGTGTACGAACAGTTGGCGACGTTGTGGTCAATAGTTTCTTTTGCCTGATTGCTGAGGAAACAAAGATTCCATAGTCAAAACTCAAAAGAATGATAACTGGAAACTGGAATTTAGACTAGGAAAGAATAGCAACGAAAGCAAGATCAGAGCAAAATGAAGAAAAACAAAATAGGGAAATAGATTCAAGGTATCGCTGGGATTTTGTGCCTTGCCCTATATTTCCGACGTAAGAAAAACTCACAAGATTACTTGGGCAACCAACAGAGCACAGCCCAAACTTAGCCACTTGTACATGGCGTTTGTCTCCTTGAGATCGTGCTTTGGGAAATCGCCGCGAGATCTTGCTCTCTTACTAGATGCCAACGTCGCCACTTCTCAACCCCCCACCCCACCACACACACACACACACTCACTCACCCAATCTGTAGCGGTGGCATTAACACCATTAATTTTTTAAGATCAGCCTAAGCACTTCTTTGATTAAGAAGAAAGAAATTTTAAATACGAGGGAAACGAGGAGATGGCAACCCCATCGGTTACGAATCCCACCCGACAACAATGCGTCGCTGGTTGTTGTGATTAAAAAAATCCTACTAAAGGAAGACATCACCGAAACTTACACCTGGTCCTCCAACCCTGTCAAGACCCAGATCCATGGATGTTACGTTGAAATGTCACCATTAGTGTCTGGCAAATGGATGAATGGACTATTATTGGCGTTAGCCAACTGATAATCTCAGGCATGTTAGACAGTGCTATGTAGAACTGATGTGTGGCCATGTTGTTTCACTTATGACGAACTCTCTCTGGGAAGAAGAATCGAATGATGTTTTGTTGCACTGCTTGCGAGGTTCTCAAGATCAATGGACTAATTGCATATAAGATATCAAAAGTCTATATGTTTTTTTTTTTGTGATTTCAGCATAACCTAGGTGCCAAAACTTGTTTATCTCTAGACCACTTTCAAAAAAAGCCATTAGATCTTAACTAAGATTGTAAGAATTGAGAAGGATTCTTCCATTAGGTTGTTTTATCATTCATCGGAATTGATAATAGTGATGCCATGACTTTTCTTGGCAGTATGCCGGCATGTGAGTCAGAGGTGGTTTCGATGGTTATCCTTTCAACGGGGAAAATGATTTGGCAAATGCAGTCATCTTTTAGAATTATTGAGCGAAACAGGCACCCAAGGGGTTTGACTCCTTATGACTCCCCAGGTCGCCCCCCCTACGGGCGGCGGGCGGAAAACCCCGCCCGTAGCGATCCCCTCCTCTCCCCCTCTACCACCTCGCCCCGCCGGAGCGGCCCTTGTGACCCTTGATAGTGGCGGCGGACAGCGTGATCGGCGTGGCGCGGCCTCGCCCGAGCTGCGTAGGGCTTCGGCGAGTCGCATCGCCAGCTGCGGCTGTAGCAGCCCGGCTCGGTGGCTGGCGACCGCAAGAGCGGCAGCGGCAGCTCCCTCAGTCGCCCCTTCTCCTCTTCGCTTCATGGCGCCCGTGAGGCCGACTGCAGGCTCACCGGGGCACAGGCGGTCGGATCCGCACCCCGGCGGCAGGATCGGCGCCCCAGGGCTGAGGCGGCTCGGTGGCACCCGGCCATGAGTGCGACGGCAGCGAGCTCGAGGGCCCCGGATTCTCCTCCTACGCTTGGATCCGGGACCCTTGGGCGGCGACGACGGTATCGCACGCTTGGCGCGGCCCGGCGATGTCCGGCTACGTTGGCTACAGGTGCGAGGCGGCGGTCGACATCGACTTCGGGCGTGCGGCGGTGGGCCAGCGCCCGCGAGGTATGGTCGAGTGCTCGGCGGAGTCATCACGTGGCGAGGTTGGCTACTGACGCGGCTTTCGCGGCAGTGCGTGGCCGTAGCGTTGGTGCCCTTAGGCGAGGTTCTGCGGTTTGGTGGCGGCAGCGATGGTGGAACAAGCTGGGATCGGCATTGGGGCGGCGTCGGTGCTGCGGTTGAGTGGGCGCTTGGCGGCGGCGGCGCTGCGGCAGCTCGTTTCCACTGTGAGGCGTCGTGTCCGCGGCATTCTCCATGGGTGAAAACCGGTCCTACCTTGGGACGAGGCGGCGGCGGCGTTTGGGCGTCGTAACCTTCTGAAAGTGCGTCGTCGTGGATATCGGCGGGTAAACGTGATGTCTCGGAGATTTCGGTTTTAGTTTTCCTAGTGGGTGAGTCGTTTACTTTGGTGTGTGTGCGTGGGGACTATCACCCTTTATGCGATCGCTCTCTGAGGCGGGCCAGCGCTCTGCTGGCGTGTTATCACGAAATTCTTTTTCTCCCTTAATATAGCAAAACGGAAGCGGATCTTTAAAAAATTATTGAGCCATTGACGCTTCAGATCGTTGCAAATGGTTTTTTTTTTAGTCACACAGCACTGCTGAAAGGAAGAGTGGGGCAGATAGTTTCAGCTAGAGCATGAAGCGGACAGATCGATGCACCTGATCGATCATCTTACCAAAAGTACAAAATACTCTAAATAGCCAGAAAAATTACTGTATCATATGGGATTTATTGGGTTCGAGACCGACTCACTAAACTGAACGTATCCAGCAGAAGTAGCAGCCAATGCAAGGTGTAAGCGTGTTCAGCTAGAATCAGCAGCGGCGGTCCATTTCGCCCGAGACGCCTTGTACTGCTCAAAAGCTTCCCGGCGTCCGGCACCACCTTATTCACGGCGTCCACGGCCATGAACCGCTCGGCCCACGCCGCCAGGCCAGGAACTTGGGCCCCGTCCAGGTTGGTACCTGCCGCCTCGTCACGAGCTCTGATCCAAATCGGGTGGCTCCCGAGCATGATGTCCACGAGCGATGGCGTCGCCGCCGAAGAACGGCTTCCCCTTGGAGCACTCCTGAACGCCCGCTCCAACGTTTCCACCACAAGGAAGGCGTTCTGGATCGCCTCCGATCTCTGCTCCTCCGACCTCGATCTGAACACTGCGCTAAACGCCGGAAAGAACTAAAACATGAAGAAAAGTGCTATAAGTCTGAAGCCCGAAATCAATTGGATCCATCATTTCCTGAACTCCCTTTCCTGAATCCTGAATACCACCAACCTTGTCGTCGACGTAGGCCGCCCAGAACCGTGCCGTGGCGCGGTCGTAGGTCGGCTGGGAGGAGCAGGGGACCGGTCGTCGGCCATGCTCGTCGACGTACTGCAGGATCTGAGCGACTCGCACACGGGGCGGCCGCCGTGGATGAGGACCGGCACCTTCTTGTGCACCGGGTTGGACCGGAGCAGGAGGTCGCTCTTGTTGGCGGGTCCTCCTCGATGTACTCGTAGCTCAGGCCCCGGAGTCCCAGCACTCACCCGGAACACCCACGGGCTCGTCGAGCTTGCCCAGCAGCCGCAGCTCGCGCCATTTCCCTCACTCCAGCCGCTGCCATTGCGAGATGTGCGTGTGTGGCGCGCGCGCTGCTGTCTGGCGGGATCGAGTTGTATAGTCTGATGCGCCCGACCAGCCGGATGCTTGGTTTGACTAGTACAGTAACAGTTGGGTGACTGGTGAGGTCAGCGAGTGAGGCACTGAGGCAGCTTGGAATTTGCATCTGGTCATTTGATCTTATCAGTTACGGTGACTTTTCTAAAATATTTAATAAATGCACTTTGTAGAATCAACAGAGTGCTAATATTTATGATATCAAATAACATTAATAGACTAATTATGTCATATATTTTTAGAAGTAAACTAATTTGATGTATAAATACTGGTACTATTTCTATAAATAAGAGTCATTCTTGAGAGTAAACTCATTTATCGTAATATGAGTTTTTACTACTTATTTATTTCGATACAGAGAGAAATACTATTGAACCTCTACTATGTCCGCTCTTAATGTTATAATTCTAGAATAATGTTCACTCAAACATTTTGAAATTCAGCTCTATTCATAGAAAGTATAAATGTATTAGATGGATATAGAATACTAATTTTAGAGTGTACCTATTTAAAAGTTACAAATCTTGATCTCATTTTCTACTCCCCTTTATAAAGCATTTGCGTATGTCAAAGTTCAACAATTATTCTATTACAATACAAGCATGAATGTATTAGATATATAGTCAAATATATTATTCACATAAATCAGAAATCATAAATAATATAATATAAATATATGAATATTTTTAAACGATGCAAAACCCAACTCCTATAAAGCCAAGCATGGTAGCACGTAGTTCTTACACGAAAAGACAAAGAAAGAAAAACACACTCAGCTGGGATCACCATCTTACAAAAGAGGTGAACAAGTTAGAAACTTTTTTTCGACGAGCTTTTGCCCGTTTGCATTAAGATAAGTGAAATAGTTCGATTACATCCTAAACACACCTCCATAAGCTGCCGGGGTGGGGGGCCGAATAGGCAAAAACACTAACAAAATGCGGCTACAAGCGGTGGAGTTTGCAAAGCGTCGTTAATAAGACTCACACAGAGTTCCTTTGAAATCAAAAGGACTCCTTCAATCTCCAACTCCTGAGTGGATCTCAAAGTCTTCCAACCATCATTCTCATCCTCTGAAAGTTTATTGTCCAGATGCTAGAGTCCCCCAGCTTCAACAACACATACCATTCTGTAGAAAAGTGAAAAATTTTTCGAAAAACTTTATTAGATGACTTTGGAAATTTCTATCCCCATCTTATTTATAACATTCCATAGATCCCAAAGTATAATAGCAAAGGTAAAAGAGTTTGATATGGTAGTCATGGCACCCCCTGGATGTTAAATGGTACTACAGGTCCCAACAATCATCCCTTGAAGTAGGCCCAAACTACCCTAGCCAGATGAAAGAATATGTGATGAGGTTTCCTTAACCCTACGCTGGACAACACCCATACCCTCCCATTTAACATGAAGTATATATTATCAATCCTCATCCTCCTTATTGTCACCCATATCCAATGAATAATTAATTTTGTACCACACACTACCCTCCCTATTTCTAATAGATAATTAATTTTTTACCCATACCCTCCCCATTTAACATAGGTGTGGATTTGAATATGAATTATATGAATATCCATCAACCGATTCTGTACCGCAAATCACCGAGGATCGTCCATCGGGTCGGACCATTTTCTATACACGTACCACATGGCCCACGATATCACATCAGTCAGCCACCGCTATTGCAGTTTGAGTTGGCTGGTAGCAGCAGATGCTCCCTCCGTCCCAAAATTTTGTATTTAAATTATAAATAAATTAAATATTATTAAAATATCGTTAGTGATGTGTGCCAAGTCATAATAAAAGTGATAATATTTATAAAGATAGTTAAATATAAGGCGAGCGGTTAAACACGGTTTCCTAAAAGTCAAAAATTGTGTTTATTTTGGGGCGAGAAGGGAGTATGTAAATGAATGAATAACGCAACTTCTCAAAAGAAAATGGGAGCTTTGCTTAAAAAGAACATACATGGGGGCTAAATAGCAACATATGTAAAATAAGCAACCAGTAGGGAAAAAAAACCTAGATTTGGCGATGAGTAGTGTCTTATATATTCCCTCTTGGAATCCAAAAATGTTGGGACTGTATTAATGGCGATGGGTTGATGATACAAGAGGGAAGTTTTGTAAAAGCAACAGGAAGAATTACTTTCGAATACCCGTGTGAGGCTTACTTGGGTGATGTTATGAATGCTCTCGCTAAATCTATTGATGGGAGAAAAAATTAAACGAGGAATCTAAGCAGTGAATTTCTTAACTTAGGGTATAATTTCTAGGCGTTCGTATTGAACCCCGGCTCCATCCCATTATGGGTGGAGAACCCGTAAGCTGTCTAGAAGCTATGTTACGGGAGGCTCTAGGGGAAGTGGGAGGAAGAGCACTCATCTTGGGGTGGGCTTACTACTTATATGCTTTCAGCAGTTATCCTCTCCACATGGCTATCCGACAATTAATCTAATAATGCCCATTGGTGTTTAAAAAGTACCTTACCAGATTAGGTCTTTTTGTCGTTTGATCAAAGAGCCTTAGTTAAAATAGGACAATTTTTGCTAAAAATCTTGAGAACTCTCGGATAGAGTATTAGAATGAAAAGACCATTAATTATAGAAGGAAGAACCGGGGTTCTAGCCCATTCCCATTCTAAATCACTAATTAAGTAGTGCTTTTGCCTTTCTTCACGTACTCTGGTGAACCAGTTGATGAAATCCCTAACAAGTCATGACATGCTCAATTATCTCTTAATCACAAAGCTATGCTAGGCTCTACAACTATTGTTGTTGCTCATCATATATACTCTATATGCCCCCCTATCCATACCTAGCCCTACTTGACTATGGTACACAACTTTCCTTGGGTTCGAAATAACCGTCATTCTCAAAAAATGACTTTTGACTAAATATATATTAAAATACTTTAATATTTACATTACATAATTAGTATAATCGAGGAAAAGATTGAATCTAGTTATTTTAAAAAAATTATTTGAAGATACAAAATATTATATATTTTTTATATAAATCGAGTTAGACTTTCGGCGAACACCCGAGCGACACTTAATTGGGAATGAGAATGCATGAAGAAATTTCTTGAGGAAATATGTTACAATGTTAACTGGACACATCCGCTGCCTCCTGTTCGGAAAACAATCGGGAATGGTGTGAAAAGTCTGGAACAACTTAACTTTTTTGAAACATTGAGACAACATGAACTGAAGACACACGTGTTCAAATCTGCACCGACCATTCGAGCTACCTCATGGACTTAGAGCACGTTAAGTTTGGTTTGTCAGGCGGTGATCTTTGTGAGAGAAATCTTTATTTGGTACATTATTGGTGATCTTTGTGAGGAAAATACTCTTGTCTTTGGTGATAAGCTGCTTGAACAGTGTGTGTTCAACACCAACCATCCACAAATTTCATTGGCTCATAAAGATCATGATGGTCCCCATTTGTGGTAACCAATTAACCAAAGCTTTGCAATCAGACACCAAAACGAGCTGCTGCTGTTAACGGTAACGATCGCGTAGCTGGAAGCAATACAAAGCTACGAAAGTAACTGTCAACTGCACGAGCCCAGCCCGCAGGCCAGCGACGAACAAGAGCAGCCGTGCGTGGATGAATGGGATCAAAGTGTGCAGTGTGGTAGTGAAAGCGCCCTGACCCTCTGCCAAGCAGGATTTGGCATCCAGAGAGCGCTGCAAGCATACTTGCCACGTTTAATTACACGCACCTGCCGAGAAGTTCGGCAGTGGCAGCTTTAATCTTGGTGTACTTCAGTTTGTTGTTTCTTGGACTTTTTCTTCTTGTAAGGTTTCGTCCTGAGCTTCTGATTAGAGCCACCATGGATGAGGTCCGGGAAGAAGTAGGTCCGTGAGGCTACAAGGGGAGCATCTTTGGCGAAAGCATCCGTGGGGTGAGGAAGCCGGAGATGAGCAGGGCAGGGAATGCTCAAGGACAACAAGGGCACATAACACAATTTCTGTTTCTGAATGATTGATTTTCAAGAATAGCAGTAAAACACTGTTCGATTGAATTTCGTATCCTCGGTGCATGCAAAATTTGTCACCAGAGATCAAGCAGCTAGCGAAATCCAGCATGGATAAGATGAACGAACGCAAGGCCGCCGTGGACAAAAGAAAGAGCCGGCGCCCGCGTCCGAGCTGTCGAGGGCGCGCGCGCCGCTGGTGAAAAGGCTGGAGCGCCAAATCGAGCAGACCAAGGCCAGGGCGTCGTCCACGAGGTCAGAGCCCCACGCATTGCGGCGTCGTCCAAGAAAGGGGGGTCCGGGTGCGCCGAGGACTCGCAGTCGCAGGAGGAGCTCGACGCTGCCGAGAGTACGCGGAGGTGTCGCGGGAGCTGGACCGTGCCAGGCAGGAAGCTGCTCAGGCTGCGGCTGGAGGTGGGAGATCCGCGGCGGAGGCCAAGACCAGGCCAAAACATCGTGGCGTCGGCGATGAACATCCACCTGCCTGCGCTGCCGACGAGATGAAGCGGCTGGTGGACGAGGCGAACGAAAGGAGCACGTCCTGGAGGTGGAGCTCGCGCGCATCGAGGCCGAGCCAGAGCACCGCGAGATCGACATAGCGGCGCGCCGAGGCCGAGCAGTTCGCCCGCGAGATGGAAACCACCAAGGGACAAGATCCGAGGCGCTGCGGGGACGTGAAGCCCGCGCGGGAGATGGAGGCAAAGCTGGCCATGACGAACGCCGACGTGGAGGTCCTGCAGGCCGAGATGGAGCTGGTCCGCGCCATGGAGGGAGGAACAGTGTCCAAGAACGACGACACTGCCGCTGCCGGTGCGGAAGACAAAGGCACTGCTGCAGACCACGGAGGCGGAGCTGGACGCCACCGCCAGAAGAAGGAGCTGGGGACATCAAGGCCGGGAGCTTCCAGTTCGCGGCGATCCATGGACAGCGCGCACCGAGATCGAGGTCTCCGAAAAGGGTGAACCGGCTCAGGAGCAGGAGAAGGCCGGACGCGCAGGTGCGGCAGCTGAACGCCAAGCTGCTCAAAGGCGAGGGGCCGGTTGGAGCCCTCGGCGACTAGCGAAGCGCTCCAAGGCGATCGTCTCGCGAATATGACGTCGGCACTGCAGCAGCACTGGGACGAGAAAGAGGCGGCGAGGAAAAGAGGCGGAGCTGACCGAGCTCCAGCGCAGTGCGTGCGCGCCCGACGCCGAGAACGTGAACGCCGAGATCGCCGTGACCGAGGGCACGGATACAACGTCTGTGAAGGAGCTCGAAGGCGGCGAAGCGGCCGAGGCCAAGAGCGATAGAAGAAGCTCAAGGCCGCCGTGGAAGGAAGGCACCATGCAGGCAGGGCGTCACAGGGGGCGAGGACCATAACCATCTCGCGGTTCGAGTACGAGTACCTGAGCAGGCGCGCGGCGCTGGTCCGCGTGGTGGCCGACAAGAAGGTGTCCACCCGGCGCAGGCGTGGGTGCAGGCGCTCAAGGCCGGCGAGAAGAGCTGGCGGCGCGCGCGGGCGGCCAGGCCGCGGGCGCGTGACAGCCGAGCTTCGCGCCAGGAGGCCGAGGTGACGGCGGATGCGGAAGGAGAGAGCGGCGGGCGAGCAGAGAGGCGCTGGGCAGGAGCTGTACGACCTGAACGTGGCGGCGGAGGCAGGACGACACTGTACGCGCGTACCGCCGCGACGGTCGACCAGGGTGTCGGCGACGATGCCGGAGGGCGAGGGCGCGGCGGTCGTCCGTGTCGTCGTCGTCGAGGGATCAGCGCGGAACCCGCGGACGCCGTCGTTCACCGCCATCAAGAGGAAAGAAAGAAGGTGATGCCCAGCCTCTTCAAGCTCATCAAGCAGAGGAAAGACAAGAGCGCAGCTGAGAGACGAGCCTCCCAAAAAGAAAAATGCATTTGTCATTTATTTTTGCTGCTTGTACATGTCGTTTTAGGCGTCACTGCGTTGCAAAATGTACAAAAATTAGCTGTCTTACCCTTGCTATTTTACTTGAGATGATGTTTATTCATGAGATGATGTATCAAGCTTCAGAAGTCAAAGCTAATTTAATATTTTTCTAGCGAGATAAATTGTTACACGCATTCCATCAGGGAAGTGAAACAAAAATAAACAAAAATAAAAAATAAAATAAAATAAGTAAATAAATGACAATATGAATAGCATATTTTCCCTTGGGGAACAAACAGGCACAGGTAAATGGAAACATAGCAATATGCACCAATGGCAATGCGATAGACTCAAGAACTCTGACCCATAGTCACATGGAACATGGTACGGTGCCCGTGCAGCGAACGTATGTTCCCGTTCTCGAACGTGGGCCTGTTGCATCCCAACAATGGAAAATCCTCTCAAAATCTCAATGAGCACGTCCCCATTCCACGACACCGATCGTTCCGGGAACTTTTTAGTTACGTTTTTCTAACCACAACCAAGGATATCCAGATAGTGAGGATTGTGTTATAAACCGGATCGGTTAGGTAGGTAACCAGTGGGTGTGTATGTGTATAAATCGAGTAGATCAACATCCTATTAAGAGCGATCTACTAGAATGTAAAGAGAGGAGCACCGCAGCGAGTAGGGATCGAGATGGAGAGGAAAAACCATACCAGATCCGGGCCGGAGGTGCAGGGAGGAGCGAGGGAGCCGGATCCATCGCCAGTCCCGGGGAGCTGTGGGCGCGATGTAGCGCTGCCGCCATGAGTCCGGCGATGCAAATGCTGTGGTGGTCTTCCGTCGTCGTCGGGCCGTGTCCCTCCGATCGAAAGGAATGTAGGTGGGAGTGGCGCTCGAAGAGAAACCTCGTACCTAGAGCGGCCCCCACCTCTTATAGCTGACTCGCGCGATAGAGGCCCGACCTTCCATCTTTTGAATTTGGGCGTCCCCGACTCGGTGCGAGAAACAAGGTTGGGGCTGATCGTTGATCGGGCTCGTGGAGATCAACCTAACGCAGTTGCTCCACACCATACAAGACAAGACTTCACGTAGCTGAAAGGTATAATTTTGTAAGCAACTTTTGCTAGGAGTTTACAAAAGGAGCATCTCGTTATCGCTCTGACACTCGTTTCGATTCGTCATGTAAAAGGAAACTCACGGACGATGGGACAACCGCTGTTTCTATTTTGGGAATAAATCAAATCCTACCACTTTTCCTTATTTGGTAAAGCATGTGCTTTTCTTTCCCTTTTCTATTCATTCTCTTTCTTCCGCCTTAAGTTTCAGTATCATGATCCTTTTTAAGACATAAATCATTCAGTGCAGTGCAAGTATAGGGATAGTAATGGGTGGGGAGATCAAATAAAAGCAACTTTTATAATAGTAATAAGTCATATACATTATAACTTATACATGATAACCTATACCGTAGTAACTCTATGAAACAACAATAAGATCCTAACTTCACGAAATGTCATCCAACATATATGTATAACTTATAGAACATGACAGAAAAGACCAAACAACTTATGAAACAACAATAAGACCTAACTACGACATGTACTGTCATCAACATATATGTATAAATTATATTATATAACTTATAGAACATAATGAAAGACCAAAACTACAATGTGATGCGTGTAACATATACATATAACTTATAGTGTATAATTTATAGAACATAACAATAAGATCAAACTATACAAAGCATGTAGTTGTCTAACTTATACTTTTAACTTATAGTGTATAACTTATAGAACATAACAATAAAGACAAAAACTAGGTGATGTAGTGTCTAACATATACGATATAACTTATAGTGTATAACTTATAGAACATAACAATAAGACCAAACTATAATATGTATTATTTAACTTTATATGTATAACTTATAGAACATAACAATAGACCAAACTAGAAGATATACTTTACTAACACTATATTGTATAACTTATAGAACATAATGAGAAATATCAAACTACAAGATATCTTTGTCTAACATATAGTATAACTTATAGTGTATAACTTATAGAACATAACATGGACCAAAACTACAAGATGTGCAGTCTAACATATACTTATAACTTATAGATTGTATAACTTATGAAATCATAACATGAAAGATCAAAACTACAAAATGTATTGTCTCAGCATATACGATTATAACTTATAGTGTGCAACTTGTGTTTATATTTTCATAAGTTAATATACATAAGTAAGCTATTAGATATAAAATCTTCAGAAAACATATTCGAGTGGGATCTAGTCTTTGTTCATTTCGATCACGTAGAACACACTGGCAAGTGCATCTGACGCATTAAAAGCGGACACACCATTCAAAGAGTTAGCGCAGCTTTTTAAAAGATGTTTTTGCTTTTTACGCTCATGTGTCATCGCGATACGATCACTCGGCACATGCCCGCGCGGCTTTCTCAAAAAGGATAGACGGGGACGCATCGCGCGCTTTCCCAGATAGGAAGACGTTTGCTTGATCCCGATCGTCTGCGTCTAACGCTCGCATGACGTTCGCGGTGTATACATCGTCATCCTGCGTCACAATAATTCTCTTTTGAAAGATTGTATGTGGTTATTAATTGGAGTTGAGAGAGCTTTTCAAGGAGTCTATGATAACATTTTGTTAGGGAGCGAGTTTTTCAGCTAATTCTCCTATATTGTTAGATAACTTTTAATTTTCACAGCAACTATAACAAATATTGAACCCAACTATTTAGGGGTGAAATAATTGGAGCTCCTTCTTATCATCATCAACTAATTTATTCTTCTTGCACCATATATATATGACTATATAGGGATTTCGTTTCCTACAAGTCATGGTAGAAGAGAATGTCATCGCAGCTGAGCCGATAAGCATGCTTGTACATGCTCATTGCCTATGTGTAGCTTGCAGTCAATTTGTATCGAGGATGTGTATGCATTAAGAGATAGAATGTCAAACATTGGGAAAGAGATGCGATGGGTGGATCTCTTTACTCCAGAGAGGCCGGCAACCCTTCTCCTTTTCACTCAACAGATCTCAAAAGGTAATTTAATAGTCATCCAACAAAATCTGAATCGTGCCAAAGAGCTAATTTATTGAACCTAATTCAATTTGATGTCTCTAATATCTACTTCAAATAAACAATCACTCAATAAGTATTTTTCTAAAATTCATTTTATTTATTTTTAAAAATTGGCTCCTATAAGCTTTTGCTTGTTGCATTGGATTGATGCCATCTATCGTTTTTCGTACCACCTCCGATATACTCCCTTTGAGCCTCTTTTCCATTTTTTGGTCGAAGAAGAAGAAACGAAGGCAACAACAAGATCAAGCTCCTGTTCTCCTTTACCATCAAAAAATTGCTTCACGACGGTGGTAGTATCAAACACAAACAGCGCATGTTTTCCCGTGGCCCGCCGCTCGTCACACCGAGCCAAACGGGGCAGTCGGGCACGGACCAGCCGCGGCCAGGGAAGGATGGGGAACGACGAGAGAACACACCAGAACCGTGGATCCCAACCGCCGAGGCGAGAGCAGCCAGACCGATACCATGCGGCTGCCGTACGCGTCCTCCTCGCCCCTTCCTCGCGGCTGCCGCCGTCGCGCACCTCTCCTCCTCCAGGGCCTCCTCCCACGCGCCTCCCCGTGCGCGCGCCCGCCACGCCTCCGCGGTTCCGCGCGTTCGCCTCCACGCGCGCCTCGCCGCCGCCCTCCTCCTCCCTCGCCCTCGCAGAGCAGGAGCGGTCGCCTCCGCCTCCGCCTCCGTCTCCGCCGCCGCCGCCGTAGCAGCAGCCACAGCAGCCTGCGAGGATGTAGTGGAAGGCCTGCTATATGCACGGCCGACGGAGTTGCACTACGCGCCCGTGCCGGGCACCGAGTGGCGCAGCGCGCTCTGGCGGTACCGTCCGCCGCCTGAGGTGATGAATCAGTCAATAGAGACAGCTGCTTCCGTGCGCGTGTGATTGGTGGTGCTTCGTTCCTTTTTTTTTTTTTCTGGTTGCTGATTAATGCTGGTTTGGTTTGCACAGGCGCCGAAAGGGAACCACCCGCTGATGCTGCTGTCTGGGTGGCCACGAACGCCGTTGGGTTTGACCTGTCCCTGGGGGTGGAGTGAGCTTGTCCATATTTGAGCTATTGGTGGTGTGTGTGGATAAACTGCCGTGCAAAAGAGTGCATACTTACATTTTTCTGTGAAAAATTGTAAGAGTCGCTATGAATCAATGCATTGCTCATAGAAACTGGCTTTGTTCAAAATTGAAAGGTTGATTCAGGACAAAATCAAAAGTGAATGCTAATTTGGAACGGAAGGTAGCTACTATGAATGCAGTGAGAATAGAAAATATGCAGCACACTGAACTTTATCAGAAAGCAATGAGCATTTCTTGCGTAACTGATAGTAATTATTCTCAAAGTTTGGATGCTATTGGCAAAACTTTTCCTTAGTCGAAATATCTACTTCCCAGCTATATAGCAGTGATGAAAATCAACCTTGTACAACAACATGATAGTTTTTTTTTTTTATTATGCGATCTTAATGTCTAAAAGCGGCTGCCCTGTTGTTGCTAGTCTACTTCTACAACGGAAATGAATTATTTATAATAAATTTAATGATCTTATTTTAGTTTTCCTACTATAAAACAACAATAGTATTCTTTTTTTTTTGATTTTTCTTTGTTCGGGTCTTGTTTGCTCTCTGGTTACATGTTTACAGTCAATAACAAAAAATATGAATTACTCTATCCGTTTCCAAATTATAGGTTGTTTTGGCTTTTCTAGACATAGCATATTGGCATAAAGGTATGCACGATAAACCAAGCGGGATAGAATTGAAGCCAACTAACTTTTTATTTGTATTGTTGTTTATTTTTTCTTGGTTAAAGTTTTTTTTTTTTTTTCATTATGGCTTCTCTTTTGACCTCTGATTTTTAATAAATTACACATGAAATGCTGTCAGGCTTCATTTTGCTCGCCATATATGTCCATGCAAGGATTTGATACATGGATTATTTGAAGTCGTGGTGCAGGCCTGAGCATCGTGGATCGTCAGGCTTAGCTGCAGCTAACACCAGTCTGACATCACCCCTGATCCTAGTTTGGATAAAAGTTCTACAGCAAAAGCAAGTGTTGCTGTTCCTGCTGAAATATGTCCACTTCTCAACCTCAAATTTCTGAAGTTCCAGTAATAGCAGAAAAAACATGGTAGGAGCAAGTATATCAAAAAGAACCACAGCTGGTGACAAAGTTAACAAATGCTTTGGCACAATTGGGTGAAACATTCTCAGGTTATGTAAAGATAGCGCCTGAAAAACATAGCTGACAGTTTTTGATCAGTGTCAGAACTTGCTCGATGCCTCCTTAGCTAGCTTTGAGGAGGTTTCAGAAAAAAAGATTTAGGTTTGTTGGAATTGCCACGAACATCAGTGATATCTGATCAAATTAGCAATTTAAGTCAGCGCCTTGTGAAGATTCTGGGGAAAGGCCAACAAAGTGTTTCCCCTAAGCTCTTTTGGCTGGCAAGAACATACTCTCCACAACCATAGAAGACCTGCAGAAACAATTGGAGCTTATTATTAGCTATGATTGGGACTTTGATCATTATCTGGAGGGAGGATGTACCTGCTGCGGTCTGTAGACATTCTTTCATTATACTTGTCATCTGATGGTACCTTGAAACCCCTTTAAGAAGCGTGCAATACTTTTTTGTTTGCTCAGATGGATTACATAAGAAAACAGAGTGTACCAAAGGATGGAAAATTGCTTTGCCATTGGTCATTCCATGGGAGGAATCTTATTGTATGCGATGGTTTCGAAGTGTGGTATGTGTTGTTGACATGTCTCCTTTTCTTACATATCTAGCAGTGCTGGCAATGTTTTTTCATTTAACTGAAAAGAAGGTATGCTGTCAACTAGTAAGACTGTAGTGTAACGATCAAACATTGCCTTATCATTAGTAGCTGTGGATACTATTGCTAGCACATAAATGACTGCAAATTTTATTCTGAGATCTGGAACCTCTAAAAACTTTCATTGGTGTTATCATGTTTTGACCATTATGTAATGCATATACAAATATTAAGTACAAAGTCAAAAGTCATGTAGTCAGAATATACTGCGATTATCCTGCCTGTCATGCTTTTTTTTTCACTTCTAGAATATTAATTTCTCAACTGCCATTATGTCTACCACATGACATCCTGATCTATCAAAATGGCTTCTGCACGATCCCACAGCCCATTGTAATGCAACAAAAAGCAATGTCGCCATTCATGATAAATCTTTGTCCAATTTTTCCCCTCCTGATTTTGTTTCCTTGTCATATCATGTTACTGGAGTTATTAAAATGAGAATTATCATCATGACAGTCCTTTCTTGTTTGCCTTTAACAGTTCATTAGTTAGTTACATCTGCTCCCCGACATCCTGGGGATTAACAATTTTAGTTCTTTAATGCTGACCCTAAAAATCTTAGAATAACCTCTCCCCTGTCTGTGTACAGAACTTGTTGTTCCTCCTAGATTAATGCCATATGTAGAATGAATCTGGTTTGGTGATTTTCCTTCTTCCTAACAATAGCAAGAGAACTATCTGTTGGTAGGTTTTGGTAATTTACTTCTCCAAAACCATAGCAAAAGAACTATTTGTCAGTGCGATTGGTAGCTCTTCTCTTTTTGATATTTGTCAAACGACTACCATGTCATCACTATCTGATCTAGCCGAGTAGTAACCTTGGCGCAATATGTGTCAATTTAAATAGCAATCATCATATTCACATATGAAATGTAACTAGTTCTGTGCAGAGATCAAATGACATATCTTATCACTCTTTTTTCATGGTTCCTTCTCCATTGCTTTTTACATCAGATGTCAGTGTGATTGGTAGCTCTTCTCTTTTTGATATTTGTTCTTCTCAGTTTGCTTGTACATGAGATTGTTTTTTTTTTTAAATTTTATTGCGATATTTGGAACTAATTCATCGGTTCTGCTTCATAAGGATCGAAGGGACTGAGCCAAACTGGCAGCAATTGTTACTTTGGCTTCATCAGTTGACTACACAACATCCAATTCCTCACTCAAGTTGCTATTGCCTTTTTTGTAAGTAAACACACACACAACCTAACCTACATTGTATTCTCTATTAGAGCGAATCCAGCTGAGAAACCTAACCTAAATTGTATTCTCTATTAGGCGAATCCAGCTGAGATATTCGTGTTCGCTATCCCACACTAGAACATTGTTGTCTACCACCTATCCTATATCATCTAAATTGCACCATATATTCTGTCACTGCCGGCTCTCAAATTTCAATAAAGGAAATGATGGACCCTGAGCTGCTTTCAAAGCTTATCTTGAATAATTTTTGTAAGTAAGGTGTATCTTTGCTGTTATAAAACTGTCAAGTGCTTGTTTGGCCTGTATTTAAGATACCCGATCAGATAATATATTTAACTGAAATATAACCTTTATTTTTTCTTTTGCGTGAAGGTTTTCTGACCAATTTGTTATGTCCATGGAACAAATGAACATACCAAGTGTCATATCAGTATAGTAACATTATTTTTGCTAAGAACTTGCATAGCTAATGGCAGTTAGGTCTCTTGGCGGTTGAAGAGAGAGAAAAAAATCTTCATAGTCTAGCAATATGAGCCATGTGGCTCTTTTTAGTAATATCAGATATCAGAGTATTATGCGGAAAATGTTCTTTTTTTGTGTGTGTGTGTGTGCATCTCTATACAATTTGGTTTTCAAGATATATAAGGGTTAGATGCTATTTATATGTTTTGTGCTTATGCTTTAATTCTGAACTGTTCATGAATACTTGATGGAATATCTAATTGTGTGCTGTAATAGTAAATCCCATTGTTTTGTAGCTAAAATGATAATTTCAAAACAGACCTGGTTCAGTTATGCTTGTTTTGGTGACCTTTGTCATCTTTGTTCTTAACAATTCCTGTCACAACTACAGGCACAGTACCAGCAAAAGGTTTTTGTTACAGCTGACGACGCATTCCGTGATGGCGGGCTCGCAATAGGACTGGTACCTTTTTTTCAAAGAGCATTTGAACAAAATCAAAAGGTTCGGTGCTTGCCCTTGCTGGAGCGAGGATCTGATTTGTCCCAGGAAGCTGTTTTATAGTTTTGGCAACAAGCTCCATTTCTCCTGTTGTTTTGCAATAAAAGGGAGTCCTTTTATAGTACTAAAAACATTAAGTGGTAGTTTCAATCAAAACAATATGCAGCATTCTAGTGCCTGATCTGAGTGCAATGATGGTTATGGTCATTACAATTCATTAGGTGCTATAGTGTTAGCTTATAGCATAGTTTCAAAACCACAATGGATGCTTTAGACAAATGCTTGATGCAAATAGATTCTATCCTTGGTATTCTTTCACCTGATCCTTTAGAAAACAACTCTTAATTTTTGTTTGTGTGTGCAGAAACTGTGAAGCTAATACCCCAGCATTTGGTTACATACAAAGTTTTTGGAGAACCCGAAGGCCCTCACTATGCACATTATGACTTAGTTGGAGGAAAGAGTATGTCGACAAAGTGGTTAATCAGAGCTAGGAGTACACCTTTGGTTTCTTGTACAAATCTTCATTGCGATGATCTATACTATGCGCAGGCTGTCCATGGTATACCCATGTATTATAGATTCCTCTCTCAACATGACGAAGTGTCTTCATGAATTTTGCCATTCATACGTCGAAGTACATAGTAAATCGCCAGACTGGAACTGAAGGTATTTTTTTTCCCCCCATTTGCACACCGCCGGTTTGGTTACCTTGGTTTCTCCCATAGGCGCAGGAGAAGGACATGGGAAGACGAACGCTTGCTGGTTGCTGGCACCTCAGTGAAACCTTAAGAGCCCATGTAACTATCTATGTAGTTGAATTCGAGATTGTAAATGTGTAGCTACAACTACCTTTTGAAAGGTTCGTGTGACATGGGACAGTAAAGTTAGATGGAAAGGACTCTCGGACTGTATGAGATGAATTCAGTGTGTAATTGCATGATGCCTCTCACTTGCAACAGTTGTAGACATAGGTCCCAGCTGCCGGTGCCCTAGGAACAGCCGCGACGTCATGTAAAATTTGGGCGCTGTTGCGGCCTCCTTGAGCCGAGAGCTCGTAAGGTGTGACGTTACTTCGGCCTCCTTGACCGAGCTCGTAGGTGTGCCTTTGTTCCTGTTGCCGACCTCCTCTACACACTGAAGGCGAGACCGCCGCCGCCGACCTCACCAGGCGCGCTATGGACAGGCACAGGCTTGTCGGCCTATCCCAGGTGTTAGCGACGGGGCTTATCGGCCATTGCGGCGGCCTATAAGGTCCGGCAGGGAGGACCACTTTGGTATACTTATAATTTAATGGTTATTAGAATGATCTTTTGTAAATCAAGTTAGACATCATTTAAACCACCTGTTTTAGGAACCTAAGAGCTAAAGCCATAGAATCCAAACGGCCTAGATACATTAAAAAGCTCGTCCTAACTGTTTTACAGGCAAAACCGTTTCCACCGACCTAGTTTAGAGTATCAGGGATCCGTAGTTTGACGCAGCATGACCAAAATATGGCATTTTTCTTTCTGCAAGATGCAACGAATGGGTTGTGTTTATACATTAATAATAATATATAACGGGGCTGTACGGGACAACACATTTGCCGATTCCACCCCAGATCTACCGACAATGTGCCTTCAGTTTTGGATTTTCAATTCTTCTTGCTAACGGTAGTCTTTACCAAACTGGGCAAGTATTCTTCTGAGAGAGCCACTGCGCGATGCAGTACACATGGTAGCTATGGCCACAGTCTAACCTTCCATCTCTTCATTTTGCTTCAAATTCTTCCTGCGGAAGGATATATAGTATAAATCAGATTCAGTTTTAAGATTGAACCACCGGGTGCTAGCATAAAGAAGACCCATGGAATCATGTTTAAGAAATGGATGTAAGGGCATACTTGGCAAATACTGCATTTCCTTTCCATTTCTGTTGCGAACCGGAAGGAACTGAAGGATGGGTCTTGACCTTCTTAAGGTTGCGAGGCAATCTCGTCCTCGCGTAACCCTGTGTTGACGTATCAATTTTGTCTTCAAGCTCCGAGCAACTCCTGCAAAGCAAAGTGTCTGATCATCGACTGATGGCAGTGGTCATACAGATGCACCATAAGGGGTACATACCTCGTATGTCATGTTATGTCGGCGTCAAGGCGCCAATCCTGGTAGCGATCATACATGTTTCATTCCTCCCAGTAACACTCTTGTCTGAAACATCGCAATCTGCAAATACAAAGGAAAAACGAGAATCATGAACTGATGGGATTTTTATGTAATTTTGAACTGGATGTGATGTCTGAGGAGCAGATTACATCATTATACTCTCCACTGCAACCAAATATGACTTTCATTTGTATAAAAGTACAAACTGAAGTTCAAGAGTGGCATACCCAGCCAACTGAACATATGCATGAAATTTTAATGGCTGGATAGAAAATTTCAAATTGATGCTTTTAGTTCAAGTTAATCTGTAGATTATATCTTGAGTAGGGATCCTATATGTAGAAAGTCGGGGAGTGGACGAGGTTCAAAGAACCTCATTTGGGGATAAGTACTATCATGAGTGATTGGATATATTTCACATGTGTAGCGCCGAAAACTGCAACTATTGCAACCTTTATGTGTCAATGTCAAGGGTACCATACCCACTCTACAATATGCTCTCATAGTCAATCAAAGGTAAGACAGTACAAAATGTGGCTCCAAGGACCATTGTTCTGGAAAGGACCTAAGATCCATCAAAAGAACATAAAAGGACTAGTGTGCAAAACTGACAGTCAAAGCCAACTATCTACTCTATAATAGGCATCTGTTAATCATGTTAGGAAATGACACCTAAGTAGATTAACAGTGTGTTCCAATATATGTTAATTACAGCGCCTGTACAGACCGACAATGCTTGTGGATCTTGGTATTGAATTATTTAGGTAGGGGCCATCACTGGCGGAGTGTCCACACGGGTGGCTACAACCCCAGATCTGAAAATCTGATTATGACTGAGGCAACAGGCAAATGATAAAAAGCATGAAGGTCGGTCCCCTAAGCAGACAGAAAATAATAGTTCAGTCAGCAAGGCAGGCTCCAGCACTAATTATAAATGGTTAATTATAAGCAACACCATCAGCCATTGAAACCAGCATACCAGTTCCTTCCTTGAACAAACTGTATGATCCACTCACACAGTATGCCGAAGAGAATAGAGCCACATTATTGGCTGCCAACTGTGAGGTGTTCAACACTCTCCCTTCCCCAAAATCTCCAAGAATAAATAAAATAAATAATAATTGATCATTTTGCCCAGCTCCGCATGGAGAATCCAGTATTCATACTTGTCATTGGCCTTGGAATGTACAGGACCAAACCTCACTATGGTTGTGAGGTCTCTTTCAATAATACATTTCTCTTGGTTTCCTCCATCAACTGCAGTTATCCTAAGACTTAAATCAGCAAGCCTCTTCCTGACATCAACTGGTCCAAGAAATGAACAATGCAGACACTTTTTAAAAACCATTTTAAATAGTAACAGGATATAGCCATATCAACAAACCAAGGGCAAGGTTTATGTTCTCTATCTCAGGAAAACATATCTTAAAGTGCTTAGATGGCTGTATTTGCTAATATGCCTCTTACGCACAGGAGAACAGTGAATCACCCCATGCTGTGAAATACTACATTTGCCCTAATCCATAGACCTATGTCAAACTATCTCAGGTTTGACCAAATTTATCATAATAAAAAGTAAAAACAGTAAACAATTACAGCACCAAATAGTAGGTATCACTAGATTCATCATGGCATATTTTTTCTACAAATTTGGTCAAAATATAAAATAGTTGGGCTAAGAACAAAGCTAGAGTTACACATTTTGGGGACAAAGGTAGTAATCAGCTAATCTATCTGGCTATAAACTTCTCTATGTGTATTACTTTCTTTTACAAAGGTACTAGCAAGCAGCTAATTTATCTGGCTATAAAATTTCTCTGAGTAATCAAATTCTGCTGCTACACACCTCCATTGTTGACATCCTAATATAGATGCTCATGACAATACCATTACCCCACGGGTCACGGCTGCAACCACCAGTAATCATTGTGCCTGTTGAGGCACCGGTTGGAGGTAACAATCTACAGGAAGGCCGCCATCTCACGTCACGTTTAGCGCACGAAAGAACAAGTCAGCCACTTCAACTCCCCACCCCAGACCCAGCCGCCGCCGACGAGAGGTATTGCCGAACCGCGTACCAGTCGGTTACCACGCACGCATCACACCGGAAACAAGTCAGATGATCACGCGCTTAACGACCCTGCCCTACGCGCCAACCGCTGGAGTCGGCGGGGCACGGAATGGATGCGGTTGATGTGTGTAAGCAAGCGCGAAGACGGCGAGAGGCGAAGAGCAAGCGTCTGCGTCTGTCTGCGTGCAATGCAATGCAATGGTGTGCCGTACCTCTTCCCTCCCGAGTCCTCCGGGGAGTGGCGGTACCCGCGCGCATCCGGCAGAGCGGCCGGAGGATGAGATCGGCGCCGAAGAAGGGCGCGTCGAGGTGCGGCGGCGGCGGCGAGTCCATGAAGGACGAGGATATCTGCTCCTGCATGGACGCCGCCCTCCGGGACAGGCACGGCCGCTGCTGTTCAGGTGAGAGGCTCATCAATACAGGCAGAACATATGGCAAAGATTCCCACTTGCATATAAAGTATATAGAAATAAAAATAAAAAGGAAATCATTCACGAGGGTCCGTTCAGAGGACAAGAAGAACCAATCACATTTTGACCTTTGGAACAATATTGACGACCGTCCGTAATCACAGTTGTCGAGATTAAATGGGGAGTTATGGCATTAATCAAATTTCCAAAAGGGACCAGAAATGCTGACACAAAGCACTGCCTGCAAGCGATCCCAGAAAGAAGAAACAAAGAGAATAATAATCACTTTAAACAAAGAAGGGCCCCCAGCCAGAGTGACCGAACGAACACTAACGAAGGAATGAATCCTTTCGAAACAGACGAAATCTGAGCAGGAACAGATCGAAGCAAGCAAAAAGTGGCGGGCAGCAGAAGCGAGGCCGCCGTGAACACACACCCGACCTCTCGGCGGGACTCTCCCCCGTCGTTGCCGCGACCGCCGGGCCTCCCCCACCATCTGTGCCTCGCCACCGCAGTCCACCGAGACGCCTCCGCGGTATCCCGGGCGCCGCCGTCGGCGCCGATCCACCGGTGACGAACCCTCCGCCACCACCACCACCTCCTCCTCCGCCCCACCGCCGCCGCCCCGGCCGCCTCCTGTCCTTGCCCCTCCGCCGCCGCCGCTGGCCGTGCCGATCCGCCGACGACCGCACGGCCGTAGCCGCCGCAGCCGCCGCGCCCCCGGGCGCGTACGCCTGCGACGCCGCCGCCGACGATGCAGCCGAGCCGCGCAGCGCCGCCGACGCGAACCCCTTCCGCCTCCTCCTCCGGCGCCAGCGCCGGCGCTAAGAGCAGGGGGAAAGAACGGAGAGCGAGGACGGGAGGCCTCGCGCCCCTGTGGTGCAACAGGAGGCGCCAGATCCCCCGCCGGCGCTCCGCCATGAGCGAAGCGGTCCCTCGGCATGGCGCGCGCGCAAGCGGGCGGCGTGGCTGGGTAGTAAGGAAAGAGGCCTCGCCCTCCCTCCTCACTACCCTGGGTTGCTCGTCGGGCCCGGAGAGACAGAGAGAGAAGGCTGGTGGGGAGGGGGCAGAAGGAATGAAAGAAGCAGTGGCGGAAGCGACGGCGGAGGAGGGCTCAAGCGGCCTGGCTGTGGCGGCTGGCTGGCCTCACTGCGTCTGCCGTCTGTTGTCTCTGCGGCGTGGGGTGGAAGACCAGAGTCGAGGGAAGGAAGGCAGGGTGGGTGGTCCTGCCTGGGGTCGGGCACGAGGCAACGCAACGCTGGGAGTCGGAGTACGGTGTATGCTACGCGTGAAGTACTACTGCGTGTAACGTATTTTTCCTTATATATACTATCATCACGGTCACGGGGTATATTTAGTAGCAGGAGTAGTACATGGAAATCTTTAAATTAAATCAGATAACGTTAGTACTAGTGCTTGGAATCCGAGAAATCGGATTGGGCCCTGCATTCGTCACGCAATGTGACGATTCACAGTACTAGGAGCAGGAGGTGAGGCGATGAACACAAGGATCTCAAAGGACCATGTGTGGCATTCATGGTTCCGTGTATGGTTGAGTGAATCTGTGGTTGAATAGATTGGGAGGGCGGCATCATCAGCTACTCCCGTAGGAATATTTCCATTCTAGGAGGAGGAGGGCGGGAGAAGGGAGTACACCATGTTGGAACAACCATCGATCTCTACTTCTTTTTGGCGGTGACTGGCAGCACATTGCAAGCTCTCGAGGGGCCATCCTAAGCTTAGCAGCTTGCCCCGGTTACAAACAGTCACTGACGCACTGTGCTGTCAACACTGGCACCACATTTGATATTAGTAACCATCACAAGGAAACAGGGAGGCGATCACCGTCAAGAGCAAGCCAGAGAGCGAGAGTAGTGTCTACAGGGGCGGTGGCATGGCGCGGTGGCATGGCGGCACCATGCCGCTCCGCACAATCGTCGTTCGCTTTGGATCCTGCGATGCTGCCAATTTGCTCATTGCTGTGCAAAGAAAGGGAAGACGCATGCAGCATTAACATAAAATAAATATATATAAATAAACTAATCCTAGTCAGTCAAGGGAACAAATGCTCAGCTGGCAAGTCCTCAAGTTGCTCCTCCTTTTGTTTTTGTCCTCGTCCTCATTTTCTTTTTCCTTCTTCCTAATAATAAATAATATGCAATTATACCATGCATGCATGCAGAGACAAGACGAGTCCCCCCGTTAACAGGAGAATCTGTACGTTTCCCTGCTAATACGGAAACCGTCTCCGGTCTGCGGGCGAATCTGACGACTCACCCTTGACACCCGCCGCAAAATCAAACAAACCCTTCGAATCGTCTCATGTCGAAAAGTGGATGCCTTCTCAAAGTTTCAGGCCACCTATCTATCTATATTCTTGATGACAGTGGCTCTGAATTGGCGATCACGAGCAGTTTTATCTGCCTGATCTCCTCCGCTCTTACACGGGAGCTGGGGTACTCTACGCTACGGAGTACGCGTGCCTGCCGAGTTGCCACCACTTGCCGGCTTGCGCTTGTCCTCTTCGGTTTGGGCTCTTGCTATGCTGCCTGTGACTGCCATGGGCCATGCTCTGAAAGTCAACGGCGGGGCGCCCTTCTCCAGGTGCAATATTCTTTGCTTTTGCTGTTGCTAGTGGACGCGCACGCCACAGCCGAGACGGAGTCCGCCACGGCCGCTTTTTGGCGGGCACCCCATGCATTACCTTGCCAGTGCCATGCAGTGTGTGCAGCGCGGGAGAGGAGAGGATGCAGTGTGGACCTGCTGGCTGTGGTGGGCCTGTGGACTGTGGAGAGCGAGGGAGCTACTACGTAAAGTATCTATCATTCCTGCAAATGCAATCCTGCTCGTGTCATCACAACACCATTTCCTTCTTTATTCCCTCACATTGGATGCTTAATCGGTGTCCATGACACTCCCTGCAGCGTCAGCAGAGGCTTCTGAACCCTGCTCACTCTGCTGTGTTTTCATACCTGAAAAAGCCACGCCTGAACCGTCGCTTGCCTTGCCTTTTACCATGCATGCTCTAATGGACAGGACAAATCGAGGCTGAAACCATCGCTGTTGTGTGTTCCCTTACCCTGCTAATAATGCTCCCCATTGCTATTCTATTTCAAACAAAAGAACATGACAGCGTTACAAAGCAATGAGAAGCAAAGCAAGCTAGGAATTGTTGAAGAGTCTTTCATACAGACCACTTTTTACGTATCCTTTATGGGGTGCGTGCCGATTCAGCTTCACCAATTTTAATGGGTTTGGTTTGTAAATCCATTTTACAACATTTATATCTCCAGATAAATTTATTAAAAAACTAGGCTTAAACATCTTTTCAATGATACTAATTACTTAACATAAATATTTATATATTTTAATATATAATTGCGGCAGTTTAAACGTTGAGAAACTACCGGGGGCGAGAATAGCCGTATTTAGGGACGGGAGGAGTAAGTACGTGTCGAGACACAGCATAAAATGTAACTCTAATCTGGGACGCTAGTAGTGCACCGGCGCTGAATAAATTAACTTATCAACTGTGACACGGCAAATTGGCTAATGGCTGATGGCTAATGGGGTTGATGACATGCCTGACCAACACGTACAGTACGGATTGGTGTGTCTAGTGCTGGCCATTTATGGGGCAGGGGAGGGGGCTCTGTTCAGCTAGCTAGCGCTATCGCAAGTCGCGTTGGGTGCAGCTACTGATCGAGCTGCGTCCCTAAACACCGCCACTCCTACTATAGTTGGGACGTCCTCTGTCACATTCTCACAAGTCATTCCATATACAAGGACGTTATTTGCCTCTTCCTGCAAGCTATTCTCAAAGAAACTGACAGATGCTGTTTGCACCCTCGAGGATATGCAAGGGAAGATGAGCATCAGATCAGAAAATTCAGAACCGAATTTGAATAGGCGGCCGGGTAGATAGACCGGTAGCTCGGGTTGAGCTTTCGCGGCGCATCTCCGTTTCGTTTCGTGCTGGACGGGCGACGTTGCGACTTGCGAGACAGCGGAGAGCCGAGAGCCGGACGCCCGCAGCCGCGAACCACAGAAAAATGGCGCCGGTAATTAGCGCGGCTGCCCTGCTGGCGTCGCTGATGGAATAGTAGCAAGTGACCCTCCGGGACAGAACAACGCTGTCTGTCTCAGGGGACCCTGGCTTATTTTTTTAGAAGGCGGCAAGCTTTTGCCGGGTTTATTAGACGATAGAAAACAAAA
Organism: Hyparrhenia diplandra; assembly: GCA_015847255.1. Classification (NCBI taxonomy): domain Eukaryota; kingdom Viridiplantae; phylum Streptophyta; class Magnoliopsida; order Poales; family Poaceae; genus Hyparrhenia; species Hyparrhenia diplandra. The sequence continues at coordinate 662,250 of JADLZK010010820.1, read as the reverse complement.
ACAAAACAACCGTAAATACAACCTCATCAGGGGTGGGCACCGCAACCTGACCTAAAAACTCTCGCTTTACAAATAACCACTAAAGGTGCCACCCTCAATGAAAAACGCCACCAGCACTACTACTAGAACATCGACTAAAACAAAACAAAAAACGTCCCAAACGCAACACTTATTCGGTTATGTAAAGGACTTGGCCAACTACTGTTGTTGCCCTGTTTGGCCTGTCGCGTGCCCCCTGTGTGCTGCCTTGCTGCCTGTTGGCACTGTAAAACTTCATCTTTACACAATAACGCTACTTGATGTGGTTGAAGGGATTTGAGTTGGAAAGTCTCGATTTCTCTCCTTCCAAATATTCCACCAAAAATAGATCATTATTCCGTCGACCGTCTTCTTCTGAGTCTTATCAAACTTCACGCCCGGCACCTTCTCCACCACTTATGTATGGAACCCGTATGCTGCTTACGGAGTCTAGGATCATAGGTTTGCCGGCGCCCTTAATAATGTCCCAAACTTGCTTAGTGAATCCACAGTCTTTACACAGATGTGCGGGTGTTTCCGGTTCCACCCCGCAAAGTTTGTTGCATATGGGTCATGCTGCCAATTGTCTCTTAACAAGGTTGTGCTTGCGTTAGGATCTTGTTGTGAAGTAGGGTCCATGCGAAAACTTGCATTTTGGTTACGTCGCTGCCTTTAGGTGGCGTTGGCAAGCTTACTGTAAGACCCTTCAAATTGTATCCGATACGGCGGCTTTTTGATGGTATTCTCCATCCTTAGTCCATTTCCAAATGATGGAATCCTCGCGGTTCACGTCTAGCTGTATCCTGGAGACATGCTCCCAAAGATCGATATATTCATTAAGCTCATCTAGATTTGCAACCGCTGCTATATGTGATACCCATCGGTTATCATTGAGCCTGAAAGACCGTGATCCTCTTCCTCCTGGTCTTCCTGAATAAGCTTGGAGCTATTGATTTTGCGTTTTTTCCTTCCAACCACGAAGAAGTCCAAAAAAAGTTTGCTGTTTTGCCGTTGCCTACCGACACAATTGTTGAGGCTGCAAATAAATCCCTATCGGGATCATCGCCAAGGTAGGTCAGTTAGTTCCAAGCTCGATCCTTATGTTTCCATTGAAACCACAACCATCCAGTCTTAGTGCGAGCAAACCTCTCTCAAGCTCGAGGATCCCAAGCCCCCCCTTATTTTTTGGACGACAAGTGCGTGGCCAGCTCAGGCGAGTGCCCCCATAGACCTTATCGGCGTTTCTCTCACGCCAGAGAAACTTCTTCTCAGCTTATCAATCTCTTTAATCAGCCACTTGTGTTCCAGAAAAACCGTCAAATGACCAATCAGTTCTGCGATGTCAGTACAGTCTTTACGAGGTCTCTCTTCCTGCCGTATTTAACAGCTTTCCTTTCCAACCCCGTAGCCGAGCCCCAACCTTGTCAATCAATGGCTGAATTTCCAACCTCCGTAGCTTCCTCGTGTGCAGCGGCCCTGGCTTATCTGCACTGCAAAATTTCGATTCCAAATCAGCATTATTTGAAAGCATTTGTCGCTAGTAGCACCGGAGGATATGCTAAACAATTTGCTTGCTAGCGGATCATCATCCATTGCACCGAATTCAAATCATGTGATGATGATGCTGGGTGGACGAGTACGTGATACGAAACGCGAGGACCGCGCGTAGCTGCAGAGTGGCAGAAACTTATGTGGCTCCGCCGTGCCGACCAGCGTTCGAGCCATCCTGTGGTGTGTGGGTGCGTGCGTGCGTGTGGTGGATTGAGTACGGCTTCCGTGTTCGAATCTTGCATAGCATGTGTTTAGTCGAGGGCGTAAAAAAAAAAAAAAAAGTACGTACGAAACTGGAGATATTTCCTTTTCTTTCCTCAAACGACAAAGGTTATGATCGGGCACGTTTAAATACAGGTACAACTGGAACACAGGATCAAGAGAGGTCGATTGGTGACGGGTACCATTCTGTCTGTCGCCCCGCCCAGATTTAAATAAACTAGCCACGCTCGGAGGAATAATTACGCTAGCTCATGTTGGATTGGGAAATAAATGATTTCTAAAAAATCATAAAAATAGACTAAAAAAACTTGTCAGCGCAACGATGTCTTGCAGGTCCTCAAGAACTGCCACTCCACGTGTGGCGCCCAAACTACTGGTCTGTGGCTGTGGTACGCCATGCGGCGACATGCGATGCTAGGGCATGTTTGGTTCGAGCCCTACGGCACGCCCGGCGCAGGCGACCACAGGTTGTGGCGGTCGTTTTGATCGTCACACTTAGCCACTGACAGTAGCAAAAGCTGGGAGAAAGAAACGGCGACAATGCGCCACGGCGGCTAGCGGCGGTCAGTGGCGATTCATCAAGCAGGCCCTGTCTGTGGCGACCACGCTGAGTGGCGGCGGCGGTGGCTAAGCACAACTGCCCATGCCGAACTTTTGGCGGCGCGCCGCGCCGCAAGGCGGCGTCGGCGGTGTTTTTGGTTCTCATCTTTTCTTTGGCCACACAACCTCAAGATTTGTCCTTTTTCTTTGCCGATTCATGTCTTTTTTACGTAGGTGAGTCTGTGGTAATTGTGGCGAAACGTTTGATTCCGCCCTGCCCGCGCCACATCCCACCTCCACCACACCTCAGCGTGGCCAACCGACAAAGATTTGGCCAAAAAGTTTAGGCGAAGGATTTCTCCGCCGCACCTTTGTCTTTATAACATGCGGTGGCGCCGCGGCTTTCACTCTAGCCAAACACCCTGCCACGAAGCCCGTGACCGCCGCAATCTGTGGCGTGTTTCACGAGAAAACGACCAAACACTAGCCACCTCTTCGTGGCAGCCACACAGGTGTGGCGAGGCCAACATGAAGCGGGGAACCAAATACGCCGAAGAACTAAGAAGGAACAGAAATGTGAGGAACAACATGGAACTGAAAGGAAAAAAGAAAATTCGACCTCAACGAAGCAAAACCGTTGCGATCACGCAGGATTTACATGCGCGTATATTATTAGCTCACGACAAGAGAGATCGACGCACGACGACGAATGCCGCGACCGATGTTTCTGTCGCGGGCCACTTCTCGTGGATCTTATATGGCTCGACGGGCCCTGTGACCCCGACGGAAGTCTCACCCATGCCTATTTGCCTACAGAAGCAGTTTAGCAGTAGCCTTTTCTTATTTGTGCTCTATAATTTGGAAATCCTTTTTCGAACTGGCGTATTATGCTTCAACGATATATATTAAAGGTTGATGTTGTCAAAAAGAAAAAAAAAAAAAAAAATGCATGGCGATGCTTCGTTTTTTCCTTGCTTCTGAGCTTATATTGTTATCATTTTGCCAAACTTCTACTGCATGGCAGCATGGGGCTATAGATGACAGGCCAAAGAAGGGAAGCCAGGGAAACAAAAGCATGGGCAAAATGCGCAGAATGATTAAAGACGATCGAGGTGTGATGCAGACGTGACTTGGTTGGTTCATCATGCACAGTGCCATTGACAAAATGATGCGTCGTAATTATGCGTTTACATGCCTACTCTGTTTTTATATAATTATGTTGTGGGAACTGAGCAAGAAGCTCTCCCGGTTGGGAGGTGCGGTCATGGGTTCGAGCCCTCTCGGATAGCATGATTTTCCAAAAAAATCCTCGCCGGTCCCCCCGTGTCAAAGCGCATGGTGTGAAGCTTGTGTCGGGGGGCCTAAATATTGGGCCGAGACATTCTCAAACAGCGAGAATATGCCGGCTGCATCGGGGCCCATAAAACCTAACTTTGCCATCATCCCACTTAGAAGAACCCACCGAGAGGCGACGGACCAAACCAAGGAGCCCGGCGCATGCATGAAGCGAACCGGCCTGGCGGAAGCCTTGGTCGCCCGCGGCCCGGGGCGTCGACGGGAGCTCGCTGCGCTCGAAGGACAAGGTCGGGGCCTTTACAAGGCGGAGAACCCGAGCGCTCCACGTCATCACCAACCCGGGGCTCGGTTCGGCCCCAATCTCCGTCTGTCGCGGGTGGCTAGCTCACCGGCCTCGGACGAGAAATCTCCGCCTCGCGGGTGGCCTAGCTCACCACCCTCGGGCGCAAAATCCCGCCTGCGCCAGGAGACCCGGCTCTCCATCCTCGGGCGGGGTGGCGGCTGCCCACTCACCGAGGTCGGCGACCCTCGGGTATGGGAGGAGGTTCGATCTAAAGGAAGAGCTTGTTGCATTTAATGCGGTCACACGGCGACACCCGGCGCCCGGGGCCATCGGTCACGCCGATCAAAATCGGCCACGCGGATCACTTCCCAAATCCGCCCGATGGGACATAAAAGCGAGCCGGTGACATATTCGCCGCCCGGCCAGCGGGAAACGGAACAACAGCGTTCATTTCGAAACACAACCGAGCGCCCGCGTTGGGCGGACCCTCGGGCTCATGACACGCCCGCAACCGGCGTCCAGGGGCGCCCCTCGCCGTGCGGGTGAGGGACGCCTCCGCAGACCCTCGGGGGCCACACCGAGGAGCGGCACGTCTGCCATCGGATCAAGGCAGCGTGTCTTCATCAAGCGACATCAAACCAACCAACCCTCGGCCGCGCGTACAACAAGTATAGCCTCGAGATTAGCCACTAGCACCCACATATGTAAACATTACCTCCCTCTTTCCTCCTATAAAAGGGGGTAATGCCCCATGTGGGAGCGGGACCGAATCGGGGCGGCCGACCACCACCACCACTACCCGCGATCGTGGGGCTTGAGACCCGGCTTCTCCCTCCGCCAGCTGTAACCCCTACAAGCTCTCCTTTGGCGCCGGGTGGCTGAGCGGGAGGACACCACCAGGGGGCGTGGGGCCTCATTGGCACGAACGGGGATAAACCCGGGTGTCAGGTGTCCATCTTAACGCCACGCCATTGGGGGAGGAGGCACACGACCTAGAAATTCTTTATTCGCCAGGCACCGAGGCACCCCGGTTCTCGAAGCGCCCGGCCGGTTAGCGCGCTTGGTAGGGACGCGTGTCGCGATCCCATCTCGGTCGACCCTCATGGCGTTTCCACCTTCGTTTCCACCACCTTTCGCCCGAACACGAGCTCCTCTGCCGTGGCGAATGCGGCAGCGCCGTTTCAAGGCGACGGGCCAAGACAAGCTGTTTTTATTTTTTGAGAATAAGGCCTTGAGCAAGGTGGCGGCCGCCATGCCATCCGCCTCGATGGCCGGTTACTAATATTATGACGATTACTCCTCGCCATTTGTGCATGCGCTTATTATTATCTATAACTCCTATATAGGAGATCCCCACTAGCTCCTATATCGTCGAAAAGGGCAGCGTCCGTCGGTGAGTGCGGGAAGGGATTCCGCAAATCCTCGCCGGCGGAAACTTCGGTGGCGCGCGAGCGAAGGCACGGGCGAACCTCCCGTGAGTCCCACGGGAGCCGCTATCCCACGGACAATCACGCGGAAGGCGCATCCGCCGAGAAGGATCTTTGCGACCCCCCATCACGCCTCACACCGTCGGGCGCGATTGGTGCGGGTCGAAACGGGGCGGAATCGCACTACCGTCCGGGAGGCGAGGGACTTCCTCCCGCGGCGTTCGGCGCCCGGGACCGGCGGCGGGGCGATTATTATGACCCCACACGGGAATGCTTCAATATAGAGATCAAGAGCAAGATGGCCGCCTCACCGGCGCGTCTCAGACGAAGATGGCCCGGGCGGCCACTACACAACGGGCCCCGGCCGGCGCCTGCGGACTTCGCCCTGGCCGGCCCGTAGCGGCGCCGGCGCTGCCGGCCGGCAATCGCGCGGTACGGGATGCGGACACATCCAGGCGGAATCGGCGTGACTTCGGCGGCCCGGGCGTAACATCAACGGGGAGCAAGCCCGGCGGGCGAGGCCCCCAAGGAGCGCCCATGATCGCCCAGCATAAGCCGGCGGGCGCGTGAGCGGACCTTGATGGAGTGTTCTGCCTGTGTTCCAGGGCCAGTTCGGCGGGGCAGGCCTGGTGGCCGGCGGCGGGACCATCTTGGTCTGTGTGCCAGACCCTCTACCGCCCAGGGAGGCGCCGATCGTGAGACCTTTGTTTCATCTCCTCAAGCAGGGCGGTGTCTGCTTGAGAGAGGAGGCTCGCTTTCCGGGGATCGGGCCGCGGCGTCGCGGCAGCGAGGGAGAGTCGAACGAAGTCGGCGGGGCTCCGTCCGGCCCGAGCAGAGCGAGCCTGCAAGGCGGTCGAGGAGCGCGCCTAGTCGACAACGCAGCAACCGCGCCCGATGCAGCGCGCATAGAACCCGAGCAGAGACCATAGCGGCGCCCACGCCCTCGAGGAAAGAAAAGACGGCAGCGGCGCTCGCCACGACGGTGGCTCACCTCGGGCGGCGCGGCGGAGGCAGCGCCAATTGCGCCGGGAAGGGCCGGTACTCCCCAGATCCACCGGGCCCTGAGGCCTTCACAAGGGGATATCGGGAGGGCACCACTCCTGCGCCGAGGCCTCCCGGCCACATCGAGAAATACTGCGCTTCGTCGAGGTGTGGTTGACGACTCTCGGGCGTGGGAAATTTGCTGTGCCTCTCCGACTCAGCTCGGGCCTGGGCCGGAACACCTTCCACGGACCTCATATCAAAGCGCGGCAGACTTGGAGAGGACCTTCGAGGAATTTCCCGGGGGCACATACACTGCGCCGGGTAACTCATGGGACCTCACGGCTGCCCGCAAATCGCCGAGTCGCTAGCGGCGACTACATCCGGCGCTTCTCCAAGCAACGGACCGAGCTCCCTAACGTGACGGATTACGACGTCATAGGGGCCTTCTTGGCCGGCACCTGCTGCTGCTGACCTCGTGAAGCTAGGGCGCCGGACTCCAGAGGCCAGAGCCGAATGGTGATGGGCGTCGCCACCAGGATCGCCCGGCGGAAAGACAGCTGTCGGGGCTCACGTTCCAATCGGGCGACGGGCAGGAAAGCGTGGGAGGAGGAGCAGGGGATCCCGCCTCGCGAGCAAAAGAAGAAGGAAAAGGACAAAGAACCGCAAGGGCAAAGGGCCAAGCCCTCAGCGCGGGACAGCGAAGACATGGTGGTACGCCGGTCGGCCCAAAGGAGCCCGGCCCCGCCACCGAGAGACAACCGGCAGAGCATGCTCAGAAAGCGATGCGAGAACCACAGTTTTCCCGGTCAAAAGCACACCCTCGAGGAATGCAAAGCGAGTCGCAAACACTTCGCCAAACTCGGGGGCCATTCGAGGAGGAGGAGGAAGGGCGCCGCCAGGGTAGTCTTAGGGGAACAGGGAGTTTCGAAGGTGAACAAGCGCTTCATGATCTTGGCGGCAACACCCGGCAACATGTCGGTGCGGCAGCGCCAGAAAGGCGGCGGGGAGGTGTATGCGACGGAGCCGGCGATCGAAGGCTGCGCGAAGTGGTCGGATCAAGCCATCACCTTCGACGGTCGGATCACCCTCGGCACATCCCAAACCCGAGGGGGCTTATCGGTTGGTGGTGGATCAATCATTGCCAATACCCAGGCTCACCAAGGTCCTCATGAGACGGAGAGAGCGGCCTCAACCTCATTTACGAGGGAAACACTCGCCTCCTCGGGTGGACAAGTCCAAGATCCGCCCGGGGAGGGCCCGGCATTCAATAAGGCGTCGTCCCCGGCAGCAGCTCTGAAGCCCCTCGGGGCGGATCGACTGCCGGTACATTTCGGGGACCCCCTCGGGAACTTGAGCGAGAGACTCTCACCTTCCTGCAAAAATTTGGCTTTTCATGACAAGCGAAAGTGTCACGTAGGTAGAATTTAGTCATAAAAACTTCGTTATGACGACCCATGCGTCACAAGGTGGTCACAAATCGGCAGATCACATTATGTACCTGCAGCGGTTTTTGTAAGTTGGTCACAAAAAGTCAGCTGCTTTTTGTGACGCGGCTCAGATCTTCTGTCACATATTGTTATCTTTTTATGACAGCTACTTACGTCTCATACATTAGTTAATCAACGCGTCATATTATGTGTCTAGGGGAAGGCGTTTGGATGGTGTTTTGTGACCCGAAAATGGTTGTCATGTATAAGTAGTTAACCATGGTTAAAAAGGTCGTCATACATTATATATCCATTCAATCATGCATCTAAGCCATCATGTAACATTGACATCACACCATCATTTACATAGAACCCGGATCATATAATATATTTATATAGTGCAAATGGGTTCGAGATACATCACATAAGTAGGTGGTTTATATATGCCAATAAGCTCATGTATGTAGTTTCTAACAAGACTAAGTATGTAGATCCAGCCATCACCACATTCACTGCACAAAAATTCTAGAATCGGCACCAAGTTGTAAGAACACGACCATCACCACATTCTGCACCAAACAATTTCTAACCCATCTGCGGCCATTGCCAAGTTCTAGACTATTTGAGAGCTTGAAGGGTAGAAGGAGCGGCGCCGGCTGCTGCGGCATCTTGTGAGCTAGCCCCGCCTCTGCCTAAGTTGATGGTGGCTTAACCTTGATGTCTTGCTACACGTTGGACAGAAATTTGGCTAGCTGGCTATTGAATAGGGGGTGTGTACTGCCGAGCTATAGTTTCAACAACAGTGTAGTAGAGCACATTTGCAAAGAGCCCAAATTTAAATAGAGAACATAGAAGCATCTGAGTTGTTTGTAGAAGGATCTCCCAACACCAAGTTGTAGCTCCAAGTTCCTGCACCAAACAACTCTATTAGCCATGTACTTTTGTGCGTGCCGTGAGGTACTAACTTTTACAAGATAAAAATATGGTAGGCTGGCCAGGAAACATGCAAGTAACTCTTAACTCCAAGCTTTGCCAGGCGAGGTCATGTAAGCAAATGAGTAGATGTCCAGGTTTGCCATGTAAGCGAGATTAGCAGATTATGAGTATAGAGGCATGACAATCTCATGAGGCACTCAGAAAAGCACTTGAGTACTGCATTTACATACCGCAGGAGCGACTGAGCACTTTCGCCTTTGGTAGCAAGCGACAAGGAAAAATTCAAGAGCATGCTGACATGGTTCTAGTAAGGGTGAAATAAAGAAAGCCCGAGTGTAAACATCCAGTGTGAAAAGCTGCTCTTTATCTGACTTTAGCACAACGTACAATCCTCTCACGCAAAATTCACTTCTAAATAGTTTCCCAAGCAAATAGAGGCATGACTAGTGGTTTTGGGATCAGGAAGCAGGAGCCATACGCCGATTTGCCTGAGTATCTGTGGTAGTGTTTTATAGCTCCTATGTGATCTCAAGCCAAAACAAAGGACTAGACAAACGATGTTGGTACGCCTGTATTTTCAGGCACCAATAGCTCACGACTGCCCGAGTTTAAACCTGCAAGACAAATTTGAGACCATTATTAGTTCGAGGCGAACCTGGCCTACAGAGCGAATGCCACATAATTCTATACTAACGGCATACATCAAATAGGCTGAGATCACGGATGCAAATAGCCAATTAGTTTAAGTTGAGGTGTGCTAGCTACCTTTTTCGCTGCAACAGCCAAGGAAGAGAAGAGGGCACATACCTAGTGGTGCTCATCGGCGAAGGGCGCGAGAAGAGGAGGACCCGAGGCACCAAAGGCTGGTTGCTTGGCTTGGGGCGCCTGCGGCAGCTCCCGAGACTACACCTCCTCCCTTGCGGCCCGGTATTTGGATCTCTGGATCTTCACCGATGGAGAGGGCGAGATGCGTCTCGATCCACATGCACTGCTCGTTCTTCTTGCAACGTGTACAAAAGAATCAAAAATCAAAGCGATGTCGCATTTAGAGAAAAAGTGGGAGCGCGCGTCGAGCGAATATCGGCGACCATGGTGGGGGACTGCGTCGCGTGATAGCGAGGGTGGACCATACACGGACCGGGTGAGGCGCCGGCCGCCGGGAGCCCGGTCCACTTCGCGCGCCGTTGCGCGCGCCGCCAGAAGGCGTGGTCGTCCCTTGCCAGCGCCCGCCACCCCGCGCACGGCTGCTGGCTCAGCCTCTCCCGCCCGGCCCGTGCGTGCCGCGACTTGTGGAAGCGGCTAAGGGGAGAGGGAGGGCTTCGTGAGCGCGGCTGCGATGTCGCGGCGGCGCAGGCTGCTTGGCCGGGCGGCCGAGGAGGGTCGCGGTGGCGAGGGCACCCGGCGGTGGATTCGGCGGCGGGATCGCGAGTGCGCGCTAGGCTGCGTCGTCGAGGATTGAGTTGGGGACAGCGAAACGCACCGATGGGAGGTCGGTGGATGGATGAGGCCGAAAATATGCTGCCGACCAATATTACCAAGTGGCCATTGCGAGAGCGGAGTGTTGATCCAATTCGCAGCAAATGTAGTAGTGCGTGTGCCCAAATCACGTTGAGTCGAGGGAAGGCCGCGCGGCTGTTCAGGAAAATAAATCGAGGGTTGGCGCTCCGCGTGTTTTTAGAATCCGCGCTTGGAAGAAGTGCTATTTGGGTCACGCTGTGGCATACTATGAAACCGAGATAGAAGCCAGCGCTTACAGCTCAGCGTTTTTGACTTTTTAAATTTAATGTTTGAGATAATAAAATAAAGTGTCACAATATTAGAGTCGCATTTAATCGCTTTTTGTTTGACCTAGGTTTTGATGAGGTAAACTTTTGATTATTTTAAAAATGGGAAAGTCCAACACCACCGTTAGTGGTAGAGTACGATAGAAAATTTTAGGGGAAATATCATCAAATTCGAGTTCGTATAAGGGAGAAAGAGACTAGTTACAAGTTTTGACTACAGATTGAAAAAGAAAAATCGTTCTTGTTCATCACATGTTCGCATGATAGAACAAGCGATTTCTTCTTTTCCTCGGATTGGCGCATGTGACTGATGACTCTCCCTCGTATGAACTCTCAAATGAGGAAGTGATTCTGTCAAAAATTTTCTAAAATCGCTGTACATCACGTCATGGTGTTGGATTCAGTCACCCTCTTCATGTGCCAAAATTTGAGCAATTCAAGTTTTGAGATTCGAACTTTGACTTTCGGTCAAAGAAAAGCTTCGGTCAAAAGCGGAACCGCGAAATGAACTTCGAGTTTGAAAAACTTTTGAACACGCAGTTTCATAACTCATCGCGAGACCAACAAAGTTTATGTGAGAGTCAAAGCTGCCATTTTGAGGAAATGATAGCAACATGTAGTTCAAATATAACAAGTCTCTCACATAGTTCTGAAACTTATGTGGTGACTTGACCACTGTTTGAGACTACATAACCTCCAACTTTGTCGAGAAATGGCTTGAGATTTTCACATTTTGTGCAGTCGTTTATAGGCAAAATATGGTCCCACACAAGAACTTACATATCTGGACAATTATTTATATGTGTATAATGTCTTTGTGCTGGGTGAGACAAAATTTGGTGAATTATACATAGAAAACACTAGAACTATCGCGGCGACCTCCACATGTATTTGTTTCCTATGGCACAAGGAGCGTTGTGGCAAAGTTTGAAGCCATTAAGTGGTTCTGCTAGTGGACCTAGTTCAACGCATAATTGCTTGGCGAAGTCGCGCGGAAATTCAATTTAAACTAGAGTATCAAATGAGTTTCTGAAAGGCATCACCAAACTTGGTAGTTTGCTTCACAAAAGACATTTGGAAGCCTGAGAAAATTTTGAGACCAATACCATGCTTGGACACGCAATCCCTAAGAACCTAGTGCATAGATATGGTTCGAAGGCTCCAAAGTATTTGGCCCTAGCGCTCAAAGCTTTCCTCGAGGCTTCCAAATACTGCACACAGCTGCACGAAAGATTTCGAATTTTTCAAAACTCGATTTGATACTTTCGATTTAGTGATTTCCGCGATAATAGACGCGACTGCGATCCCACCCACAAATCAGTGGCACCAGAAGCTACGCAAGATGCCAGCACAGGAAACTAGTACACTATCGTACACTTGCACTGCAGTATTTCAACGTATATTCACCAAGATTTTGCTACTCGTCAACGCGAGAGGCTGCCAATAACCAAAAATAATTGTCCCAAAACTGCTCAAGTTCTCGTGTCTTCCTGTTACGCCTATAAAGCTGGCTTGCCAGTCTTGAAAACCACATTTCGACAAAGTTGAGAAGATACTGATAACAGTTCAAATATAGCTGGCAGAGTCACTCACGTGGTTTTTAGAGCTACGTGAAACTGACCAGACTTCAGGCTACATAGATTATTATACTTCCTCATGATGGCTGACCTACACTTAAACTTTGTTGGTCTCGATGACCGTGTGACTTTCGGCTGAGCTTTTAGAGGTTTTTCAGCGGGTTCACTAAACGCATCATTAGACTGACTATTACAAGAGATCGCGAAAGTAGCATGGGATGACGACCAATAGTGGCCTTGGGTACCTGAAAATTTCGCGCAGTGCGCGAGGCCTTCCACCTGTAGCGCGACTCCGTGATTTGGCACACAGAAATTGCCGGTGCACCTAGTGAACAACACTTGCCTCTCACAAAAGGCCGGTTTGGTGATATGTGCCGCGAAATAGACTAGAGTTACGCTGCGTTGAGTCACGCTTCCGCAGTGAAAATCTCACGTCACCCGGTCCCGCATTTGGCTTGCGCTCTCATCTCTGCCGTAGACGCCCGCCCGAAGCCCGCAGAGCACAGCGAGCGCCGCCGCCTCCACTCCGTGCTCGCCCAGTGGGCCTCTTCCACCTACGCACGGTCTCTGCCGCTTCGCTCCACGCCATCTCTCCGTGCCGCTTACGCCCCAAACCCAGAGCTGGCCGGCCCAGCCAGCCTCAAAGGCGACGGCCGAGACCTCCGAGGCGGCGGCAGGCACACTCCGTGCTGCGGCGTGCAACCAGAAGGCGGCCCCAAAGCGGCGGCCCACGAGTGGGTTTCCATCCCTCCTAATCCATTGGTACATGGCTACGAGTGCAGACTCCATCGCTGCGAGATCCGAGTGGAGAAGGGGAGGCGAGATCTAGGATGATTTGATTTGCCGACAAAGGCGAGAGGGACCAGCATGAGATCACGGGAGTTTGGTTTTGATTAGAGTCATCTAAAATCATGAGTAAGAAAATTGTCCCACTTTGGATGTTACGAGCACAATGCGCGTATGTCAGGCATGCGCGTACATGTCCGTAAGAGCGTGCTCAAATCAAAATAAATGACCCAGGGCAGGTACATGTTTGGATTTGGATTGTTGCCTAATTGACTAGCTACTCACCGTATTTACGCAATAAAACGGATGGTAGTACTAGGAAAGAAACTTGAATACTTACATTTCATATGCTGCTGAGTCTCCAAGAGTGGTGTTAGCGAGATCATCAAGTACACTGGATGTTGCTCTTTGTCCAGAAACGTAGTCATGCAATTATACGTTTAGCAGACTGATCTCGATGTATGTTGCCCTTGATTTGCACGCTTGGGATACTATATGACATTGAGGGGCGGGACAGTGGCATCACCTACAGCGATTATCTTGCATGAGTCGGTAACATTGAAACACCTCAGATGTATATCTTTGTATGGAATGGAGCTGAGAGAAGTTGTTTGTGGATTTGGAACTGTTTGTTCTCTGATGCGAGAGGCTAGGCCCACATGCAAATGTTGTGATTATTCATGCACAGAAATTGCTAAATTATGCTTCCGGCATCGCGACTAATAATCGAATTGCCCTGTACCTCTCGACCGGCTAGGGCCTGGCTGGAACACCTTCCACCGCACCTCATATCAAGCGAAGCGAACTTGGAAGGACGAGAACTTCAGGCACCGCGCGGGTAACTCATGGGACCTCGGCGCCCGCAGAAATCGGCGAGTCCTTACGGCGACTACATCCGCGCTTCTCCAAGCAACGGACGAGCTCCCTAACGTGGCGGATTCCGGCGTCATAGGGGCCTTCTTGGCGGCACCTCTTCGCCGTGACCTCAGTGAGAGAGCTAGAGCGCCCGGACTCCGACCCGAGGCGAGCGACGGCGATGGACATACGCCACCAAGTTACGCCCGAGAAGGAGATTGTACATGGGGGCTTTTTGATTCAATCAACGCCACGCGAGGCAAAAGAAAGCGCAAGGAAAGAGGCCCAGGAGGATCGCCTGCGGGAGGGCAAGAAGAAGAGAAAGAAAAAGGACAAAGAACACGCAAGGCAGAGGTCAAACTAGCGCGAGGCGAGTGAGAGACTATGAGTAGCGCGCGAGTGACGGCCTAGAACCCGGCTACGCCACAGAGGAAACGCCGCGGCATGCTCGAAGCGGCTGGGGAACCCGCGAGTTTTCGGTCAAGCGCACACCCTGAGGTGCAAAAGCGGTGCGCAGCTTTGCCGCCAAAGCTTCGGGGCCATTCCGAGGAGGAGGAAGGCGCGAAGAGCGCCCAGGGAGACGGGTTTCCGACAGGTGAACAAGCGCCGCATGCATGCTTCGGCTGACAACACCGCAGCATGCCGATGCGACAGCGCCGGGCCAAAGGAAGGCGGCGGGAGGTATATGCTTTGGCGGCCCGCGCAGCGTCGAGAGCTGCGCGAGTGAGCCGGATCCAAGCCATCACCGCCGAGCCGGTGCCGGATCACACCGGCACATCCCAAAGCCGCTTTATCCGTGAGTGGTGGAATCCATCATTGCGATACCCAGGCTCGCCAAGGTCCTCATGCGGGCCGGAGGGAAGCGAGCCTCAACACCTCATCTACGCGAGGAAACGCACTTTCGACCTCCGCGGGTGCCAGACAAGTCAAGATCCGCCCTAGGAGGGCACGGCGTGCGAGCGGTGTCAGATCCCGACAAGCGAAGCTGAAGCACCGAGGCGAGTCGACTGCGTGCGGTTTGAGGACCCCTCGAACTTGAGGCAAGAAGACTCTCACCTTTGAGATCCTCGAGGGTCGAGGTACATACCCACGCACTCACAGAGGCGGCCTGCTATACCAAAATTCGCCGCCGTCCCCCAAACTACACCTACCTCAAGCTCAAGATCTGCGAGGGCGAAGGGTGATGCATCACGGCCCGGCCTCGCACGCATCATGCATATGAGTGCGATGTAGAGAGCGTGGAGTCGTCGGCGCTCGCCATCGCCCGAGGCACTCATTGCCGACGCATAAAGAAAGGCGGCGAGATCCACGATCGAGCACGAGGCCAGCGCCCGCGTCCCGGGAGCTCGAGCCCTCCCGGGCACCAAGAAGATCCCACTTGATCCCAAGCAACCGAGAAGGAGAGAGCTGGCGACCATCGACTTCGGAGCTGGATCCGAAAATAGGAGGCGGTGCTCGTCAGACTTCCTCGTGCGAGCGTGCCAAGAGCGTTTGCGTGGGGACCCTCCGGGACATGCCCGGGCATCGAGGATGTCGCAGAGCACTCCTAGAGCATCAGCGGGCTTTCCGCAGGTCATGCGGCGCTTGCGCCGTTTTGATGGCGCCAAGCGGAGATCGTCGGCGAGGGAGATCCACAAGCTTCGGGGAGGCCGGAGTTCATAAAAAGTATTCCACCCGAGTGGTTTTAGCTAATCCTGTATTAGTAGAGAAAAAAGAGATGGGAAATGGAGGATGTGTTAGTGGACTACACTAGTCTCAACAAAAGCATGTCAAAAAGGTTTCCCTTTCCTTTGCCTCGAATCGACCAAATTATGCGACTCCACAGCGGGATACGAAACTTTTGCATCGCTTCTCGATGCATATTCCGGTTACCACCGGATCAAAATGAAAAGGAGTCCGACCCGACTCGCGACTTCGTTCCATACACCCGCCGGGATGTATTGCTACCTCACAATGCCCTTGCTGAGGAGCGGCGGGAGCAACGTACCCGGCGGTGCATGTAAATCATCTTCGAGGAGAACTCATCGGGGAGGATACGTGGAAGCCTATGTCGATGACATGAGTGGTCAAAATCAAGAAAGCTGCTCGGACCTCGTGGGAGACCTCGGGAAAGCCGAGTGTCTAAACAAGAAAGGGAGTCAAGCTCAACCGAAAAATGCGTGTTTGGGTCCCAGGAATCTTTGCTGGGCTTCATCGTCTCCTAGCGAGGCATCGAAGCAAACCCAACCAAGGTTGGCGCAATGGCGAGGATTGGGCCAATCCGAGACCTCAAAGGAGTTCGAGAAGGTTATGGGGCGGCTTCACTAGCCGGGTTCATCTCCCACCTCGGGGGGAAGGGGCCTCCCCCTCTATCGGCTCCTTCGCAGGCGAGGCACTTTGCTGGACCCAGGACGAAGGAAGCCCTCGGCACAGCCTCAAGAGCTGACTAGTCCACCGGAGTCCTGGTGCCGCCAAACCCGGGGAGGGCCACGCTCCTCTACGTCACGACCAGCACACGGGTGGTCGGTAGCGGTGAGGAGTCGTGTGTGGAGCGCGTCGGCGAGAGCACATGTTGATACAACGCCACGTGCGCTTCATCGGTGAGGTGCTTTCCGACACCAAGACTCGGTACTCGCAAATGCAAAAGCTGGCTTGTCACGCCATCATGCGGCGAAGAAAACTTAGCCACTACTTCCTCGCGCACCCGGTCGCGCCGTGGTATCCCTCATTCCCCCTCGGGAGATCATCGAAGCAGAGGCCACGGGAAGAGTGGCGAAGTGGGCGGTGGAGCTCATGGGCGAGACAATATCATTCTGCCTCGCAAGGCGATAAAGTCTCAAGTCATGGCCGATTTTGTGGCAGAGATGGGGGTGATGCGCAAGCTGCCCGACACCAATCACGGTAAGTCTTTGGACCATGTATTCGATGGGTCCAAAGATGAGGCGGGTGCCAAGATTCCCGAGATCTCAACGAGCCCCTCGGTTAAGTACACTCCCCGGAGTACCCTCGAGGGCTGGCGAGACAACTCGAATGCACCGGCCCGAGGCCATGGCGCGACGAAGCCCCCGACCGGAGAGAACCTCTATTGAAGTACCTCCACCGGGAGAACTACCCGAGGATAAGACCGAGGCTCGCCGCTTGGGCCCGAAGGGCAAAATCCTTTGCGCTAATTGGAGACAAAAAGAACTCTACAAGAAAGGAGCCTCGGAATATACATGCGATGCATACCCTCGGCGGAGGGCAAAAGATTTGCTTGAAGACACCCACCAAGGGGAGTGTGGCCATCATGCCGCCCCCGAGGACTCTAGTCGGTAAAGTCTTGAGGGCGAGGGCTTTTTCTTGGCCCTCGGCGATACGGGACGCAAATGAAGTCGTCTTTTTGCAAGGTGCCAATTCTACGCGCGTAGGACTCACTGCCAAAGACAAGCCCCGCGGACCATACCTCCGACATGGCCATTTGCGGTATGGGGGCTCGATATGATCGGTCCCTCGAAAAGGGCGCTGGAGGACACACTCATGTCCTAGTCGCCATCGACAAGTTCTCCAAGTGGATCGAAGCCCGAGCCGTGGTGAACCCTCGGACGGAGGAAACGGTAAAGTTCTTTACGAACATCATTTCCCGTTTTGGAGTCCCTAACTCCATCATCACGGATAACGGAACCAACCGTGGGAAAAAGTTCCTCGACTTTTGTGATGACTCACGACATCCGAGGGTTGACACATCGCCGTAGCCCACCCGAGGACCAGCGGTCGGGTGGGCGTGCCAATGGCATGATCTTACAAGGCCTCAAGCCAAGGATCTTCAATCAGCTGAACCAGTACGGGAAGAGGTGGTACCAGGAGCTACCGTCGGTTCTATGGAGCCTTCGAATAACAAAAAGCCGAGCCACGGGCTTCACCCCATTCTTTCTAGTCTATGGGCCGAGGCGATCTTGCCCACGGACATTGAATATGGGTCCCCTGGCTGCGAGCCTACACCGAGCATCGCAACCCGACATGCAAGGCAAGATTCCATCGACCAAGTTGACGAGGCCGAGGCGTCGCGCCGAATTCAGCAAGATACCAACAAGCTCTTCGAAGTATCACGCCAAGCGGCCCAAGCCTCGGGAGTTCCAAGTCAATGACCCCGTACTCAGGCTGAAGCAAGATAACAAAGGGCGTCACAAGCTCACGCCACATTGGGAAGGGCCATATTTCATCGCCGAAATACTAAGGCCCGGAACCTACAAGCTGAAAAAACGAGAAGGGTGAAGTCTACTCCAACGCCCGGAACATAGAACGCCTACGTCGCTTTTACCCTTAACCTCGCACTAGAAGTCAAACACTTACGCTCTTTTTTCACTCAAATAAAAGATTTACATCTTTTACGAAGAGAAGCTTCTTGTGCTTACCTTAAGGGAGTCTTAGCCTCGTCCAAACAAGACTAAAAACTCCCTCGGGGGGCTACAGGGGACCCCCTCGGGGGACCCCCTCCTCTTTCTTTTTTTCAAACTTTTTTTCAAAGAAAAAAGTTCTCCTCTTCGCACACTCGGATCGATCGTTTAAGTTGCGAAGGTCGCACACGCACAAATCCTAAGTGAGGTAGCCGAAGCTAAACGGATCGCCCCCGGTGGCACCCGTCTGGACCGCCCCCCGATGGCACCCATGCTCACTATCTCGCGGCGGAGAAAGCAAGCGACCCGCCCACACAATAAACGAGAAGTTCGAGAGACGCAACACAATCATAAACGCACCGCCTCTAGGTCCCTGGCCTCGGGTAGCACCATTGTTTATGCATACTTCTCTTACACACTTGACTTTTCATACAAGGGGGAGATCGAGGGGGCGTTACGAGGCCTCGTCCACCCGCGTTTCGCGATCGGCCGGCGGGCGACATCCGCGGAGGCAACATCCTCGGCGGTAGCATCCCCCGGAGCAGACGTCGGGCCCATCGGCGCATCCTCGGAGACGGCATCCAGCATCTCCGTGTCCGCCTCATAGCTTGACTCTATGGGGGAATACGGAGGGCACACCTCATCTTCAAAGAGAGAGCCCGGCCAGCGTTGCGGCACCATCCACCCGAGTCGTACAACTCCTTGGTCCTCAAGGCATCGGCAGGCGGCCTTCTCGGGTCGGTCACGGCCGCGTCGCGTCGTCGGAGCCAAGGAAGAAGCCACCCGCGACGTTGTTCCGCACCTCGGGCGCCCACCGAAAATGCGACGTAACACTTTGCCATACACGTCCGCACGCGCCCGTCCGAAAGCGCTCGAGCTCGGACTGAGGAAGCCGCCCACGGCGCTCAAGCGATCTGCGAGCCGAGGGCCCAACCTCCCGTGTTATCCGCCCTCGAAGCGGCGGATGAAGTCCGACGGGGCCTCTTCTAGCTCCCGGTACGACTTCTGCCTCCCCCTCCGCCCCTTGGGGGCGGCGTAGCCGCGGTCTCCACGGCCTCGGTCCCGACCTTTTCCGCCTCGCGACGGGCACCAAGGTGATATCGGCAAGATGAAGCGATCAAAGGCGATGAAACTTACCGTGGGAGAAGACGTGCCTTGGCACTTCGGTTGCCCGCACCCGGCATCACGTTGTGCTCCTCCACGGCGACTTGTGGAGCTGGTCCTTTCCTTCCTAAGGGTTTCCCCCTCGGACACGCCTCCCCGATGCGGGTATTCAAGGCGTCGCACATCTCCGCTTGCTTCCTCGCCTCCTCCCGAGACGGTCCCGCTCGCCATGGGCCTCCTCCCGGGGCCCGGGAGGGGCTCCGAGCGTCCTCAAAACCTTGGCTCATCCCCGAGCCATCTCGCCCGCCATCTTGTCGGCCTCGGACCTGGCCTTGACGAGCTCTGCCGCCAAAGCTTGTCGGGGTAGACTCCCTCTCCTCGGCAAAGGCGCGCAGCGGGACGCCTCGCTACGGGCCCGGATCGGCTTCACGTGTGCGCGCCTCGAGGGCGTTCCAATTGAGAACTTTCCGGCGAAGGAGCTCGGACTTCTCTCGGGCGAGTGGGAGACTCTCGCACAGGAGGGACACCGGATTACGACGCATACACAAAGACGGTAAAGCGAGAATAGCAGCCAAGACACTCACCGCCGCCTCCACGAGACGCCGGGTCAATGCGTCGCCAATCTTCGCAAGGCCGCCGGCGGGCCCACCGGGCGGATCTGCTCATGAGTTTTCCACGCCAGACCTCGGGGCGATCGTCGATCACCACGGCGGGACCCTCGGGCACGTCACCCAAGGTCGGGGGACCGCCCAACGGGTCGGCTCGAGGAAACATCGCCTCCACCAGGCAACTCCCGCAGCTCGGGGGAACCCGGACCAATAGAAGTCCAGGGGGTCCCTCACAGTGACCACGGGCACCGCCCCTCACCATTGTCGAAGACGACGCCGCCAAGAGCCACGTCAAGCCCGGGCGCATGGAGAAGCGGGAAGTCGGGGTTGTATGCCTCATGAGCCCCGGATCAGCGGAGCCGCCGCGCACGCGGGGGCCTCGTCTCCGCCGCCTCGAAGAGCTCCTCCCGAGAAAACTCCCTGACGAAGGAGCTTGGCTCCTCGGGAGGCGGCCTCGTCGTGAATCCCCGGGCGCCGAAGGCGGCATCGCGCGGCCCAGCCGAGCCCTCCAAGTCGATCACCATCGGGCCGGGTGGACGACCCGCCATCACCGCCATGGGCTTGTACCACCTCGGGAGATCTCGGCCGTCCGGCTCGGGCCGACCCTCCCGAGGCTCTGGGGCTAACACCCACGGGAGCCCAACGCAGGAGGAACGACATCTTGGTGAGACGACCCTCGGCTCGGGCCCCGGCCGAGGCTTCAAGACCGGCCTTGGGGCCTTCTTGGGATGCAAGGACAGTGGGGCCCCCGCTTCCTCGAAATCAAGAACGCGTCGAAAAGAAGCCAAAAAATACCAAAAAAAAAAAGCTAACTCTTGAAAACACGAAGGGACTCACGAGGCCCGAGGGATCGCCCGGGTGTGGCCGAGGCGCTGGAAGATCATGCGACCGGGCGTCGCACTTGATGCACGGCCATCTCCCTCCACGGGCTCGTATGCACGGCCGCGGTTCCCGACAGGGTCACCGGTTCCTCACCTCGAACCGCGCCTTGCGACGCCGAGGTACCCACGCCGGGAGGCGTCGGCTCATCCCGCCGAGCCTCGCCATGTAGTGCCAGGTGACCCATCGGGTAAAACCCCCGAGCCACCGGTGGCCCCCGGGGCCTCGGCCGGAGGAACTCTTGGGCGCGGCCCCGGAAACCCCGACGCCCTCGGGCTCGGGCTCATCGCGGTCCCGAGTGGGTCGGCAACCCTGGGGCTCGATCAATGAGAGCCCCCACATCATCGTCCGACGAGTTCATGACGAACTCGTCCCTTCTCCTCGTCCTCGTCCGACGAGTTCATGACGAACTCGTCCCTTCTCCCCGTCCTCGCCCTCGTCCTCCTCGGTGGTCGGTATATCGAAGCGACCGACCCCGCCTCTGGCTGCTCGGCCGGCGGTTGGCACGGGCCATGTTCTTCTTCTTCTTCTTCTCCTCCTTCTTCGACGCCCGTGCCTCTCACCGCTCCGTTCCGAAGCACGGTTCGCCGCCCGGCGCGCGGCATCCGGTGGGCCGGCACCCAGGAGGAGACTCGTGATAATTCAAACGACCGCAAGAAGATCGGAGTAAGAACCACCGTGGCGGCAAAGAAGGTGACAATAAGACAATGCAAGAACGCCGAAGCCAAAAAGGCACTTACCAAGGAGATGTACCCACGGGCGGGGCGCATAGGGATCTCCTAATCTCGGACGGGTATTGGACCCCAATGCCTCCTTCACCCTCTTGGCCAAATCATCGGTGGAAAGCGTAAGGGAGGACATCCGAGACTCTTCAAGACCAAAGAAATGAGGAGGTCATCGATACATGAGCAAAGGGCGAGCCATCAATGGCAACACCCGACGCCGATGAAAGGCAGCGACCACGGCCAGCGCTCTCACACCCCCATCTCGAGCCGCAGGATCGCCGCCTCGTGCCCTCCAACCGAGGATGATCCGCCGAGGGGGACCCTGTAACCACTTATCCGGACGCCGCTTGAGAACGCGCTCGGTGTCGCGCGGGAAGCGCGTTCCCGCCGCTGCGGAGGTAGAACCACCGGTCCCGCCACCCCTTGTTGGAGGAGGTGAGCTTGGAAAGGATGTACCCATCAGCCGGTTCGGCCTCGGCGCTTCGATCGGACTTGAGTGCGCAACCACCAACGCCGCAACGCCCTCCACGGGGCACCCTTCGCCACCGGCAAAGGTAAGGTCCGCCTTTAAAAACCACAACCAAAGGTCCCAATGCGGCTCGATCCCCGTGAATCCCTCACGTAGGGTGACAAAGATGGCGGCCCGGGAGACCGAGTTCGGGGCAGATGGTGAAGCTCAATGTCGTAGTAATGAAGGATCACATGGATAAACCGCCCTCCCGGCATCCCGAACCCACGCCGGTGAAGATCGATCGAGCTCACCACGCGAGCCATCGAGGGTTAGGCTCCTCCTGGTCCAATCGGCTATCCACTCCGCCGCCGGCATTGGTACGAGGGCGAAGAAGCCCTTCTCGACAAGGCGCCGCTTTTCTTCCATCGCCCGTCGTTCGCCACGGCTCGGCATCGAGCACCTCCCTCGTGTTGTCGCCGCCACCGGATTGCGCCATGGACGAATCGGGAGGACGAGGAACAACGACCGCCGGTAACACCGCTCACACGAGCACAAGGCAAGTGGATTTCTCCCTTAATCTCTCCCTATCTTTCTTTCTATCTCCTAATTGCCGCAAAGAAGAAGGCAAGAAGGCGATGGCAAGAACAAAGGAGCAACTATCCGCCCCCTCCTGCGACCCCATATTTATAGGAAGGGAAGGCAAACCCGTCGGCTGAGCAAACGAACCGACGCTGGAATGGACGGCCCACGATGGAACGGGAACCGCCATCCAACGGCTCGCCCGCCGCGGTGGAGCCGTCAATCGTGAGCATTAATGCACCTTGACGGCGCTCGACACGCCGCGACAAGAGCCATTGGGGCCACGCCCCATCGGACCGAACCGCCACGCCGCCGGCGCGGCAAGAGACGCCTCGCCTTCCATTCAGGGTAAAACCGTCCGCCATCCATATCCGGCAGGCGCCCGACCCTAAGGGGCAAAAGTCGACCGTTGACGGTTCCCGCCCGGCGGGGCCAAACGAGCCTCGGGCTAACGCCGCCAACGTGCACCTTACGCCTGCAGGTTGCCGTGCCGGGCCCCCACCGGGTTTCTGGTCGCCTCGGGATAACCCGAGCCGTGGGACAGGGATGGAAATGCACAACCGGCTATACCCGGGCCCTCCGGGGCTCGGATTTCTGAACGTGTTTAAGACCAGCGAGTGCTGTTTATAGAGATGTCCCATCTGTGGGAGGCCTACAGGCCCTCGAGGGGTTGACTTTGTCAAACCCCGGATCTCGCTAAACAGTCCGTAGGTTCTCATGGGGTGAATCCTAGATCACACGGCCGACCCTTGCTCCGGCGAGGGCACGGGCACCCCGCTTAAAGCGACCCTTCAACGCTCACCGGAGCGTGTCACATTCGGCTTACGGGGCATTGTGGCACGTCTCCCCCTCCTCCCTCCTTCCAGGGGGCGACAAGAGGAGCGTATACCAAAGTCGAGGAAGCCCAGGACGACCTTGCGCACATAAGCGGGGCCTCGGTCGCCCACGCAAAAAAAAACTCCGCACAAACAAGCGCAATTTAAGAGTTGTTTCGGCCTTGCCAGCCAGGGCGAGTATAAAAGACCTCGAAGGAATCCGCCATTCCATTCGAGGCCTGGGTTGCTACACTCCAACCAGCGCCGCCGCACCCATTGTAGACGAACCACCCCGAGAAAAAAAAAAAAAAAACAAGGCGAGAACGGCACAACCCCCCGGCGAGTCCACACTCGCTCGGGGGCTCGTCGGGGACCTAAATATTGGGCCCCGAGACATTCTCCAAACAACGAGAATCTGCCGGCCCATCGGGCCCCGGAAACCTAGCCTGCCATCATCCCACTTAGAAGGACAGCCCAACGGGCGACGGACCAGCCAAGGAGCCACGGGCGCATACATGAAGCCGGAGCCGCCCACGAGCGGCCCACCTGGAGTCGCCACGGCGGGGACGTCGACCAGAGCTCGCTATGCTCGAAGGACAAGGTCGTGGGCCTTTACAAGACGGAGAACCGTAACGCTCCACGTCATCACCAACCCGGGGCTCGACTCAGGCCCACCTCTCCGTCTCGCCCCGGGGTGGCCTAGCTCACCAAATTCGGACGAAAATCTCCCCGCCCGAGGGTGGCCTAGCTCACCACCCTCGGGCGCAAAATCTCCGCCTCGCCCGAGGGAGACCCGGCTCTCCATCCTCGGGCGAGGTGGCCCATCCCACTCACCCAAAGGCGGCGACCCTCGGGTATGGGAGGTTCCGGATCTAAAGGAAGGGAAACAAACCGCATTTAATGCGGTCACACGAGCAGACGAGGCGCCGGGGCCATCGACACGCCCAAATAAATCGCCTGCCATATCACTTCCCAAATCCGACCGATGGGACACAAAGCCGAACCGTGACATATTACGCCGCCCGGCCGGGGAAACCAGACAACACCGCTTCATTTCCCGAAACACAGCCAAGACGCCACGTTGGGCGGACCCTCGGGCTCATGACACGCCGCAACCAAGGGCGTCCACTCGGGCCGCCCCTCGCCATGCGGGGTGAGGGACGCCTCACGCACCCTCGGGGCCACACCGTGGAACGGCACATCCGCCATCGGATCAAGACGCGTGTCTTCATCAAACGACATCCAAGCCAACCAACCCTCGGCAGCGCACATGCAACAAGTATAGCCTCGGGAATTAGCCACCTAGGCACCCACATATGTAAACATTACCTCCCTCTTCCTCCTATAAAGGGGGGTAATGCCCCATTAGCGGGGATCCGGACCCGAATCGGGCCGAGAAAACCGACCACCACCACCACTACCACGATCGTGGGGCTTGAGACCAGCCTTCTCTCTCCCTCACGCTGCTTGTAACCCCTACTACAAGCTCTCCTTTGAGCGAGGGTAACACGAAAGCAGACACCACCCGCGGCGGGCGTAGGGCCCCGTTGGCTGAACCGGGATAAACCCGCCGTGTCCGTGTCCATCTTGCGCCACGCCATTGGGGGAGGAGGCACACGGCCTAGAAATTCTTATTGCCGGCACCCGAGGCACCCCGGTCCTCGGAACGCCGACAATTATAATTTGGGATTTTAATTTGTTGTCTTAAACTATTTTACATAGTTGAAGGAGGAGTTATGGGTCAGTTTAGGATACCCTCGTCCACATTTTCTAACTCTACTTCAACAGCTCCAACTTACTGTAAAGCAGGACTAACTACAACGCAAATAAGAGGGAGTTGTTTTTAGAAAGGTCTAATATACCCTTACATAATACACAAGTTCTAATGATTGAAAGCATATATGAGTGACCATTCTTTTGATAAATTGAAATATAATTAAATTTTACATTTGCAAATAATTTAGTCAAATTAAATAACTACCAACGCATATTTTTGGTAAAGAAATGACAAGCTAAAATCACCCCCATCTCTGATAAATAACAAAGCTCAAGTCAGTGCCATATCTGATTGTTACTCCGGAGGGAAATTAAAAGACAATTCCTAATTCAAGGATCAGTTTGTAGCAACCTGGTCCTAGGTGGTGACTATTTTCATCGTTTTTTTTTTTTCTATATATGTGCTTCAAAATTCCTAATTGGGTTGGCAACTTGGCCCTAGGTCGTGACACTAACAACATGTATCATACGTTGATATTAAGACAAATAGTATAATAGGAGTAACTTAGATTGGTCCTGGATGCCCAATCTAAGTGCCCATAGCCTCAGTAGACAGTAGTCAAATACACTGGTGAGGCAATATAGCAAAAACTATAGTTTCTACCTTTCTGAATCAATTGAAGGAGTCTATTGATGAATTTGCATATATTTTCCAGTGACAGAGGCCTTTGTTTCCCCTATTCAATTTTCATTTACAGAAACAAAGACTCCATGAGGCTTGTTTGGGCATGCAAGACAATCAGCCATCATCTCCCTCGACTGTCCAGATACATGCCTGAATATTTGTGAATAACAATAAAAAGCATCTGTCAGCATCAGCTACAAACATCCAGCAAGTATTCTACCCAAAACTGTTACCTCGCAATCTCACATCAAGCCGCACCTGGACAATAAACATAGATGTTATCCATGGCTGCAAGCCACACCTGAACTTGCAAAGTGACAAAACTTCCGATGGCTTCTTTTTCTCTTCCCAGTACAATATTCAGTAAGATTAATAACTAGTACAAGTATTTAATTGAGTACAAACCCGAACAAAGAAATACCAGGACTCTATAAACTCTTGTAGACAGAATCACAGAGCCAGAGAGGATCAGGCTTTGCGTGGCTGCAATCCCATGACAAATGCATCCTGATTACTTATTACCGGCCAGAGAAAAGCACAAACAGGATAGAATAACAGTCAGATGATAAAATAAACATAACTGAAGGTTCTGCCATCATCATGCATGCCAGCAATCACGCTGTTTCAAAACGCATTCAGAAACACAGACAAGCCAGAAATCCAATCAGTTTTGCAGTTTCCATTGCTTTATAACAGCTACCTCATTAGTCATTTGTATCGAAAAGACCAATTTACACCATTCCATGTATACCAACACATTTATCGACAGTCACACGACTCACACCCGCTTCTAAAAGCGGGTGGCTTGATGCACAATTACATGGCACGAAAACAAAAAGAACCTTTTTCCTTACAAAGGGACAAGCTTACACACTCACATGCATATGCTAAGTAGGTACAAAGTACAGCTCGTTACTGGGGTCCTGCTGCTTCCACAAAACTAGTAGCAACGCAACAAAGACCATGGCACAAATAAATCGAGTCAATCGATTGCTTCGACGACAGTTTGTCTCTCCTTTCTCCATCCCAACCATCTTCTGATGTTCAGCAGCAGAATCACATTGGTGTTCTTCACATGGAGGAGCCCGTGTACAAGGAGCCCGTGTACTATCAGAACGCCTGCTGCTGGTGGGGGAACTTCAAGTCTTCGGTCAGCATGTTCACGGTCTGTGTAGACAATTGGTTCCTCTGTTGAGTCGAGTTGCAGTAGCCTTTCCTTTCCTCAGACTGACAATTCTTTTGAAACAAAAGATGGTCTGGGCGCTGCATCAACCTTGAAACTGATCGTGGAGGTAGGCGGTAGCCATCTCTTTCTGAATCACTGCAATAGGTCAAAGATTGGAGCTGCTTCCTTGGAGTTGACAAAGCTTGCCGCCTGCACGCCTGAGTGTCAAAAGAAAAGAAAAGTATGAAGAATTCACTTTAATCTACAAATGGTAAAGTATCATAAAACCTCACTATGGAAACAAAGTTCTGAAGAATGAGTATCACTGCACAGAAACATTCAGCATGCCTATAAAATTACCATACACGGGATACACCAGTACACCACTTGAAGAATAGGAAGACATAATTTTTTTTTCTAAAAAAACTGACCAGAAAAGGAAAAGGAAAATGAAAAAGAGATCAGTTCTTTCTGCACCAAAAGTCAAAGTGATTGTTTCTGGTATCATTCAAGGAACAATGTAAACACAAAAAATATTCCAGTTTCCAAAGAGCAACAAATAGTAATACTCATGCATCATGACCTTAATATATTAAGTATTAAAACTATTCAATTTACATGATGATACCTGATTAGTAGCTCGGGGTGTTAAACAAGTAGGACATGGATCACCAATTCTTGTCAACACATCGGAGCGCCTTCTACTTGACTTAACGAGATCAGCAGATTCAGAGTGCACATCGGAGCGCCTCCTACTTGAGTTGACGAGATCAGCAGATTCAGAGTGCACATCGGAGCGCCTCCTACTTGATTTAACGAGCTCAGCAGAATCAGAGTGTGCTATGATACCCAGATTATCATGATAATCATGTGCCGAAGTGTGAAAAAGCTCATTGTTGGACATCCCATGCGAAAAATCAGATTCATAATTCCAAAGCCGCCGCCTTGCACGTGTAGTTCCAAGAATACCACTGCACGGTCCAACTGGTGGATGGGAATTGAAGTCACTAAAACAACAGACAGATTGTAACTCACGAGGAGATCCACTAGATCCACTGTCTCTGATATCAGCATGATCGATTGGAGAATTTGACCCCTTCCTGCTGTTTCCACCACTACAATTTCCCATAGGACTGACATTTTTGTGGGCTCCACGTTCCTCCTGCCTCTCAAGTAGCTTAGCTGTCTTGGCTGCCTGAAAAGCTGCAGTGCAGATATCTGGAACAAAGCCATCTTGGCAGCAGTCCAAAGCATGGATAATGTTACTGATCTCAGAGGATATAATCCTTACATTCAAGCTTCTCATGATCGAATGTGTCATCTGAATTGATGACATAATCATCTGAGAATTGTTTGTCTTAGTGCTATGGTCCAATATCAGCAAGCCCGACCTTATCAATGATCGTCCATAAGGCTCCAGTGTTAAAGGATTGTGTTTTAACAGAGCAATCACCAAGCTAACGTGGACAGCAGTCTGGCAGTGGGCCTCCTGTAGAGCGCCTGACACTTTCACGCACACATCATTAACCAACTCATTAGATGCAAATTGCCAATTGTTGGACTGGACAAGAGCAGCAATACAAAGAGCCGAACCAGAAGAGATGCTCTTGTTGGTGACCATCAAACCATCTGATAGAGGACGACAAAGGGAGCTCATGATCTCAGATTTCTCCTCTTCTCTGCCCAAAGGATCAATGCAGTAGCGGGATAATGTGCAAACCACCTTGGAGCAACCAGCACTATGCAAGGGCCTTGAATCGGAGGCCATGATCCTGACAACAGCTGAGACAATCTGTCCAATGTGTGCTATAATTGTGCGGCCATGAACTTCAGCTGCAGTCTCAAAATGCATAGGATCTCCTCCTTAGAGTATCTGGAAGAAGGCTTGTCGGGAGCACACAAACGGGCAAGAAACGGAGGAAGTGTATTTGAATCAAGTTGTTTCACGAATAGCTTCAAGCCTCCGAAGGCTTGCGGCTTCTTGTCAATCGGATCCATCATAGAGACATCCAGTTCTGCATATTCGTCGATTCCAAGATTTGTAGCCATTGCATACACTGGATTCATCATTAAAGAAACAAAATACAAGCCGTTAATAAAGGTAAACGCCGAATGTAGTTTGCATACACTGGATTCATCATTAATTAAAGAAACAAAAAATACAAGCTGTTAATAAATGGATCAGCACATATGGTTCCTTCAGTTAAAGCATACCAACATGAAAACATAAAACTTTCAGGTTTGCTGACCACTAACGATATAAACAAGGTGTGATCCTTCTATCTATAATAATCTATAATAACAAGAAGAAGAGCACAACATAAATAATGCCAAAAAAAAAAAAAAGGGAAAGAAAGGGGATGACCAATTAGTGACTATTCCAGAGACCATGACAGAGGCATTCAGAGGTTTAGAGCCAGAGTAACAATGAAGTAGAAAAACCGATATAATGCTAATTTCTTTTTAAAAAGCAAATATTTTGGTCCATCATTCGAAATTCAAAGAAACGTTATAGGAAATAATAATCCTGTAAATTAATGAGTACTTTCCAGACATCATCGGAACAGCACCGCCGCCCCTGAATTAAGCAAGCTAACCCGAAACACCTCATTCGAACCCGCCCAGAAATTCAAAGGAAACGGCACCCGCGCGGCCGCGCAATGGAAATGAAATCCACCGATACGCCAACGAAACCAGGACTCCATTCATCTCGCGCGCGCTAGCGAAGAAGAAAAAAAAAGACCAATCGAGCGGAACAAGAAGCCAAGAACCGTGGACGCTGCGGGATTCCATTTGCGCACCCACCAACACGGAGCAAGCAGACCGCACCCACCGGCACCAGATATCCCCTAGGCTAACTGACCGAGAGTGAGTTAGAACCGCTTGGGTTGCAGTTCGAGGATCCCGCAGACCAAACCCCACGCTTTGGGGGAACAAACGTCCGGCAGAGAGCAGAGGAGGTTAGGGTAACCCTTTCCTTACCGACGAATCCCGGAGGAAGGCGAAGCGGCGCAGAGGAGGAGGAGAGGCACGCCGATGACCTGCGAGCGAGGAGTTGTTGCGGCGGAGACGGGGGATGGGTCGCCGCTGCCGCTGCTTCGGCTCCGGGGGTTGGTGGGGGTGGGGGCGGGTTCGGCGGAACAAGAGGCGGCGGTCGGAGGGGAGGAGGGGAAGAGCGGCAGTTTGAGTTTTTCGATTTCTTTTCGACGAGGGTCGTCTCCTAGAAGATGCTCTCGCTTCGGAGTTTGGGCCCTTTCTGTTTCGGCCCAACGTGGAGAGGCGCGAGGCCCGACACGGTCAATATTTTTTTTAGTATTTTTCCTTTTTCTTTCCACAATGCTGGGCTTATATTTTCCTATTGTGATGGGTCGGTCGATGCCAGAGACCAGGAGTCCACGAATCAGGACCCTCAAATCCGTTCTATAGTTTTAAAGTCAACGTTGTTTACATCCTACTACTAGATTTTTTACTTGTATAGATAGAATATAGGTAATGGAATGGTTAAATTGTCTACAATACTCCAATAGTATGTTTGGCAGAGCTCTAGATTCTCACATAAACGTTTCGGATCCATATTTTTTTTAAGGAACATTTCAGATGATGAATCATAATCACTTCGTGAGATTGTTTAGCTAGTAGGCAACATTAAGATTTTCAAAAATCTTGTAAAAAAATTATATAAATAAAAGTGTTGCTTAAAAATTAGATTTTCTTAGTGGGCCGAGACCACCTTGAATACGTTTAATTTAACTTGTCGCACTTGTAAAGGTTTAACTGAAGAAATTACCGTTATTAAAGCATACTCCTCCATAGTTGAAAAGAAAGACGTTTAGGACAAATGACCACGGTCTCCAAAGCGCAACTTTGACTTCTCTTTTGTACAAAAATATTTATTAAAAAATTATATATGTATACTTTTATGAAAGTATTTTTCAAGACAAATCTATTGATATGATTTTCACATTTCTAAACTCAACGACTTAAAAAGTTATTCATGATTTATGTTCCCAATGTTTGACCCAAACCTTTTTCAAAACATTTTTTTTTTTCAACTATGGTGGGAGTAGTATATAGAAGGGAGGGGAGAAACGACACAAGCGAAACTAGTTTGTAGCGCTTGTCACACCCCAGTCAATGGGGCCCAGAGGGGCCAGGACCTATAGGCCCACGGTCGACGAGGCACCCCCCTAGGCCTGGCGCGCACGCTCTCTGCCCTGCCGCTATTTCGTGGTTTCTTCAAGAATTAAAGTAAGAGTTCGGTTAGGATAAATTAGGATTTTTTGGTGTGAAAGATATATTTCCACTCTATAAAGAAGTCTCCTATTAGGATAAGAATAATGACTTGCTTGTAAAATGTATTTCAATCTATAAGAAAACATTTACAGATTGCTTGAGATACAAGTCTCATAGGAGGGCTATATAAGCAAGAAGGATGTAATCTCTTAGGGACAAACAATAAAGAATATTTCCTTGCCCTCTTGCTCCAACCGCCGCTACCCCTCTCTCCCGCGCCCACCCACCCGCCCCTAGCCCCGCCGCCGCCGCGCCCGGGTGCCCGCTGCGCCGGGTGTCGCCGCCGCCCCCTCGTCGCGGGCCGTGGCCGGTTAAAAACTCACGAAACATTTGTTGCCTCGAAACGGATCGGCTGCAGGGAGGCGTTTAGCTTTGTATCGAGCCATTTTCATGTGAGAAATCGGAAACGATCCGACCATCCAAACATGCCCGAAGTCTCCCACCCAACAATGCTACATGGTACTAACTGCATACATAAATAATGTTTTTATCACGGTACAAGCGGACTTAGAGACTCGAAGAACCTAGAAATCCTGTTATTTACCGTGTACATTATCACCTAGCTATCTGAATTTAAGAATCCAAATTCGTTTGCGCTAAAAAACAAAGAGAGATATCTCCAACGTATATAGATAAAAAAAAAAGAGAGGACCAAATCCTGTTTATTTGCCTCTAAGAATAAAAACGTGATCTTTACTACTAATGAGAAACTGCAAAATTGGACACAAAAAAATTAACCAAACTCTAACCACCAAGATGGTTAGAAGAGCTCAACTCTAGTACAAGTGTACAACACACCAGCAGCGTTCATTCATTTTTTTCCACTTGCAAATTTCGATTTTCCACCCCATGGGCAACGCGGCAACAGTCTCAAAGGTCAAAGACGATCGTTCCACTTCTTTCAAGGACGCACACGCAAATTTCCATACTCCCACCACACTTCCCAAACCGGACCTTCAAGAACCTCGCATTCGTCTCCACCAGGTCCCTCAGCTCCAACCCACCCGCTCCACTCCCGCCACTGCCACCCCGGACCCACCAAGCACCCTACCCGACCCGTCAGCGACCAAACCCACACCTCACCCCACGTGACGAAACTCCTCGCAAGCGTTCCCACCACGCGCTCGCGACCGGCGACAGCGGGTCACCTCGCGGCGTCTATAAATACTCGGTCCCCGTCCCCACCGCCTACTCCCCGTCCACCTACCCCTCCCTCCACCACCACCTCCTCGACGGAGACGCAAACCCTAACCCAGCCACAGCCCGGATCCCTCTCCTCCTCATCCACTCCCTCACTCCCGATCTTCTCTATAAAAGACCGGGGATTTCGAATTCTTTCCGCGGGATCTCTAACGGCCTCGTCTTTCCCGCGCGAATCGGCCTCGGATTGAGCGTTTTCGGCGCCGCTGTCGTCGTACGTGGGATTTGGGATTTCATCTGGTGGTGTGTTGGGGATTCGGGGGCGTGGATGGCGGAGCCGGCGTTGGAAGGGAGCCAGCCGGTGGATCTGTCAAAGCATCCCTCCGGCATCGTCCCCACGCTCCAGTAAGTCAGCGAGACTCACCTTGCTGGATTGGGCCCCTCCTCCTCCCATAAACATTCGATTGGGTTGGGGATGAACGCCGGCTGGGATCTTGCTGCTTTTCAGTGATTGATCGATCGTGCTTCAGCTAGTCCTAATCCTCTCGGCTTGGTGAATCTGGTGAAGCTGTAGCTACAGTGCTTGTTGTGTGTGTGTGTGTGTGTAGGGGGGTGGGTATTGGAGCTAGATCCAGGATTCAAGGGTGGTGGAATCACACGGACTAAAATCCTCATGTGCGCAGTCAAAAGCGCATGAGTCATGACGATTTGCTTTTGACCTGTCCTAGTTCTCAGGAAAAGAAATCGATTTCACCAAGATAATTAAAGCTACACGAATTGGAAATATTGAACTCGATTTAATGTTGAAAGTTTGAGTTGATGCTACTGGTACTGGGGTGGGGTATTCAGGACCTTCTGAATCTTGCTTTATAGGTTGTTACTAGAAGAGAGGGTGGATGCGTATCACCTTGTGTAAGTTTGTGGTTGTTGGCAGAAAGCTTGCTAAGGTGCCCTGTATATGTGTGGTTCTGGTAGATTCTGCTATGGAAATGAAGAAGGAATTGGCTTAGGACATCCTTAAGTGCTCTAACTCTAGTGCTTTCATAGGCTGCTAAAATGAACTGAACGTAGCTGCACATATCTGATTTAGCTAGGAATTGCTCTGGGGTGATTCTATTCTGTGTTTGTTTCTTCATATGCTCAACACAGAGATGTTGATGTCCTTGCTGTGTTCCGCTTTATGCTGTTTGGTCTGGTAACAGGAATATTGTGTCGACGGTCAATTTGGACTGTAAATTGGAGCTCAAATCAATTGCCCTTCAAGCACGTAATGCAGAATATAACCCCAAGGTGAGATTGTTGTTTCAATGCATTTTTCTCTTCATTTTATTCTGCACTCAGTGCTATTTTGCCAAGGTTCTGTACGTACGTAGCAACCGTTGGTACTACTTCTCAGAACTATTTTGCAAATGTTTGCTTGTCAGTGCTATGGTTTTTGATACATGAATGGATCATAGTGCTGTATTTCCAGTGTGGTCCGATTAGTATGTACTCTGGTACCATTTGTTGTATGTTTTTTCCTTTTCCTGTATGCTTCTTATCACATATTCATGGCTCATGTCTGCTGGCGATGAATAGTCTGGAACGAAAAATCATATCATTTAACTTATGAAAGTTGTTGATTCTTAATTTAATTATATTTTAAAAATCATGCTTATCGCCTTGTAGAACTTCTAAGAAAATACAGACCACATCTCTAAACAATTTTTATTCCTCATTTTTCAATAAATATTTGGTTATGAACTTATGATAACTTAGAATTCCATCTGTCCGTTACAACTTGTCGTTCAAGAATTCATATGTGTGATGTGCTATGTTTTGATATACATATACATATTATTCTGCCAACTATGTCTAGCATATATAGTGAAAGATCAGTACTTGGTTTTTCTCATCACCACATTCAGTTCTGACATCATGCAACTTCATTTTCATGTTTTTCTTTCAGCAATTTACATTGTCTTTGCTTTAGTAACTCTTTCTTTGTAAAAAACAGCGTTTTTGCTGCGGTTATTATGCGGATAAGAGAACCAAAAACGACAGCATTGATATTTGCATCAGGGAAAATGGTAAGTTTACTTCTGTATATCAGTGATGTTGTGCATGTTCTTTTTAAGTAGTTATATTAGGTATGAGTCTGACTCTATACCACAAGAAAATGAGATTCCTGGTAAGCTATTTATGGTGCACTTATAGCTGTTGAAATTTATGTGAACACCTCATAGGTTACTTTTTCTGTTATCCTTTTGCTTGACTGTATTCCTAATGAGCTTCTGTCTGAGAAGTCATAATTTCCCTAATTGTGCACTAATATAAAGAAACACTTGCTGCGAATTATCAGGTCTGCACTGGAGCAAAAGTGAACAACAGTCTAAACTTGCTGCTAGGAAGGTATTTTGTGTTCTTTTTCTCTGCATCTAAATATTCTTTGTCTGCTAAGGGAAGTCTAGACAATAACTGTTTTTTGCTGTTTGCAGTATGCTCGCATCATCCAGAAGCTTGGTTTTCCTGCAAAATTCAAGGTATGTATTCCATTCTTCAAATTTGTGTGCTTTAATTCTTGGGTAAATGTCATTGAACTTCTGTTATTTCTGTGTTGTCAGGACTTCAAGATTCAGAACATTGTTGGGTCTTGTGATGTCAAATTCCCTATCAGGCTTGAGGGTCTTGCATACTCACATGGTGCTTTCTCAAGTGTAAGTTGCATTCATTGTCTTTTTTAACCATAATTTTCTCAGCTACCTTGAATTTTCCTGCCAGTGTCCTGATATTTTGCTTGTTTTTCACTCTTCAGTATGAACCAGAGCTCTTCCCTGGCTTAATCTACCGAATGAAGCAGCCAAAGATTGTGCTGCTAATTTTTGTTTCAGGCAAGATTGTTCTGACTGGAGCTAAGGTTAGCGGTCATTTCCTTTGCCTTAATCCCCCTGAATGTATTAGAGACAATTAAGCTATATTTTCTTTATCTCTGATTGCGTTAGACTATATCTAAGCTTTTCTTTTTCCAGGTGAGAGAAGAGACATACACTGCCTTTGAAAATATCTATCCTGTCCTCACAGAGTTCAGAAAAGTTCAGCAATGGTAAGCAACATCTAAGTACATGTTAACTGACATGTGACTAAATGGGGATTGCTATTCAACTATTAGGCTTAGTTGTTGTCAACTATTAGGCTTAGTT
Organism: Hyparrhenia diplandra; assembly: GCA_015847255.1. NCBI lineage: Eukaryota > Viridiplantae > Streptophyta > Magnoliopsida > Poales > Poaceae > Hyparrhenia > Hyparrhenia diplandra. The sequence goes on along the minus strand of JADLZK010010820.1, from coordinate 626,873 downwards.
GTTGTCAACTATTAGGCCTAGTTGTCGTAGCCCCCTTTATCATCTAGTTTATGGTTGGTTGTATCTTAATGGGGTTGGTGATTCTCAATTTCACTGAACTTAAAGTTATCACTTGGTGTATGCAGATAACTTATTGGAAGTAAGCAGGAGAGTGCTGAATGTGGAAATGCTATTGCTGGCTGCCAGCTCCAACTTCCAAGTGTACATATAATCTGGACCTCGGAGGAGCCTATGCGCTGCCCATCAGTCCCATGAGACCTGGTGCATTGCACTTGTCTATGTCCACACAGCTCAATTATTATTTATCACGGATCATGCTTGATCGAGTAGATTCATGGGCCGCGATTGTAGCTTGCGATGCCTTTAGTGGAAGTGGTACGCCAATAAGACTAGAAAGCAAGTTTTTGGTCCTGGCTTTTCTGAAAGTCTTTTTTTTTTCTAGACGTTTCTGATGATGAAAAAGAGAGGCAAATGTAGTGTATGTACGTACGTACACCTTGACATGTTATGATTATACTGAAAAAATTCGGACTTTGATGGATGGACTGTTGCTGTATCCAGAACGCGCCTTCTTGTTCATTTTCCTTCCCTTTTATTAGAATCCTTAGCCTTGAGGTGCTCCCTGGGTTTGAAATGCTCACTCGACATTTACCGACGTGCAGTAATAACAGCAACTCAAAACTTGGTTTCTGAATTTGTCGGATCAGTTTGGACATCTCGTGTCATTTTTTTTCATGTTTGGCCTGTAATTCGTTTTCGTAGTCGTGACACACTTTTTCCAACTGGGGTCTGGGGGCACCAGCACCATTCCTGTAGAAAGCCTGGATAAAGTGCACTGTTACTACTAGGAGTACTATTCCAGCCTGACCTGACGTGTAGTATGTGGTCAAATTGGTAAAGCCAGAAAACAAGGACGAACGACATGGCTTTGAGCACACGAAAAGTAATGATGGCAGCACGAACCACAGAACCAACCAGAGCATCTCAGTTTCAGTTTCAGCAGCATCAGTTTCTTCTCCCCCTCGGTTTTTTTTTAACCCTCACGCGTTTCTCTGTTTGACCCCAATATCCCGCGGTAAAAACTTGCAGAAGCTTCCATGTTCTTTCCCTCTCACACACAAAATGTTATCAGCTTGCATTTTCTACCACTAGTAATTTCCACTATGATGAAATTTCAAGCTTGATGAAAAATAGAAAGTATCATAAGATTGGCAGATTGCAGATACATTTTACCGAGCAGGGAGTAGATCATTTCTTTTCTAAAAAAAAGTAGTAGATCATTTCTTTTCTTGGGAAGGATGTAATAATAAAGGGTAAAAGGTAGGGTAGCTCACATCACACATGTTTGGCTTTGAGCTTGCGTTTGGCGTCAGCCTAGGACATGACGAAACTGAAACACCACTAGTTGGCCACAAACAGGCAACACAAGCAAAGGGATAGTGAGTGCGAGGGAGAGCAGTACGAAAATTGAAAGCAACCAGCCCGGCAACGCCGTATCCGTTTCAAATCCACCACCTATAGAGGGGCCGGCCACAAAATTAAATGAAAATTAAAAAGGAGGAGATCTGTTGTGGGGAGATTATGTATTTCCTCCCATACCATTAGTTTTATTTCAAAAATGAAAAGTATTTTCACTCCCTTAATTCAATTGATAGATGTATATCAGTAGTAATATCTAGTGTTTCTATCTGTTTATTTGTCTTATATATGCAATTGATGTAGTAGTGATACTATAATGAATCACCCAGGATTTTTTTATTATATCTTCAAAAAAACAGTTGTCTTGACACGGTGCTTCACCTCTAAGAAACTTCCTTTTACCATATTTATTAGAAATATCTCTATTACTTCTATTATGAGAAAAAGAATGTATACATATACTCCTATACTAAACTTGCAACTTTTTTTACAATATATTAATAAATAAATAAAAATTGGAAAAGGAAGAAACCTAAACCATCAAAGCTCCCACGCAATACAGATGGCAACCGACCCCAAAAAGCATGATGAAGCAGCAGCATACTTTAGGATGAAGCAAGCAAAAACAAAAATAATAAATCTGAAAAAAAAGAATTTCTGAAAAACCAAAATGAATTTCCATTTGTAGCCTCTCTCTCTCCACAGCTGTTGCCGAAAAAACAACAAAAAAAAAAAAAAAAAAACGAGGAGGCTTCCAATAAAAGCTCTCCCTCCCTCCGCTCCAAAACAAAAAGCTCCCGAAATCCCCTCACCTACTCTTCTCCCTCTCCTCTCCCTGTGGCAGCGCCGCCCCGCCTTCGCCGGCGGTTGCCTGCCTGCCAGCCTGCCTGCGCCTTCCGGCCGCGCTTCGACCTCGACGCACCGCCGCGACACCGAGCATGGACGTGCACCAGGCGAATGCGGCCACCGACTCCCTCGGAGACCTGTTCCCGCACCAGCCCGCCGGTTTGGTCAGTCTCCTCGCCGCCTCCACCTCCCCTCCCGCTAGAGTTCCCTGTTGGGTGGCGATATTTCTTTTGCAAGAATTTTTTTCTTCTTCGACTAGGGTTTTCTTGTCTCGCCAAGAAGTAGGTGTTTTGTGTGGGAATGAACTGACTGCAACAGGGGTACTGGGGGTGCCGTTTTCGTTTCTTGGTTCTTGCGCTCAGCAGGCAGGGGTGTTTAGCGGCCGTCGCGTGTTGGAGAATTCCGGTGTCTGTTGCGCGGTTTCTTGAGATTATTGTCCGTGGAGAACTCGGTCGTGGTGTTCTTCCCTCCGTTTGTAGGATGGTAGCGGTTTTGGCTTGCATGTTTGGGGGGGAGGAAAAAAAAGAAACGGTTGCTTCGCTTCAATTTGGAGCGGTTTGCCCGTGCTTTTCTTCAATTTTGCCCGTGCTTTTCTTCAATTTCGTGTCCATTAGATGATTCTTTTTGTTAAGGTAGGGCGAAATTCACCGTGCAATTCAAATTGTTCTTGTCCTGAGGAAAGGAACTGTGGCGGCGGCCCCCTGAAATTCAACTGAAACTTTCAGTTTTAGTTTCAGGGGAGGAAATTCCCCACAGGCGCAATCCGGTGTTCTTTTCCGCTAGGGTTTGTGCTGTGCTCATCGATGGCATTATTCTCGCAATTAAGCAATGGAGGAAAGGCGTGTCCTTTTTGGCCATTTGTGAGCTGTGTGTGTGAGGTCATGTAAAAGAGGAAGGGGGTGGGGGTGGGGGAAGAGAAAATGTGTGCTGTTGTTACCTTTATTGTTCTTGTGCATATGTTCTTTCCCTCCTGACTCCTGTCACGGTCATTGCGTAAGTGCATCCCATTGTTTAACACAGTTTGCTCACACACTGTGGTATGATGCCTACATGAGATTGTGACGGTGATATTTCGGTTAGGTGTCAATTGGTTAGGTGTCACTTGGAGTGGAAACTTTACCACCAGAGACATTGACAAGCAGTTTCTTTGAAAATTATTCAGTTTCTCGGTGGGGTTCTGATGTTGGACATTTAGAACCCAAGGAGGCATCAGTTTTCATGCATCCCCCATTCTGAGACAATGACAAGTGATTTCTTTGAAAATTCTTTAGTTTTTGGGTGGCATTCTGGTGAGGGTGTTTAGGGATTAAAGAATATATCATTTCTTCCTGCACAACCTATTTGGACTAGTCACATTTTTTGTTTATAAGACATGCTTTGCAGCTATAGTTTAGTTCGTCCAGCTTACACCATTAACGGCTATTCAATTTGATCTTGTACCAGCTGTACTGCTCAATTAGATTGCAACTTACAAGCTGCCATAGTGGTTTTGCGGTTTCTTTGAAAGTTATTCAAGCTTTTGGATGCTCTTCTGTTCTAGAACTTGCAGAATTCAAGGAGATAACATTTCCCTGCACCCACATTTTGGACGTCACTTCTTTCTGTTTATAAAACATGCTTTGTAGTTGTCGTTTAGTTCATTCCGTTTCTATTCCGTTTTCATTCTTGCGCTCCAACAGTAACGCTCAATTAGATTGTACTAACTGAGAAATCACCACAGTGGTTTTGCGGTTTCTTTGCAGATTATTCAGTTTTTGAGTGGTATTCTGATGTCGAACTTCCATAATTCAAGGATGTATCATTTTCCTTGCACCCCTATTTTGGAATTTTGCCACATTTTTCTGTTCATATGACATGCTTAGCGGTTGTTTTTAGTTCATTCTGTTTTGTAGCGTTTACTGTAATTCATTCCATGCTGCTTGAACTGTAATGCTTATATAATTAGATTGTAACTGAGAAACTGTCATAGCTGTTTGTGCTGGAACAGCAACAATTGTAAATGCAGGATGTTTCTGTTCAAATATCTCCTTTAAGCAAACTTATTATTTCCCATTAACCCCAAGATGCTCCTCATGCTTCATGATTTTGGTTATGAGAATTTGGTCTATATTAGTATTTTTTGTTATAGAATAGAATCTGTTGGAGAGGAGGAATTGATTACTCTATGTTTCTACTCTTCTTTGCCTCCAAGTTTCTCTAGAATAATCCATAACTGAGTGTTTTTCACTTGTTTATAGGCCTTAGGAACTAGAAATTCTATTCATGCTTTTATCATCTTATCAAATTCAACCATGTAGAACCAGAGCTTAAAACTGAATTGTCTGTAGTTATTTTGGCCATTGCATTCTTACTAACTGTTTCCATGCCATGTTACTCTTTACTTTGCAGGAGAGTGATGACAGCAACTTAGAATGGCTCTCTGGCTACGTAGAGGACTGCTTTTCGAGCTCCACATCCTACACAAATCCTGTTTTTGCAAGATCAGCTCCTGCAATGGCAAGCCAGGGTGCTGGAAAACCAAAGTTGCCGCCACCTTCTTCTTCCAATGGCAGGAGAAAGAAAAGGAGCCTGGCCTCTGTTATGAGCAATGACGATGATCAACAATACATCTTCCCGTTGTATGTTGAGCCACCGCTGATCCTAATTGATCAGAAACATTGGATGGCAGAGAGTGAGCTGATCCTCCCCAAGAAAGAGAAAGACCAAGAAGTTTGCCAGCAGCAAGGGCAAGAGCAAGAGGAAGAGAAGAAGAGTGGGCGACGGCTGGTGAAGAGGTGTAGCAATTGTTTGTCATGCCAAACACCACGATGGAGGGATGGCCCATCAGGGCCCCAGATGCTGTGCAATGCATGTGGCCTGAGGCTTAAGCCAGAGAATGGGTTCGCCACCATTTCTGAGGAGGATTGTGGCCAAGAAACCAAGGAAGAAGAAGAACCAGGAGCACGGCGAGATAAGAAGAAGAAGAAGATGATCAAGAAGACATATGTGAATGATTCCCTGTCGTCAGATCAAGCAGAGCAGCGCTGCACCCATTGCTTGTCCTCCAAGACCCCACAGTGGAGGTCCGGACCATTGGGACCGAAGACTCTTTGCAATGCCTGTGGCGTGAGGTACAAGTCCGGCAGGCTGCTCCCAGAGTATAGGCCTGCCAACAGCCCGACCTTTGTGAACTGCATACACTCCAACTCACACAGGAAGGTAATGCAGATGAGGCAGGAGGCTCTTGCGCAGCAGCAGTGAAGCAGCGATGGACAAGAACATCTCCGAAATCTATCGCCATCGCATTGGAGGCGTAGAAGCTCTCTTAGATTGTAGTTTAGTCGATGCTCAGAAGATGAAAACAGAGCCTTGGTTATAGTAGGCATCCTTGTTAGCTCTAGCAGTGTTCTACCTGAGACTGATTTGCTAGGTGTTTAGACTGTCGGATTCAATACAATCTGGTGGTTGCTTGGATACTATCCTGAATTGTGCTATGGGTTTTCGGCCTTTAGATATTCAAGGTTTAAATTGAGCAGCCTCTGAAATTTGTTTTCTTGAAGAGATCCATGCTCCCCTGGGAGTAGTAATAGCCACTGTTTCGTGTCTTGTGCAGAAGCCTTGCTAGAGAAGGGAAGCAGACTTACCACTGACCGGCTAACTGAGGCTACATGCTGTGTACCTTATATGTGTCTTGTGTGGTAACTTTAGTTCCTGATTTGTGTAAACAGAATTGTATCAAAAAGCCATCACTTCCTGCAAGATTTGGGAATTGTTATACTCATCAAATGAATGGCCTTTTTGGCACCAATACCTCCAGGTTCAGTGGTCCGCTTTGAACCAATGGCCTGTTAATCCCAGCAGGTTCAGAACACAGATATCTGCAGATCATGGTCGTCTACCACGCTGCCATTCATCATGATGTGTGAGCCTTTTCACTTTTTGTGCTGCGCATGGATTCGAATGCCCTTTAATTCTTTTCATCTCTGTTTTTTAGGTCCAACACAACAATAGCTTATGGGATGGGACACAAAGTACAATCCCAACAAAGCATCCTTCTCCACATCTTCCTGGTGTTGAATTGAAGTTGAAACTAGGCTTTTAGGTATTGTCTAAATGCATTAGCACAATTTAGCCACATGGCTTCTAGCTCATGGGCATCAATGGTATGATCTGACTGTGTCTGGTCAAGTCTCTGTGGCTGGCTGCAAGAACATGGCCGCAGTACCGGTGCCTGCAGTGCTCATGTTGATGGCTGTATGTACTCTGCTCTGGCATTGCCAACAGACTACTACTACAGTGCTGCCAGGACAGTAGTGGCCCTGCAACACATGAACGTAGCCCTGCCGCATTTACATACACTTTTTGACTGTTGGGCTCTTGTGTCCTGCCAAACCCAGTTTTTTACCTCCTGCTGCAAGCTTGCAAAGGCAATGGCAATGGCATAGCAATGACCTGCTGCTGTTCAGTTCCGTGTGAGCGTCACTGGCCATTCTTCAATGCAATTCTCAATTCTCTGACGATATGCTACTATCTCTGTTCACCAAACAAATAAGTACTGTACAGTACTAAAGTTTAACAAAATAAAGCTAAAACATTGATATTTATAAAATATAAATAAATATAGTACGAAAGCCTTTTACTCCGTAGCTTGCTACTGTTCTACTTCTATATAAAACGCTGGTCAACTACTGGACATGTTTTGAACACATGGATTCTTCTTGTCCCACAAGAAATGTTCAAACAAAGCATCCATGAAAGGAACACACTGTACTGCTTTTATTTCACACTGGCTGACGCGATATACAGAATATATTGAGTGTCAAATTGTAGTAAACATCACAAGTCTAAAAACGATGTAAAACAACGACCACAACGGACTGTAGGACGTCATAGGCACAGATGTATGTTGAAATCAAAAATAAAAGCAGAAGGGCAACGAAGCTTTATTTCTGTGATGAAAATGGTGAGCGTCTCCGAAAATGGTTGCCAGAATTGTAAGCTCTAGGGCTCGACCACCATACTCTCTGCTTCCTTCTTGATGGACTGGAACAGCACTGATGAGAGGTACCTCTCACCAAAGCTTGGGAACACGACCTGCGTTGAGGAACAAATTGATTTTAGAACTTACAAAAATCATTCCAGAGCATATCGAGAAATCTAAATTTTCAGAAATTCAGGTAAAAATTAAAATGGCGCATCAAAAGAATATACAATTTAGTTTTTTTAAACTAATGGGACAATTCAGTTGATCTTCATCTACAAAGTGTTGGAAAGCCTTAGGTGGCAAATTGGGCTCAATTGTCTCAGTCCAGCCGAACATATAGGCCCATCAAAAATCACAACCTAAGTCTGGTCTCAAAAGTTCACAAATCATCACTGAGAAGTGCAGATGTTGCATGGACAAAACTGACTGAGTTTGGTATCCCCCAACCCCCATTTGGTATAAATATACAATTAGTGATTTATTAGACAGCATATGAATTTCCATGAAAGACTCATGTGACTGAAAGAGCTATAGACCTTAAAAGTGCTAGAAATTCGGAGGGAGGAAATGTGACACTTACAACAAATAGCTTTCCGGCATTTTCAGGTCTCTTGGCAAGCCTAACTGCAGCAGCTGCAGCTGCACCAGAAGAGATTCCAACCTACAGAAGTATAAATCATCAATAACCGAGGCATGCAGATTAATTACTTAATAGCAGAGAACAATGAGACCTACCAACAACCCTTCTTTCAAAGCAAGAGACTTGGCAGTTTCAATAGCTTCATCACTTGAAACCTGGGAAACAGTTGAAGGCACGAAAATGATATGCCAGGTAGAAGAAAGAAAACGCAAAGACACTTGAGAGTACAAGATAAATGTGGATCAGCCATATCCATTATTGAGGGGAAAATAGTACTGTAACCGAAGAGTAAAAAATAACATGCGTGTTTAGATACTTCATAATATGAGGGATATATAGGTTTGACATGACATCGGAATCAGTGCACCACTTTGACTAATAATACTATGAACATATACCATTTCAATCAAATAGAAAAAGTAACTGCAAAAAACATTTTCCATGATGAATCTATTAATAAGACCAATATTATGGCGTCAGTCCATATGGTTCTTAGAAATCAGTGGTCAAAGCTAAAAAGGTCAGACCAACAATACTAAATGGACTTATGGACTTACACATTATGGGATCAGAGGTAGTATGCCCTTTCTACAACCCAACTAAATAGAGCAGAACATACCTGCAGAGTTTCATCAAGGAGATCAACATCCAAGACTCCAGGGATAAAACCAGCTCCAATACCTTGAATCTTGTGTGGTCCTGCATTATGGGCAATTAAATCTCATGAGTCCAAAACAAGAAGCATCAAGCCAATGGTTCACAAGGTTAGCAAAACAAAAAACCTTACAAGGTCACACCAGAAATTGTTAGCAATCTGATATTCTTGTTTCAGACCAAAACTATCTGGATACCATTTGTTATATCTCCATCACTTTTAAAATACTTCACATGCCCAAGTGCTAAGCAAATCAAACAATTATAAAAGGGAAATTCTTATGGAATTTTCTTAGATTTGGTAATCATGGGAAATCAAAGCGCACTAAACAATTTATACAACCATATACACTCATAATGATAAAAAATACTATTTACTTAGGAACATATTCATCAAGGTGCAAAAATTACCAGGTTTTCCACCATTCAAAACAGCACTCTCCACTGGCTCCACACCATAGAGCTACATCAAGACAAAGTGACGAACAATAACATCTAACTCATCTGGTACAGTGGAAAAAAGAACAATTAATTATCAAGGTGTCAGCTAAAACTGCCATGCATACTTACCTTGACATTAGGATTTTGCTCTCTGAGGTACCGCCCAGTACCAGTTACAGTACCTCCTGTCCCAATACCAGATACAAGGGCATCAATTTTTCCTGCTGTAGCTTTCCAGATTTCAGGCCCAGTAGTCTCATAGTGAATCTGCATAACATATTTTTCAGCAGAATTCAGAAAGTAAATTCAACACGGCCAACAGAAAGTTGGTCCAAAATAAATGCTATGTTATACCGCACCTTTGAGTTAGCAGGATTTTCAAATTGTTGAAGGATGTATGAGTTGGGTGTCTTTGCTTGAATCTCTTCTGCCTTTTTGACAGCTCCTTTCATTCCCAGGAGTGGGTCAGTAAGGACAAGCTCAGCGCCAAAAGCCTTCAATATGATCCTCCTCTCCATGCTCATGGAAGCAGGCATTGTGAGTATAAGTTTGTAGCCCTTGGCAGCAGCCATAAATGCCAGCCCAATGCCTGTGTTGCCGCTAGTTGGTTCGATCAGAACACTCTGGCAACATTCGACATGGAAAGAAAAATATTAGTACAATCTAATATCAACATCCTGAAATTTATACAAATATAGATTTACAAGCAGTTTGCAGACAGTGTTGACTATCCTATAACTACAACTGAACTCCCCTGCTACTACTGCTATGGAGAGTTAGAGACTCGGACGCTCAGTCAAACCATGTATAGAACAAGAATTAGTCATTTTTAATCTTATATAGACGGTCAAAACTAGATAGAAACTTTAGCAGACCATTCTAGTGTCGCTAATTAAGCCAAACAAATGGCTTCTATTTTGTGCCATGGGAGTTACCAATACCAGGTTTGGCACAAGCAATGGTTGCTAGGTCATTTATGATGCAGAACAATACCGATGCAGGTTAATACCAAACAGATTCTCCATCAAGGACTAGGAGAGGTATGCTATTGTAAGATGGGGGAAGAGCTATCCAATAACCGTAGGTTATAACTGTGCAACCAAAGAAGGGAGAAATTGACTTGCCTTACTCTAAGAAAATATATAAAGAAAGCTCGCTTCTTATATACTTAAAATATATATACTCCATTGAACAAAGGCTCAAAGCACTATGATAGTGATGTCCATGGTACTCTATCCAACAGTTGGACAGATCAGAACAAACACTTTTTTAAATGAAGCATATGCTCCAAGAAGGCAGTACTAGGCACAAAGCAATGCAGAATAAACTAATAATCCCAAGTTCTCAACGATATGGACAGGCTGACCATCACATTTGATAACTTTCTTATGCAAGCTTGATGCCTGAAGACGATAATGGCAGCTGGCACATGCTTCTGGACTCGGCGATATACGAATTAGTATTCCAATTGAATAACATAAGGCTTTGGGCACTGGGCAAATCAAGATCACAAGCTATTTCCACAGGAACAACAAAGGAAATGCTCCAAAAGGTTCAGTTACCCACCACGCCTGGAGTAATGAACCCCTTCTCCTCCGCGTCTGTGATCATGCTATAGCCAATCCTGCACAAATACAACACGCAGACACAATATTTAAGGTCGAGATAGTGAAGTAATAAGGTAAGAGGAAGAACCGAACATCCAGTCAAATAATAAGGGGGGAAACAAGTTAAAATCCATGGCGCAACATCTAAAATGTAGTCAATTAAAACATGGACCTGAAGTCAAAATATACTCAAAAGAACAAGGAAAAATATGAAATTTTACTTAAACACAACATCTATCTGCGGTTGCAAGTTCGGTCAGAGCAAAACAGAAAGAACCGCACCCATGGGGATACAGTAACAGGGGGTAGGTGAGATGTGAGAAAGCTCTTTCAGAAGCGCCCACCTATCCTTGACGCTGGAGCAGGGCTCCATGGACTCGAGCTTGGCGGCGACGCGGCCGACGCACCCCTCGGTGATCTTGTTGAGGTACACCAGCGGCGTGTTCCCGATCAACTGCGCATCAGCATCACAAAAGACTCAGTTTTTACGGGGGAGCCACATCGAAATCGAAGCAACAACCGAATCCGTCCCCGGAAAGAAACCGGCGGAAATGGGCGGCGGCGCTCTGCTCACCTCGGTGACGTCCTTGGCGATCGACGGCGAGGCCTCTTCCATTGGCTCACGAAGCTGAAAAATCCGAGGGACCAAAATTTCGGCGAAATTTCGGCCGAATTTCTTGAAATTCGGTAATTTCGGTGGTGGCCCAAAGAAAACTCCGAAATTTTGTAAAACTCTAATACATGTGCTATATAATTTTAAGCTTATATATTTCTATTGTTTATATTATACATTCTTCTATTCAATAGTTGTGTAGTCATAAATCATAATAACATTTGTTTAGATCTAAACTTTTGAGAAAAACATACTTCATGTATTAATCTTTAAAAAATTTCGGAGAAATTTCGGTCGGAATTTCGTGAATTTCGGTAATTTTGGTGGTGACCTAAATTTTTATATTACCGAAATTAAAAACCTGGCAAAAAAAAAGTTCAGAACTTATCGGAGTTGGGGTTGGGGGTTGGAGGTGGAACTTTGGAAGAAGCCACTGGAGATGCTGGTGGCTTTATGCAGGCGAGGCACAGATGGCATGAGTACAGTTTGGAAAGTAAAAAAACAAAAAAGGACTGAAAAACTCTACCGTCCGGGTAATTAGGGGAAGGTGGACCAAACAAATAGGGATCAAAAACTGACTTTCAAATATTAGGCATATAGATATTGATTAACAAGAAACGAATTACCTGATTTGACGGAGCTACCCGGCTGTTGAACACGAGGTGAACAACATGCAGTGCATTTTCTGGGTCACTGATTCCCACCGGCTGCTGCCCTAAATAATGACGCCATGTGTCGTGGTCGTAGCCGAGATCTTTCCAACACAGCAGAGCACGAGATACGTGACCCCAGTTCCTGATGTAATTCATGAGTTGGTGGGGAAATCCCGTCCCATTGTCCCAGCCGTCGACGAAGTGCTTAAGTAGAGGATTGAACTTTGCAGACTCCAATACCATGATGAACAGGCCTGCCACTGCCAGCCTAGTCTTATCACCTTCTTGCACATATGGGTAGCGCGAGAGCGTGCGCACGGCCTTCTCTGCAAAGTCTTTGCCAGGCCTCGCGGAGTCCAGCTCCTCCACGACTTCATCCCAGCTACTGACGTGCAGTATGTCTTTGTAGGAGACGCCCCAGTCTAGGAGCACGGAGTTGTATTCTGGCGGGAGTGCCCTGTCGCCGTGCCGGTTGCCAAGGTCGTACCAAACACCGCGCTGGCTCATGAACCCAACTCCGTAACACTTGTCATCCCGGACGGCTAGGGTAGTCGACCACGTTTCCTGTCCTGCCACCAGTTGCAGCTCGATGTGGATCCACCGTTTTGGCTGCTTAGCACGTGGCCTTGTGAGCACTGGGTGCTCGCCGGTGCTGGCGAGCTCTTTGCCTCCGTAGTCCTCCAAGGCATCCTCGCGCTCCGGCTGGTCGGCAAGCACGCGACGCAGGTTCCCGATGAATGCAGAGAACTCTTCTTTGTCCCCAATGATGCACACTTGGTCAGGTTTTAGTTGGATCTTCTCCTGTATATAATGATCAAACCATGCATCAGACGACATATATGTTTTGTTTTGAAAAGGAAGGGAAAGAAATTAAGATAATCTATCATTGCCAATCTTTTACGGTATCATGTTTATTACCTTGTTCTGTTGAGGCCGCCATGTGACGTTCACTTCAACTTCTTCAGTGTGACCATTGAATTGGGGAGTTGAACTCACATGTCCAAAGTGGAAGCTGAGACTATCACTATCAGCTGGTTTCTTGACCTCTCGGTTGCTGGAGCATTCAGCAATGTGCAGGTCCGCTATGTCAATGTGGAGCCGCTTACCCTGTGGCACCTGAACGGTAGGTCGTGCCAGCGGCAGGGTCAACGACTCAGAGGGGATGGGCACCTCCACTGCACTTGTGAAGAGCACGATAGGGTTTTTTTCGAAGCCGCCGATGTGCGCGGTAATTGTACCGCGTGCGGTGTACTTGCTGCCTCCATCCGCCTCTACTTGGACCTCTTCGTGAGGCAAATAGTCTTGAGGCGTCTCAGGCAGCTTGAACTTCACTGTGGCCTCTACAGCATTGGACATCACCAAGTAAGTGACATTTATCTGGCGCCGTGAGTCTAGACAGATGGCATGGGTCACGGGCTCGGGGGCGTCAACTTGGTTGGCGTGCTCCAGCTTGTAGCGGTCCCATTCCCATTCCCATGTGATGGGACCATCAGCATCGCCACTGCTGCTAGGGCTAGCTTCCTCCTTGGCGCTGCCTGTGGCGGACGATGGCATGTGAACTTGCATAGCGAAGTTACCATATGCCGAGATGCCTCTGTAGGGTCCGGTCAGCACCAAATCTTTCATTTGCTCATCCTCCTCAATTGCCTCGGGCTGCTGCAAATTAATAAAGGAAAGCATAATTTAGATGCATGAAACACTCCGGAGTCTGGATAAATGGATGCATGTAATGTTCGAAAACAAAAAGACTCTAGTACTGTGTCCGGTCATCCGGTGAGAATGACTGTGAATTCTCCGTTGGAGCCTCTAATAATAAGTAATAATAATAGTATAAGATAAGTATAGTTACCTGCTCCCCTTGATCCTTTGGCATATAGATGATCTGGCCTCGTATCCTGTCAAAGACAGAGATTGTCACGTCTGTGGCATGGAAATTGGCACGCACGGCAAAAATCTCCACCCGGGGTCGGCCAAACCTCTCCGAGATTTTGTCGTGGGCCCTGCTGGGAGATGTCGTCCTCCCCTGGTTGGTCAGGGGCCTTGATGAGCATTGTCATCCTCCGGTGTTGGCCAGGGGGCACGGGAGCTGTCATCCTCCCCCAGATGGCCAGGGGCCGGAGCGTTGTCATCCCCTGGAAGCATTTCCTCAGGGCTCTGTCTCTGTCTGTCATCCTCCACGGGTTCGATAGGATCGTCCGGAGTATTGTCGTCCTTGGGTGATTCGCTAGCTTGCTTAGATAGAACACTCTTCTTGTTTATACTGTGTTGCCTGCTAGAGCCCGAAGAACCCCTGCTAGATTCGCTAGCTGGGCCGCCCTTGTCATGTTTAGGATTATTACTCCTGCTATTTTTGACATGTAGGTTATAGCAGCCCTGTGCGTATTTAGGATTCTTGTTTTGACGGGTATCGCTGTAGTTGAGCACAAGGTGAATGGGCGCTAATGCATGGCCTGCGCTCTGGATGAGTTCGCTGATCCGGAGTGAGCGGGAGTAGCCATCCGTCCTCCACTTCAGCAGACCGTGTGACATGTTCTTCCATTCCCACATGTAACCTGCGAGCCGATGTGTGAGTCCCGTCCCGCTGTCCCAGCCACCTACAAATGTATCAAGGACGGCATTGAACCTCGCGGACTCGCACACCATGACGATCAGGCCCGCCAGCGCCGACTTGGTGGGGTAACCATCCTGGCCATCCTCATCTGAGTACTGTGCGAGCCTGCGCACCGCGTCCACCGCGAACGCCCTGCCCAGCCCCGTGCTTAGTATATCCTCGACTTGCCCTCGGTTATCCACCCGCGGTAGGGCTGCTGTAGCCGACGTCCCCACCCCTGCAGCTGCCTCACGTTCCCCATTCTCCCGATGATGTGAGCATCGAGCGGTTCTCGAATGGGCTCTCCGAAAGCCTCGTGCCGCACTCCCCACTGGTTTCGAAGCCCTTGCAAGACACGTTGTCATCCCGGACGGCCAGAGTTGTTGTGAACATTTGCTGGCCTACCCCCGCCTGCAACTCGACCCAAAGCCACCTGCTTGCTCTAGCGGATTGTCTTCTGAGCACTGGGTAAGCACCGGGGTTTTCCCCCAAGATGTCGTCCACCTCAACGTGGTCCCGTGGAGGGGGAAGCCTCCGACGCAGCTCCATGATGAAATCAGTGTACTCTACTTTAGACCTGATGCTGCACGTTACATCTGGTTGCCGATCCATTTCTATCAGCTAGCGGTAGAGGCAGCGAGGAGCTAGGGCGTCATTCCTACAAATTTTCAGACAGCCATGCATTATTGTTAATGAATGTAAAAACCTATATATTCTGGAAAGAAAAGAAACTAACTGCAGGCCTGCAAGTTTACCAGAAAAGAAACTAACCCTAGGGTGTTGCTGTTTACCAGAGGAGAAAACTAGCTATATGTAAAAGATATTGATTACTCACCGCCGGGATCGGAGAAACGAGCAGACGAATTCGATTGCCGCCTGCAAGTATTCTTGGGAACACAAGTGACACTCCGTGCTAACTGCAGGGACTAGTAGCTAGCCGAGAGATCCCATGTTGTTGTCTGTCTGCAAGCAGGGAGAGAATTTTAATATGACTAATAGTTTTATCCAAATGTACTTGGTCCATAGCATAAATATTGCCCTTACAACTAACATGACTAATGCGTTATTGTTAATCATTGCCATTCACTACCGGAATCCCAACCTTTGCCGAGTGCCAACCCCTTTGCCGAGAGCATTCTATTGGGCACTCGGCAAAGGGACAAAAACACTCAAATCTTCCCTTTGCCCTCTCTTTGCCGAGTATCGAAAATCGGGCATTTACGGGCACTCGGCAAAGGCGGGATCTTTGCCGAGTGTTTCTGAGGACACTCAACAAAGAACCAACTTTACCGAGTGTTCCCTTTGGCCCTCGGCAAAACATTTATTTTTTTCTCTTTTGAACTTCAAACTTTGTCTTCTCTCCACATACAACATTTGTTACTCCATGTTAAAATTTCGGTAATACTACTGTTAGGCCGTCCGACGTTTACTCAAATCATCGGACAAACCACGTTTGGGTCATGTGCACAACCTTATCGATCTACCACTCCGCATTAACTTAAGCCACCGCGTGTGAAGTTCTTTATGTGGTTGGTGATGCATGGAAGGTGTTGGACGGCAGCTAGGCGCTGTCAACATGGACTGCAGGAGTCCGACACTTGCATTATTTGTGACCAACAATCAGAAACCATGGAGCATATCGTTTTGGGATGCTATTTCAGCAGGGAGATTTGGCATGTATGGCTTTCAAAGTTGCATTTGTTGGGTGACATCGTCGTGGAGGAGGTGCCAATTATGTGCTGGTGGCTTAAGGCTAGGAAGCGGGTCCAGAAGGTCCTTCGAAGGGGCTTCGACTCCTTCTTCTTCTTAGCGGCATGGTCGTTGTGGAAGGAACGCAATGCGCGGACCTTCAACGGAGTTGCCTCGTCAGTGCCTGTAATGGTCGCTGTGATCGGGGAAGAGGCTGAGGCGTGGAGCTCGGCAGGATACAAGCAACTTGCTGTGCTGCTGTCCATCTTGTAGCTGCTGCCTCTGTTCGATGCTATGCTTTTTGTGCGCATTGTTTCGTTTTGTAAGTTCATCTTCTTTTCAATGTTGGATCTCTTGTAGGTGCACGGTAACCTCATGTTACCGAGTAGCTGTCCTTTTTTAAGTTGTAAGCTGTCATGTTTCAAACTCTTTCTTCTTAATGAAAAACGCGCTCGCGCGATCGCAAAAAAAAAAAAAAAAAAAAATCATCCATCCCCCACTCCGCCTCCCGTCCTACTTCTCGTGCCCCATCTCCAGCCGCTGCTTTGCAAATCCATGACATTGCTCCCGCGCTATCACCGCTGCTCCTGCTGCTGCTTAGCGGCCCACTTGCCGCTTCGTTGGCTGCTTCCGCGTGCCTGCGCCGCTACTCCTGCTGTTGCCGCGTGGAGTTCGACGGGCTCGCCTCCTCCCCTCGCGTTGCTGCTCATGGGCCCTGCCGCCCAGCCGCGGCCATCGACCATGCGCAGCTTCGCCGAGGCCTTCCTTGCCTTCACCCGCGATGACAACGGCTTCATCTCCGCTGCCGATCTCGCGCGCTCCCATGGCGCTCACGGGCCACCCATCTGCTACGCTGAGCTCACCTGGCAGCCTAGATCCGAACGAGGCCCCCTCCCCCTTTTTTCTGGTTGTTTCAACGGACATTTATGGTGTTGCAGTAAGTGGATGTTTTTCGTTGTTGCAGCATTTTTGTTCATGTTGTCGTGGATGATTTTTGTTGTTGTAGTACAATTTTTCGATGTTGTAATTCCTATTTTTGTTTGTTGTATTAGATGATTTTTCGATGTTTCAATAGCCTTTTCCAGTTGTTGCATTAGTTTGCTGCATATAATTTCATGTTGTAGTGGATGGTTCTTCATTGTTGCAATAGATTTTGTTTTTCGTTTGATGTTGCAGTTCATATATTTATCCTTGTTGCATTAGATGTTTTGTCGATGCTGGTTCCGGCGAGTTTGGGGTGAGCAGTTGGCAGGGTAGAGGTGTTGGGTTCAAGCTGAGGTTGGGGACGGCGAGGATCTGTGTGCGTGGAGGCGGGATGGGGTCCCATGCACGAGAAGCGGAGGAAGCCTGACGGGTCTGTTACTTTTCTTTTTTCTTGAGGGGCATGCAGACGGGGGACTTTTTTTTTTTTTTTTTGCTGGGCTCTGCAAACGGGGTGGGGGCGTCCGAGCGCTAGCAGCGCCCTTAAAATTTTGTGTAGTTTTGAATTTATTTTCTATATTTATTAACTAATTAATTGCATTTCAAACAATTTTTTGAATCAAATGAAATTTGAACTGCAAGTGATTCAAATATTTCAAAAAGGTGAGTAAAAGATTGAAAAGGGTTTTCGAACATTTTGTTCCAGAAACATGACTACGAACGTGTGGTTGAATTGTTTTTAAATTATATAAAAAAGCAAAAGTCGAAGTCTGAAATCATGAAATTTGTCAAGATGTCATGATATCATATTTGGAGGCTGTGGTAAGAATTGAGAAGGTTTCTTACAAGTTGTCACATATATAAGTTGCTTACAAACCGAAGGATCTCCAAGAAGATTCATATAGTTGAGAAGGATCCGGTTAGATTTGGAGTCAAAGTGACGGTCGATTTGAGATTTGACTCGAAAACTTTTTGTATAGGCAATGGACAACAAAGGTGGTTTCATGTGGAGTTTTGGTAATTTTTCAGATTTGTTCGATAATTTTTATTTCTTAATTGCAATTATAGAGTTTTAATTGATCTAAATGGAATTTGAGCTATAACTGCATGAAATAATGGTCTAATATTCGCATAAGCATCCAATATCCATTGTTGAGTGAATTTGACATGGCATTTAAAAAAAAATGTTTAAACAAAGGAAGAAAAGGGAAGAGAGGAAAGAAATCTTTATTTTTTTAAAAAAGGACTTTGCCAAGTGCTTACCCTAATACACTCGGCAAAGCCTTTCTTTGCCGAGTGCTTGGAAGGCGACACTCGAAAAAGCAGGAAGAATAGTTTTTTTAAAAAATAGCACTTGCTTTGTCAAGTGCCCCGATCCGCACTCGACAAAGAGTAAAGGAATTTTTTCTTAAAAGAAAACGTGGGCTTTGCCGAGTGCCGCCAATCTAGCACTCGACAAAACCGTTCCCAGGACTTAACCGCCACCGCACACTCACTCATAAACGCACGCACGCACGCATGCGCCGCCGCCGCTGTCCGCCGTCGTCCGCCCCCCGCTTGTCCCGGCCGCTCCCCGGCGTGGCGACCCACCGGGGCCTCGGCGCCCGCCGCGACGGCCATGCCCCGACGCTGCCGGCCCCGGTCCCGCCACCCCGCCCCCCGACGACCGCACCTCGGTCCTCGACATCGCCCGAGCAGCCGCCTCTACCCTCAACGCTAGAGGTTAGGGAAAGGAGAGGCGGGGGGGGGGTGGGGGTAAGAGAGCTATAACCTACTAACTAGCCAAACCTAACACTTCAGTAGGATTGGCTAGTTAGTAGGTTTATAGCTCTCTTATGTGAGAACTAGCCAAACCTACAAACAGAACTAGCCAAACCTACTAACAAAGAGGAGGTTTTGCTAGTTAGAGGAGCCAAAGTGAGATGGACTGATGTAGACTTGGCTTAATTCTAATAAAATGAGCAGAAACTTCTTCTTTGAAAGCAACTGTCCATCTTGCAAGACTAGGAGCTTTACTGTTAAAGATAAAAGCATTTCTCTTATTCCAGAGGCACCAAAAAGCAATCATAAAAATCTCCATGAAGAAAGGCTGAGCAAAAGCCTGCTTGGCAAGATATAACTTGTGGTGAATATTGGCATTTTCTCATTCCAGGTAATGCCAAGCGCGGACCACCAACAGATAGCCGAAGAGCAATCAGAAAGGAGATGCTCAAAGGTCTCCTCAGCGTTCTCATGGCATAAAGCACAATTGTAACCTTCTTCAAGAAATTTATTCCTTCTCCTAAGAATATTCCCCGGTGTTAAGAATATTCCCGGTGTTGAGCCGATCATTGAGAAGAAGCCAGGGCAAAAACTTGATGTTCGGGGAACATTTAGACTCCCAGACCCAGAAGACAGGGGTGTGAGGCTGGCAATATCTGAAGTGATGATGGTAGAACTTACTCCCTCTGTCCCCTTTTAAGTGTCATTGGGGAGGGGGCTCAAGAATCAAGACACAAAGCCGATGACCTGCACACCCCTACTAAGAATGACTGATGTTCTCAGGTTTTCTTTTTTTAGTAGCAATTGCGTGGTGGCGAGACAGCCACGTGAGAGGGAGGGACAAGAATGCTTGGTCCGACAAAGTTGCATGCAGTACAGGTCTAGGCTACAGGTAGTGTGCTGATAGGGGACGACCATTATTTAGGGACAACATCCTTTAGTTCGAATGACATTTAAAAGGGGACGGAGGGAATATTGGAAGAGTACCTCTTAACAACCCCGATGAATGACCACCTGTCTTTAACTTCATTATCCATAGGAGGCAAACCATCCAATTCAGCCTCAAGAAGAAGCAGCTCATTATAAACAACTCGACATGGGAATTCTAAAGCATTCAATCGGAGGAGAGGTGTAACACCCTGATTTTTGAACGGTTTTCAAATTCGTTAAAATTTGAACTTTTCAAAAACTTGCAAAGTTTGGATTGCTTTGACCATGATTTGACACTTTGAAATTTTTTGAAGTATAAAACTTTTGGTTGAAACCTAAAAGGAGTTATGAATAAAAGAATAAAGGAGAAAGGAAATAAGAAAAAGGGAAAAGAAAAAGAAGAAGAAGAAAGGCTCACAGGCCACCACCCCGCGACCAACCCACCTCCTCTCCCCTCCTTCCCGCGCCGGGATGGGTCGGCCCAACAAGGCCAGGCCACGTGGCCCACCGCCTCCCTTCTCTTCTTCCTCCTTCCCTCCTTCTTCCCGACCACTGGTATGGCGCCGTCTGCCGCCGGGCAAATCAACGGCGAGGGCGCCACGCATCGTGGCTGCAGGCCGCACCAGTGAGCTATCCTGTTGCGAGCCGCAAGGCCCGCTATTAAACGTGCACAGCGGCGACGACCGGACCACGGTGCACACGGCGACCACCCAAATGGCCGCCAGGCTACCATGACGCGGCGAGGCAAGGGGCGGCCTCACCGGGCGATGAGAATGTGACCCAACGGCATTGAAGTCCCGCAAGCCCACGCGCACCACAACCACCTGCCGGAAAAATATCACAGAGGCGCGAGGGAAAATATCTCGCCGGGCTCGCGCCGCCGCGGCTATAAATAGCCCTGCCCGACACCTCGATTCCACTCCACCCTAGAGCCCGAGCTCGCCCAGGGTGGAACACGCCGTGCTCGCCTCTGGTTCTCCCCCTTCCCTCTTCCTTCTCGCTCGAACGCGTGTTTCTCCCAACCGGGAGCTCCACCGCGCCGACTAGGGTTCCGGTCCCGTCGTCGATTAGGTCATCAAGAGTCGCATTTAATTGGTGAGCCGGTAAGGTCCCCTTGTCCCTCCTATTCCTTTTTCTCGACTTAACACCTGACATTGTGCCGTGTAGCACCGCACTCGAGCGCCACCGCCCGGCGAGAGCCGCCTCGCGCCGCCGCCGCCGTGGGAGAAGCCCTACCCCCATCCCTGTCGCCACCAGTAGGTCCGGGGTGATGAAGGGAGCTCACCGAGCCCCCTCGCGGCGAGTAGTGGACGAGGCCCGGTCGATTTTGGTCGACCGGCGAGGCGCCACCGCCGAGAGAGGAGAACGGGAGCGGCGTGGCGACGCCGTTACCCGCTGTGATGGCGTCACGACAGGACCAACCCGATGCCGTCACGTGGCCTCCCCGAGAAATCCCCTTCATCCCATTATACTACCACGTGGGCTGGGCCCAGGGCCCACTGGTCAGCCACATGGGGTGGGATACAGTGCGTGTGTACATGAGAGAAATTGCCATGTACACCGGATATAGTACCCAAAATGTAATAAATACATTTTCCAAACCTCAGAAAAATTCCAGGAAAATATGTAAATAAACTAGATCATGTGGAGATAATTGTCATGTGTTTTATACCATTTTTACCTTAATAAAATATTGACCTAAAAATCTCACCTAGTTTATAATCTAGAATTAATATTCGGAAAAATCATAACTCTCAAACCGTAACTCCGATTTAGGTCAAACCACTTCCAAAATTCTTCTAAAATCAATCTTTATTCATTTCTCATGGTTTTCCCCATTATCACATGGTTCCTTTTATTGTCACTTGTTGCTCTAATAATTATTTGGTATTTTCACCAAATGTGGGAATAGCCGACAAGGACCTCTATCGGGAGGACAACGACCCTGATTTCGATCCCCGAGCCCGGACGACGCCGACAACCAAGGCAAGTCCTTAACCCCCTTAACCTGACCTAATACTTAATAATCTAATAAACTTGAAGGAAGTATGATCACAACATGTTGTTCTAAGTGAGCATGAAATAATGATGACTTTATCTCCTGGGCTATGTGCGCGAGTTGATTATAAGCTAAGTGCTGAAGTACTCATGGGCTATGTGTGTGAGACTTTGTTGATGCCATGTGCATGAGTTTATTGCCGAGATTGTGATCATGATATAATAAGATGCGATGTGTTTTAATTATTAAAAATGAACCTAATCAACTAAAGAGGTGGGTGGTGTTAGTCTACATGGAGGTGGGCTAACACGTATCAGGGATAGAGTAGGGATTCCTATGGAGAGATAATTGCCTCGTAAGGACCGGTTCATAGACCATTTACCTAGTGTGATTATCCGTACAACCACACGCTGGATGGGGAGGCTAGATCTCACACCCCGTTAGATTAATGTATATTTAATACCTAGGAGGCCGGTAGTAGGCAAAAGGTCTATTGGGAGCCGACACGGATGCTAGGTGTTCTTCTATGGTCGGGTTGGCGTGGATGCTAAAGGTGTGTTTGGTTGCCCGCATCTGCACGTACGAGCATCCCGGGATGCAATTTGCCCATGTTTGGTTTCCTGGCCATGTCCTCGAGCCTAGCTGAGCGCATGCAAAAGGCCTCCTCGGGCCTCGGGCTACTTAAGGAACGGCCGAATCGGCCATTCTTTTTGAGCCTGGCTCGCACGATGTGACGCTTTTAGTCCACTAATGATGGTATTAGCCTATAATTAGTTAATATTAAGTGATATTAACATGTTTTAAAGATGTTTAAGACATAATTAGCTAAAATAAGAACGTTAAGAGTGTATTTGCACAAAATAAAAACTTTAATCACAATATTATAATATTTTTATTTCATGCAATATGTCTTCATACAGCAACCAAACAACATCTCGTCTCGGCCCAAAGCTAAACAGACACACGCAACCAAACATGACAGGGTGCATCCGCTCATCCTGTCCCCATATGAGCCGAGCTCTCGGATACGAGCCAAAGCTCGCTAGTACTGGAACCAAACAGGCCCTAAGTGATCTTCCACGTAGAATGATGGCGTATTAGTTATATTGAGTATAAGTTGTTAATGTTGGGATGCTAAGTGATCTTCCTGTTGGGATGCTAAATGATCTTCCCGTTGGGGTGCTAAGTGATCTCCCCGTTCCGACCCCCGAGAAACCTTTGGTAAGAATATACAGAGGTCTCGATTGGCTACCAAGCGGGTACGGGATCTCGTTAGGCCTGTTGAACCATTGACCGTGGTGTAGACAACGCCTATCATGTGGGTGAAATTTGTACAACCTCTGCAGAGTTTTATTAAATCTATTCGAATAGCCACGTCCTTGGAATGGGCAAATGCTAGGCCAGATCAGCTATGATTAGATTTCACCTTAATGTTACTGATCGTTTGTGACCTGTCTTGAAGATAACCTCAAGATCTAATCGGGAACTAGTGAGAGCAGTTTTAGAGACTCTACTAGGGCCCAAACCCATAATAATTCCAATCTACCCTGGTTTGGACTTGCTTTGAGTACTTTGTACTCACCCGTTGTTGATTTTTAGACTTAGGCTCGGAAGAGGATTACGGCTACAATGACCATGATGAGGCACCACAAGATGATTAGGCGTTGACGCTTTGGAGTTACTAGGACCAGGATGTTGATACTAGGGTTTTGGCTACGCTCAAGTTTGCTTGTGGGTATGTTGTATTGAGAGCCACCATGCGCTGTATCATACTTTGATTAATAAAATGCCGCAACACCACTTACGTTTATCCGTCGTTTTGTAACCTATGAGACTGTGACCCTCGGGCCACTTATGTAAGACCTTTATTTGTCCTATCAATAAAAGCTTTGGTACTTTTAATAAATACATTAAAAATGTATTAGTGCATGATCCTGACACTAATACATGAGGTTAAGGACCCATTAAAAGTGGGGGCCTGACAAGAGGCATTCCTTATATTCCAAAGGGAAATGTGAGGATCAATAGCAAAGGAGAAAATAGTAGGGATAATATCTTCCCAAAAAGCCGACTGTATTAATATTAGTATTAGTAGAAGTTGTAGTAGTTGTTGTCGCCTTTTATGAATGTGAATCCAAACGATATGTTGAATTGAATGCAACATGTGGTTGTCGGCCATCGTGTAGTTGTTTTGTTGTAGGTTTTGGAAACCTCACGGTCACGAGGATACCGCCTCGATCTTGCGAGTTTTAGAAAGGTAAGGTCGGTCTACCAGAGGACCCGGGAGGAGGCAACTGAAATCTCATGTTTGGTTTTGGACATTGATGACACATTTGTGGCACTAATCCTTTGCTCTAAGTGTGGCTTATGAGATAGGATTAGATGGATGACAAGGAGCATGATGATCATGAACATGGACAATGTCGGTGGACTTGATGGATCGTCAACACTACTACATAAACGATTAACCGTGGCGGACAAAAACATTTTCCGTGGCGGTTTTTTTCTCGCCCGCCACGGGAGGGTCACGGAAAAAATGGGCGATTTTCCGTGGCGGACAAAAAATGCCCGCCACGGTTAATGAATAAAAAAATAAAAAGAAAAGAAAAATCCAATCTGAAACCCTAACGGGCCCGGATCCGGGCCGCCGAGCCCGTTAGGGTTTCGTGTCACGCGCGGCCGCCGTGATCCGCTCCACCTTGGTCCGCTTCGCCGCCCGGCCCGTCGTGGTGCTCGCGGCCGGGCTGGA
This sequence comes from Hyparrhenia diplandra, assembly GCA_015847255.1. Taxonomy (NCBI): domain Eukaryota; kingdom Viridiplantae; phylum Streptophyta; class Magnoliopsida; order Poales; family Poaceae; genus Hyparrhenia; species Hyparrhenia diplandra. The sequence continues at coordinate 602,398 of JADLZK010010820.1, read as the reverse complement.
TCCGCCGCCGCCGCCATCGGTGCGCCATGGCCGGCCGGATCCGCTACGGCTGCAGCCGGATCCGCCGCCCGCCTCGCCCGCGCCGCCAGAAGCCGGCACCGCCGCCGCTTTGCCGGTGAAGGCCGCGCCGCCGCTGTCATGGTGCTGGTGAGGGGCCGCGCCGCCGTCGACTTGCCGGGTGAGGGGCCGCGTGGAGAGGACGAGGCGCGGGCGCGACGGGAGAGGAAGAGGAGGAACGGGAGGGGGCGCGGATCGACGGGAGAGGAAGGGGAGGGGGCGCGGCTCGACGGGAGAGGGAAGGGGAGCCGCCGCGGCTCGACGGGGAGAAGGAAGGGGAGCGGGCGCGCGCGCCGGGCGGTTGGGGAGAGAGAATGGGTGAGTGGTGACTGAAAAACCCTAAGTGTTGTATATATAGTAGACTGTAATATCGTGAAATCTATTGGGCTTAAATGGGCTGATTTGGGCTTTGATTTACGGTGGCGGTTTTTATAAAAACCGCCACGGTTATCGATTTACCGTGGCGGTTATTATGACCGCCACACAAAATAAAAAATAACCGCCACGGTTAATCATGATATTAACCGTGGCGGTTTTTCAAATGCCCGCCACGGAAAATGAAATCTAAACACCACGTAAAATCAATTTTGTAGTAGTGCAAGCTCGGTGATTGGCTTGAGAGGAACCCGGGAGATCAAGGCAAAGGTATCTTGATAGGGTTTTCCTTTCGGTGATCAAGACACGATAGAGCGTGTGATCACATTATAGGATAGATAGCCGACTATCAAGAGGGGATGCCGCGACAATCCTTTGGTGAAGTGCTTCTAGGTCCAATTGATTTGCATATTGCATTTAGGACAATGAGAGCACTAACCGATCTTGCCTAACTTATCGACGTGCTAACATTGGTGATAACATGTTCATCTTCGACGTGTTGGCAACATATGGCAAGAGGCGAAGCAAGGTTGAAGCAAAGGCGGCAACAACATGACAAACTCGCTGTTTTCAGGGTGACCGGACTCTCGACCGGAAGCTGGAAGTCGACCGGAAGCACTGACCGGAGCGTCCGGTCAGTGAGTCCGATCGGACTTCCAGTAAGCTATGTTTTCGGTTCATCCTCGACGTGTGACCGGACGCAGGGACCGGAAGCGGCGACCGGAAGCATCGAAGACACCGGAGCATCCGGTCGGTGCGTCTGGCAGAGAGCATGTCGGGCGCTCGGGTGCATGGAATCGACCGGACGCATGGACCGAATCCATCGACCGGAAGCACGAAGGGCGTGTCAGCTGTGGGGCCAGGGCGCGTGTCGGTAGTGACCGGACGCACGAAATGGTGCGACCGGACGCTTGACCGGACTCGCTGGTGAGTCCGATCGGTGCGTCCGGTCGATGCGCAGAATGCCCATTTCAAAGCCCAACGGCTCCATTTCGAGTGGAGCTCTATATATACTTGGATGGCCGGTTCATTGAGTTCTCTCTTGCACATTTGAACACTCCTACACACTTGTGAGCAAGTGAGACTCCCCTCCACTCATCTCTTCACTCTAACTTCGATTCTTGAGTGAGATTGAGAGTGATAGAAGTGCATTGCATCATCGGTTGCATCTAGAGGCACTTCATCCTTGGAGAACCCGCGAGATTCTTATTTTCTTAGGAATTTGCCCGGTTCCCTAGCGGCTTGGAGCAAGAGGCAGTGTTGAGCTCGATTGGAGCTTGTTCGAGGCCACACCGGTGGTTAGTGAGGGGTCGTTCCTTACCCCGCGGGAGATTCGCAAAAGGAGCACTAGTGGATTGCTCGTGGCTTGTTGTACCCCCTCTTGTGATTGGTGTGCTTGAGCTCCCACCGGGGATTTGGCATCGGCCATTAAGCTTAGCAACCATCAAGTGGATGTGTCGCCACAACGGGGACTAGCGTGCCGGCAAGCACGTGATCCTCGGTGAAAAATCATCGTGTCTTGTGTGCTAGCTTGTTGGAGATTTCTTGTACACGGTGATTGGCTTCAACCTCTACACTACATCGGTGGTATTGTATCCTAAGCACTCCTTCGCATTACTTTGGTAGTATATATTGTTAGGGTGCTTAGCTTGGTAGCTTGAGTAGCTTGTTTAACCTTGTTAGCTCCTAGTGGTAATCTTAGTTAGCATATCTTGTCCACCTAGGAGTAACTTAGCAACCTAGCCATTGCTTGTGATTAGAGATATTAGAATTGCTAGGAGGCTTGCATAATTAGCTTGAAGCATTTGCTTATTCGCTACGCCGTCTTTTTTACTAACCGCCTTGCTTAGTGTTGTTTGTAGAATTTTTAATAGGCTATTCACCCCCCCTCTAGCCATTAGGATCTTTCAGCAACTCCTCCGCCACCGCCAAGAAAAGGTAGCAGTCGAGGCAGAGTCTAGGGTCGTGCAGGCTCTTCCGCCACCGCTAAGGAAAGGCGGGGTCGAGGCAGAAGCAAGGGTCGTCCAGCTCCTCCACCATAAACGTAGTAGGAGGAGGAGGAGGAGGAGGAGGTGGAGGAGGATCATGAGCAGTAGGAGGAGGACGAGCAGCACGAGGAGGAGGAGGACGACGACCAATAGGAGGATGAGGATAATGAGGGAGGCGGCCCGGGGGGGGGGGTTCCTCTTCCTCTAGTGCGGCGGCAGGGGGCTGCTCTTCCTCTAGCGTGGCAACAATCTGTCATTGAGGTCCCTCACAACTCCTAAAGCGACCAATAGCTCTTGAGAGACAACCCAATGGTTCAAACCACTAGGCCAAAGTAAGTAACTTTACATGTTATCACTATTTTCTCATTTGTTATGTTGAAAATCACAATACAAATTAATATTTTTTCTTGATCACTTGGGTAGGGGTTTCGTGTTTGTGGGTGCAACTGGTGACATACGCCATCCCAATCTTTTGTGCAGGACACACTTCCCTAGCCTGGTTGTCTTTGCCGGAGTTACGCAAGTGGCCTGGACATTTGACCACTACGTCATCTTCCCAGATGCACTTGATCGGGGGATAAGAGGATCTTCAGCAACAAGATAAAGAGGGTGACAGAGGAGCTGTGGGTAAGTCTTCGTTGCACTACATTGCTGAATACATCGCATTCATTGGTCATTTCTTTAAATAATAACCGGATACATCGCGTCTATATACAGGATTTCTTCAGATGCAAGCTGGGATATGAGGCCAAGGCGAGGTAGGCGGCTTACAAAGCATGTCACAAACTCATGAAGGACATGCATTACGAGGCACACATCGGTCCAGGCCATCGTGGCATACTACAATACCTTCGAGTTTTAGAATGTCACAAAAAATATGCAAGAAAGATGTCGCTGACCAAGGAGCAATACATGAAGGTAAATATAGAAGATTAGTACTGATTTTTTCTATGATTAAGTAAGCTTAATTTGATCATCTTATATGTCATATAATTGATGTCATGTAGGTGGCTCCGTGGTGGTGCACTGCGCAAATGGAGTGCTGGGCAGCAATGGTGGACAGGTGGTGCATCCCTGAGTGGGCGGAGAAGCAAAAATCTTGCCGGGAGTGGCGTTTGATGGTGCCAGGTGCACCACACCATCAAGGCAACCTTTGACTCCTGGCCTACACAACTAGATGGGTACGCTCAATCCATTTCTTTATTCTAAAGCTCAAGTCTGCAAATTTCTATAATCTTGTTGTTTCTTTTGTAGTTGGGGTCGTATGGTGGCACGTCTGTGTCTAAGTTTGAGGCATGGGCAATGGCCCACAAGGGCATGGTGATGTCCGATGTCCGCTACAACCCAGAGGACCCTCCCAAGGCATACAACAAATCGTCCATCCACACCTGCCTCACTGAGTATGCATCGATGGCAAGGGAGGTCCATGGGCCAGAGTACGATCCCACCACCTAGGACTTTGGTGGAGAAGTCGTCATGAGGGTGTGGGAGGAGGGAAGAAGCATGGGCGGTACCCAGTGAGGCCCACTCTCTCCTAGATTCGAGCCAGGAGCACGAGCTTGAGCCCTGCCATACGCCCACGATCGGACACTACACGGTGCGCATACACTCTAGGTTATTTCTGTTTTATTCGTCGTTCATTGATTTTTACATACCTTTGCTTTGCTTTGTAACATTGGGGTGAAATATTATAGGCTAAGGTGGCGGAAGAGAGGGGGTAATGGGAGGATGCTGATGAGGATCGGCGGAGGATGGAGGTGATCTGCCACCGATTCTATTCACTCCTCCATAGGGTCATGCCACTAGTAGAGAATAGACTTTTAGGTCCGAGCTTTAGTCCCGACCATTTTTGGCCCCGGGACTGGAGAAGTGGTTAGTCCCGGTTGGAGCCACCAACCGGGACTAAAGTCCACCGCCCAATGGCTAGGCCAGCAGGAATGGCAAGTGGGGGGATCATTAGCCACGGTTGATAGCTCCAACCGGGACAAAGACTCCCTCAATGGTTAAAAATGTAGGCTTTTGCGGCAGGGATTCTTAGTCCTGGTTGTAGCCACAACCCAGGACTAAAGATTAATGTTTAGTCCTGATTCTAGCCACAACCCGGGGCTAAGAATCCCACTATATATGGCCCCAAATCCCACTGTGTCTCCCATAGGAAACACAGTGGTCTTTGTTTGTGGGGTACGCTAGCTGCTTGCTTCAATCTTCAATCTTCAGTATTCTCACATGTTCTTCTCTAAATCTTCAATCTTCTAAAGGTTAGCAACTTCTTTTTTCTGATCTTTTAATGGTAAATGTTGTAGATCATTTCATGCTAAGTATGTTGACACATTTTATATATGTTTATCTAATATATTTATATATGATTTTTGTAATGGTAAATAATGTATATCTTTACATGTTTTAGTAATAAACATATAAATGTGTGGTTGTTTAGATTAAGAATAAGAATGGTGTATATCAATCCATGCTTTAGTATCTGGATACATTTTATATATGTTCTCTACTATATTTATATACATCAATGTGTTGGCACTAGAAGGGTGTTTTTTTTGATGATGTAGCTACCACGTTGCTTAGAGAAGCTAGGTGTGATGCTCGTGCAACACCGTTGTTACACGGACTTCTAGAAGACCGAGTGGCAGGAGCCGAGCAGCATGCAGTCCTCTGTCGTCTCAGTCCAGGGGCCTCTCGCCTACCCGAAGAATATTCGAGACAAAATGTAGCACTGAAGTTCCATATGACCCTAATAAATCCTAAATTTTCAATAGGAATAGAATAAATTCCTATATGCACCACAAATTGCACTCACAATTTACATAATTAAAAAGATGAGGAAAATGCACTCACAATTTACATAAACAAAACAGTAAAAAGATGAGCAAAATGCACCACAATTTACGAAATAAAAAAAAGATGAACAAAATGTACCACAAAATGCACTCACACCAATTTCATATGGAAATTTCAAAAACTTGCAACAAGAAAGTTGCTCAAAAAATTAAAGCTTTACAAATTTCATTTTTGGACCAAAGTCAAAGTCCAAATATTTTAGAAAAGTTTGAATTTTTTTAAAATTTTACTCTAAAAAAGCTTAAAGGTGGGTGAGAAACCAAACTGCAGGGCATGACAAGTTTCAGAGGGCGCCGAAATTTAGCATTAGTCCTGGGTTGTGGATGAACCTGGGACTAAAGGGTGGGACATTAGTCTCGGGCTGTGGTTGGACTCGGGATTAAAGATGTTTTAGTCCTGGGTTGAGTTTCAACTCGGGACTAGAACCCTAGATCTATATATTGGGCACCGTCTCCCTCCTAATCTCATTCGATTTTCATTCCGCTGCCACAGCTTCCTCTCCACCGTCTTTCCTCCCCACCGTCCTTGATCGCGCCACCGACGCTCCCCCTGTCCCCGCCGTCCCCGCCATCCACGCTTCCTCCGCACCGTCCTCCCACCACCACCGACGCACCTCCGCCCTCTGCGCCGTCCCGCCGTCCCCCCATCACCGACCCTCTCTCGCCGCCGCCGCCATCCACGCGTCTACGCCGTCCCGCCGTCAACGCTTCCTCCCCGCCGTCCTCACACCACCGACGCTATCCCCACCCCACCGTTGTCTCAGCGCCCCGACGCCCCACACCCCGGGTCGTCTTCCTTCACGCCGTCCGCGCGCCACCGACGCCCCAATGCCCTGACCGTCTTCCTTCCTGCGCTGGTATGTCCCTTATTTTCACCAATGAAAATGTTTAGATTTAGTTAATATTTGACTGATTTTTTTGCTAAAATTTGATCATATATTTCGGACTGATCCGGAACTTTGGCCAAAATACCTAATTATTATATGTTTTTGCCGAGTATATAAAGATGGATTTTGCGGATAAAATGTAAGCATACAAGGTTAAATTAATTTGATCCATACAAGGTTAAATTAATTTGATCATACTGAATATGAATTTTGAATTTGGTTGCCTTTTTACTGTAATCCGGTAATTCTGTAATTTGATTGCCTTTTTGCTGTAATCCTGTAATTTGATCATACTGAATATGAATTTTGAATTTACCTATATCAATTGACGGTTAGATGGCTAGACGTGATCTTCCACCGCCGTAAGTCATACTGTTGGGTACATAAAACTGGGATACCCTGATAAAGTCGACTTGAGCATATACGGCCACCGAGGCCCAAACGTGACTCAGGTATCGGACCTTGGGCTTAGCCCATCCAAGTACTCAGGCCCACACAAAGGCCTCAGGTATGGACGACCGGTTCACTCGAGCCCCCGAGGAGCCTTGGGCGAACACTGTGCCTCTAAGCACAAGGACCCTCGGGCGCACCAAGCGCACCCAAGGGCATCGTCTCTCTCCTCACGACGCCTGCCAAACACGCTAAGTCTAGAAACCCGCCATGATACTCCTCTCTTGAAGGAGATGGACTCACCCTAAACTGAGCGTAGAGAGAACGCGACCATCTGGCCCTGCACATCATAATGGAGGGCTCCTACGCTCTATGTGGGGAGAAAGCCAGCTACAGAGCTCTACGTTCCATGGACGCGGAGATCAGACTTGTCGTTGCCCCAACACGAGACAGTGCAGTGCCAGTCACCTCGTCCTTAATCCAGTTCTTCCGGAGCAAGGAATGGAGACAATTGTCACGGTGCCGCCCATCTCGGTCCTCCCCGCGGCGAATGCGGAGAATCAGACCATAGTCAGCGTACAGAGGTGTACCCGGGCCTTCTTTGGCCATGCCGCCGTAGCACTGACCACTCCTGGAACAGGGCAAAGTACAGCAGCGATAGTGCTCCACAACACCTGAAGTACCGATCACTATTGTGCCTAACTTGTCACGACAGGCCGTATCAAGGGCGACGACGATGCTGCCCATCCCAATTCCCGGACCAACAGGACCGACCGCTATACTCCACGGCACCTAAAGGACAGGACCCTGTGCTGCCTAACCCACGAATCCGGGTGATCAATGATCACCTCGGGAGCATGGGAAGCACAGGGCCGCACTACACCAAGCTTCTACTACAAGGAAGTCCCGCCCAGCGATCTTCCCAGTACGCGACGACTGTTCCCCTTCAGAACTGCCGGGAGCAACGGTGGTGATCCTATGCGACCTTCTCCTCTGTTTTCTGTTTTTCTCTTTCTCTACCTAGTAGCCTAGTTGGGCCGTGTAAGCTGGCCCTCCCTTCTCTATAAAAGGGACGGTCCAGCCCTAGACTTGCGCAAACAAATCATATCAAATTGAATCCCTCGTTTCATAAAAAAAAAATCGAATCCTTCTCAATCCATTGTTGGTTCTGTCACCGTCTAGTGAGTAACGATGTGGTTTTCCCCCACCGCCGGCCCCAGCAACCTGGAAACCATAACAGCGCGGCCTCCCACACCCAACCGGCCACCGCCCTCTGCTTCTCCACCTCCGGACACAGCACACCGGCGCGCATCCACGCACTACCGGCGACGAATCCAGGTGGAGCGCGCTTCGATCCGCGGGCACGGCATCTCTCAGCGGCGGCGCAGCCCAACTCGCCTGTACGGCAGTGCCCAGCGACAGCGCTCCCTTACCTTTCCTCACCTCCGGCGACGGCGCTCACTTAGCTTAGATGCTGGCCAACCAGTGGTGCGGAAGATCAATTCTAGTGTAGTCCCGGTTTGGGAACCGAGACTATGCAATCGGGACTGAAGTTCTCGATTTTTAGTCATGGTTCCTACAACCGGGACTAAGAATGTTTACTGAGTAATAAAAAAAAAAGGTGCAGATTCGAACTCGAGAATTCCCACGTCAGTCCTTGCATGCGTTACCATGTCCACACATCTACATATAGAGTCATAGACAAGATATGCTTTCCTTCTAAATTCACTATTGATACACCTTTAGACTTTAGTCCCGGTTGCATAGTGCGGCCGGGGAGCCGGGGAAGCGCCGGGGAAGCTTGGCTTATATTTCGTGCCGGTGGGGCCGGTGGCTGCTGCCACGGCCACGAGTGGCGAGCTCCAACATTCAGGCGCGGGCACTAGCTGCGCCGACATGAGCTTTGCTCGTTCGGGCTACAAAACCTTCCGAGCCTAGGGATCGATCGAGGAAGATGATGATTTGACTCCGTGTGTTGGCCGTGCAGCCAACCGAAAAATGGTGGAAGCGGTTGGCGTGCTGGCAGGGGAGGACATCGGCAAGCATGCGAGATGGAAGGTCAATATCCGTGCCTGCTCGTCGGTCCTGGCCGCCGCCATTGCCATCTGAAAACCCTAAGCGCGCAGAAAGGGAGGCAGCGCAGGTCAAGTGGCATGGGTATGGGGTGCCGTGGCCTCTGGATCTGCCAAGTCAAGATTCGGCGATGGAGGCGATGGATTGACGCGTGACCAAATATAACTACAGTTAATAAAATTTATGGGTCGAGACGAGAGGAGCTAGCTACAGATGCATTTCTGTGACATGCGTCAGCTGATTACCAGACGTGTATAATCAAAACGCGTCTGTGATATGTCATTATTACATTAGCATTTTGTCTACTGGGCTTGGGAGAAAACTTGTTCCAGATGTGTTTAGTGTATCCATGTCTGTGATCTAATATTACAAACGCGAGTTCAACTAGCGTCAGTCGGTCGAGTTGTCTGCTATTTGAGTTTTTTACATAGTGTCCGATATCTTGCCCTCGGCAAGGAATCGTACACTCGGCAAAGGCCACGATTCCGGTAGAATTTCGACTCTTCTATTAAAAAAGGCACAGAACCTTCGCATCCTATTTTATATGGAGGGCTACAATTGATCGAAGATATCCTCATGTCTAGTCGATTAAATCAATAATAATCTATACATTTTATTTTTACCTGCCAACCCTAAATCATTTTCTAAACAAAAATACTAGTTCTTTCCTTCGTCTCTAAAGTTGTTGAGTAAGTTCTAGCGAGCTGGCATGCATGCCAACGGTAGATATGCTTGCCCTGAGGCTAGCGCTACTACTTGGGTTTTTCTGCAAACCCGTTAAATCCTGAGTGTCCAGTAGTTTCTGATGCAGAGTTTTTTTTTTTTTTTTTCTAGAGACATTGAAATGTGTGGTCTGCAGGTGCTGTTGTTTACCGGAGGAGGATCGAGAAAAGTAGCTATGTAAAAGATCTTGTTTACTCACTGGTTGGAACGGAGACACGAGCAAGCAGAAGAATTTGATTGTTCCGAATTAGTTTTGGCAATACAAATCACAGTCGTCGGTGTTAGGATCCAGCGACAATGTATGACGCGTCTGCACAGATGGAGATCGAGAAAACCACAACCACCATTAGCATTTAGCGGATCCCACCGATATAATGCAAGCAAATATAGTACATTCTTACTCACCAACAAGCTGGAGGAAACAAGCTCATAAGCAAGAAAGGAAGAACACAAGGATGTCACAGCGCCCGCGTGGATGGTGGATCGTGTCGCGAGGACAAGTTGAGATTTCGGTGGAGGTGCCTGATTGAGGTGGTTTTGGTAACGGATAGACGTAACTACTGCAGTGTGTCATGGAAGACTGGCAAGGTTGAACAGTGTGGATTGAAGAATGTAGATGCAGACATAGCTCTGAACTGAACAACTGAGAATACATCATGCCAGCACATGGTCACCACTCACCACGCACCCGACGACTAACACGAACCCCGTGAAGCGATTATTCAAGTAACCATGTCAGCGTATTGTTCGGCACAAGTTGGGGGCAAAAATACAAAAATGTTACCATGTAATAATACTATAGTTGTACAACTTGGGAGGTAAATTATTAAAATAAGCATTGAATAGGCTGCCAAGTGCTTAATCAATGTGATCCCACGAAACTATGATTTAGACTGCACATAGCATCTTGAAACAAGCATGGCGAATCCAGGTTAAACATACTATTGTGGCCAAGTTTTGGATGAAGACCAAGGGCAAGTGCCTTACAAGGTGGAGTTAAAAGGAAATAAAAATAAAATAGAGAAAAAGGACAAAAGAACTCAATATAATGGAAACATCTTAAACTTGCAAATATTTTAGAAGCTTGAAACAAAAAAAATTCAAATATAATTAGAACTTGGAAGAACGACTCAACTACACTAAAATGAAACTAGATTTACCAAAAAACAAAACATGAAATTAAAAACTCTAAGGGCCCGTTTGGATCCTTAGAATTTGGGGAATTGGAATCTACTTAATAAATTAAGCTATTTAGTTTGGAATTTGAGATTCCCTAACTTTCCAAAGTTCACAAATAAGCCTATCTCAAATTCATAGGGTGGGAGATAGGAATTGAATTACATTGACTGACCGCAAAAACACCCTTTTGAGATAGGCTTATTTGTGAACTTTGGAAAGTTAGGGAATCTCAAATTCCAAACTAAATAGCTTAATTTATTAAGTAGATTCCAATTCCCCAAATTCCAAGGATCCAAACGGGCCCTAAAACTAAAATTATGAGAAAATAATACTAAAATTGACAAGAAAAACAGAAATTTTGACTAAAATTAAAAGAAGAAATAAAACAAGAAAATTGACTAAAAGGATTAAGTAACATAATAAAAAACTCATTTAAATGAAAAAGAAGAAATGGAAAAAATTGAGTAGAAGGATTGAATAATAAAATCTAAAAACTAATAAAATGAAACAAACTCAAAACTCATAAAAATAAAAAAAATAAATGTCACAACCCATCAAATGGGCCAAGGAGGTCGCAAGGCAAGAAGACCTAGGGCCGGCCGCCCGCCCACTATCATCAACTTCGTCATCAAGCAAAAAGATATTTAGGGAATTAAATAGAATAAAGAATAGGAAATAAATTAGATTTACTTTTTACGCAAGTCTCCCTCGGACTATAAATACAAGGGGTATGTAATCCGTTGAATCTAATCGAAAAATAATCAAGGGGTAAAACCCTAAGCTCTCAAGCCCTCGGTCTCTCTCTTCTTCCCCCCGCGCAAGCCGCCACGTCTTCACCGCCGCCACCGCTACCCACGCCGCCCATGCGCTCCGCCACGCAGCAAGCCAAGTCGCCGCCCTCGGTGCTACAGACGCCATCACCACCGCCTCTACCTCACACGTTCACGCCGCCACGCCATCGCCACCATATAACAGTCACTAGAATTTGTCCGGCTGTTACAATAAAATTGAAAAAGAAAGAAATAAAAACTAAAGTAGATACAATGAAAAAAAATCTCCAAGATATAATAGAAAATGAAATTACAAGAAAACAAAAACTAAAATTGACAAGAAAAATAATACTAAAATTAAAATACAAAATAAAAATAAATAAGACAAAATGAAAACATACTACAAAATAGCATTGAAAGTAAAATTACCAAGGAAAACACTGAAATAGCATTGAAAGTAAAATTACCAAGGAAAACACTGAAAATGAGATTTCGGTGGAGGTGGCTTGTCAAGGTGGTTTTGGTAAAGGATAGCCGTAACTACTACAACATGTCTTGGAAGACTGACGATGTTGAACAGTGCATATTGAAGAATGCAGATGCAGGCACAGCTCTAAACTGAACTACTGAGAATACATCATGCCAACACATGGTCACCACTCAGCACATACCCCACGGCTAACACAAACCCCGTGAAGCGATTATTCAAGTAACCATGTCAGCCTATTATCCGACAGCCGGGCGTTTCGTCCTAGTGGTTTCATTATTTTGGTCAAAATTGTATTTTTAATTATTTTGAATCTTGATATACCATCTCTATAGACCAAAGAATCCATCTATGGTATCCATGCCTGTTAAAGTAGCTCAAGTTTGTTAAGTAACCACTCATACCATCTATTAAAATATATTTAAATTGTTACATAGTCTGCACAAGTTGGTGGCAAAAATATAAAAAAGTTACTACCATGTAATAATACTATAGTTGTACAACTTGGGAGGTAAATTATTAAAATAAGCATTGAATAGGCTGTCAAGTGCTTAATCAATGTGATCCTAGTGAACTATGATCCAGACTGCATCTAGCATCTTGAAACAAGCATGGCGAATCCAGGTTAAACATACTATTGCGGCCAAGTGCTGGATGAAGACCAAGGGCAAGTGCCTTACAAGTATAGATGGTGGAGTTAAAAGGAAATAGAAAAATAGAGAAAAAAGGACAAAAGAACTACAATCTAATGGAAACATCTCTAAACTTGCAAATATTTTAGATGGTTGATACAAAAATGAAATATCATTAGAACCTGAAAGAACGGCTCAACTGAATCTCAAAACTAATAACACTAAATGAAACTGGATTTACCAAAAAACTAAACATGAAATTAAAAACTCAAAAACTAAAATTACAAGAAAAACAGAACTAAAATTGACAAGAAAAAATAAAACTAAAATTAAAAAAATACAAATTAAAAAAACAAAATAAGACCAAATGAAACTATAAAATAGCATCGAAAGTAAAATTACCAAGAAAAATACTGAAAATGAGATTTCGGTGGAAGAGGCTTGTCAAGGTGGTTTTGGTAAAGGATAGACGTAACTACTACAACATGTCGTGGAAGACTGACGATGTTGAACAGTGCATATTGAAGAATGTAGATGCAAGCTGAACTACTGAGAATACATCATGCCAACACATGGTCACCACTCAGCACGTACCCCACGGCTAACACGAACCCCGTGAAGTGATTATTCAAGTAACCATGTCAGCCTATTATCCGGCAGCCGGGCGTTTTGTCCCAGTGGTTTCATTAATGTGGTCAAAATTGTATTTTTAATTTTGAATCTCGATATACCATCTCTATAGACCAAAGAATCCATCTATGGTATCCATGCCAGTTAAAGTAGCTCAAGTTTGTCAAGTAACCTCTCATACCATGTATTAAAACATATTTAAATTGTTACATAGTCTGCACAAGTTGGTGGCAAAAATATAAAAAAAAGTTACTACCATGTAATAATACTATAGTTGTACAACTTGGGAGGTAAATTATTAAAATAAGCATTGAATAGGTTGCCCAGTGCTTAATCAATGTGATCCCAGTGAACTATGATCCAGGCTCCATGTAGCATCTTGAAACAAGCATGGCGAATCTAGGTTAAACATACTATTGCGGCCAGGTGCTGGATGAAGACCAAGGGCAAGTGCCTTACAAGTATAGATGGTGGAGTTAAAAGGAAATAAAAAAATAGAGAAAAAAAGGACAAAAGAACTACAATCTAATGGAAACATCTCTAAACTTGCAAATATTTTAGATGGTTGATACAAAAAATGAAATATCATTAGAACCTGAAAGAACGGCTCAACTGAATCTCAAAACTAATAACACTAAATGAAACTGGATTTACCAAAAAAAAACTAAACATGAAAAACTCAAAAACTAAAATTACAAGAAAACAGAACTAAAATTGACAAGAAAAAAATAAAACTAAAATTAAATAAATACAAATTAAAAAACAAAATAAGACCAAATGAAACTATAAAATAGCATCGAAAGTAAAATTACCAAGAAAAATACTGAAAATGAGATTTCGGTGGAGGTGGCTTGTCAAGGTGGTTTTGGTAAAGGATAGACGTAACTACTACAACATGTCGTGGAAGACTGACGATGTTGAACAGTGCATATTGAAGAATGTAGATGCAAGCTGAACTACTGAGAATACATCATGCCAACACATGGTCACCACTCAGCACGTACCCCACGGCTAACACGAACCCCGTGAAGTGATTATTCAAGTAACCATATCAGCCTATTATCCGGCAGCCGGGCGTTTTGTCCCAGTGGTTTCATTAATGTGGTCAAAATTGTATTTTTAATTTTGAATCTCGATATACCATCTCTATAGACCAAAGAATCCATCTATGGTATCCATGCCTGTTAAAGTAGCTCAAGTTTGTCAAGTAACCTCTCATACCATGTATTAAAACATATTTAAATTGTTACATAGTCTGCAAAAGTTGGTGGCAAAAAAATATAAAAAAAGTTACTACCATGTAATAATACTATAGTTGTACAACTTGGGAGGTAAATTATTAAAATAAGCATTGAATAGGTTGCCAAGTGCTTAATCAATGTGATCCCAGTGAACTATGATCCAGACTCCATGTAGCATCTTGAAACAAGCATGGCGAATCTAGGTTAAACATACTATTGCGGCCAGGTGCTGGATGAAGACCAAGGGCAAGTGCCTTACAAGTATAGATGGTGGAGTTAAAAGGAAATAAAAAATAGAGAAAAAGGACAAAAAACTACAATCTAATGGAAACATCTCTAAACTTGCAAATATTTTTAGATGGTTGATACAAAAAAATGAAATATCATTATAACCTGAAAGAACGACTCAACTGAATCTCAAAACTAATAACACTAAATGAAACCGGATTTACCAAAAAAAACTAAACATGAAATTAAAAACTCTAAAACTAAAATTACCCAAAAATTCTACTAAAATTGACAAGAAAAAAAAAAAAATTTTGACTAAAATTAAAAGAAGAAATAAAACAAAAAAAAATTGACTAAAAGGATTGAGTAATAGAATCGAAACTCATTTAAATGAAAAATAAGAAATGGAAAAAAAATTGAGTGAAAGGATTGAATAATAAAATCTGAAAACTCATAAAATGAAAAAAAAAAACTCAAAACTCACAAAATAAAAAAACTAAAATTGAAAAAGAAAGAAATAAAAACTAAAGTAGATACAATGAAAAAAAAAATTCCAAAATATAATAGAAAATGAAATTACAAGAAAACAACTGAAATTGACAAGAAAAAATAAAATTAAAATTAAAAATACAAATTAAAAACGAAATAAGACCAAATGAAACTACAAAATAGCATTGAAAGTAAAATTACCAAGAAAAATACTAAAAATGTGATTTCGGTGGAGGTGCCTGATCGGGTGGTTTTGGTAAAGGATAGACGTAACTACTGCAGCATGTCGTGTTAGACCGGGGTGAGGTTGAACAGTGTAGATTGAAGAATGGAGATGCAGGCCGTTGACACCCAAAAATGGCATAGGCTAAACCACCGCAAAATTCTAGACTTAGCCATATTTTGGAGGTCCAAGTCACCGTGAAATTTCCATTCTTAGCCAAATTCTCGAGGAGGATCGAAAACGGCTGAAGGTGACCGACTCACCGGGCGCTGTCGGGTCCGGCGTCGGTCCAAGGCGTCCGGCCGGGTCGCGTCGCGAGAGCAGGCCGCTGACACCGACCGACGCGCCCGCGCCCGGCGTCCGCCCCAGCGTCCGGTCGTCCCGGCCGGGTCGCGCTGCCGACCTCTGGCGACGCGACCGACCGGTGCGTCCGGTGCTATCGCGGCGGCGTCCGGTCAACCCGATTTGGCCGATCCGAATCGTATCCAAATCGGTTTGTTTCCAAACTTGTTTGGTGCGATTTTTGGTGATTGGAAACGTCCCTAGGACGCCTTCCTAAAAGGATAAGACCACCCTCCCCTATATAATGAAGGGTTCATGGCCGATTTGATCCCATCTACATCCAATCGTCACAACACATCTACCAAACCCTAAATCCTCTCCTCTTCCTCTCCTTCTTCTTCGCCGATGCCATGAACGGAAGATCGACGACAACAATGCCCTAGAGCGGTCGGGCCGGCTAGGGCAGCCCATAGCCGCCGCACGCCCGACGGGGTCCCTCCCCGGCGTGTGGGGTTTCGGGTTTCAAGAGACTTCGCCGGGCGTGTCTTGCGCATCAAGGCCCCGACGAGGCTCCTCCGACGACGTGTCTTGCGTATCGCGCTCATCGTTGGAGGCACAAGGTCCAGTGTGGACATCCCTAGGCGCTTGCCGATCCCTCGATTTCGGCTTGCCCTACGTAGAGCGATCTAGCTCTTCTCTTTATTTGGTGTGTTACCGATTTTATCGTCAACACACTTTTTGGCGACTCCGCTGGGGAAAAGAATTGTTTCGGTTCTACTTTGCAGCCGAATATATCTTTACCCTAGCCCTAATTCATCATTGATCTATCAATTTGTCGCTTGGTGTTTATCACGTACGAGTGAAGCAAATTTGGGCGTGTCGTGCTGTGATTTGAACGACTCCAAGAAAAATACAAAGATCCATGGAGCCGTATCAAGACATTACATCTCAGTATCATCACTCCACGTCTAAGGTAAAACTTGCAAGTTCATATGGTGATTCCAATAATTATTTTGCAAGTACCGTTAATTCTTATGATGATGTTGCTAGTTATCATAGTACTAGATATGTTTCATCGGCTACTACTTAATAATGTTTCTTTACATCATAATTATGTGTATCATGACAAAGAGCCGATGCATGCTGAAAATTTATTGAGTTCTAATTCTTCTAGCAACATGTCATATATACTTTCATCGGCTATAAGTTCACAACGTGACATGCCGATGCATGATGATGATTTAATCAATTGCTCTCCAAAGTCAACATCTTATGCGGTGTTAACTATCATGATTCGGCTACACACATTATTGATAATGATCATAGCCGAATTAATAAAAATCCAACAAGATACAAAGAAGATGTTGATTATGACTCGGCCTTATTCGACTTTCTCCAAGCAAATTGGGCTAATGAACAAATCGGGTCATGCCAGAAATCCACTGGATCTTCTAAATGGAGAATGCCCGCATACACCGGACCTTATGTGTTATGTTATGATTACTTGAAGAATCCTAATGGTTGGCGGGTGCCTAAATTTAATATGTTTAATGGAGAAAGTGGTACAACTGCCGTGGAGCATATTAATATATATCTCTCACAATTGGGTTCTCGCAAGAAGAAGACTACATGAGAATACGGAATTTTCCTTTATCTCTCACTGGTATTGCCTTTGCATGGTTCACATCTTTACCCAAATATACTTTCTGGTCATGGTCTAGATTAGAAGAATTATTCTATGAATTCTTTGGGAGAGATACCGAGAAAAGACCAATCACAATTAGGACAATGGTTGAGGCAGGGATGGTTAAATGATTATCAAAAGGCAAGTCTCACTACGTAAAAGTGTGAGGAACATCGAAACATGCTACTCCCGAAACTCACATTGAATCGGTCAAACCGACTTGTCGGTCGGATAAACCGATTATTTCGCTTAGTCAAACCAAATTGGTTTCTTCGGCGCCGAAACCGATAAAACCAGTTTAGGAAATACACAATCTTTGCCTTGCCGAAAGACAAATCCGATGGCTGAAATCTTGGAGAAAAATAATCCAGCTATCTTAATTCGACCGGGCAAGCCAATTCTACTTTTGGAAAAAATGTCATAATCGGGCGAGCCTAGAGAGCCTAAGAAGAGAAAGCAAAGTTCAGATCGTGAGGTGGTGCTAGAAAGATCTAATAACAATCGGCAAAGCCTCAAGATCACTATCAAGTCTTCCAAGTTCTGGGGCAGCCCAAAGTGTCATTCATAAACAGATGTCAACCACTAGTGTCATCATCCAAAAGGGATTGCTGGAATCAATTTTTAGAACTAGTGGACAGAAAAAATCAGCAAGACCGATTGCTCGAATTGGTCAAGCTATTCATAAGAAAAAGGAGCAGCACACACATAAAGGTGGAGTATTGGTTCCTCGACCATTAATGTGTCAAAATCTTCACCAAAGGAGAGAGTGTGCTAGTAAAACTCACAATGAGCAGCAATACTTATCTCGTAGCCGATTGAGCCATAGCCAATCGTGCTTCGATAAGAAAGAGCCAACCACCTTACTTGAGGTGGCCAAGCCGACCCCAGAGGCAGCCGAATTGGCTAAGGTTGCTGTCATTGAGCATGAATCGGCATTGACGACTTCCGAGTCGGCTAAGCCGATTCTTGTTGTTGTAGATTTTTCCACAAGTGCTTCAGAAAGTTTCGCCACTACTATGGTGGGAGTCGAGACACAAGAAGAGCCTGAGGAGGAAATTAGTGGCGTTGGAGAGAGCACACAAACTCTTTTCAAAGGTATTGCTAACGGTGAGATCATCGAGAGCAGAACCTTGGTTGCTACATCTTTCGTCACTAAGGTACAAGATTACATCGGCCTACATGTTGTCTTCAATTGGAAGGCCGATGATAATGTTTTGTCAAAGTTAAAGCTTTTCCCAATGCTTAATGTGAATTATACATATATGTGGATTGCTTTACTTACTTTGAATTTAATTCATACTTGGTCCCGAATGAGATATAAGTTTTGCAATTACTTTGGATTCTATGATTCGAGGCTAAGATTGAAAAATATTGCTCATGCCGATGTTTGTTATACATTTAATTCTCGCATGAAAGATGATTGTAAAGGTGCGGCCGAATGGATTGGTGTTAAATTTAATCTCTTCGCTTGTTAAGCATTGAAGCCGATTCTACAAGAAAATCGGCTTACAAATTTAATGCTCACCTTTGGTTCTATCTGTTTGATCATGTCTTGAACATGTTGCTAAAAAGTAAATTTATTAGGCATATTGATCACAATGCTTTGCCATCAATTCGAACTTGGAAGAGCTTATATATTGCAAGTTGTGTAATTCATTTGATCATAATACTCATAGTTGCAATGTATTTCATCATGAGATCCAATCGACATTGATAATGACCGATTGAGGTTTTCTCAAGCTCAACAAGTGGACCGATTAGATTCAATCGGGCCTGATGGCAGAGAAGTTTCCAAATCGGCTTGAATTACTAGCCGATTCATTTGAAGCTCAAGGCTCTAACGCTCAAGAGAGAGATGGAAAACCCTCAAGTGAAGACAGATTGTTGTCCATGAAATTAAAATTGAAGATGTTTCAAAGGATAACAATATTGCTCCAATATTAGAGAACACTGGGGGGCAAATAAAATCTCTCCATCTCCGCCAAAAACCGATTGATTCCATTGAGCAAGGGGAATCGGCTGGAGCTCTTTCTTTGGAGCATGTCCATCAAGATGAAGGAAAGGAGGATGCTCATAAAGCTAATGGAGGCAAGAAGTGTGACAAAGAAAGAGGCAATAGGAGACCGAAGCTTAGCTTCGAGGAGCTCTTAGCCAAATATACAAAGATAGGGGAAGCAAATCGATTGAAGAAAACCCAAGCATCAAAGTTGCCTCCAAAGCATCATCCTCAAGAACAACATTGGCAAAGGAAGGTTTATGTTCCATCATATTTCGAGCCACAACATGTGGAGTATGCAGCTCCAAGACGCTTGAAAGATTCATCATCGTACAAAAAGACCGATTTGATCAAAATCGGTCCGAGTTGTACCAAAGGAAAGGTGGTAAAGCAAGTTTACCGCGTGAAGTATGATGGACGGAAAAAGAAAAGTTCAGATCTGAATTCAACTATTGAAAAGCCGATTACTTTGTTGAAAAATCCGCTATCAATAGCAAAGAAGTGGGGAAACCATCTATTGATGTTGTAGGTGTCAAATCTGAACAAAAGAAGGTGCAAGTGCCTAAAAATAAAAGAGAATTGCTGCTGTCCACAAGAGAGACTAAACCGATATGCTCAATCGGTTTACCAAGATGGCAAGAAAAGGAATTGCGTAAGCTTAGTGCGTAGAAGCCGAGAGAAAGGGGCTTAGCATGGGTCCCAAAAGGAAGCATTAAAGATCGAAAGGATGATGATCAAGCAAGTGGTGCATCACAAACAACTAATAGAAGGAAAAGATGCAGACACAATTGCCAAGTTGGAGGTTTGCACCAAATCATCGAATCATTGGTCATGGCATCATCCATTTTCTCTCGCCAGTGCATATGTGGAATTCACCTCAAGGTATGCATGGTTATCCCTCATATTCTTATGTTGATCCTTGGTATGGGTCTTTATATTATGGAGGGATGACGAATTATCACGCTTATCAATGATCAAGAGCCGAAATATTTTATTTCGGGCCATGCATATTCCTCGTGCGTGACTCGTAGGGCCGATACTTTGTTATCGCCTGAAGCATGCAATATAGCCGATGAATATTTATAACCATCGTGCTATTTAAAGAAACCCCTAGAGAATTTTACTTCGGTAACATAAGGCCCGGGGGGCAAGAAGAAGCTATATATATGATTGACAAACTTAGCCGATCACATGTATATTTAATCATGGTTTTTATTTGTTTATCAAGTTCAACCGATTGAATTTATGCATGTTTAAATCGTAGCTAATGTTCAATCATGTTGGAGCCGATTATATGCGCATTTGCAATCGTGCCTTATTTTGTCAAGTTTGGCCGATTAATGGTGTTAATCGTGCTTTTAGATATTTGCATATGAAATATGTGCAAAGAGCAAAATTGCTTGCTCAAGGTGCATCCGGCTTTGGGGTAAGAGACTTTCATTTACAACAATTGCCGATGCATGAAAGTTTGCTTGTTTCAGATTCTAGTAAAGATTCGGTTCAACCAAAGTTAATTGGACAAACCGATGTTATTAGTAATTTGGGAAAGCAATGTAAAATTCTTTTTAAATCGGTCTATTTCTGTTTTGGACAATGGTAGTACCGATTTAGAAGATTGGAGAACTCCTCTCATAAAATTCTTGCAGAGCCTAGCACTAAGGTTGACAAGAATGTTCGGCGGCTTGCTTTTAAGTACACATTGCATAATGGAGAGCTTTATAGGAGGATCGCCGAAGATTTGTTGCTAAAGTGTCTAGGAACCGATCAAGCAAGAGTGGCAATGGGAGAAGTACATGAAGGCATTTGTGGTACGCATCAATCGGCTCCAAAGATGAAGTGGTTGCTAAGAAGGGCTGGTTTCTATTGGCCTACTATGATGGCTGATTGTTTTCGCTACTACAAAGGATGTGAAGAGTGTCAACGCTTTGGGAATATTCAGCTAGTGCCGCCGCTATGCTTCATCCTATTATCAAGCCGTGGCCTTTCCGTGGTTGGGGATTGGATTTCATTGGGCAGATTCATCCACCATCTTCGAAGGGGCATAAGTTCGTCTTGGTTGCTACCGACTACTTTACTAAATGGTCGGAAGCGGTTCCATTGAAGAACATGACACACAAGGAGGTAATTGAGTTCATCATCGAGCATATCATTCATAGATTCGGCATACCACAAACTTTAACTCACGGATCAAGGTACGCCATTTATGGCGAAAGAAGTAAAAGCGTTTGCCGAATCATATAAGATCAAGATGCTCAAATCATCTCCATATTATGCTCAAGCCAATGGACAAGTCAATCCACTAATAAGACTTTAATCAAGCTTATTCAAAAGAAGATAGAAGATAATCCAAGGAAGTGGCATGAGGTCTTGTCAGAAGCTTTATGGGCTCACCGCATATCTAGGCATGGTGCTACAAAGGTCACTCCTTATGAGCCGGTTTTATGGTCAAGAGTCGGTATTACCGTTGAAGTAAATTTGGATGCATATAGATTTGCTAAAAGCGAGAATGATCTATCTCTTTGTTATGTATCATGATATGATGATGGACAACATTGATGAGGTAACCGACAAAAGACTACTAGCATTAAAGGAGATTGAGAAGGATAAAGCCCGGGTTGCAAGAGCTTACAACAAGAAGGTTAAGAGCAAATCGTTCCAAATCGGTGACTTAGTGTGGCAAACTATATTACCGATAGGTTCGAAGAGCAATGAGTTTGGCAAGTGGTCACCAAATTGGGAAGGTCCATTCAAAGTGATCAAAGTGACATCCGAAATTCCTATGAGCTTGAGTATATACAAGATGGAAAACGCAAAGGCAATGCGGTAAACGGGAGATACTTGAAAAAAATATTTCCCTAGTGTTTGGCAAGAGGCCTAAGTGCTTCAAGCAATGGCCGATGCATGCATCGCCCTTAGAACAAAATGGCCGATACATAGTATCGCCCTTAGTCATTGGACAACCGATACGATGGGCATTCGTGTTGTTTGGTTTTTTTTGTTTTGTTTTTCGTGTTCGTGCACCTCTCACCGAAAACGGGGGCATATGTTGACACCCAAAAATGGCATAGGCTAAACCACCGCAAAAATTCTAGACTTAGCCATATTTTTGGAGGTCCAAGTCACCGTAAATTTCCGACTTAGCCAAATTCTCGAGGAGGATCGAAAACGGCTTTCGGAAGGTGACCGGACTCACTCGGCGCGTCCCGGTCCCGGCCGTCGCGTCCGGCCGGGTCGCGTCTGCGGAGCAGCCCGCCGACACGGCCGGACGCGCGCCCGGCGTCGTCCGCCCGTCCGTCAGCGTCCGGCCGGGTCGCGCCGCACCTCTGCGCCAGACGACCGACCGGGTCGCCCGGTCACTTATCAGAGCGCGTCCGGTCAACCCGATTTCGGCCGATCCGAATCGTATCCAAATCGGTTTGTTTCAAACTTGTTTGGTGCGATTTTTGGTGATTGGAAACGTCCTAGGACGCCTTCCTAAAAGGATAAGACCACCCTCCCTATATAATGAAGGGGTTCATGGCCGATTTGATCCCATCTACATCCAATCGTCACAACACATCTACCAAACCCTAAATCCTCTCCTCTTCCTCTCCTTCTTCTTCTTGCCGATGCCATGAACGGAAGATCGACGACAACAATGCCCTAGAGCGGTCGGCCGGCTAGGGCAGCCCATAGCCAAGCCGCACGCCCGACGGGGTCCCCCGGCGTGTGGGGTTCGGGTTTCAAGAGACTTCGCCGGCGTGTCTTGCGCATCGCGCTCCCCGACGAGGCTCCTCCGACGACGTGTCTTGCGTGATCGCGCCATCGTTGGAGGCACAAGGTCCGTGTGTGGACATCCCTAGGGCGCTTTGCCGATCCTCGATTTCGGCTTGCCCTACGTGAGAGCGATCTAGCTCTTCTCTTTATTTGGTGTGTTACCGATTTTATCGTCAACACAGGCACAACTCCGAAAACTACCGCGAATACATCGTGCCAGCACATGGTCACCACTCACCACGCACCCCACAGGGGGAGCCTGGCATCCTGGCGTCCGTGCAGCGGCGGAGTGCGGGACACGCAGCGAAAGATCTGTGGCACGTGGTAATGCGTCGGATGGGACGGCTCGCGAGCCGGGCGCTCGTGTGGTCTGCTTGCCCCACTGGGGTTTACAACCTGGGCGGCGGCTTGGGCCTTGGGCCGAAGGAGGGGTGATCTGGGCCTAGGAGGCATCTTCTTTTCTTTGGCGCGAGGAGGCCGTTGGGCCGGGGCCGGCGCTCCCGTGCATGAGCCAAAACGAGAGGCAAAAGTCTACTTTTGGTCCTCAAATTTCACGAAAGTCCGCTTTTGGTCCCTTAACTCCAAAATCGGACAAAAGAAGCCCTCAACTTTTTGAAACCGTGCATTTCGTCCTAAGTGTTTTTTTTGGTGGTTTTGCTATAGTGACCACGGATTTGCTACAGTACATGCGGTTTTGATTTTTCCCTTTTTGAATTTATTTTGGCTGAAATTTTGAAAAATCATAACTCTTCTATACGACATCGGATGAAGATGATTTTTATATCAAAATTGTAACCCTCGATGAGATCTACAACTTTCTAGTTTTGAGTTTTTCATTTGACGACGTTAAGTGCTTAAAAAATATATACAAAAATACAAAGACTATAATAATCGCGTACTTAATCAGTAGCAAAAATATAATCGCATACAAAAGTACAGCACCATAAAAAATTATAGCCCTCGACGAGTTTTTTTATGATTTTTAATTTTATTAGACTCCACATGAGTAGATCTACGGAGTAAAAAGATAACATAAAAGTATCGGCAGAACTTAATATCTTTGTTGAGCCTTTATACTATTTTATCGACATGTTAACAATTTTAAATATAAAAACTCAAAACTACAAGAATCTAGATCTTTTAGAATGCAAAAATTTTGGTATACAAACTGTCTTCATTTGATGACAAACAAAAAAATTACTAATTTTCTAATGCGACATGCAAAAGTACGCGATTATTATGGTCTTTGTACTTTTGTATAATTTTTTAAAGCACATTAACTTCGTCAAATGAAAAACTCAAAACTAGAAAGTTGTAGATCTCGTCGAGAGCTACAATTTTCATATAAAAATCATCTTCATCCGATGTCGTATAGAAAAGTTATGATTTTTCAAAATTTCAGCCAAAATAAATTTAAAAGAGAAAAATCAAAACCGCATGTACTGTAGCAAATCCGTGGTCACGGTAGCAAATAGCAAAACCACCGAGGGACAAAATCTGCACGGTTTTAAAAGTTGAGGGCTTCTTTTGTCCGGGTTCTAGAGTTGAGGGACCAAAAGCGACTTTCACGAAAAGTTAAAGGACCAAAAGTAGACTTTTTCCAAAGGAGAACAGGAGACTGGGTTGAGCTGAAACAAGGAGGCCGGCTGGACTGACTGGAGGATAAGAAGGAAAATAATTTTTCCTTTTATCATTTGCCAATTCGAATCAAAGGATGTGAAATGAATTCAACGGGAAATTTGAAATGAAATCAAGGAGAATTGGGAAGAATTTATAAAGGGTTGGAGTTTATGAACCTATGAATTTGTATCGAGTCAAATAGAGATGATTCGAAAAAGGAAGAGAGGATTTTTATATGGGTTGATTCTACGAATCGAGATGGATGAAAGAGGCATTGGAGATAAATTTAAAAAGGATCAGCGGAGATTTAGGATTGTTGCCAAAATGATTGGGAAGGGATTCCAGAGTTTCAAGGATGTGGTTGGGCACGTCGTAGCCACTATTGGCAAGTTGTGGCCTTTATTGGCCAGCCGTGGTCGGTGGTGGCTGGCTACTGGTCGAGTAAAATTGGCTAAGGCCAGCGACCACTGACGGAGCATGTCTATGACGGTCTATGGTTGACCAGACATGGTTACGGAGGGCTATGGCTACCCGGCAAGGCTACGAGTGGCCGGGCAAGGCTAGGGGTTGGCTATGGCACTATGGCTAGCCGGGCAAGGCTACGAGTGGCCGGGCAAGGCTAGGGTTGGCTATGGCACTATGGCTAGCCGGGCAAGGCTACGAGTGGCCGGGCAAGGCTAGGGTTCGCTATGGCTAACCGGGAAGGGCTACGACAAGATATGGTTGGCCTGGCAAAGTTAGAGGTGGCCAGGAGGTAGCTGCGATGGTCAGTCAAGTCTGAAATGTTGGCATGGCTCATCTTGCTTGTCAATGAAAGACGTAGCGCTGTTGCGGTCTCCAAAGATAATAGGAGGAAGAGAAAGATAAGGGAAGGATATTCCACTTAAGATTTGGGGAAGTCGAGAGAGACTCCGAAGAAGATTGAGAGGAGTTCGGAAGAGACAAGAGATGCTTAAGAGGAGCTCAGGAGAGATAAGTGAAACAACAAGGATTTGCTACGGATTTGTGCACTCCAACACAAAACCTAACTCGACTACTAAGCTTGCAAGCAAACACAGTTTTTGCCTCCTGCTGCAAGCTTGCAGCAAGGCAATGACCTGCAGCTGTTCAGTTCCGTGTGAGCGTCACTGGCCATTCTTCAATGCAATTCTCTGACGATATATGCTAGCTCTGTTCAGCAAACAAATAATTACACTATTCTACTTAAGTTTAACAAAATATAGCTTAAACATTGATATTTATAAAACCAAGCAAATATAGTACGAAAGATACCTTTTAGCTCGCTACTGTTCTACTTCTATACTCCTCCATTCCACAACACATGTAATTCTCACATTCTCGAGGAGTCAAACATTACAAACTTTGACTAAAAATTATATCACAAAATACTAAGACTTATGAAACAAATTAAGTACCGTTAGATTAGTTATGAAATATATTTTTATAATAAATTTTATTTTAAAAAACATAAATCCTAATACTTTTGGCTATAAACTTGATCAAAGTTGTAAAAGTTTGTTTGACACGTTTCCCATAATTGCATGTTTTTAGGAATGAAGTATTTTAACCTGGTCAACTATTGGACATGTTTTGAACACATGGATTCTTCTTGTCCCACAAGAAAAGTTCAAACTTCAAACAAAGCATCCATGAAAGAAACACACTGTACTGCTTTTATTTCACACCGGCTGACGCGATATACAGAATATATTATGTCAAATTGTAGTGAACATCACAAGTCTAAAAACGATGTAAAACAACGACCACAACGGACTGGAAGTCATCGGCACAGACGTATGTTGAAGGGCAACGAAGCTTTATTTCTGTGATGAAAATGGTGAACGTCTCCGAAAATGGTGCCAGAATTGTAAGCTCTAGGGCTCGACCACCATGCTCTCTGCCTCCTTCTTGATGGACTGGAACAGCACTGATGAGAGGTACCTCTCACCAAAACTTGGGAACACGACCTGCGTTGAGGAACAAATTGATTTTAGAACTTAAAAAAATCATTCCAGAGCACATCAAGAAATCTAAATTTTCTAAAATTCAGGTAAAAATTAAAATGACGCATCAAAAGAATATACAAATTAGTTTTTTTTGAACTAATGGGACAATTCAGTTGATCTTCGTCTACAAAGTGTTGGAAAGCCTTAGCCTGCCAAATTGGGCCCATTGTCTCAGTCCAGCTGAACATATAGGCCCATCAAAAATCACAACCTAAGTCAGGTCTCAAAAGCTCACAAACCATCACTGAGAAGTGCAGATGTTGCACTGACAAAACTACTGAGTTTGGTACTCCCCCAACCCCCCATTAGGTCTAAATATAAAGTAGAACTATTCATCTGTGATTTATTAGATAGCAGATGAACTTCCATGAAAGACTCATGTGACTGAAAGAGCTACACACCTTTTAAGTGCTAGAAATTCAGAGGGAGGAAATGTGACACTTACAACAAATAGCTTTCCGGCATTTTCAGGTCTCTTGGCAAGCCTAACTGCCGCAGCCGCAGCTGCGCCAGAAGAGATTCCAACCTACAGAAGTATAAATCATCAATAACCGAGGCATGCAGATTATTACTTAATAGCAGAGAACAATGAGACCTACCAACAACCCTTCTTTCAAAGCAAGAGACTTGGCAGTTTCAATAGCTTCATCACTTGAAACCTGGGAAACAGTTGAAGGCACGAAAATGTTATGCCAGGTAGAAGAAAAGCTAACGCAAAGACACTTGAGAGTACAAGATAAATGTGGATCAGCCATATCCATTAATGAGGGGGAAATAGTACTGTAACCGAAGAGTAAAAAATAATAACATGCATGTTTATATACTTCATAATATGAGGGATATATAGGTTTGACATGAAATCGGAATCAGTGCACCACTTTGACTAATAATACTATGAACATATACCATTTCAATCAAATAGAAAAAGTAACTACAAAAACATTTTCCATGATGAATCTATTAATAAGACCAATATTATGACGTCAGTCCATATGGTTCTTAGAAATCAGTGGTCAAAGCTAAAAAGGTCAGACCAACAATACTAAATGGACTTATGGACTTAAACATGGGATCAGAGGTAGTATGCCATCTCTACAACCCAACTTAATAGAGCAGAACATACCTGCAGAGTTTCATCAAGGAGATCAACATCCAAGACTCCAGGGATAAAACCAGCTCCAATACCTTGAATCTTGTGTGGTCCTGCATTATGGGCAATTAAATCTCATGAGTCCAAAACAAGAAGCATCAATTTGTTGGAAGAAATGGTTCACAAGGTTACTTCTCCAAAAGAGATCTGTATTTATATAGTTGACACCACCCCCACACCCCCCAAAAAAAAAAAAAAAAAAAATCCTTACAAGGTCACACCAGAAATTGTTAGCAATCTGATATTCTTGTTTCAGACCAAAACTATCTGGATACCATTTGTTATATCTCCATCACTTTTAAAATACTTCACATGCCCAAGTGCTAAACAAAGCAAACAATTATAAAAGAGAAATTCTTATGGAATTTTCTTAGATTTGGTAATCATGGGAAATCAAAGCGCACTAAACAATTTATACTACCATATACACTCATAATGATAAAAATACTATATACTTAGGAACATATTCATCAAGGTGCAAAAATTACCAGGTTTTCCACCATTCAAAAACAGCACTCTCCACTGGCTCCACACCATAGAGCTACATCAAGACAAAGTGACGAACAATAACATCTAACTCATCTGGTACAGTGGAAAAAGAACAATTAATTATCAAGGTGTCAGCTACTACTGCCATGCATACTTACCTTGACATTAGGATTTTGCTCTCTGAGGTACCGCCCAGTACCAGTTACGGTACCTCCTGTCCCAATACCAGATACAAGGGCATCAATTTTTCCTGCTGTAGCTTTCCAGATTTCAGGCCCAGTAGTCTCATAGTGAATCTGCATAACATATTTTCAGCAGAATTCAGAAAGTAAATTCAACATGGCCAACAGAAAGTTGGTCCAAAATAAATGCTATGTTATACCGCACCTTTGGGTTAGCAGGATTTTCAAATTGTTGAAGGATGTACGAGTTGGGTGTCTTTGCTTGAATCTCCTCTGCCTTTTTGACAGCTCCTTTCATTCCCAGGAGTGGGTCAGTAAGGACAAGCTCAGCACCAAAAGCCTTCAATATGATCCTCCTCTCCATGCTCATGGAGGCAGGCATTGTGAGTATAAGTTTGTAGCCCTTGGCAGCAGCCATAAATGCCAGCCCAATGCCTGTGTTGCCGCTAGTTGGTTCAATCAGAACACTCTGGCAACATTCGACATGGAAAGAAAAATATTAGTACAATCTAATATCAACATCCTGAAAGTCATACAAATATAGATTTACAAGCATTTTGCAGAAAGTGTTAACTGTCCTATAACTACAACTGAACTCCCCTGCTACTACTGCTATGGAGAGTTAGAGACTCAGACGCTCAGTTAAACCATGTATACAACAAGAATTAGTCATTTTTAATCTTATATAGACGGTCAAAACTAGATAGAAACTTTAGCAGACCATTCTAGTGTCACTGATCAAGCCAAACAAATGGCTTCTGTTTTGTGCCATGGGAGTTACCAATACCATGTTAGGCATAAGCAATGGTTGCTAGCTCATTTACGATGCAGAATAATACCTATGCAGGATAATACCAATCGGATTCTCCATCAAGGACTAGGAGAGGTATGCTATTGTAGGATGGGGAAGAGCTATCCAATAACCGTAGGTTATAACTGTGCAACCAAAATGGAGAAGGGAGAAATTGACTTGCCTTACTCTAAGAAAATATATAAAGAAAGCTCGCTTCTTATATACTTAAAATATATATACTCCATTGAACAAAGGCTCAAAGCACTATGATAGTGATGTCCATGGTACTCTATCCAACAGTTGGACAGATCAGAACAAACACTTTTTTAAATGAAGCATATGCTCCAAGAAGGCACTACTAGGCACAAAGCAATGCATAATAAACTAATAATCCCAAGTTCTCAACGATATGGACAGGCTGACCATCACATTTGATAACTTTCTTATGCAAGCTTGATGCCTGAAGACGATAATGGCAGCTGGCACATGCTTCTGGACTCGGCGATATACGAATTAGTATTCCAATTGAATAACATAAGGCTTTGGGCACTGGGAAAATGAAGATCACAAGCTATTTCCACAGGAACAACAAAGGAAATGATCCAAAAGGTTCAGTTACCCACCACGCCTGGAGTGATGAACCCCTTCTCCTCCGCATCTGTGATCATGCTGTAACCAATCCTGCACAAATACAACACGCAGACACAATATTTAAGGTCGAGATAGTGAAGTAATAAGGTAAGAGGAAGAACGGAACATCCAGTCAAATAATAAGGGGGAAAACAAGTTAAAATCCATGGCGCAACATCTAAAATTTAGTCAATTAAAACATGGACCTGAAGTTAAAATATACTCAAAAGAACAAGGAAAAATATGAAATTTTACTTAAACACAACATCTATCTGCGGTTGCAACAAAGTCAGAGCAAGTGGAAAGAACCACACCCAGGGGATACAGTAACAGGGGGTGGGTGAGATGTGAGAAAGCTCTTTCAGAAGCGCCCACCTATCCTGACGCTGGAGCAGGGCTCCATGGACTCGAGCTTGGCGGCGACGCGGCCGACGCACCCCTCGGTGACCTTGTTGAGGTACACCAGCGGCGTGTTCCCGATCAGCTGCGCATCAGCATCACAAAAGACTCAGCTTTTACCGGGGGAGCCACATCGAAATCGAAGCAACAACCGAATCCGTCCCCCGAAAGAAACCGGAGGAAATGGGCGGCGGCGCTCTGCTCACCTCGGTGATGTCCCTGGCGATCGACGGCGAGGCCTCTCCCATTGCGTCACGAAGCTGAAAAATCCAAGAGACCGGAAGGGGAAAAAAAGAAGATGAGAACTTAATCCAAGATAAACGCACCAATTGGTTTGGTTTGGTTTGGTTCCATCCGTGAACTGGTGAGAACAGAGTGAGGAAACGTACGGATTTGTTCGCCGACGGACGGACGAACTGGCGGCTCTCGTCGTCGGAGTTGGGGTTGGGGGTTGGAGTTGGAACTTTGGAAGAAGCCACTGGAATGGTGGTGGCTTTATGCAGGCGAGGCTGCTAGGTCCAAGGTGAGCCGTGTCGCTGTAGGTGGGGCCCGCTGGGAGATGGCTCCAATGTCTGAACGTGGCACGGAGCGGGGGCGGAGGCCGACGGACGGCGTTCGTTGAATCTGGACGGCGTTTGGCTCCGCCGGCCTCCGGAATTGCAGCCGTGCGCTCTCCTCCGTGCTGCACGATGCTGGATTTAGTTTAATTAAATAGGTTTATTATATTAATTACAGCTTTGAGATTCTTCTTGTTTCCAGATGATTGATGCTATATATGAAATTGTAGCAGCTGGGCAGAGTAGCAATTTTGTTTAATTGCGCATTTGGGAAATGTGTTTGGAACTGATTTTTGGTGAAGATTTGTTGGTCACGTTATCGATATTTCTGGGGTAGACCTGAACATTGTTTATATGTATATTCAATTCGTTCATCCATGGTATTAGTTGCAATTGAAGGTCCGAAGCGACAATAGATTCCTACCGCGCACCCTGAAATCATGTAAGTTTCGATCAAATTATATGGTCGTGTGGAGACCTCGTTTTCTTATCTAGCTTGTTTCAGTTTGACAAATGCAAATATTTTTTTAATATATTCTCCACCTGATGGACGAATGATACTCGTATTTGTGAAGATACATATTCATATACAACTCCATATGGCGCCTAGGATCCGCGCCTCCTAAGCGCCCGATTACTGTACATGTACGGCCGGCGAATCCCGTTCCAGTGACGTGTGGCCTTCATTTCTACTGTACTCGGCTGAACGCTCATTCGAGAGGGTTCGTGCGTGTGTGGCCCTGTTTTTGGGCTTTCGTGGTCATGGCCCATCGTTGGCCTCGCTACCTCCGCTTCTGTCCTCCTTTCCACTACGCGCCGCGCGGCAGAGCGCCTAGCCTGACTGCCTCGCCGCCTCCGCCTCCGTGTTTGCCTCTATCTCTTCATCCTCTTCCTCTTCACCGGCCGTAGCACCCATAGATGCGGTGCTCGGGTCCCTCGCCGTCTCCGCCTCCGCTTTCTCTTCTCCCCGTCCAGTGCGCAGATGCCGCCACTGGCAGATCTTTGTTGCCTCTTCCTCTTGCCCAGCGTCGACGCTCGTGGATGTGGTACCTTGCCATGCCGGTGGCCACGGCGGCGGTGATGGCCAAGGAGCTTGGGGCGCCCATAGGCCCGGGGTCCAAACGCCGATTAGAGGCCGCTACCATCGTCATCTCCGCCGGCAAGTATGGGCTCCCCGCTGTCTTCCAATACCTTGGCAGACCTCGCCGCCATCCTCGAATACCTCGCCATCGTCCTGACGATGATGGCATGCCGACAATGATAGGTATGTGTGCCCTCCTTTTCTATCTCCAGTTCTCGATTTGTCCGATCTATGCATTCTTCTCGATCTCGATCTGATTGTTCTGCCCTTTTTGTGAATCTGATTCGGTTGTCTTCATTCCTGATGCATGATTTCCACGCCAAAGAATTGCTCTAGGCATCAGCAATAGCCCCTTCTCTACCAGGCTAGTGAGGCGGACTGACGTTGGCAACGTCTGAACGATTCAACCAAATCCATTTTTTTTAGAAAACACTGGCTAATGATGGTTCAGTTTGGTGCATACCAATCTGACTTGGATTGTCTCATACTATCGTTCCATTTCCATACTTATTTATATCTGTACATGACATTTTATATGCACAAATACGGCGCTTCTACCATTCCCTATTGTTGGTTCATGCTAAAAAATCACTTTATCTTTGCAGCTATATGCCAATGGAGATGCGGAGGATGTTGATTCACAATGGTTATACTCTCCACTTTTTTTTTCCTGATAATGACACATTACCAGTTTACCACCCATGTATTACCTTCCATTATTGTGAAATTAGCCTCTTTACTTTTTATACAATGCCCTCATTACGTCGGCTGATACATCTTTTATTTTCCAGGCTACCAAATCAATTTGGGAAATCCTGCTGTGCTTATTTATTCAATAATACATTTGTGACAGTATGCTCCACTGCATGGACCATGGATCCATTGACAGCTCTAATAAGGCATTTTGGAATGGTAAGGATTCCTGATGTTTTAGTTAATAATGTAATACTGCACCTCCTTCCATTTTGTGTAATACCTTTATCATGTTTTATATATATATATATATATATATATATATATATATATATATATATATATATATATATATATATATATATATTATTCCAATGCAAGATACACCGTAGAGCTCAATAATTATTAAAACTTTTTATATATAATCTATTTAAACTTTAAAAATCAACTTAATCTAAATCTAGGATGCTATTATTATTTTAACGGGGGTAGTACGTAGAGCAGTCGAATAAAATGGAACAAGTTGCGTAAACTACATTTCTCTACGTTACATTTATTTCACAGCCCAACTTGCTGCGTACTACAACGTGCAATCGAGCCCCCAAAGGCACGAACCTCAACGCCAAGAAAAGAGCCCAGTTGTCAATGCAGAGCGTTTACTTTGAACACTAGTACTAGTAATTATTAGTAGAATTTAGTTAATATAAACACACTTGTGTTTGTCATCGGGATCCGCGATGCCCCCCAAATATTTTGCAGCAATTCGATCCATTCATGCGCGCCTCAGTCTGACAGAAGCACGTCGAAAGCCGCGAGTACTCTCATTACAGTTGACTTGCATTGCATGCAATTTGCAAGACGGCGACCGTAGCTGATCGCACCGACAGTCAGAAGCCATATACTCCTCGGTCCCGTAATGTGTGTAGCTCGGAAACGAGCTGCCCTCATAGGCACACTTCCCCAGTGACAGACAAAGGGGGACGGAGGGAGTATATTGATGTGACATAGTATATGCCTGCAGACCGTAGAGGCGCTCTGCTCTTGGTTGGTTTGTCGATCGAGTGAGGCGAGTAAGATGAAGGAGCAGGTGGAGCAGCCTGTTTGGAGGCTGGTTTTCGACTCAAAACCAGTGAAAATTACAGGTCCTATTTTTTTTACAGGCTAGTCTTCAAAGTGTTGTTTGGATGAGGAGGAACCGAATAATTTTAGGCTTGGATTTAGCAAAAACCGGTGAATAAAAATAATCTTGTCAAGGGGTCTAGAAAAAACACGACAACTATCGGGCAGCACGTCGGCCACCGCTGCCCTCGACCGTGGGTCCGTGAGCGTCGCCTGCGTACATGTAGCCCGTGCGCGCCCATGGCGGGTTGGACGTCCGTGCCCGACCACAGCCTCGTCCTCCGCCCAAAATCGCAAACCTCCCTAACCCTAATAACCCCATGGCGCCCTCAGGACTATCTCCCCACGCCCATTTGCTCGGGCTACCTCCCCACGCGCATTTGCTCGGGGGTGACATGTATTTGCCTCAGGACTATCGTATCGTACCATTATTGAATTTTTGTTATTATACTTGGTTCAATTTGATGTGAAAATGAGAGCTAGCTCCCGGTCCCGGCCGCGTGCCACATCAATCGACGCTTTTTTTTTTTTCTGATATATTCGTTGTTGTTTTGCAAAGGATGAAAGGAATCTATTTCTGTATATATCTTCAAAAGTGAAGCACCGGCCCGGCGGACGGCGACGAACCTGTCACGAGCTCTGGGGTCAACTCTGCCAATCCTCCCTGGCGTCTTGCGGTGTGCTGATCGTTGCCCGTGGGAAAAACCGAATACGCAGGTCTCGTGAGACACGCGCGCGTGCAGTGCGGCGATGTCCCTTGCAACCACCGCTACCTTGTTTAATCTTGCCGTCCATATATATAGACTAGGTCAGGTGGCGCGCTTCGCCGCGCCCGTAGGGTGGGATGCATACACGCGTTTGGTGTCTGGGAACATGACGGGAGCATAGTATAAAAAAAGTTTGTGCCATTTGTAGGTCATAAAGCACATCATTTTTTTTTTTTAAAAAAAGTTAAACCACATCATGTTAACAGACTTTTAGGATGCAAAGTAAATTCGGAGATAACAGGAACTACATATGTTTTGTCGCTCAGAAACCACATCATGTTAGAGGACGATACAAAATAAATTTGGTGATGACAACGACTACATAGGCTAAGCCATAGAAAAAGGTAATATTACACAGTAGACTTGTTTCATCTTCTTTAGTTGAAAATAATAGTTTGCATGCATACTCCTGCAAGTTAGGGGCAGAACTGGAGAGGGAACTTCAAACCACCTAGTACAACAGAATTACGGATTCAAAAATGAGTTAAAATAAGTTTCAGCTATCTTTAGACGAAAAAAATTGCAAAAAAATTAATGAAGGATTACAGAGGAGCAACATAAATAATGACCAATTGTAGGCTCTTGAGTGTTTCTCTTATACAAACTGGACAAACAATGTATACAAAATCAACTCAGGAACCTAACACTTGATGAGGCAATGAGTTGTATAAACTGGTAGTTATGTCTGAAATGGGGAAAAGATTTTGTCATGTATATATAGAGAAACATGAGGCGATGAGGTTGAATTGAATATAATAGGGATCATATCTAATTCAACAGAAAAGCACAGTAAACCAGATGTTTGAATTATTGCAAAGTCATTCATGGTAGTGCCAGGCATATCAGTGCAAAAGCATCATATGTAGCAGTGGCAATGACCAAGGGTAGTGGGGGTATCTCACTTAAAGAGCCTTTTTAACTATTATATGCAGTCTGGACGATGGAGCAATCGATGTCTTTGTACAGTCTAATGTAATTATAACATTGGTGGTGCTGCAACAGAGTGTAACCATAATGACTCTGCCTAACATTGGTGGTGCTAAAGAAAATAAGCCTGGAAGTTTCAGAGACCTGGAATTCAAGAAACCCAAATCACAAAGCTGGAAGGAAATAAAATCACCCAGGATGCATTTGGTAGATGTGTGGTAGCAACACATGACACGGTAGACCAAAAGGGGGGCATAATTAGATGGAAGGACCTCCAAAGACAAAACAACTACATGAATCACAAACAAAACTTGTTTTACCTGAAATGGCCACCTATGTTAATAATATATGACCAGCTCAGTATACAACATGGCATGAAAAGCAGACGCAAAACTTAAAAATAGCTAAATAAGTTCGATATTAAAAGAAACAAAGGAACTATTGTATTCTCAGTTTAGTTGCATGCCAAATAGGAACCTGCAAACAGATATACAGAACTATTCTGCAAGCATCCTTACATACCCAGAATAAAAGAGACTAATTTCTTCCTTCAGTCTATGCACAAGGCAGCCAACGTACCAATCCATAATTAAACATAAATTGTCATGCAGGAAACTGCATGAATAGAGGAAAGACATATGAGCAGGAAACATAGCAAAACATGAATAGCACATCCAAGACAAAATTCTGAAGAGTATCATGACAAACCTTTAGTGTAAATAAGCTGCACAGTATGAATTTGAGCATACCGGCACATGTTACCTATGTCAAGAATGAATAGACGTGCAAACTGGTAAATGTCTTCTAAGCATTGCCAGTAACCAAGTGATATCTGTGAGCCAGTTCATTGGACGGAAATTTTGGTTAGGTTTGGTGTCTATTTTCTAGTGGTTCAAAAATGAAATTTCCTAAACTGTAATGAATACATAACTGCATTATACCAAAACAGGACCTCAGTAACTCCTAAAGCCGAGCTCGAGAAATGAGATAGTACTATTTTTTATATTTCCGAAGTAAAATAATCTCATGTTGTGCGTAGGCATTCAGATCATAGAGGAACTGTGACATAGAACAAAATTAAAATCGACTGATACTGTATAACTACATTACTAATAATAGGGGATGACATTTGTGGACTTTTGGTCCAGGATAGTTTGGAGGAAGAAAAGAACTTTTTTGATGTGCTGTATGAACAAATAGCTAAGATTTTAATTTAGGACATGCATTGCATTTTCTTCATCAGAAAATGGAAGGAACCGTTGAATCACTTATACAACCATGAACTAAGTAGACCATGAATGCTTGGCCTGCTGCCTAAATTTTCCGGTTAGCCTTTCTGAATGCATGCACTATTCGCACATCTCCTTAGCATGGGTTGTATAAGCTTGTCTTCTTTTTAGCTGTCGTGGGTATTGCTGCAGCTGAAATTGACCTCGCACCATCCCTTCAGCATGGGCTTTATACCTATGCATTGCTCTGATGCGTGGTCCCGCAATAGAACAGGCCAATCTATGCATTATGACATTACTAACTGAATACGCTGTGCATGTAGAGGTTACTTTGCACTAATAGAATATGAATAGTTGAATATAGAAGAGCAGAATCTGTTTAGATCCTTGAAGGCATCATATTTAGGACTAAAATTCAGGGGTGCAAATTCAGAAGAGGAAGCACATGATTTTCAGCTTGTTCCCCCTATTTGTATGGGAATAAAGAATATAAGAGACGTTCATCCATATATCAATAAAAAAAATGAGAAGGTTATGTGCTCTGTTGGCCGCTCGATCTGTACTGGAGATCAAGGTAAGCGATGCAGTGGCAGCTGGTATGGCGGAGAAGCAGGGGTGGACCCGTGGCAACTGCTAGGCTAATGACGACGCGGATCGACGGGAGGCGATGCGAGAGTGCGTTCGCCTGCACCGTCGTCACGCCGATTAAAGCAAAATTCAAGGATATTGCAAAAGAAAAGAAAAAGAACTTGTACCTTACAGAAAGGAAGGCCGACGGGGAGGGAGAGGAAGATGAAGCGGGCGACGGCCCCGTTCCGTCTGGATAGCGGTGGTGGTGGGAGGGAGCCGGCGTAGGCGCGGATCGGACGCGCGGAGGCAGCAACGGCGAGACCGCCGGGCGCAGCATCCGTGCGCGCTGCGACCAGGGGAGAGGAAGAGGAGGTGGAGGCGGAGCAGTGGCAGCGGGCGGTAGCCGGCGTCGGCGTAGATCGGACACGCGGAACCGGCGACGGCGAGGCTGATGGGCGCGCGGCGGCGAGCCGCGTTGTTTTCTCTTTTTCTTCTTTGACGGAGGTTCGGGGAGGAAGAGGATGGAGCAGCGGAGGCTGCGAGGTGCGTCGAGATTTTTTTTTTTTTTTTTTAATTATAGACCGCGGCTTTAATTAAACCGAAGAGAGCAAACGCATGCTTACACACGCACGAGTCCACGTGGCGGCGGGGAATTGGTGAATAGTAGCTCGAACAGTATCAGTAATCATGGTTAATGTTCATACCACAAGCTTTTTGTCCATATAAATTTATTTACATAATGCACACCATGTATTCCAAGTTACTTCTATCTTTGTAATTACACAATACTAAATGTTAACCTGACCTTGAATAAAAATGACTTTTGCTTACTCTGCACAGCCTAAACATTTGACAATTATATTTCTATGTGCCCAACTATCAATTTTAATGTTGTGTTAAATTCCTCAATGCTGCCTCCTGTTCATAGTCAAGCTTCATTCTGATGAAAGGCTTCGACTCACTGCTTCCTCTGAACAAAATTAGATACATTGTTTTACACAATGTTTGCTCCATAACTGACTAAAGCTTAGACATTGTCGCCTCTTTATGATTTCCTTGCCATTTTCTCTACCGACATGTTCTTGATGCAACTTATCTACATGGAAATGAGGTAGTCCTGTTTTTTTTTTTTTTTTCCTAATATAACGATTCTCACTTTTCTGCTATACATATCTCTTTGGGGCCCTATGCATATTACTCTCTGTAGCATTTATACTCATTTCCATAGTCACGACAAACCGGAAACTCAATTATGAGGCATCTCCCCGACTTGCTTGATATCCAAATTTCTTCTTCAGTATTGTTATTCCTTTGCCATGAAATTATGTATGCTTACTTTAGTTTTTTCATGCAGATGGTGGCAACATCACCTGCCAGTGTTATGGCCTTATTGCTAGGTCAGCTGAACTTGCAGGGAAAGCCAATGATGCTTTTTTTTTGGGGTATTTGGATAAAAACACTCCTGTATATACAGACTTGCGGAGTATGTCAAGCATCTGCGATTTGCAGTTAGCATACCGGCTACTGCTTCCCTGCCAAATTGATTAGCATACCTTATGATGACATTATTTGTACGCTTGCTAATTTCTGATTGTTACTTCTATATATGCAATCTTATAAGCCTGTATATATATAATAATAAGGTAGCATTGAACATCAGGGTGGCATATTATAAGCATACAGAACAAATCACAACAGACGCACACGCCAATGCAGCCCTGCAGCCCTATATAGACTACATACTCCACGCAAAAGGATACACAACAAAGACACGCCAACATATCGATCAATTCCAATTAAACCCGTCCAAACGAACAGTCACAGCAGCGCGTAGATCATGCGGGCGCGGCGAAGCGCGCCGAACTACCTAGTAGAATAGATGACGTGACAACCATATAGCATCGGTTGGCTTGTAGCTGCTCGTTAGACTTGGCCTGATGAACATTGTTGACGCCGCCATCCAATCTTGATCCGGCCGGCGTTTGGCTCCGACAGAGGCCCACCACAACGCTGAGGCTGCTTCATTTATAACTATAATAAAACTTCATTGTTGTCTTGTTTTTTTTCATTTATAACTATAATAAAACTTCATTGTTGTCTTGTTTTTTTTTTTTTTTGTGTGTGTGTGTGTGTGGAAAGAACCCACTACTGATTCATTCATGCACCCTCTAATTATAACTATAAAACAATAGTGGACTAACTCACAAAAAAATATAATAGTTAAAAAATGAAATAAATTAGTTTGAAGTCGACTGCATGCTGCATTTGTCACTATTAGGTGGGTCTAATGTGCATCAAAAACATCCTACAACTAGAAGTGACAAAAGAAACGGATGAATTGATCCCAGATCATGGGTTACAGTTCACTTGGATTTTTTTTAAAAAATGTTTCGACAGATTTATAGGAAATCCAAACATATAAAACTAGTTCGGTTAAAATAATCATAAAATACATTTTATAGACTATTTAGTTGAAGTCATAGATATAGAGATATTTTCTGAGGAAAGACTAAGCTGGTCAAAACTAAAGATATTTTTATTTCGAAATGGTAAAACCAAGCGAAACTACAATTTGGAACTGAAGGATCATAACATATAGTGCAGTAACAACAGTTACGTTATTTGGTCCAAGTCATCCTACATCACTATACACACAGTTATCTGGAATTCTAGATTACTCTACATATGTAAAACAACCTGAGAGATGTTGTTTGAAGTAACACCGACGGGGCAGCCAGTATTGGCCAGGCAAAAGCCCAGCTACAGTATTCGTCATCGGTGTGGATTTGAATGTGCATGACGTGTGCGTTGTCCAAAAAAAAAAAAAAAAAACCCCAAGATATCTATGGGCCCAGTCTGGTAAATAGGTATTTTAGTCGCCACACTGACCGGCAAGACCTAGATGGATTTGAATTGAAAAACCACCAAAATAAAAAGCTGTAGATTTTGAAAAGTTACAAAACTTTATAGTTGACTTTTCTTTTTTATTTGAATTCGTTTAGGACTTCAAATGTTCAATTCACACTCGGTTTAGCATAATACTCCCTCCGGGTTGGTATTAGAAGTCGTTTTGGACAAGGTTTGGGTCAAACATCGGGGAATATAAATAATCAATAACTTTTAAGTTGTTGAGTTTGTAAATGTAAAAATTATACGAGTAGAATTGTCTTAAAAAATACTTTAATAAAAGTATACATATATCACATTTTCATAAATATTTTTATAATAATAAGATGTCGAGTTGTGTTTTGGAGACCGTGTCGCTGTGCTAAACGACTTATAATACCATCCCGAGGGAGTAAGTGGGGAACCAAACTGGATTATAGACAATAATGAAAAAGGGGAGGGTACGCGCAAGGGGAGGCCGCGGATTCGAATTCCCGCCAGCGTAGCACGTGATTTTCATGCGAAAAATACTGTGACTTACGACTTTTTCGTTTAGAATCAAAATGTTTTGAAAAACAAAGTTTGAATATCCCAATTTGGTTGATTTGTTTAAAACACATTCATACGGAAGAACTACCAACATGAAATTAAAGAGTTACGATACTTTGTAGTTAACCACTCTTTATTTGAAAACATCCAAACATAGTACGCGCACAATGCACGTTTTTCGAAAAAGAAACAACAGTTATACATTATTATTTACAATAGTCAAAGTCATACTACATCACTATACACAGTTACCTGAAATTCTGATTACTGTACATACAACAAGCCAGTGAGCTAGATGTTGCAAGAAGTAACACTGACGGGGCAGCCTGTATCGGCCAGGCAAAACCTATCTAGCTACAGTATCCGTCGTCGATGTGGATATGAATGTGCCTGACGTGTACGGTTGTCAAAAAAACCAATGTCTGTATGTATATCGTCGATGTGGATAGGGCCAGACCTGCAACGACTTTGAGCTGGGCAACCAAACGGCGGCATGTGACACAAGGTGGTGTCTAAGAGTGTTTGGTTTCCTAGCCAAGTCCGACCAGGCCAGCTTAGGCCAAGAAACTGTCGCTTGGTTGCTGTAGCCGCGGTCGTAGCCAGGCTCCAGGAAGCCTTCGTGACGCCCCTAAGTCAGGGCTGAAAACGGAGGGGATGACCGTTTTTACGAGCGTGGCTTGCGCCCCAGCCGCGTTGCCCGCTCCTATCACCTTCTCACGCACCGCCGGTGAGCGCGCTTCGCTCCTCCTCCTCCACCGCCACGACGAGTCTGCTACAACTCCTCTTCCTCCGCCCGCGGCGAAACCCCCGCTCCTACTCAGCTGATCCGACGACGTACAGGCGTATTGCGGACATCCTTCGCCATGGCGACCGCCGCGGCCATGATGTGCTCCACGCCGTCATCCATGACCGGATCTAGGGCGCCTTTTATTAAAAAATTTAGGACGGATCGAGTTAGTATATATATGCATTGTTGACAAAGCATGGCTGTTTGCTGAGCTATACTATTTACTAACTTAATGTTATATATAAACATATTTGTTGTTAAGTATTCTTTTTTAGAGTTAGTGTTGACGCGAATTAGGGTTCCACACCAACACACTTGGAGTGGGTCTTAGAGGGCCGAGAGGTTGCGCACAACCTGCAAGCAGCAAGAACCGTAGCGTGACTGGCTAGAATGATCTAGAGAACGCTAGAGCCGATGTGGAGCTCGATTTCGACTGGAACGACCTCAGAACGCCCTCCGGAAAGATCCGCCGGGAGAACACACGTGAGGGGTGCCCTAGGATCGGCAAGGCCACCTAGAACGCCGACAAAATTCGCGAAGAACGCCGCCGAACAGCAGATTAAAGGGGTTGAGAGAAGAGAATTAGGGTTTGAGGAGTTGATATGTGATCTTTGATCGATTGAATATAGATGGGATCAAATCGGCAATGAACCTCTCATTATATAGAGGGACGGGGTCTTATCCCCTTAGGAAACCATGGGGACATGTTTTCAATCATCCAAACCTTCCAAAACCCGATCGAAAAAGAGATCGGTTCGTACAAGTCGCGCGCGCGAGCTGCGTCGAACGCCGAGTTACACACGCTAGATGCGCCCGACGGTGCCTCGGGACGCCGTCCAACAAGCCCCGCAGCACGCGCCCCGCCGATGGTGTGTTCGGACACCGGACTCTAGCGTCCGCACCCCTTCCTGGACACTTTTCCGTATACTACGGGCCAAATTGCCCGCGGACGCCAGCGATGGTCGCCGACGCGAAGGGCCGACGTCCGGCATGCGTGCTCCACTTTTCCAAATTAACGCCGGACGGTCCGTTGTTCCTCGCTACTGACGCGGCTTGGCCGACTCCCAAAGATCCGTGGCGTGTGTTTGGCGAGGCCTTGAGTTTTCTCGATGTTGTCGCCTTGCCTTAGCATGTTTAGGACCACTTTGACACGCCTAAATTACCGAAAATAGCATCCGGACATTTTTGGTCACAACATATGACCCCTATTTTCGTGCAAGGGATGCACGAACCTGAAAATAAAGACAAGAAAACCAACAACAACGAATGCCCATCACATCGGTTATCCAAAGGCTAAGGGCGATACTAAGTATTGACCATTTTTGTTCTAAGGGCGATGCATGCATCGTCCATTGTTTGGAGAGCACTAGGCCTCTTGCAAAACACTTGGGAAATATTTTTTTAAGATACCTCCCATTAATAGCCTTCGCTTGGCCACTTTGTAAGAACCTTTTCAATTAGGTGACCACTTGCCAAATTGATTGCTCTTCGTTCCTATCGGTAATATAGTTTGCCATACTAAATCACCGATTTGGAATGATTTGCTCTTGACTTTCTTATTGTAGGCTCTTGCAACATAGGCTTTGTCCTTTTCTATTTCATTTAGAGATTTTATTCTCTTTCCTGGTCACCTCATCGATGTTATCCATCATTAAATCATGATACACAATAGGAGATAAGTCGCTTTTGCTTAGCAAACCTCGTATGCATCCAAATTGACTTCGACGGGCAACATAGCCTCTTGACCATAAACTAGCTCATAAAGAGTAACCTTGGTAGCACCATGCCTCGATATGCGATGAGCCCACAATGATTCGACAAGACTTCATGCCACCTTCTTGATTGTCATCTATCTTCTTCTTGATAAGCTTGATCAAGGTTTTATTGCTAGATTTCGCTTGACCATTGGCTTGAGCATAATATGGAGATGAGTTGAGCATCTTGATCTTATATGATTCGGTAAAATCCTTTACCTCCTTTGCCATAAATGAAGTTCCTTGATCCGTAGTTACTATCCGAGGAGTGCCGAATCTATGGATGATATGCACGGTGATGAACTCAATTACCACCTTATGTGTCATGTTCTTCAAAGGTACCACTTCGGACCATTTAGTGAAGTAGTCGGTAGCAACCAAGATAAACTTATGCCTTTTTTGATGATGGAGGATGAATTTGACCAATGAAGTCTAGCCCCCACCACGAAAGGGCCACGCTTTGATGATAGGATGAAGCATAGCCATTGACAAATAAGTTAACATCAGCTTTTTACCTTAAATAAATAGGTTATTTGAGAACAATAATATTAGAAGATAGGGTTTATACTACTGTAAGGTCATAAAAAATTCCGATTAAGAAGAAATGAAACTGTAAGGTCATAACAAAATTTAAATTGCGTAAACCTCTTGGGCTGCACACAGATGAACTAAACAACAAAACGAAATTCTCGTGAGGGTTAAACGTATATCTAAAATTGACACAACTAAAAAGTTTTGTCCG
Organism: Hyparrhenia diplandra; assembly: GCA_015847255.1. Lineage (NCBI taxonomy): Eukaryota > Viridiplantae > Streptophyta > Magnoliopsida > Poales > Poaceae > Hyparrhenia > Hyparrhenia diplandra. Next base: position 558,526 of record JADLZK010010820.1, on the reverse strand, counting down.
TCTCTTGTTTTTTTAACCTCCTCTTGCCGATCTGGCTGAAGTTTTTTTTTTTTTCATTTTTGGTTTCCCTCCTCCCGAGTTCGCCCTTGAGGAAGGGAATCAAGAGATTATAACTAGGTAGTTTAAAATGATAGATACCTACAACCTACTTCACCAGGGATTTGAGCATCTACGTAACTATCAATGGTGGTGGCGAAGTTCAAGAACAAAAGCGGCGATTTGAGGGAACGACCGCTCTAATCTTACTTGGCACATATCATTCGCCTCGGTGGTACTCCACCTCTACCACATAGAGGTCGGTGTCAATGATGAAGTGTGTCGGCTTCGGGCGCCCACACATACTTCGTGGCATACGGAGACGCCGGCGTCCCGTCTCCAAATCACCCACCACCACCAAATGCCTTCCAAATTGCTCGCCCGCGGCCGGATTATTACTGCATGGCTGCTAGCCTCCACCGCCCCACCCCCCGACATCGATGCTCACCTCCGTCCCCCGGGCGACCAGTAGCATCCGCCCCTTAGGGCCGCCTCCTCCACCCCATGGTGCACGCGAGTTGACATTCGCCCTCTAGACGACCTCCTCCATCCTCGGGGCATCCAACAGGCCCGGATGTTCGGGCATGAGCGTTAGGTGTAGGAGAAGGTTCGTGTCATACGGGAGGGGCGGACAGGGCGCAGCGCAAGCCGCAGGCTCATCTCACCCAAGCGCCAGTAGCCTCTTCACGTGCAGCTACAGCCGTAGCTGGCCCGTCCCACGCAGGCGCCCGTCTATCCCGCGCGGCAACAACGGTGTCTAGGATGATGTATCCAGCTATGGCGGCAGAGATTCCGCGAAGGCACGGAGCACGCGTCGGGCGTAGTAGTAGGCTCATCTCATCCAAGCGCTGCAGGCTCATCAGTCGCAGTCATAGGCGCAGGCCCATTCCTTGCAAATGCAGGTGCCCGTCCGTCTTGCTGGCAAGAAGCGTGGTCGGGATGATACATCCAACAGTGGTAGTAGAGGTCGGGGCCGGCGCGGATACAAACATTGGTAACATCACCGATGTGCGTTTTTTGACAAAGATGAGACTATTTGGTCTCCTCTCAGTGGAGCTATTTAGGTCCTATTGCTTTACTTTCAACTTTAGACTTTATTATAAGCCTAAATTTTAACATTTTAGCATTATTATAGGCATGTTTTAAGAGTTGGGTTGGTAAGTTAGGAAATATGGATAACTTGCCTTTGTCTGAAATATGGATCCGATGCGCCTGATTGGTCTATCTACCGATTGATTACCATGGGTCATCTATGTACCCTACAACTTGTTTGGCTACTAGTTGGGTTGTTAATGTGTTAAACATATTTGGCTAAAAATTTGTATAACTAATGCACTAGAAAGTTGGGGGTTATGGTTTGTGATTGTGAAGGTTGAATTGGACTTTGTTATATTTACTTTCGTTGTGAGAATCGGTTGGTGCCTTGGTGTGGTTACAACTTGGGATTGCATGTCTCCATTTTTGTGTGTTGAGGTGTAGACCTTTGCTATGTTTTCACCAGCTGTGGCGAAGGTACCCTCTCTAGGGTGAAGGCTATGCTCAGGCACTAGTTTCAGATAAGAATGAAAGAATGTGGGTCGAATGTAGAAAAATAGTGGGGAGTCACTCTTCCCCCTTCCCTTGGGTTCTATTTATATAGGAGGTGGGAAGTGGAAGTTTTACATTCGACCCCTTTGGTTCATAGAATTACAAGCACGGCCTCAGTCCTGTTACACATGGGCTTTTTTACAAGGGTGGGGGTAGCACGCGGCCACCCCTACCCACTCTGATGGCCCCCTTAGGTACTAGGGTTTGACAGTATCACAAGACCTATTCGCTAAAATAGGAAAACTACCAAGAGTACAAATCCTAGTCAAATCCCTAGTCTATCTCGGGCATCGCCGATAAGTGTCCTCGAAGCGATGCATCCGGATGGCGAATGGTTTGGAGGCCATGATACAATGATGAAGAGTCGTCGACTATGGAGGTGTGGGGTTTAGCCCCACCTTTCTGGGTCATTGTGAAGTTCTTCACTTTTTCGAGCATGGCTCTTTGTTACTCAAGTAGTCGTAGTAGCAGAGGTCACCATTTTGGTGGTTGTTGTCGTTTGATGTAGGTAGACACTTGAGTTGCCACTAGAGGTTGATGATGACACATTTGTTAAGGTGGTGGTCGACGTCACCGAGGTCGGCGAGCCCTCGGCTGAAGTGTTAGCGAAGGTACGATTGGTGTCACCAAGGTCGAAGGTGAGCCCCTTGCCAAAGTGCTAGCAAAGGTATAGTTGATGTCACCAAGGTTGAAGGCGAGCCCCTTGCCGAAATGTTAGCGAAGGTGCAGTTGGTGTCACCGAGGTCAAAGGCGGAGCCCCTTGCCGAAGTCTTGGCGAAGGTATGGTTGGTGCCGTCGAGGTTGAAAGGTCCGAATGGCTAGAGGGGGGTGAATAGCCTAATAAAATTTCTACAAAATCACTAGAGCAACTTGTTAGTAAATAACAAAGCGTAAATGCGTTTGCTCTAGCTCTACTTGTCGGCAAGCCTCCTATTGACAATTCTAGTTGCTATAGTCTCTAATTCACACTCAAGGGCTAAGTCGCTACTTTACCACTAGGTGAACAAGCTAAATTACTCTAGCAACTAAGCAAGACTACACAAGCTACACAAGCACAATATATATATCAAAGTAATGCAAGTGTGTAGAGGTGATATACCACAATGTCGAGGCTAGTCAATCCAATCACCGGGAATGTTGCCACAATATGAATAATGAATCCGAAAGCCAAGAGACAACAATCACAATGGAGAGACACGAAGATTTAGCCCGAAGTTCACTTGAGCACCCGTCAAGCTACGTCTCCGTTGTGTCGACCTTCTCACGTGTGGGTCAAGGTGGAGCTCACTCCAAGCCAAATGCCTTTAGGCTTCTTGAACCCAAAGCAAATGAGAGGTACTCACCGACACGAGCAATGTATTATCTTGCAATTCGTCGTCCCGACGAGGATGCACGGTCCTCTCACAAATCACCGGAGGTGGCCAAGAACATTCACCTTCTCTTGCCAACGCCTCCACCAATCACCAAGCCGGCTAGGAGTGGTGCTCTCCAAGAGCAACAAGAAAACCACCGGCTCACAACGATCCACAAGTGCCACTAGATGCAAAGATCAAAGCAAGTGCACTTGAATCACCTCAACTCACTAGAATGGATGCTCTCAAGCAAAGGAGTGAGGAGGAGGATGAGTGCTCAGCTCTAGAGGTGTTAGGAATGATTTCAAATGTCCAAGAGACCTCCCATGGCCGGCCAAAGGGGTATAAATAGGCTCCACCTAAAAATGGAGCCGTTGGGGAGGAACATGCAATTCTCGCGGGCCGGCCGGACCTTGGACCGGGACTCATGCATGAGTCCGTCCGAACCGACAAACCCAACCACCAAAAATAGAACCCCTTCGCATGCGTCCGGCCGAGGAATCATGCGTCCCGTCATGCTTCCGGTGCATGCGTCCGGTCACTCCCGAGAACAACCACGAAAACATGCTCTGTTCTTTTGACCGGAACCACACACACCGGTGCGTCCCGGTCAATTTTGCATGCTTCCGGCCGCGGGTCCGGCCACCGTCCGGCCGCCTCTCCGAGCCGCGAAATTTCGTCGTTGTGTTGCCGTTTCTTCGCCTTTGCTCCAAACCGACTTCCGTCACTTGATTCTTGTTGCCGACACGTCGAAGAACACCCCGACACCATGTGTTAGCATTTTGAAAACATTTTTCATCAAGTACGGAGTTAGCTCTCTAGGTTAGAATGCATGCAAATGATTTTGAACCTAGAGGCACATGAGGATCGATATGTACGATAGTTTTCCCCTCTTTATAGTACGGCTTATCGATCCTATAATCACTCACACCCTCTATGGTGTCTTGAGTGTAAAATCAAAATGGCCCTATGATATACCTTTGCCTTGAGCCCATTTTGATCCTCGAAACACGCCAAGATGCCCACTTGATCATCAATTGGATCACCTCGACCCATTCACCATGACCACCATGCACCATCCTCGGCTTGACCAATCTCCAACTAAATCAAACACTTAGCATAGAGAGATTAGTCCTAAGGATGTCATCAATTAGCCAAAACCAATCTAGAGATCTTCAGAGGTCGAAGGAGGAGCCCCTTGATGAAGTGTTGGCGAGGGTGTAGTCGGTGCCGCTGAGTTCGAAGGCGGAGCCCCTTGACAAAGTGTTGGCAAGGGTGCAGTCGGTGTCGCCGAGGTCAAAGGCGAGCCCCTCACCGAGGTTTTGTCGAGGGTGAGGTCAATGACTTAGGTCCCGCCGACCCTACATGTGTCGCGAAGGTCTTCACCGTGCGAGGAAGCTCTCTATGCCCGGTAGTCGTGGTAGTAGAAGTAGTCATGATCGTTGTGCGAGGGTAGCCCGCCATTGGAAGTACTTGCGCCTTCGCTTATGAGTAGAGGGTGAGACATATCCTCGGGGTTGGATTGCCCCCTAATGCGCCCCTAGCCCCTCTTGGCCGGTGCTTATGAGCGGGAGGGGTCTTCGTGGCTGGTTGTCGACGTCGTTGATGTTGATGATGTTCTTTTGAAGGTGTTCTCCAACTGAGCCGGGGGTGATGGTTGGGTGAAGTTGAGGTCGTCGAAGGTGCCGATGGTGCTCAAGCCAAGTGCAGATCCGTAATCAAGGAATGAAGTCAAGGTGTTGGCGAGGGTGCGCTTGAAGTGTCGAGGGTCGCGACAATCCCCTTGCCGGGAGCATAGGCGGGGGTGTGTGGTCGGAGTCACAGAGGTCGAGCCAAGCCCCTTGGCAAAGGGTTGGCGAGGGTGTGGTACCGAGGTCGAAGCGCCCCCTTGTCGAAGAGTGGGCGAGCCCCTTGCCGACATGTTGGCGAGGGTGCAGTCAGTGTTTGCGCAGTCGATGGTGAGCCCCTTGCCGACATGTTGGCCACGGGTGTCGTTGCAGCCCTATTTGCCTGATATGGTGTAAATTGCTTGTTTGAGGCTCTAAACTTACTCAAATCGAAAAGTAGTCAACTACAAAGTTTTATAACTTTTTGAGATCTACAATTTTTCTTTGAGACTTTCTCCATCCGAGGTCATCTAGGGCATGTTGGCCACGGGTGACGTTGCAACTCTATTTGCCTCATATGACTCACAAGATAATTTCAAATGAAAACGTTGATAATTACGAAGCTTTTGCGTATTTGAGAAAAAAAAAAAAAATTAGATGGAGTTAGTATATAATATATGCATTGCTGACAATGCATGGCTGTTTGCTGAGCTAAACTATTTACTAACTTAATGTTTTTATAAATATGTTTGTTGTCTAGTATTCTTTTCCAAAGGGAGGTAGCATGCTAGTAGTACTGTACTATATTACTATATACTGGCTTTACACTTAGAATTCCCTATCCCGTGCACATAAACAAATGAAAAATAATCAGATATAATTGAAGACGATGATGATTCGTGCGTGCTGCGATTATATGATGTCGATCGACGGATAATATAACATACTCCCGAAAAACCAATCCCACGGCGTGTAAAGGGAGTGTGATCCTGCTTCAACGAATATATTCTTTGGACCGAGGTACAACTATTGATGTCCTTCCTGGCCAATCAGATTAGCTTATTTATACGTCGTCAACGATGAGAGCAGGGGGCCGGGACAGGCTGTCGTCTCTGGCATCTTCATTCACAAATGCCAACTAGTTATATGTATTGTGTAGTGTTTATTTCACTGTTTCTTGGCCTCCTCGTCTGCAACAAAAACGTCAGGTCCGTTGATGCACCATGCGTCCATGCCTTAAACTGGATCCTTCCCAGCTGGCGGCTACAAATTGATCACACGTTCACACTAATTCAGTTACTACTGTTTGGTCTTTTTTTTAAAAAAAAAATGGAAAAAGTTACAACTATGTTACTTTTTTTTTTGAGCAGAACAACTATGTTAGTGTTTGCTGCAAACTGAGAGTATAGATGTGCAGAAAGCCCACAGGGCCACAGTTCTTTTTTTGGGAGCAAATAGACAGCCCACACCTTTTTTTAGACAAACAGAAAGCCCACAGCTTGCAAGTGAAGCATGAAGCCTGTTTTATAGCCTGGCCTAGGCAAGGTATTTCTGGTCCTTTGTAGGGAGAGAACGTATCATGTGCATACCGGACTTATATGCAACCATGCACACTTCTAATTTGGGCTACAAGATGTAAATTCAAGAGGCACGAGGTGATAACCACTGGAGAGGTGGGAGGAGGGATGCTATCTGCTTTAGTTTTCTTTCAGGAGCAGGGAAGGACAGCCAAAGTGTGCATGCGGTTCCAAACTCATGACAGTTTGCTGGACATTTTCGACTCCTCTTTGGCAATTGACAGTTCCAAACTTACAAGATTGTGAGCCGACTTGTTTGGAGGCCCATAAGAACGAATTTGGTCAGCCCAGTCTCGGCCCATTTATTTATCTAACCCGGTCGGTGACCAGCAAATTCATTTGCTAACAAGCCCAGCTGCGGCATCGTCAATGAAGCACTAAATTCATTTAGTCGTGGCCTATATATATAATGAACTGATTATAAACATGGCAAATGAATCCTCACGTGTCGATTTTAATTAGTCCCGTAACGGAGAGCCAAACTGGCGCAAATACACTCAAATATTGGTCAAACACATGATTGTCACGGCCTGGTGGCCCTTTGTGCGGCATGCACATGCTGCAATTACTGTAGTAATTTCCTTGGGTGAAAAAACAACAATCCGGCTGCCAGGACCGCCCCCAGGCGCATGATATGTGCGCTATGCAATTTTAACGATTTTTTTATTTTAATTTTCTGCGGCCTTTTTTTTTATTCTATCAATTGCATCTGCTTTCCAAAGCAAGGAGCCGCTCCCTCCCTGGGCCGCATGTCGGGTGGCACAACATGACATGATCCGTTTTTTTCTTGCAGTCCCAAAAAAAAAGCCTGCTGTCCCAAGTGAATAACAAATATAGGGCGTGTGTCTTGGATAGCTTAAAATCAGATTCTGGATGCCAATAGTCGAGAATCCTATTCAAACTACTCGATTAGTTTTAGATTGTTTAGAAATTGGATGGTCGAAACAATCCAAATTTCATCTACTATCGATGTTTTCTACACGTTTTGGTCACAACTCTAGGGTCCATTGTTATATTGAGCAGGATCCAGATTGCATTGGCAGATTCCCCAAAATTGGCGACATCCCTGCGGGTACAAGTATATGTATAACTAGGGGACCTCACCCGCGCGTTGCCGCGGGAATTAAAAAAATGCAATGATCATAAGGAAAATTTTCCTTGATATCATCTCTTGATGATAAGGACATGAGCTTAGAGCAACTCCAAGATAGCTAGTAAAAATGGATTGCTAAACTATGATTTAGCCAACCTCTAAAATAGAAAACTTTGTAAAAAAATAGAAAATTCCAACAGTCTTTCTACTACGGCAATGCTAGATGGCTAGCGGCACATGCAAGCTATATTTACCATGCGAGATTGTAGAAATAGCCAGTTTGCTATTTTACAAAACAGGATAGCATAATTGTTGGAGCATACCCTCAATTAACGTTAAACACAGTGGACTTCGGAGATAATTGAAGATTTTTTTTTTTTTTTTTGAAAAATATCACTAATACTCACCACATGTCTTGCCTTAAATTTATTGGAAATATCCATTATGTTTGCAATGTTCAGTACACTGAAAGGGTGATGGCCTTCATTAATCTTGAAAGAGAACATCATTGATGTCAAACCACTGCCATATTGAAAACATAAGAACCCTCTGGGCTGCCTAGACATGTCAAAAGTATAGGAAGAACATAAATTATTTTAACATCGAATCACAGGATTAATGTAACTTCAAATTCCATATGATAGATCACGTACGTTGACAAAACTGTGGTGCAGCGCATAGTAGTCTGCCTGCCTGACGGACCTGAAGAACTGCCGGAAGAAGTTGCTCTGTCGGCCGGAAGACAATAGCCAGTCAGTCTGTAGAATTTCATAATGGTGGACAACAAAGATTTCCTTAAGACAGTGGGCAGGAAGCTTTCGAATTTAGTAGATGCTTTACCTTTGATCAGCTGCAGGTTTAGAGTTGCAGCTTGGGCAAGGTCCCAGGCTAGCTCCCAGGATCGAAATTCAAAGGAACTGTTCAACAGATAAACATAGTTATCTGAATCTCAGAATGTAATCGATCGGCACATGAAAGTCATAGAGGACAACAGTAGATTAAAACCTGTTGACCGTTCCCGTAGATGAATCAGTCGAAGCTGGAGCACCCCGGACTTCAGTTTAGATTTTTCCTTTTTGTGCACTGTTCTGCAGGAAACTATAAAAGTTAGTGTTAGTTGTAGCGGTATTAAAACAAAAATGTGGTATGAAAAATGTTTTACCTGGAAAAAATGTACCAACCATAAGCAAGCTGTGGTATAACTCAATTACACCCTTTAGATGGTGAGAATCAATTCTAAATCTCTAACACAACAACAACTGATAACTCAATTACACCCACAATGGGTTTGTGAAATTGAAGCAAGACTTAAACACCCACAACTGACAATTCAGGGGAAATCATAGGACTCTATTAACTGAAGGGAAATCATAGGAAATTATGGGAAATCATTTTAACTAAAGGGAGACACAGAATCCATTAAAAAAACTTATAAAGATCAGCTTTAACATGTATCAAAACACAGACCATCAGGGTAACCAACTCCATGCAAATAAATCCCATACATTACGCATCATAGTTCCACAGGTTCAATTCATGTAAGCATGGACACAAAAATAGTCCATTATTTAGATAAGCTGCAAAAGTACATGATTCCTGGTAAATGCATTAAAAATTTAATACATTCATGGGGAATGACACAACTATTTTATTCGTGCATGCATCAGAGCTGCTGGCACATGTTTAAGAAAACCATGGTACGTAGAAGGAACAGATGGAGTGATAAAAAAGAAGAAAAGAGGATTGTTATTTTTTCACGAACTGCTGCAATGGGAACAGTTTTGCATAATAATGATGCAAATAGTCCTGCATACATCTGACATAAAAGACAATCTTAATTTTGCCTACATACATGTCAAGCTAGCACTATAGTCCTGCATAATAATGATGCAAATAGTCTATGATGCTAGTTGATCTGTTATCTGTGCATGTGAGAGAAGCTAACCGTGATATATCTATGACAGGACAGAGACATGGTAGATATCTGTTGATATAAAAGTAATTTCATAACAAAATAGCCAAAGCCCTAGAATGACAAAAAGTAGTTTGAAATCACCTCTTGCAACCCACTGTCATGCTAGGATTGGATCCCAGCTAACAAATCACAATTAGATTGAAAAAGCGCCTGCACTTTCTTCAGACCTGCTGCCCTGCTCGTCTTCGTAGCAGAGAAGAAAGGAGGACCATAGAGCCCCATATGTTCAGCTTGGTATCTTGGCTCTAAGTTTCTATGCAGAGCGATGTGTCCCGCAGCAGCTGCAGGCTTATTACCTATCGGGACCTGCGGCAAATAGCACACATCAGTAGAAGTTCAAATGAATCAATAAATAGGTGTTTTATAGAACTTGCAATTCACCTCGACATCAGTTGGAGCAATAGGCTGGATTGCGTCGGGAACCCATCATCTGAATTAGCAACCAGCAATGAAGTCTGGCGAGCAACGGCGAAGCCATGTATCCAGTGACAAATCATGGGGATGGTCTGACCCTAGATGAAGAACGGAGGTATTTCGAAAACGTTGCCTCAACACGACATAAAGAAACCAATCAAGAACCAACACGGATCGAAAGGGATTTGGGGAAATTGCAAGAGGAAAAAGAATGGAGGCCGAGGGGAACCGGGTGCTCACCGTGTCTACGGCGCCACGACGGGGAGAAGGTGCCGGGCCGGGCGGCGGCCGGCCCCATAGGCTGCGGTGCGAGAGCGGGCACACGCGGCAGAGACCTGTGCGCCCGAGCCCCGCGGGTAGCCCGGCTACGGCAGGGGGCACCCGGCCGACGCTGGAGGAACGGGACGGGCGGCCGCCGGTCGGGCATCGGGGTGGCCGCGTGGGCCGTGGAGGTGTCCGCCGGCCGGGTCGCGGAGGTGCTCGAGGCCGCTGCGTCACTTGGGCATCGGGAGATGGACGCGACGCAGTAGCCGAGGGACACCGGCCGGAGGGGGACGACACCGGCGGCCGCGGCGGAGATCGAGCAGCGGCTCGGCCGACGGGCGGCGGTCTAGGTGCCGACCTCTTGGCGGAGCGGCGGGATAGCGCGATTGGGGAGAAGGGGAGGCCGGGCTCCCCGACGGCGGCGTCGAGCTCCGCCGCCACGCGAGGGGGAGGGCCACCGCCTCTGGCTCCGTGCAAGCCGCGCACGGTCGTCGGGGTCGCGGACGAGGCCGGCCTCGTCCCCCGCCCTGGACTCGATTTCGAGCGGCGGCGGCAGCGGCGTACAGACTCGAAGGCTTCCTTGACGGCGGCGGATTCTCTCCTTGCGAGGCCGGTACCCGCACCGGTGCATCACGCATGGTCCCCGCCGGTGCATCTGTGCTTTATGGAAACAGGCGAGGGGTGGCGGCGGGAGGCGAGGGGTGGGGTGGCCGTGTTGTGGGGAGGCGAGGGGGCTGAGAGCCGTCGCGGGGAGGTCGCGCGGCCTGGCAGCGAGGACGAAGGTGAAGAGGCCGCCGCCCACGAAGCGCTAACCTAGAAAGGCCCAGCCCACGACAGCAGCATCTCGTCGATGCGCTAACCTGGGAAGGCCCATCCCACGCATAACAGCGTCTCGTCGGCATTGTTCATTGAGATCGGCATCGTTCACGGAGACTTCTTTTCTACGTTTCAGTTACTAATCAGTTACTATTGCCCTAAACCAATCACAGGGCTGAGAACTCCTTAAGGAGAGCTAGTGGGGATCTCCTATATAAGAGTTATAGATAGATAATTGCCATGATTATACCCAGGAACCATTATCATGCATCATCATTCATTTATCATGAGTATAGAACCATCATGCATCAATGTCATCCGTGAGGTGATTGTTTTGTATATATGCCTAGAGTCAATGCGTTTGACATTTAGGAAGTGAAGAACAAAGGGTCTGAACTGCTTGTATGAAAATATTTACCGCCACATTAAGAATGTGCTTTGATATGAGTATCATTAGCTTTAATTTGCCTCCTAAACCCTCATTGGTTGAACTGCCAAGGGACGAAACCTTACACTACTACAACACAAAAGTCGCCCAAAATCACAACAACGAAAACCTATAGAACAATACTATAACAAACCCCTAAGATGAAGGTGAGCAACACTCCGATAGAACTCATAGCGACGGAAGATATGGATCGAGCTACTCAGATCGAGACGACGATGGCGCTCAACGATGGCGCAGCAGATCTAGCCGGATGGCGAGTTGTGTGGTGTTTTGCCACCGCATGGACGAGTCACGCGAGTTAGCGGTGGGTCGACCTACAAGACCCTAAGATTTGAAGCGTTCTAATCCATACCGCTGGATCGAAACGCATCACCATTCTCATGATATGCCTTGCTATGTTACTGACGAAGCGATTAGTTCAACGAGTAAAAGCTGAAACATGGTATTTTAGTTTGTTCCAATATTCCAGAATTTCTCTGTCTCCTCATATACTTATAGCTATATGATGGAGTTTCTCTTGACATCAAGTCCCACATGGTGTAGAAGTATATATATAATAGTCCTTGGTACTGATGTAACTAGTAGGCATGCAAACCATTGAAGGAGGTTATTCAGCAACAAATTGATGATACATCATTCATTTATCATGACTATACGCAAGAACCATCATGCATCAACGTCCATTTGTGACAAGTGTTTTGTGTGCCTGGTGCCATACGTTTGACATTAAGGAGGTGAAGAACAAACTACTAAGGGGCTGAACTGCTAGCACTTCATGTGCTTTCGTGTGGGTGCCATTAACTTTAACTTGCCCTGGAATGAAAATTTTTATCGTCACATTTTTCAAACTCTCATGGTTACATAGTCTGTTTTTTTCCCGATAATCAAATTGTTTAAATTCTCAAATCATTTCTATTCAATTTTGCTAGTCTGTTGCTGATCCTAAAATGACGGGACAAGGTACTGATCCTAAAATGACTCATATTAAGGGACAGAGAGAGTAGCTTGTAAGAACTAGGTGACTTTTCATCAATAAGAGAAAATAGGCACCCAGATTTGAGCCAAAGTGAACTCAAACTATAAGGTGGTTCCCACAAAACCATTTGAGCTTGGCTTACTACTCTGTCCATCCCAGATAGTAAGTCACTAGAAAGATCGCGGTGTTGCCGCTTATGGCTAGTGGACATGACCGCTGTTGTATTATAGATGTCCTTGTTTTGTGTACAAATAAAATCATAAAAAAACCATATAATTAAGTAAATGGCTAGTGGACTCTGGATCAATGATATAGTATAAATATGGGGTTATCATATACTTTGGCTAAACTCCATATAATTAAGTAATGAAATGTGGAATAGGGTGTTTTCCTATTGCCATCCGAGGGCAAGAAAATTTTTCTTAAATGGTTAGGCAGATTGGAACAACAGTTTTATTGGCCTTCTCTTCTCTTCATGGCTCACCAAAACCAGAAAAAAAAAGTTTTATTGGCATATTTATATAACGAGTACATTATTTAACTCTAAACTCTGCACAATTATATGAATATTTGAAAATTACAATTGCCAGATATATTTATTGCATACATAATTTACATGTGACGAAGATATACTACTTTAGAACCCAATTGAGGAGCATATGTTTTGTCGGTTCCGACTGTGCCATTTAAACGTGGCTAAAACTTTGGAAATATCCCATGCCTGGTAAAAAACTTCCGCCACTGGGAATCAGATGGTAAGTGTTGGAGTGTAGAGTTCAGAGAACCAGATACAGAAATGCGAGAAGACAGTTAGAGTAATTTCTTTCTATTCAGTTCATAACCATGATACGGGCTCACAAAAAACCACTGCGACCTACACGGCCTTGCCAAACCAGCAACACACCAGCTTGTGGCCCAGGCATCAGCCACTGATTACTACTCCTGCCTCACCTCCTTATCCACTACCGGATCTTGCAGTCTTCTGAACCGCACCTTTCTTCCCAATCCTGACAAACAATTTACTGCATAGATTATTACTTGAAGTTTATTAATTTTCGTAAAAGCTTCAGATAACTTAAGTAAGGGAAACTGAAGCCTACCACTTTGCTGAAGCTATTGGTAGAATAAGCAAAAAATGATTAAAACATTATCTGAAGCTTCTCGGTTTTTTATCTGAAAGATTATCTGAAGCTATTGGTAAGTAAGGGAAACTGATCAAGCCTACCACTTTGCTGAAGCCTATGATAAATGAGGATATATATAACAATACAAAAGTGATTAAAACATTTGGGGAAAATATTGGAGCTGAAATGTGACCTGACTTCTGAACTTGGGGTTAAACCTGCACTTTGATCAATATTATAAGAGTTGGATTAGCACAAAAAAAACAATTGCACACTTACCCCTTGATTACAGTTATTGATACATCTATTTCTCCACTTGACGACGCCTTACGTTGTGACCAATCTCTTCGATTGGATCTCCGGAGAAACCTTAAACCTTGAAGACTCAATCTACTAGGGAAAAACTTATGAAAAACGATGGATCCCCACTCCCTTCAACCCCCGCGTGATGCTGGAGGAGAAGGGAGGGGGACCAGCGGTGGTGGAAGGCGAGAGCCGGCGGCGACGCCCGTCTAGGGTTTGGCGGCACTCGGCTCTTCAATATTCTTGGAATTGGAATGTGACTTAAAATTTAGAATGGAGAGAGTACTTTCTTATGTAATAATGTATTATGGGTTGAACAGGATTCATACTTGGCCTGGAGTTGTCGGTATGTATAAAAGATGGAAAGCACTGTGTTTCCTCTTCAGACGCTTTTTTAACAGCCATGAAGCAAACTGAGTTGCATTACTGAAATCTGAACATGAGATGTAGGATGATGCTTGATGCTGGATCGGTATTCGGGAACGGATCAATGTCCATTCCAAGTTTGCGCTGCTGTTTCAAAGCCATCAGTTAGCTCGTCAGGTCTTTTAGCATTTTAGCTATGAGATTGTCTGCTGCCACCGCTGCACACATACCTGATCGATTGGTGCACATGTTGATGTGGCCGGGGATCCTGATCAATCGTTTACCAAGCCTCTACAAAAGACCATGCTCTGTAGTTTATTGGGCCTCCGCTTGACCCAAAAGGTTGGCCGGCCACAGACTTTGGATGGATCAGCTGGTTAGGTTCCTTGAGGTGAAAGTTATTGCTCATCAGGATTTAAGTCCTCGACTTGGTACTAGTGCTCACATTTTCCTCGATTTATTGTGGTATTTTTTGGTGATATGCATTAAGTGGTAGGTGACGTCCCCATCGACATTGAGACGTCTATGGTGACTTCATAAACTTCGAGATCTGCCAGCTCTATCTTTCGAAGGTGCTCATAAGAGTAGGGTTTACGTATGTGTATTCGTAGGAGTGAGTGTGCATGCATGTTAGCCGTTTGCGTTCTACTGATTACACCGTACAAACAGGAGAATAGCTCAGTTTCGCAGCTGGTGCAGTACACAACATTCCATTGATTTTGCCTAGTGGTTGCATTATCAATGCTTGGCAGAGCTGTATATTTTTTAAAAATCATAAAAAGTAAATATATTAAAAAAAAAGCTGGATTGGCTGGCACTCGAAGCCAACCCAAACCAGGTAAATATGAGTTGGGCTTGGATCTGATACGGCGTAGGGTTGCGGAGCTCCTCACATATATATTCCTATCCTCTCCTTGCAATGAGCAAGATGGAAGAGGTTGGGGCTCGATCGTGGGCTACGGCCGGCGGCCTCAGGAGGTCGCCGCGGCTGATCAGGAAGAAGGAGCTGAGCGCGTGCGCCTCCGACCAGGATCTAATCCTCAAGCTGAAGAAGGAGGCCAAAGCTCTCAAGGCTCTCCAGAAGGAGAGGATGACTCGCGATGGTCATCTCGATTCCTACATGGCGGGCATGCAGGCAGCGGAGCGGTATCTCAGTCGCATGGCGGCGGCTGAGGTTCCTCCAAAGGACGATCGCAAGGCGGTAGCGGAGGTTCCTCCACTGGCAGGGGCTGGACAGAAGAGGAAGAAGGTGGTCAAGAGCACGTTGCCGCAGGAGGTCATCGATTGGTATATACTGAATCAACACAGCAATCCCTGGAAAGGTATCTGTGAAGAGCTTGAGCTGGGCAAACGTTCTCAGATGTTCCGCGAACGTTATGCAAAACGTCAGGCTATTTGGAACAAGCACCGCGAGTACGGGCAGGCCATCATCAAGCAGTTCCGTACCAAGGGCTATGCAGAAGACTATACCGAGGTCACGGACAGCGACGATGATAACTAGGGCAGCAAGCAAAGGGGGCAAGTTATCGGCAAGTGATCTGTGTGTAGCCAAACTAGTCTGAGTACCATTTGTGTGTGATCCACTAGTGTCTGCTCATTACCATGGTGTAAGTAACAATTGTCTTGGTGTTATCATGACCATGTTATTTATCATCCATATGCTAAATTTACACCTCGCCACCAGTGATTATCAATTAAATCAGCTAATTTGATGGATGTGTTTTATGCTAATGAATTACCAGATTGCAATTGCTGCTGATTATAACAATGCTAGTCTTAGTAGAGATTTCTAATCTTACGCACACCTTACCCAAATGAGTATTGCCACGAGTTGTTCTATTTCTCTAGGTTTGGTTTCGTTCACACAGCTGCCCAATTGTTATGTGTTGGAATCTGTCTGTTCTCAGTTTATGCTAATTGAATTGGACCTACCAACCATGCAAGCCACTGAAGGGTGAGGTTTATTCATTATTAATTCATCACCAAGGCAAACATTTTTTAGTGTTTCTTTTATTAATCTCTACGAGTACTATACAGATTATCTACCAATTGAATTTGGATGTAGTGATTGGCAAATTGAAATTTATTGCCTTGTCTGGCAGACCATCAGGATGTATGTTTGATGTGATTCCATTAGTGCATATTTTGTTGGAATATCAGTGACACTGTTCTGATTGCCGAACCTCATTGTTTGTTGACATTATGTGGAAATATTGGCCAATCCAGTTGGGAGAATGATGGACCTTTATCTAGCTGAAATTTTGCCGATCCAGTCCATTACAAGATTTACATTTGTTTCCATCTACGCGGCAAGCCTACAATAATTGCATTAGTGTCCTGCACTCCTGCTCCACCTGGCTGATATCAGTAGCTCAGTTCAGCGCCACAGCCCACTGGCTTCACGGTTCCAGCTGCAAAGTCTTCAACCATATTGCAACAAAGCTTCTGTGGGGTTTCCATCTTCGTCTCGACTGGCGTTTGTGGGTTTGTTGATGAGGTATGTCTGAACAATAGTACAGTTACATACTTTATATTGGTTTGTAGTTACTCCCTCCGTTCCAAATTGTAGCTTTGGCTTTTCTAGATACATTGATTTTGCTATGCACCTAGCTATACACTATGTCAAGATAGATAGTAAAAGAAAGTGAACTACAATTTAAAACGGAGGGAGTAATTAATAGTACACGGAAATGATTCTTGCATGCTTCCATTGCGCCGTTGCTTTGTGCTGTTGACGCCTCTTAGGAACAGCTGTGGTGGAGATATGTAGGTGAAGTTTATCCTAAAAAATGCATGGCAGCTCACTGCCTCAAATAAGAAAACATAAATGATTTTATGAAGGATTTGCAGTTGTGAACTGACAACAGGGGTTTTGCCAGGCCAAGCTAATCAAACATACTTGCAACAGATTTTTTTATGTGCTGATTTTGTACTGTCTGTCGTTAGTACAAGTCTTGTGTGTACTACAGAACGTTACTATAGGGGCGGTTTTGACAACCGTCCCTAACTCTCCGTTCCTGATTCTTCTATAGGGGCGGTTGGTGATGCAACCGCCCCTAGTGTACGAGCCGCTCCTACAGTTGTTCTCAGATTTTGCGTTTTCAAAATTTAAATAAAAAAATACCCAAACAATTTTATTTAATCGGGTGAGGCCCTCACTGGTCAGCCACCACTCCGTCGAAGTCGCAAGTCACGCATTTTTTCGATTTCCACCGGTCGACATGTCTTAGATGACCTTGGTTGGAGAAACTTCCAAAATGGAAACTCTAGATCTCCAAAAGTTATGAAACTTTGTAGATGACAACTTTTCAATTTGAGTTCGTTTAGGGTCTCAAACAAGCAATTTATAGTTGTTTAGGGCCTTAATCAAGCAATTTACACTCGATTTTCTATAATATGTGGTGAACTTAGAGGGAATCTAGACACAAGTGATAGTGTGGTGCAGTAGTAGAGAAGGTACGCGAGGGAGAGGTCGCGGTTCGAATCCCGCTGACCGTAAACCACGAATTTTGCACGAAAAATGTTGCGACTTTCTCATTTACAATCATCTTGTGACTTTTGCTCAAAAAATGTTGCAACTTGCGACTTTATCATTTACAATCATCTTGCATAGAAAAGTATGTTTGAATTTTCCAATATTGAAATTGAAATCTTTGTAAAAACCTCCGATGAATAAACTACCAACATGAAAGTTACAGATCTCAAAAAAGTTGTGAAACTTTTTAATTGATAAGTTTTTCATTTGAATTTTCTTGTGGACCATATCGTGCAAATAGAGATTTAACAAATCCACATATCCTAGATGACTTCGATGGAGAAACTCCGTAAATAAAAACTGTAGATCTCCGAATCTATGAAACATTGTTGTTGACAACTTTTCGATTGGAGTTCCTTTAGGGTCTCAAACAAGTAATTTATACTCGGTTTAGGGCCTCAAACAAACAATTTACACTTGATTTTCTATAAATATGTGGGAAACTTAGAGGGAATCTAGACACAAGTGATAGTGTGGTGTAGTGGTAGTGGAGTATGCATGAGAGAGAGGTTGCGGGTTTGAATCCTACCGGCCGCGTAACCAGGAATTTTGTCTGCGAAAAATGTCGGGACTTTCTCATTTACAATCATGCTGTCATAGAAAACTATGTATGAATTTTGCAGTTTTGAAATTGAAGTTTTTGTAATGACCTAGGATGAAGAAACTACCAACATGTGCAAGGGGGAGGTCGTGGCATCGAATCCGCCGGTCGGCGTAGCGTGCGATTTTTGCACGAAAAATGCTGCGACTTGCGACTTTCTCATATACAATTATCTTGTTATAGAAAACTACATATGAATTTTTCAATTTTGAAATTGAATTTTTATAAGAATCTAGGATGGATAAACTACCAACATTGTTTTAGGTTATTACCAGCCTTGACAAAAGTTTGGGAATAATTTGATAATGTTTAATTATACTTTAATTAGACGCATTTGTTAATTAATTAATAAATACTCAAAATGCTTAGGATAAATAACAAAATGACTTGAGTGTACTTTTGGGTTGATTGTAGACCTTGGGAGACGAAACCCCTACTGTTGTTTGGCAATATAATTATTTTCTTGGTATGCTCAAAATCAACATGTTAACAATTACTAAAACTTGATTTGTGAATAATCAACTTAGTTACTTTGTGAAGGAAAGTTATAGTCAACTTTCTAACCTTGTTTTAAGTTTATTTATGCACTTGAATGTGTTTCATCCATGCACTTTTATGCATCATGTCATGAATTTCATCATGGTAAGCAATGCATCATTTATTCTGTGTAGCAAATGAGAATGAGAATGTTCTCACGGACAAGCTTCAGAGAAGGTCATCTATCAAGGGTGTCGATGTGAAGTTTGACTTTAGTGATCCTTTTATGAATTCTGACCTTCCCTGCAACACAGTCAAGCCCCGGAGCATATAACCCTATCCTTGTTATTTAGAAGTGCTTTTATATTTCAAGTCCTATAATATGTGCATTAGGTAAATAGGAGTTGGGTAAAAACTACTTGCTGCATGATTACATTAAATTTTAGATATCTTCCTTGTCACCCCACTAGTGTGTAGGTCGATATCTCTGGATGCCTGGTTGTGCTTGTCCCATCTGTGTCGATTAAGCACGAGACAATGGAGCAAAGTTGGAGTGCACAGCTGTGGTTGATCTCTGGAATCTACGAAAACCAGCTTAATTAGGTGGGTTCGGAAAACTAGCCAGGCTGTTTTTTCAAGTTGCTCGATTGAGCTGATTTTCGATGGAGATCTTCTCCTTAGTGTTATAAGCTCCCCACCAATTTTCAAGTCCTTTTAAAAATTATTTGATTGCCTTTTGAGTTTTTCTCCTCCGTGGGCTGCTCAGGCCTGTTTTTTTGTTGTTGGTTTGCAAGGTTGCTTGTTTTGATCTCTGGTTGTTCTCGGGTCTCTCCTTAGTGTAGCCACAAGTTGACATGTGTGTACTCTCTCCTCGGAGTTTTTTTTTTGTGTTTTGAGCGCTTGGTTGGATAGTGTTGGGACAACGCCTGAAATAAACCGAAAGAAAATTTCTCCCCTCACCTTGTTGCCTAGCTTGCTCAATCGGTCCTTCAATTTTATTGATTGGAAGGTTAATCTCTCATTGAATTTATTGACAAATATAAATCCATGAAGGTCTCTGATCTGGGAGGGAGAAGAATGATCCAAAAGACAGCAACAGAGATCAACAATAGACATCCTAGTTCAGAATGAAATAAGAACAAATATATTCTTTTTTGAGGAAACACACTGGGAGGCCCATTTCTACGATACAATTTGATTGTAGCCTTGCCACACACAAAGTTCATACAGGAAACTATATAGATGGTTGAACAACACATGCAATGCTTTTCCCCTTATTATGAGGCTAAGTTTCACACTTCATGCAGCACTGGATTTACAAGTAAACCTCATACTGTTTCATGCAAGCAAGAGTTTTTTATTTTATTTTATTTTATTACAACACATGCACACAAAGAGTTGAAGAGTGGATCAGTAGATGATTTATCGATCCCCTTGACTAGTCAGGTCTATCACCTGGTTTCTTTTTTAGATAATGGAAACAGCCATCAGCTTGTTTCTTGTGCTTTGTTGGCAATAAATAGTTCCTGAGCTTGCTTCACAAGTGAAACTAGTGGCTTATCAGTCTTTGTCACCTGCAGATTATTGATATCAAAGAGCATGAGGCAGTTATCGAGATCTGACAATATCTTGGAAGATTCAGATAGCACGTCTATGAAATTGTCTTCTATGAAGTCTTTGATGCATATAGGTTTGAGCTGCACCATTGAAACAACCAGTTGGCAGGAAAGCTTCACTGTTTGCAGGCACTCAACTTTGGTTGTATTGTTCGTCTGTATTATGTTCTTGAGTTTTTTTCACCAGTGACGCCATGTCTTCTGGGGCGGCACAGGCGAAATCATGCGCATTGACCATTCTGCTGCATATCACCACAGCAAGTGATAACAGGGCCACCAAAAATCCCTTTTCTGCTTGCTGCTCATCTTTTTTAGATAAAGGAACCAAGTTCCAACCTCTACCATCTTTTGTAATAGATGGTTTGTTCCCTTTATTGGCTGGTCCTGACCCATGCTTAGGGCTAGTGCCAATGCTTGTTTCTCCTGGGGAAGATATCATCACTTGAATATCCTGCAAAATTACCATTATATATAGAAGATGGGTATACATTTTGAATGGAATATGATGAAATGTGGATGAAGAGATGGGGTTACCACTTCCAATTTGTTTGTTGTTTCGCTTTCACATGGGATTATTAGTATCAGCTGAAAAACCTGCAACGGTAGAGAAACATAATATTAATAGAAGAGGATAAGCTTGTGCGTATTTTTGAAGAACAGCTAGATATGGTTACCTTTTTCAACATCTTGATCACATACTGCCTGGCAAGTTCTCTGTTCACTGTAAGGTGTGAACATAAGCACGCCAGGATTTCTGCCGCCCTTGTTCGAGAGCACTCATGCTTACTATTTACCATGTCAATAAGTTTGCCAACAACATGGCCCATTTCTTCAGCCGGTACTTGCTCTGAACCAGTAGTTGTTTGTATAAACATCTCCAGAGGTGCTGCATCTGCATCCCACACAGAAAGCATCAGTGCGAGTGCTTCCCCTGCCGTCTGCCTCAATCTGCTAGCCTTCTCCCTCTGTTCCTCTTCTTCAATGGTGTTGCTGTCATCCACTTGAGCAAAGAAGATGCCCCACAATTGGTTGATGACCTTCTTCATGTCATCTTTGCCCAGGCTTGTCACAGACTTGTCTTTGCGTGGAGCCAATTCAGCAAGGATCTCAATGGCAGCTGTCTTGAGTAGTGTGCAAAACTTGTTGTCCTCCAGTATCCTTGTCAGGTTAAGGACAGCCTGTTTGGTGCTTGCGATCTCGTTGCGCAGTCCTCTGCTGGCTTCTCCGGGAGTCTTGATGAGCCTGGCTATGATCCTCAGTGATCTGCTCAGCATGTCAACCCATCCGCTGTCGTACTCCGCATCAAGGAGAGCGTGGGAGTATAGTGGCGCCGTGAGCCTTGAGAGCAGGACATGGTTGTTGCATATGTGGACACGGTTGCCTTGGTGCAAGGCGAGCCTCTCAATGATAAGCAGGCCTTGAGTGATGAGCCGTTTGCGTTGAGCATCAGACGCAGAGATGTCATCCTCTTCTTCTTTGTCTTGTTCTTGTTCTTCTTCTTCTTCCTCCGCCGCCGCCTCCTCTTCCTCCTTCTTCTTCTTGATCTTGTCAATGTCACGTAAACGTATGTGGTTCAAGCGGTTCAAGCGTAGGCGGTTGAGAGAGAGATAATATAGGATGCTCCAGTATATAGGCCCTTCACTCAACCGTTCCATCATACTTGCGTCCATGATGCTCCGCCCTTCTTCACGCTTTATTATACTCTTGTCCCTCTTGTCCGCCGCCGCTGTCGTTGCTGATGCTGTAGCAGTTGTGTGCTGCAACTGATGATGATCATCATCATAGCCATAGTCATGATGTCTCCTCTTGTGTTCAGAGGAGACTTCAAGCAGTGAGGCTATGTGATGGAGCGCTGCGGGGGAGCACCAATCGTTGTGGCGGAGGTCGCTGGCGACAGCCACGACCACCCTCGCCGCACGCTCCCTGGACTGGACATCGCCCACCTCGAGCGCTTCCAGAAGGTTCTCAAGGGGGACCTTGCAGGGCACCAGCTTGGGTCCTAGTCCTAGTTCTGGTGCCTCCTCCTGCTGTGTCGTCGTCTTCTTGACCACCAACTTGTCCAGCAGACGGACTGCATCACGGCGTTCATCGAGAGATTCAGAGCCGAGCAAGCCGACGGCGAAGGTGACCAAGTTTCTGCCCTCGGGCACTTGTCCTTCCTTGGCGCATATCTCTCTGGTTTCTCTAGCGTACCTCAGAACCAAGCCGGTAGCCCACCTCCCGAGTCTGCAGCGGACTCTCACAATCCCAGCTCTCGCTGGCTCACTGAATTTAAACACGCCCAGAGGCCGAACAGAGTGTTCTGCGCCAGAGCAAGAGAGTAGAAGATCTGCAGGGATGCCCTGAGCTTGGCTGCATTGGTGGCATCTCCACCGGCATTGCCATAGCTGTGTACCACTAGCCTGACCAACGAAAGGACTAGGGCAAGCAGCGGCGAAGCCGCAAGGATTTGCATCAGGACAGAAGCTGCAACTATTAGTACCCCGAGGCAAGCTTCACCAATGAACCAAGCAACAGCTCGAGCATATCCACCACGGCTCCATGACGGGAATCGTTTCTGCTGAGCATAGCGTACTCCAATGTACACATTGAGAGCCGCGTACGGGAAAGCATAGTTGCACTCGTACAAATCTGCTAGACTGTTTGAGTGAAATTAAGTAAGGTAAGCGTCTCAAAAAAAAAAAAAAAAAAAAAACTAGATTAAATATATATTCTCTACTTGGACGTACCAAGCAACCTCCCTTAACACTACTGGAAACTCGAAGTTCTGTGCACGCGAAAACACACAGAAAAAATACGGATAGCATCGTAAATATATTTTTCTGAGCGTGTAGTGTCACAAAAATACACACAGAAATACGTTGATAGAAATACGGTGCACACTCAGAAAAATATATTTGTGACGGCATACAAAATTTGAGTTGGTTAGATTAAAAATATTTTTTTGTGTCCATGAATCCGCATAGAAAAAAGAAATAAACACACAGAAAAATATGCATTTTTCTGTCGGTATAGCTAAACTCAACAAAAAAATAGAAATGGACATGCAAAAAAAATTAAACGGTATGTCATAAACCGGAATTGGGCCGCCCCCTGAACGGGCTAAGAGGGCCTGAACACCGCCGCGGCTGGCCCACGAGGGGGCTGGGCGCGCGGGTAGGGGCCGGGCCCCTGCCGCCGCCGCCTCCCTTCCCCGCTCCGACTCTACTTCGCCATCAAGTTAGGATTATCTTAGGCTTTTTGGTGTGTAAAAGGAATATTCCAATCTATAAGTAAGGCCCTTATTAAGAAATAAATAAATATTGCTTGTAAAAGGTATTCCAATCATATAAGCAAACCTTATAGAAGATCGCTTAGATTACAAGTCCCACTAGCCGGGCTATATAAGCAAGGGTATGTAATCTCTTTGGGGATAAGCAAACAATAAAAAAATATTTCGTGATCTCTATCGCCTCTAGCTCCACTGCCGCACCGCTGCCCCCGTCACCCCACACACCGCCGCTGCGCCATCGCCGCCGGCGCTCTCCTCTTCCCCCTCCACCACGGCCTCCCGCTCCTCGCTGCTGCCCGTGCCGCTGCCGGGTCGCCGCCGCCGGAAACTGCAGCTCCCTACGCCACCTTCACCGCTCTAACGGTCGACGATCACGTGCTAATTCCGCCCAATCGAGCCGGTCTGTGACATGCGCCTAGGTGAATTTTAACAGCCTCACTCTATTAATTGATAAGTCGTTTTGACTTTTTGGTCCATCTATCTTGCTATGTATGAAGACTTATAATTTGGAACGGAGGGATTAGTAGATCCTTTGTTTTATAAAGTGAACAAATGGAGGAAAAACATGTAATGTAATATAAGTAATTTTATTAGTTGGCGAAATAATGTCTTTTGTCGGTTAAGATTTTAGCCCATGCCATCAGAGCATATGGGTTGAGTGACTATTGACACTAGCATAATATAAGAGGATAAACAATTTGAAGCATGGAAATAAACAAAATGGAAAATATACACAGAAAGAGAGAGCGTATGAGTGGGCAGTGACTTACTTGAGTGCAAATGATGTACTAATGGCGGTGAGGAACCAAAAGTCGATGAGCTTGAGCACGCTGACGAAGCCACCTAAGAGGACAACGGTGGACCATGTCAGGGACAGGTACGCGAGGCTGTTGACAACCTTCCTCAGGGTAGTCTGAAGTTCGGCGTAATCGTTGATCAGCCTCTCTTCCAGCCTCCTTGCGATAATACGCTTAGCAAGGTCATTGTACTCCTCTTTTACAGATCTTCTCCGTAACCGGAATTCTATGCTTTCCGCCGGCTTTTGCTTGGGAGGCTTCTGCACGGACTCCATCTGCCACTACAGGCTAGGAGCAATCGGCCGGCCGGCTGAGAGCCTATATAGGCGCCGGCCTGGCTGCATTAGCCTGGCAGCCTCGATGGCAAAGCATTGTGCCCAAGGAAGCATAAGTTCTTTATATTTACTTTGCTGCAAGTTCAAGCAAAGAACTTGTCTGCAGATCTACAAGCTTGAGTGCCTTTATTAATTAAGGAACTACATGCCCTTGTAAATTGTTTTGCATGCAGTAAGCACACCGCTCTGCCCGGCCGGCGCGCCCCAACTTCAGTTTGCAAGAGATCAGTCTAGGTCAAGGTGAAGACATGGATAAGTAATGTCGTGAACTTCCTCATTGCGTCATATGTTATATATGTAGCAGCAATCAAAGTCGCACAAGAGCAGCACGTACTGCAAACACGCGTGACGTGTAGCAGGAGAAGTATCGGGCGTAGCCTTAGTTGAAAAAGTGCCTTTATTAATTTGCCTGTTTTCCAGCTGATACAAGTCACTGTAGGCATGGGAAACTGAAAACCGAGAACCGAACCGATACTAACCGAACCGACCGGTTTTGGTTCGAATTTGTTTCTAGCTTTCTAGGAACCGAAATTATTCCGGTTAGTTCGGTTCCAGGTCTCGGTTAACCAAAAATAACCCAAGCTACCCGAATTGTGTAATGCCCATATAGAAAAGGCCTAGCCCAAAAATCCTTAATATATCTACAGCTCCTCGAAACCCTACTCCCTCCCTAGCTGCCAGCAGACTCCTCACGTGGTCACACGCCACAGGCGCCGTGCCTCCCGCCTCTCCCGCAACGCGCACCCGCTCCACCCCCAGTTCCTTCTCCCGTGAACAAACCCCCGACTCCCCCACTCCACCGCCGGATGCCCCGGAGGCCGTGGGTTAAAAGCCGCTGCCGCCGAAGTTCTCACCGGCAGTTGTTTGAGTTGTTATATACTCCCTCCGCTCCATTGAGTTTGTCACTCTAGATTCTCGCCCATCTCGCTCGATGATTCGCCTTATTCAAATTTTTTACATAAATATAATTTATTTTCTTATGACTTATTTTATCAAAAGAGATACTTAAATATTGATTAATTTATTTTTATTATTTTCATAAATATTTAAATAAGACGGATGGTCAAACATTAAGTTTAAAAGTCAAAAAACGACTTTATGGGACAGAGGGAGTATATATGTATAGTCTATAGCCAGCAAAATTTCTAACCTTGTAATTAACCTCGTAACCTGGGCGTAGCCCGTTTCTCGGATCCACCACTATATGTAAGCTAAGGGCCCGGCCCAATCAGGTGGGCTACACACGCGACATGGAAAAAAGTGAGCACAGACAGTAGATGCAGGTTGCGAAGAGGGAGGGCCTTGGCACGCACACGGGCGGAGTCCCGTCCCCTGCGCCGAGGAGCAGGAGCAGCAACACAACAACTGCCGGTTGCCACTTTTCTAAAAAAAAAAAACAGAAAAAGAAAGCAAAATGCCTCTGACCTCTGATCGCTCCTCTCATCAAAAAAAATACTAAAACAATTTTGCTATTACATGCTCCTTTTGACGAGGGCTACACTTTTTCCGTAAGGCCAAATAATTAGAAATACACACAATAACATGATATAAGATACTTATCATCAAACTAATGAAAAAAAATTTATCGACCCTTGAAGTTTAAATCGATGGTACTCATATATTTGTCCATCACCTGTTGCAACGCACGCACACTTTTCCTAATATTTTTAAAAATCGTAAAAAATAAATATATTAAAAAAAAAGATCGATTGGCTGGCGGTTCTCAGGTCATGCTAAATGAAATCTGTCGGTTCTCAGGTCATGCTAATTGAACTGGACCTACCAACAATGGAAGCCACTGAAAGGGTGAGTTCATTATTTCGTCACCAAGGCAAACATTTTTTTTTAGTGTTTCTTTTATTAATTTCTACGAGTACTATACAGATTATCTACGAAATGAATTTGGATGTAGTAATGAACAAATTGAAATTTATTGCCTTGTCTGGCAGACCATCAGGATGTATATATGTTTGATGTGATTCCATTACTGCATATTTTGTTGGAATATCAGTGACTGTTCTGATTACAGAACCTCATTGCTTGATGGCATTATGTGGAAATATTGGTCAATTCAGTTGGGAGAATGATGGACCTTTTATCTATGCTGAAATTTTCTGATCCAGTCCAGTACAAGATTTACATTTGTTTCCATCTGCGCGGCAAGCCAACAACAATTGCATTAGTGTCCTCTGCACTCAAGCTCCACCTGGCTGATATCAGTAGCACGGTTCAGCGCCACAACCCACTGGCTTCACGGTTCCAGTCGCACTTAAAGTTTTCAACCATTGCTACATGCTTCTGTGGGGTTTCCATCTTGTGAGGATTCGTCTCGACTGGAGTTTGTGGGTTTGTTAATGGGGTATGTCTGAACAATAGTACAGTTTCATACTTTCATCAACTACGAGTGTTTTGTATGCTTGCTAGTATCGTGTGAGACGTAAGAAAATGAATGAGGGGCTGAACTGATAGCATTACTGAGAAGCATGGAGAATGGACGACCCAACCTACCGAGTCCTGAAGATCAGTTAATAAGATTTGCATGATGCAGGCCTGGAACGATGAGTAGCCATCATCAGCAACATACAAATATCAAGAAAACATGGTAGAAGAAATGCAAGTGGTATCAACAAATACTGTTGCTGCCATTCGTCATCGAGGACTCATGGCACCTTCACCTTTTGGCTTTTTTAGCAACCCATAAGGGAGTGCCTGCAAGGCTTGTTCATTCTTTTATAATAAATGAAAAGAGTGTAACCTTTGAATCTTTAATTGTTCTTTTTTAATTTGGCTGTAGAATTCATTGTTCCGAATAAAATGTACTATGCACACTTATTTTTCTTTTTTTGAGATGAAGGTGCTATGAATATTCATGTTTCCTGAATATCAGTATACCTAGCAACTACGTACTCCTAAAATTATCCTATCAGATATGATGCTATCATGAGAGCTCTTTGAAAAATCTGAATTCGAAGGTCCACTGTTGAACCTGTGTTAACTCTTCAGGCTTCAGATTTGAAGCTGTGAGGGAAGTCCCTGGAAATCTCCTTCGAGGAGGTGTTGTAACATTTCACTGAAGCAAAGAAATTAGGCTAGGCCAACATTGTTGCAAAACTGTCATCCGTCATGTACTGCTGAAGTTTAACTGAGGAGAGATGGGGAGACCCAACTGCATGCAGCCGGTAGGGAACTAAGGGAAGGACAGGAAAGGGTTGGGGATAAGCTTGTGCAGCTTATTGCCGGACTCCCAAACAACCAAAATGATCAATAAGCAGGAAAACGTATGTGCAGGCATGGTTGGTTCTGCCGTGCAATGGAGATGATGCTTGATGCCTGCAGGAGTGGAAGGACTCTCGTTTGTAGTCCCAACAAATCATTCTACCTGTGCCAGCTCCTTCACGAATCCTCTGTCCGGCAAAGTCTCTATGCATGCGCCAAGAAGCAGGCCGGATGCCTCATTACGCAACATTCTTGGATTATTGCTGTACGGGAGAGAGAGGAGAACTATGAATAATACTAACTGAAACTTACTTCCACTAAAAGCGATCCAATCCAATCCTTCAAAACTGAAGGACCGAAACGGGCGACAAAAGAGGGGGGTGAATGGGAGCCTCAATCAAATTCTTTTTCGAATTAGATGACTTGTAGCTCTCACGACCCCTCGAGCAAAAGCACACACTACACGGTATGATCACGACCTTGGATGCAAGGTGGATGAGCTAGAGTTTGCTCTAGACTCACAGCGGATCAACCGAAAACCGAATCGAAACAAACACGCAAGAGACGAGAAGAAAACAGCCTGCAGTGATCGGACTCACCGACCGACTCACCGGGCGAAGTCCGGGTCCAGCGTCCGTCGAAAGGCCCGGCCGACGCCGCGCCCGGCCTCCTCTGCCAGACGCGACCGACCGACCGACCGTCAGCCTGGTCGCAGGCGTCCGTCGGAGCGTCCGGCCACCCCGACGCGCTGACAGCACAGGAGCCGCCCGTCAATCCTGGACGTGCGTCCGGTCGTGGCGTCCGTCACCCCCGACAGACGCTGCGAGCAGCACCCGCCGGGCGGCGACTCACCCCAAAATCGATTCAAACTCACTCAAATCGAAACCTCAGGTCACAAGAATTGAGCCATAGCATCTAGGCATGTGGGTGACCATTTCCCCTTGAAATTTCGAGATCGATGGAGTGAATCGAGAGAAATCGCGGATCACACGAAGAACACACCCAAAAGGTCACCTTGATCCAAAACTCGCCCC
Source organism: Hyparrhenia diplandra (assembly GCA_015847255.1). NCBI lineage: Eukaryota > Viridiplantae > Streptophyta > Magnoliopsida > Poales > Poaceae > Hyparrhenia > Hyparrhenia diplandra. The sequence goes on along the minus strand of JADLZK010010820.1, from coordinate 529,706 downwards.
GATCTACGTGCTCGTGAGGAATTAGCTCAAACCCTTCGGTGGAAATGATCCTCTCACGCCCTAGCACGAATCAACGCAAGAAAACGAGATCAAACGGTGCCAAAACGAAGAAATCACGAAGAGAAAAGAGGGGAGAGGATGAACTCGGGAAGAACAAGTGAAGAACTCAAAATCACAGCTCAAGAACAACAAAGAACACCGATCAATCGATCCAAACGTCACCCCGTGACAAAGCTAATCACAGCTAGCCCTTGCTCGCAAATCTTGGTACAAATCGGGTGGACCTCTCACACCTCGCCCAGAACCCTAATCGAAAAAATATGAAAATGAGAGGCAAGGGAGAATGAAGGGGTATGCCTCTCGCTAAATAGCCCCTATTCCCTCTCGCCTAAACTACCCCCTAGGATACATGAGTCGATTTTGTAACCCTAAGGCTATTTCCGCCGACTCGGTAATCTTCGATCCGACGGCCACCGCGCCTTCCTCACCGGTAGCCTTGCCCACGCATCTCCCCGATGCCGCCACGCGCCGCCCTTCCGTCCCGGCCGGAACACTTCGGGTTTTGAGGCGCAAACCCGCGAACCCCAGCGCCCCGTGGTTTTGAGGCACAAAACCACCAAAACCCGCCCGGGTTTTGAGGCCCAAACCACGAAAACCCGCTACCGATGGTTTTGAGGGCAAACCACCAAACCTCCTCGACACGCGTCACCGCCGTTTGAACGCCTCGAAGTCGCCAAGTCATCCGGAAGCTCCCCCTCGCCGTCCGCGCACGCCGCCTTGACTCGATCGACACGGTCCTCGCCACGCCCTTGCATCCGCCGATGTCCCGGATGTCAGCCACCACGGCTAGCCGCCCGCACCCCGTCCTCGGTCCAAGCCTCACGCCCGTCCTTCACCTCCACGGTCCGTCAGCCCGGCACGCCCTCCTGGCACCTTCACCTCTCCGTCAGCTACCATCTCCGAAGCTCCACACCCGCACAACACGAATCAAGAGATTCGCCTTCGACACACTCCACGTGTGCCGGTGAACCATAGCCGGGCAGAAAAGATAAAAGAAAAATAGAGAAAGAATGTTGAGTGTTGACAATCACTACATCAAAAACTAAACACATTTGAGACAAATCAACCATGTGTTCGCAAAAAACACTGTTTTCTTGATTCATCCGCCAATTCCTCTGTTCCTACATTATTGACAGGAACTCCAATAAACACTTTATATCCTTCGTTATAACTTGCTTTGGTTGCTTTGGTTGGGTCCAATCGTAGTGTAGCTACCTATTTAAGACAGGGATCTGGATGCTCGTGTCGGGCTTCCTCCTCGTCAGCACCAGTTACCTCATCATCCGACCGACTACGTTGCATAGATACGGATACGGATACGATACGCTGATACGGGCGATACGGGCGATACTCCGATACGCCATTTTTTCAAAAAATACGGATACGGGATACGCGAATATATATATTATATTTATATTTAAAAGAAGTAAAAATAAATTCACAATTAAAAAACCACTTAAAAGGTTATTAGAGTACTTGATTCCTTATTATTTTGCATTTCATCGCGTCTTCTGTTATTGGGGAGAGGTGGTCACCGAAGCTGCAGGAGTGCTCGCGCTCTCGCCGGCATCATGGTTGCGGGCGCCATGGCCGATGCCCGCACGCATGCCATCTTCGGCGCCATTCATCTTTGGCGCGCCGCTGTGACCAACAGGCCGGTCGGCATTGCCGTCGTGGAGAAGGTGGAGGACTTCATGGTGGGCCCGCTGCTGCCACTCTTCTTCGCCATGAACGCCTCCGCACGAACATCGCCAAGATCACCAGCACACCAGCGGCAGTGCTGCTGTTGGCGGCACGCTGGCTGCGGCGATCCTCAAGGTTAATTGTTTCCGCGGTGACCGTGGCCGGCGTGTTCGGGCATGCCGCTGCACGATGACATTTCCATCGGGCTGCTGCTCAACACAAAAGGAATCATCGAGCTCGTCATCCTCAACATCGGGAAGAACAAGATCATCAGCGACAAGTCATTCATGGTGCTGGTGTTCTTGACGATCACGACGCTGGTGACGCCGCTGATGGCCACGGTGGTTAAGCCTACGCGGAGGCTCATGTTCTACAAGCGGCGGACCATCGCGTGGCCGCAACCCAACGCTGAGTTCCACGTGCTGGCGTGTGTCCACATGCCCTGTAGATCTGCCAGCCTCGACTCTGGGCTGTGAATTGACGGAGAGAGGACAAGGTGGGCGTAGGAGCAGCAGCAAATGGACGTGTAAAATGCTCGGCTGGTAAGATGACACTTTGATTTGGTATCGAGTGAGTACTGCACAAAATCATGAAGCGACTCAACCTGAAGATATATAGATCAGATGGTAAAACCCATACTACAAACAAACAAGTAGATCAAAACTTTATGAGAAACAAACTTTACTCTTCTCGAGAATGAACAACCCTTCCCGGCCCTCTTATTTCCTACAAATTTGCATTGCCGAAACTCAAACAAACAGAGCACACTAGATCGATGCTTTTTGGCGGCAGATGAAGACACCGCTCGTAGCAGTGAGGGGTTTACGTGTCACACGATAGTGGATTGAATTAATTCAGCTCGGGTTCACCTTTCGTTTTAGGCAACACTGCACGTCTTGGTATCCCTCGACCTGGTAGCGGCCCAATGCAACTAAAACAATTGAATTGAAAGACACCCGTGCTTGACGTTGGTACAATAGCAAAGATCAAGTCTGGAGACCTAGTAGCGGCCCAATGCAACTAAAACAAGTGTGAGATTGAGCTAGATGGTGAGTTGTGTGGTGTCTTGCCACCACATGTATGAGTCACCGCCACCGCCAACATCTTGATATGCCTTACCATGTTACTGGCGAAGAAATCAGTGTGTTCTACGAGTGAAAGCTGAAACATGATATTTTAGTTTGCTCCAATATTTCAGAGTTACTCTATCTCCTCATATACTTATAGCTACACGATGGAAGTTTCTCTCGACATAGTTCGGCATGGGCTAGAAGTATATATATAATAGTCATGGGCACGGATTTAGGTTGTATCTCGTAGGCATTGAAACCATTGGAGGAGGTTATTCAACAACCAATTGATGATGCATCATTCATTTATCATGACTATACGCAAGAACCATCATGCATCAATGTCCGTTTGTGACGAGTGTTCAGTGGGCCTGGTACCCATGCGTTTGATATGAAGAGGTGAAGAACAAACACAACATGTGCTTTCGTTTGAGTGTCACATTTTTCAAACTCTCATGGTTACATAGTCTGAATTAAAAAACTGAGATTAAGTACTCAAGTAGCCAGTAAGAATTAGGTGACTTTTTATGGACAAGAGAAAATTGGCACCCAAATTTGAGCCAAAGCGAACTCAAACTATAAGGTGGTTCCCACACAACCATTTGAGCTTGGCTTATTGGTCTCTCCATCCCACATTGTAAGTCACTCCAGTAATTTTAGAGAGTCAAAGCATCTCAAGTCTGACTAAATTTATATGATAAGATAATGACATTTTAGGATGTCAACTAAGAATTATCGGATTCTTCATTAATTCTATTTTCATAGTATAACTATATAATGTCACAAATCTTTATAATTATCTATAATTTAAATATTTATAATTCTCTCTATAGTTTTGGTCAAACTTTGAGATGTTTTGGCAGTGGTGTTTCCTCTTCAATTCAAACACATTGCTCATACATATCCATGAAGCAAACCGAAGTTTCATTACTGAAGTCTGAATATGAGATGGAGTATGATGCTTGATGCTGGCCGGATCAAGAACAGAACGGCGTCCATTTCAAGTTTGTGCTGTTGTTTCAAATTAAAGTTCTCAAGTTATCAGTAGCTCGTCAGGTCATTTAGCTACTAGACGGCCTACTGCCACCATTGCACACATGCATGATCGATCGGTGCACATATTGACGCGGCCTCTAAAACAAATGCCTAGCAATTTATTTGTACTTGAGCGTCAAGGAGCAGAACCGAATCAATCGAAAGCACAGCTACCTGCATGCTGATGCAAATGCAAAATCTGAAACCTGCAAGAGTAGGAGGATGGGGATTTTTTTCAAAATTTATCCCTTTTTTAAAACAAATTTCAAATCTATCCCTAGTTTGAAACAATTTACACCGTATCCCTTTTTTTCGCGCCAAAACGCCAGAGGGCGCCGACATTTACACATGTCGCTTACGCGCATGCGCGATTTGCCCCCGCCATGCCGGGCGCTGCCGTTGACCGTTCTTTGGCGTGGAGGGCGGTTAAGGTCCCCGATGTAAGCCCTCGCGTGCGTATGACACGGCGGCGGCTCGGCGCGATATCGGCGGCGGGCCCGTTAGGTTCCTGTTTGGGCTTTTGGCAAAGAGCGCGTGGGTCCCCGCGGCGGTCGGCGCGCCAGCGTAAGCGCGACATCTATCTACCCGGCCCGATTTTTCTTTCTTCCTCTCTCTCTTTCTTTCCTTCTTCCTCGGCCGACCGGCCGTCCTCCCACCGCCGCCGGAGCTCCGCCCATGCCTCCTCCACCACCCGGCCGCCCGCGCCTCCTCCACCTCCACGCCCGACGCCCGCGCACCTCCTCCACCGCCCGGCGCGGCGGTTTGATGCGGCGGCCCCTAGAAAAGCGGCGGCGGCGAAGTGCCCGGCTCAGTAGCCGCGGCCGGCGGCACCCGCCCACCGGGTGGCGGACTAGGCGGAGGCCCCTTCTTCTCAAAACCGGGTTAGGTACTGGTTCTTGCTCTCCTCCTCCTCCTATTTATGGTTTAGGGTTATTATTTTGAAATTGTTGGTGATTGAAGCGTGAATTGTTACAATGTGGTTCGTGAGAATCGATTTAGGATTGGATTTGGCCGTGGATTTGGCATAGAGAACGCATTTGCATGAAAGTAGTTCATGGATGCATGCATGGAGGTTTAGGGTTTGATATTATTCCTATTTTCCAATGTGAAATTATAAGTGTTTGGCCTGTTTATTGATGCAATGTGGTACGTGGAATCGTTATAGCATATTATTTTGGTGTGGATTTCACGGTGAATAAAATTTTCACAAATGTAGTTCTTGGATGCATGGAGGTTGTTTTTGGATTTGAGCTATGATATTTTTTTTGGGCAAGTTCAAATGAGGATTTAATTGATTAGCTTCGCCAATGTATTATCTCTTTTTGGATAATATTAGTAACTAAATAATGCATTGTTTTGTATAACTATTTAATGCACTCTTGTTTACATGTATAGCTAAGTAGATAATACTAAGTAGTTAAGTCAATTTCTTGATTCAATCGTTAATTCATAGAAAGTGGATTTGATCTAATATTAGAACTACATAAATTTAGTTCATATATGCATGGAGGTGTTGAGTTTGTTTTTAATATAATTGGCAATATGGTTGTTTTACTTATAGCTTTTATTTCCTAATACTTTGTAGATGGACCGCTTAGTGCGCTTTTATAGTGGTGGAAAAGTTAGAGGGGATGGCAAGTTTGAGAACATGCATGAAGAAGTTCATTTCTTTGGTAGCCCTCCTAGCTTCGGTGGACTTGGTCGGCCATTGTCGTGACAAGTATGGATGGCCATTTAGCTTGAGAGGTCGATTTGACTCAGGGAAGGAACCACCACACTATGCAATGATGCCTTTGTCATGTGACGGTGATTGGAAGAACTTTGTAGAGGTTGTGAACCGTAGTAGTGTTCGGGCCGCTTGGAAGTTGTTGTGGAGAAGGTGATGAACCCCCGTTGTTGTCGCCGCGGCCGACAACGTGGATGAGGAGCCCATAGAGCACCTTACTCGGAGGAAGAGTTTGAACCGGTGTTGTTAGAGACAATGAGAATGCAAAGTGATGGTAGGTACGGAAGAGTGCGATGAGGAGGAGATTGGTGTTATGGAAGACATGTTTGTTGGATCGTGAGGACGATGGGGATTATAGAGATGAGCTCGCTTTTAGTGAAAGCAGCTCAAGAGGTGGTAGAGGACGAGTGTAGGTCGGAGCCTCAGTACGGAGGACGAAAAGCGATGAGTTTAGGGGATATTGCATCCCCGACGGGTCATTTAGAATGGAATACACCGATGTCGAGCTAAGTCGGTTGAGGGAGGTCCATGTTGAGGTACCCTCCGCACCAAACTTCATGGACATTAGTATGGTCGGTGAAGCGGTGTGTGACAATCGGGTCCTGCCTTTTTGTTGGACGATGAGGGGACCGAGAGCACGAGAAGAAGGAGGGCAGCTAGTACCCACAAAGGCTCTCACGTGCGTGAGGACACGAACATGCCGACATTGCTCCAACGGTGCCACAAGAGGCCCGGCAACACCGGTGTAGAGCGGCAAATACCGGCGGCGTGCCCCAATGTTAAAACAGTCTTCAATCGGATACTACATGACCTAGACTTTGTTCCCGTTGTGCATCCCGTGCAGGAGGACATTGTGCCGGACTTGGCACATTTGCAGGAGGGCAGTGAGGACCAATTCTGGGAGGAGGCTTCGAAGCTAGCAGATGAGGTTGATGCAAAGTACAACAAAGAGTGTGATGCCTATGTTTCAGGGTCTTCTACTAGCCCAAGCGACGAATATGCAACGGAGGATTCGCACACGCATCGAATCCTTACCATATGATGGCTACATTTCAGGGCCTCAGACGACGACTCCGGCCACGAATATCCGTAGAGGACCGACACGCCGGGACGAAGATACAGAGGATTGGGGCACGGACGGCGATTTCCTGAGGATTGGGGCACCTGACGAGGATTTGTGAAGTGCGACGCTCATTTGTTGCCATATGTATGGAACATTGTCTACTCTATTTGTAATGAACCATGTACGAAACTATGCTCTCTAGTAGGAGTATCTCTTGTTGTATTGAACCTTGCATCTCTACTTGTTGTATTGAACCATGTCATGTATCAACAATTATGTACGGTGTTGGTCATTGATTCTCCTTGAAGTACCAAGTGTTGTTCGTGGTTGAGTATAATGAACACAACGATGTAATGTGAGATTGAAATGCCAACACCTAGACATTACTTCCCATGCAACACATTTGTTCAAACCATAGAGAATGCGATCACTACAATAAGTTACAAAAAGTGGGTCACCCACAATTCTAGGGGTCCATGCATCATACTCTTTTGTGGTTAGAACAAAAGCTTTGCTAAGTCGGTAGGTTCGAAACAAAAGTGGGCCACTAATGCCTTCCTCATAGCGAAGTCATGGCCAGCCAAAAATCATCATCGCCCCTCCCGCATAAACCGACATTCCAATCATTGTAGTCGGAGTCATTCCAAACATCCTCATGGGCGTTCTCCCCGCTGGTCCACGCCCTGGCCTCGGCCCTCGCTACCCTTTGTCCCGACGCCCACGTTTTTTGCCATCGCCATCGTTACCCTCGCCCGCTTGTGCCGGGCGAAGGAACTATGACAAACAAACATGTCTACATTATAACAACCTTAATAAGTAGTGATATGTGAAAACAACTTTTCAAACAATAAGAAATGCTCACAAAGGTCGCGTATCAAAGCCCGTCGACGTTGAGCTTCATTTTCGAAAACCGCTCCATAACCTCACGATGCTCCCTCGTTTCATCCGCTTCGATGCGGTCGTAGTGTTCCTTGTTTTCCCCGCCAAGATCAATGAGCTCGTCGCCCATAAACTGTAGCTGGAAATAACTAATGTCCTTTCCTTTGGCTTTACAAAGAGTCTCTACCGAAGCTTCGTCCGTGTGTTACCCTCGGTGTTGCCACACCCCCTTCGCCTAACCGCTCTCTTCAGCTTTTGCCTCCTCACAATCATCCTTTTCTTCTCAAGGGGAATTGAACTTGGGAGTAAAACAGATTGGCCATTACCTCACCGCTACCGAGAAATCCTCCCAATCACAAGTCTTTCTAGCCTGAGTTAAACATACATAAACATTACCAAAGTTATGCATTCACATATTTAGATAAAGTAGCCTATGCAAGACACAAGTTCGTTATACTCACAAACAACTCATCCGCCCACCATAAGCATTGCCACAAAGTAGTAACCAATCCCAAACTCGGAGGGAACAACTCCTTCACGGGCCTTAATGCCGCACTTGCACTTCTTATCCGGAAGACCAAGGCATGGCCATGGCATGCGCCCATTGGAATACTCTTCTTGCAACCTCTCGTTAGGCCATGCGGGTTTTTGGTCCATAGTCATACTCCTCAAAGTCACAAGCCGGAAAAACCACTTACCAAATCGCTACCGACCACAACGATAGAAAGGAGTGAACAAACCCGGTCGGCTCGGAAGTTGGAGGAACGCCTTCTTGCCACAATGGCATGTAGGAGGATTGTGTAGACGGTGCTGTGCAGCATCAACCTTCTCCGCCTCATCTCGTGGGTTCGAGGCGGAGGCACCCACCGCATAAACCGATCATACGGGACGGTCTTCCAAGGGTCATATGGAAACAACAAGATGGAATGCTCCACCCGTTCTTGACCGTCCGATCCACTGATAAAAATTGCATCCTTCGCCCCACCCGCCTCGCCGAGGACCACACCGTAGGCGGGCAACAAAAAAAAGCACGTCCCCGCACAAAGGATGCCCGGATCGCTTCACTTTGGCCGGCCACCCACACCGACAAAGCGGCGTCGGCACGGTGATGGGAATGGACCGCTCCCATCATGGTCCTCCGGATGGTGCACAAAGTCCATGGTATCTAGCAAAAAGAAAACAAAGGTCACCTTTCTGCGAAAGATATGTGCAAACACAAACAACAAAGCACGGTTGAGTAAAAATATTATTAACAAATTATTTGAATTACATGACACCTAGCAAAATGTGTGCAAAAATAAAACATTAAGCACAATTACCCACATCCATGGACCAAAAACATGTAAATGCCTTCTTTTCACAATGAAGTAATCTACGTAGTAGCAAACATGATTTTCAAATTGCCATGAACAAAGAGTTCAATTAGGGTTTGGGAATACAGAGGGACAACATCTAAGCATGTCATTGCTAACAAATAAATATTACCACATCTAATTGCAAAATTGTATAGCTCAAGAATAAATAAACATCACAAACAAAATTTCCAATTTACCATGAACAATGAAATTAGTTAGGGTTTTGGGCTTTGAGAGCACAATTACAACTAAGCAAAAGAAGACTAACAAAGAAATTCAACCACAAATGAGCTAATCTCATGCAAAATGATGTGACTTAGGGTTAGGTTTGAAGTCCACAATTCCATCAAATGAAACCAAAATTGGCAAGCTAGATAACACAATTAGCAAGCTATAAAACATAAGCAAAGTCAACTAGCAAACAAAGTAGTCATTTGGAAGCATTTGGGGAGAAAAAAATGAGCTAACAAGCTTCCAAAGTACTTACATGGCGGGTCCCCTTCGGCCCTCCTCGAAAAGAAAGTGGGTGGGGAAGAGAGGGGGACAATCTGCTGGCAAAGATTTATACCATCTCGTCGCGCCGCATTGTTTGGCGCGACGTGCGTCTTTCTGCCTGGCCGAGGCCCAAACAGAACCCCTAACGGGCGGTCGCGCCGACGATTCCGGGCGCGACGCACGATCGCGCCACATTACGCACAAAGCGCCGACGAGGTGGGACCCACGCCACTCCACGCCAGCCCCGGTCAACGACACCGCGGACACCGTGGGGGGGCGCGCCGCGCCACATGCATAGGCGCCGACGTGTGTAAATGTCGCTACCACGCTTTGGCGCGACAAAAGGGATACCGGTGTAAATTGTTTCAAAACCGTGGATAGATTTGAAAATTGTTTTGAAAAAGGGCCAAATTTTGAAAAAACGCGGAGGATGGTCAGCGAAGAGGGTTTGGATGGACTGACCGGTCAACTGGGAAGCTGGGCTGGCGCCCAGCAAAAAATTGAAGAGAGGCATAGTAGTTACACGGGTTCGCCCCGCTAGAGAAACAAAAATAGGCCCGAACGGAAGGAAAAAGAGATAAGAGAGTCGTGGACAGAATTTAGGCCCCATGACATGTGAGAAGGCTTCTTATTGCAAACTACTTTTCAGACTTCTTTTGTAAACCTTTTTTGATAAATAACCTTTGAAACAATGTTTTGTAATCTATTTTAAAATGATTTTGAAGGATAAAATAAGATACTTTGGAATGATTTATTAGCGAATAAAGAAGTTATCCGAAAATTAGCGCAACGAGATTAAAATATATAGCCAAGCACACCCACATGAGTGTACCTTAGGATTATCTTAAAATTAAATAGACAAAAATAAATGAATATCTAAAGATTTATCATGAGTAGCATGCAAATCTTTCGTGCAAGTCATCCAAAACTCTTATGCATCATGCATGCATTTATCATGAGTGCACTCTGTAATAATCAGCTTATCAGTGTTATGTTTACGTGGCTAGTGTCGATGTCATGTTAGCTGAAGGAAATGAATGAAGAATGGCTGAACTGATGCCACTGCACAGATACAATCTACTACATGCATGGCCTCTCGCAAGCCATACTGACAGGCCAGACACTATATGAAACTTCAATACGAAGGACACTTATTAAGCAAACTACTGCATTGGGCCTTCCGCTTTTAATTTCAGCTTATTTGTGGTGGAGGAAGATGCTCAATAAGAAGTTTCCATCGTCTGTTGGAGTTTTGGTTTTCTTGAATAATTTGTCTTGATGAGTAATCTTGTCGATCAGAGATTCCAAAAAATAAAAAAAACATGAAATCTCGTCGATGAGAGCAACCTACCAACGCTACGTGTGTTTTTCGAGGTAAGATCCATGTGACAAATAGACTGTTTATTTACAGACAGATGTTGTTTATAAGTCCACCTACCACGCGCACATGTATATATGCATATGCGCGTACAGAACCACGCGTAACAGGCCCTAGCTAATAAGATAATACGACGCATAAAAGCTACCTAGACATACTCTTCGCTCCGATTAATTTCGAAATCGATTTAGGGTTCGTTCAGCACAGCTTCACCCACAGCTTCATAAGCTGTCCTGAACTTTTTGTTATCAAACGCTCTTTTCAAACCAACTTTATAGGTGAAGGTTTTTTTCTCTCCCCACGAAGGGATGAGTTAAGGCGAAGCTGAAAAATTAGCTTTTCACACATGTTTCTTAACTATGCATGAGGTCTTTGATGAAGCTGTTTTGTCAAACAGTTTTCCAAAACAGCTCAGCTTTACCAAACAAACTACTAATAAACTATCCCCTCCCCCAAAAAAGAAACAACTTCATGTCGAAGCATAGCTTGTGCCAAACAGGCTATTATTGTTTGGTCACTCACGCTGGTATGGACGGACGATGCAACCACGAACCACCGCACACCGTGTGGTTTTCCAGGTCAACAGAGTCGTCTGCCAAACCAACCCCATCAAAACATGAAAGCTAGCATACAGCCTCTTTAAGTAGAGCCCCGGCATGCATAGGAATGCATAGGAATCCTGTTGCCTGCAGCCAGACCAGACTCTTCAATGGCCGTCAAGGTTAAGGAAGTTGCGGCTTTATACTGCATCCTCTTTCCCTTCCTATGCATTGTGATCATCATCGTCCCCCATCTACTACAGCAGAATATATATCACATTATCAAGCACAAGGGGAGCAACGGCTCCTTCAAACTTCGCTTGGATACACTCCAATCCTTTGATATGGTCATGGAGCCAGATCCTTCTGTAAAGAGTTTTACCCGGCGCCAGCTCGCCGGCATGCCTCCTGACACGGAAGGGTTGCTCCTCATCCCACATGAGGTACATCTCTCCAGCAGTTTTAGCATTGGAAGAAGTGAAGATCTTGTGAGCAACTCGTCCTTTGCCGTCTCCTTCACCATGAGCAGCCTGTATCATCAGCCGTCGTCGTGGAACAAGACGACCAAACAGCTGAATGCTACGGGCCTATACTTCCTTGTCGTATCCGACCTGAATGCATATGGCATGGCGTCGCAGCTCGGTGCTGCTGGCACGCACACCGGCCTCTCCAACTCCACGGCTGGGGCAGCTCTTCTCCCTGGCGGTGCAAAAGTGTCGGTCGAGATCGGAACGCTGCATGACCTTCTGCTGGTGGCCCGTGTTACTATCACCGAGCCTGCTGCTGCTTCTTCGGCGGCATACACTGTGTGGATTGAGTACACCAATATATGGCAACGGTTATCAGTCTACGTCGCCGCAGGTGAAGGCAAAGAAAGACCGGATGAAGCCGTCGCCATCAAAAAGAAGGTCAGTTACAGGCTTACAGCGATTTTATCTACGAAACGGCCAGTTTCGGCCTGTTTTCATCTGTTGGGCAACTCATGCGGGTCAACTCCTGGAGCACTCAGGTGGAGAGCAATATTCCTTACCTGATGAACGTACTCATGGATTCTATCTACCTGGACAACTTTAATCTTAGCACAGTATATGCGTCACTGTTCATACTGTTAGCTGCCGTCGGGATTGTGGCCGCCTTGGCGTTGCTTGGTGTGGCACGCTACTTCAGGACACAGCAGAGGAGGTGGAAGAAGGAGCAGGACAAGCTTGCCATGGTCATGCAAAGCCTCCCCGGGGTGCCGACGCAGATCGACTTCGCCGACATCAGCAAGGCCACCGCCAACTTCCACGAGACGATGAGGCTGGGGAAAGGCGGTTTTAGCTCCGTCTACAGGTGTAGGCTTCCCCTTGCTCCTCCCACCACTGGGGTTGCTTCCGGTTCGGTACGAGCAGCAGCAGCAGCACGACGGAGGTTGCCATCAAGAAGTTCACGCCGCGGCCCAGGAACAGCGCTATGAGGACTTCCTTGCCGAGGTCAGCATCATCAACCGTTTGCGCCACAAGAACGTCGTCCCCACTCGTCGGTGAGTGCCTACCTATTACACCATCAGCAATTTATTATTTTGTCACTAATATGCTACTTACCCTATTCCAAATTATAAGTCGCTTTAAATTTTTAGTACATTCATTTTGCTATTTAGATATAATAACATATGATTAGATATATAGTAAAATGGATAAATCAAACATGTCGATGCAACTTATATTTTAGAAAGGATGGAGTACCAAAATGCACCTTTTGTAGCCTCATATATACATTATGTGAATATATATAGGAATTTATTATTAAGTTCTTTTTGTGGATGGAGCTTGCTGCGAAAAAATAAAATTAAATTGATCGTAATCTATATGGGCACCTCCGTTATTAATGGCTACAAAAGGTCTGATCCCAGCAGTAGAAAATTGTAAAGCCCTGGGCAGGCAAGATCTGATCCCCGCGGTAGAAAATTGTAAAACAAATAGTGACCTATATATAAAATGTCGTGCCATGTGCTATATACTTCCTCCATTTTTATTCACCTGTCGTATTTGCTTTCAACTCTTTCACCAAGCCTGTTCAAAAATATAAACGACAATTATATATACTACCAAAAAATATAGTATGCATTATCGATCAAAATATATTTCATAGTGGATTCATGTAAAGAAGTTTGGTATTGTTGATGTTGTTATATATTCTGTAAGTTTGATCAAAGTTAAACAGGTTTGGCTTAAGATATAGTATAAAAAGCACATCATGTAAACAAATAATCGGAGGAAGCGCTACTTCGGTTTTGGTGGGCAAAGGGAGAATCAATACCATAATATATATATATAGACAGGTCTCGATATGGCAGCACGCGTGACTGGTTCAAATGAACAAGTGGACTCCACACGCTAGCTCCACCATGCATGCGCCTTTCAATTATTCTGCAAATTTTTGGAGTATTTTGTAAGAAAAGTTCATATATCCCCAGCCTTGGGATATGTAAAAGTGTGGCCAGAGTAGGTAGGTTATGCTGGCCCTGCTAATTAACTAGTCGTCACGCGCTTTGAACCGTCGTGCTATTTGGAAAGCAGTCTCTTTTGGTTTTAAAATTATTAATTGCAATCAATGTTCACCTAAACATCCCTTATAGCAATACACGCACAGACGTGATTTCGAAAAAAAAAAAAGTTCACCTAGACACTAAACGGCAGTCATTCGGGTGACCCCTGGACTATCGAGTACGATGTGTACATGGGCTTCACAGTTTGTACTGTAGCAATAAAATTCTCCAAAAATAAGTCTGATTTCTCAACCTCATGCATGTTGTCAACCAAATATTACATGTTACTATATTAATTGAATGTTAAATAGACCAAATATGTAGTCAGATTTTCCTACTGCCTATTCATACAAATAATAAGTTTGATTTCTCAACCTCATGCATGTTTTAATATTTCAGGCTGGTCTTACAACAAAGGAGAGCCCCTGCTTATCTACGAGTACATGAGCAACGGCAGCCTGGATCAACATCTCTTCCGGGGAGGTGGCAACGGAGAAGAGCACGACGAACAACAAGGCACGTCCATTCAGCAATGGGGCACCCGTTACAGCATCGCAAGAGACATAGCCACCGGCCTGCACTACGTTCATCACGAGCATGAGCCAATGGTGCTGCACCGTGACATCAAGGCGAGCAACATTATGCTCGACTCCAACTTCCGCGCCCGTCTCGGCGACTTCGGTATCGCCTGCACGGTTGCTGCTGACAGAAGCTCCGTCACTGGCGTCGCCGGCACCTGGGGCTATATAGCGCCGGACTACGCCATGAGTCACAGGGCCACACGCCAGGCTGACATCTTTGCATTTGGGGTGCTCATCCTGAGCTGGTTACGGGAAGGAAGAACAGGGAGGTTCCACCTGAGGATGGCCACATCTCTGATTGGGTCTGGCGTCTTCACGGCGAGGGGAAGCTGCTCGAGGCCATGGATCACCATCAGCAGGAAGTCGACCTAGAAGAGGCTGAACGTCTACTGCTCCTTGGCTTGGCTTGCACTAACCCCAACCCATCCGATCGTCCGAGCATGGCGGAGGCAGTGCAGGTCATCTCCAAGTTGGCGTCGCCGCCCAACGTGCCTGCTGAGAAGCCAGCGTTCGTGTGGCCGCCCAAAGAGTGGCGTTCACTCGACTCTGATTATTTCACAACAGAGACTACTAATCTGGAGGGATCTCGGTCAGCAGGGTCGAGCTCGAGACCGTCCTGATAGACCAGCCGCCCCAGGAGATCAATAGCACAACGTTCTTTAGTGTGTAATCGACATTGTAAGTACAATGCCACATGCAGGATACATCTGTTCTTCAATGGCCTCGCTGAATGCACGTAGTATTTGGACCTCACATGTATTTGTGTTCCTTTGGACGATCTTTTCGTTGGAATAATGTAAACCCATGGACCATCGGTCCACCAAACCTAGCTAGGCTCCCCCATCGTGCCTTCATGTACTCACTCATTATTGTCATTGATTAAGGTATCAATGAGATGGTTCGCTCCTATGACCTCTCCTTGTTTCGCAAACAACTACTGCTGCTCCTGATTAAAACTTGCCAAACAGATATCACCGATATTGTTATCTTCTGTTGTGGGAAGAGGATGAAAAAAACAGCCCCCCGCGCCGCCTCCTCACAGGCGGCTCGGGCGGCAACCCCAGCCGCGCCGCCCCCTCCAACCCCTCTCCTGCCACACCGCCTCCGGAGTTGGCCGCCGGCAAGGCCACGCAACCGGCTAGGATGGTGGCGGCGGGGCTTGGCTTTTCCTTGCAGGTGGTGTGGCGGTGCAGATGCGCTGGCTCGTCGGCGGGCACCGCCCGCCCTTTCGCGCGGGGACTCGGCAAGGCCGCATGGGAAGCCAAGGCGGCGCCGGCCGAGGGCCGGCGGTGGGTGGCGGCGAAGCTTCCCAACCTCCGTCGCGCGCTACCCCCAACCCACACCCCCCTCCCCGGCCATAGGCGGCCGGATCCGGCAGCCCGTGGATTGGGGCGGCGGTGGAGTTGTGGCATGGCCGGGGCAGCGTGGTGGCGGCGAGCCTTCCGACCCTCCACCCCCCACACTGGTGGAGCCCGCATGGGGTGACCGGGCACCGCCTCCTCGCCATTCGTGGTCGGATCCGGGGCCCCATGGGCTAGGACGGCGCCACCGCCGATGGCGACGGTCTTAAATTCGCCGCATCCGGCCCTCTTCTTGACGGATTTGGTGTGGCGAACGTGTCGACGGGTGGGGCTCGTGCGGGCGTTGGGGACGTTCCTCCTCTTTACCGCCCCCCGGCGGCCTTAGCCGGTACGTCGCTGGGCCATGGGAAGCGGTCAAGACGAAGGCATCGGTGTCGGCACGCAAAGAGGTGGATGCGCGTGAGCGACGGGCGAAAGCCGGCTCTTCGGTATGTCGCCTGCCGCTGGGGTGGCTGGCGCAGCCGCGATTCGCGGTGTGCAGCCGGGCGTGCCGATGCCCCTTTGGGCGAGGTTTCAGCAGGATGACTGGTAACGACAACGGTGACTTCTTGCCGGGGTCCGAATCGAGGTCGACGACGAAGCTGGGCTATCTAGAGGTAAAGCCCGCGACGGCGACGCCCGCGGGCGCCGTTTCCACCTCGCTGGGGGCGCCGTGTTCTAGTTTCCACCGGTGAGAACACGGTCCGCTTTGACGAAGCGATGGCGGCGCATCGCGGCGTCGTGAACCTTCCCCGGCGGCATCGCTGTGGTTTTTTCGCCCCGGCTCTAGTCTGTGCGAGAGGCCATGCTCGAAAAGTCGGAGCTTCGCTTGCGCTTCGCTTAGCGCTGGGCAACGATGACCTTCCGTACCTCGCGAAAAGCTTCGGTCTTGTTTTCCTTTTGGGTCATCGTTTCTTTGTTGTATCACGTGGTTTTTTGGCCCGGTTTTCCTTATAAACCGGGTCAATTCTCCTCTTCTTATTAATATATGCCGAACACTCGTCCCCTGGATCTTTCAAAAAAAAAAAAAAGGCAGATATCACCCGCAGCCCACCACTGAAATTGCACCAGGTGACGAGGATAAGATTTTTTTTTTATTTTAATATTTTTTATTTAATATTTTTATAATCGCGCTAGAAAAATATTTGCACACCATAGCCCCTTTGGTCACGCCAGCATGTGGCGTGACAGTACCACTTTGTCGCACCACATGCACTGGTGCGACAGGGAGCGTGACCGTGGCTGGCGTGGCACACAACGGGTCCCACATTGTTGCACCATCGACTCTGGCGTGACAACCGCCGCGCCATAGAACCTGGCGCGACAGGGCGATTTTAGGGTTTGGCCGGGCCTGACCCTTTTCTTTTCGCTTCCCTTCTTTCTGTTCCTCCTTTCTGCTGGGCAATGGAAACATCTCTTCTTGCCAAATGAAAACATCTCTTCTTGCCAAATGACTCTTAAACAAGGCAATGGAACCAGCATGCCAAGTGATGTGTTACATCTAAAGTAGACACTTTTGGTAGCCATTTTACCGCTTCTGCTGGGCAATGGAAACATCTCTTCTTGCCAAATGAAAACATCTCTTCTTGCCAAATGACTCTTAAACAAGGCAGTGTGGAACCAGCTTGCCAAGTGATGTGGATTACAATAGTATTTTGGTTCCGTCCAATACGTCAGTGTTTCTTGTCACTACAACAACGGTACCTAAGTTGCATGTGTGTTTATTGGATTATGTGTTTGCACTCTCCTTCAACATTTTGGAAAGACACACCCTAGTCATCGTAAATGATATGAGTACATATATAATAGTCACCAGTATCGATCTGATAGCTTGTAATAA
This sequence comes from Hyparrhenia diplandra, assembly GCA_015847255.1. Taxonomy (NCBI): domain Eukaryota; kingdom Viridiplantae; phylum Streptophyta; class Magnoliopsida; order Poales; family Poaceae; genus Hyparrhenia; species Hyparrhenia diplandra. Next base: position 512,135 of record JADLZK010010820.1, on the reverse strand, counting down.
GCGGCGAACTGCTATGTGCAAGTCATTCAAAACAGTTCAAGTATCATTTGTTTATCATTTCTCTACGTGTCTACGTGCCATTCAAAAAAACTTGATCAGACCTTACCCGCCAGTACATTGGGTCCAGTTCAGGCCATGATTATATTTACACTTCGTAGCCCGATCTCATCCAAAATAAAAATAAATCCTAACTCGAAATGCAAAAATTTGAAACATACCTCGACTTGATCCGCTTGTGCGTCAGGTTAGGCTCAGGTAAAAAGAAATTTGATCCGATCATATTCTCAACTTGACCCCAACTCAACCTATCCAGACGTTTGATCAGATCGTCTGTGTTGTGCTGTTAGATTGCTGGTAGCAGTGTCTCAAGAATCCCATATGGCGCCATGGAATGAAGTGAGGAGCACTGGACGAGCAAGGGTTCTTCCGTCCCTCGCTTCCTCACCTGATGCTCAAGTTAATCGTCCCTCGCTTCCTCACCTAATGCTCAGTTTAATCACAGTGTCACTCTTAGATTGTGTTGTCACTTATTTGGATATGTTACAAGTTTGTCCATGATGAGATGGATAGATAGCTAAAGCAGAATATTTGCAGGTTTCAATTATCAATCACAGTGTTACTCAAGATTTTTCCAAAAGATTGGCAACATTCAGCATGAACAATCATTAGCCACATTAGCAACCAGTCTAGAACTAATTAAGGGATGGTTGTCGGGATCGGGCTCGTGACATCGCAATGCACGACCTCTTGGTCAGTCAACCACTCAGTTTCTTGTTGTTTGCTCCACTGATGGCCCTCCAGCGCACCCGTCGCAGCAAAAGCCCAGCACAAGCCGCAGCCACCTAGTGTTTGACTGTATCCTGCAGGCACCGCCGGCGTTTGCAGCTGTTGGTGTGCCAGTTGTCGAAGATCGGCAGCAGGAGGCTCCTAATGCTGCGGCTAATTTTCACATGCCAAGCAGTGAGGTTGGCAGTTCATATGTGTGTTCATTGAAAAATGTATTTTTCTACTGCAGTCATGGCTGGGTCTGGCAATCCCGATGAGACCATGTACATTCATCACTTCTTGTCACTTATCTCAACATGGTTTTTTGGTTTCCTCTAATATTTCAGAGTTTCTACCTCAACTCCTTACCAAAGAAACATAGTTATGATATCTCCTACAACATTTTTTTCAATGGCATTCTAGACATGGGTGCAGGACTATATATATATTATAACCATGCAACGTTCGTGCAAGTCATTAGAGGCACACCTCATGCGTGTCATTTATTTATCATGAGTGAACTCTGATCCGATCCAAAATTACCAATGTGCAATCCAGCAGTGTTTCCATTGCCTGATGCTGCATGATGTGTGCCCAATGAAATAAATTGAAGAGGTTGAACCCCAATGGCACTCTGTGTCTGTGTGATTTAGTTTTAAGTCTTGTCATGTTTTTGTCGGTCATCGTCACGCGTGTGGTGTGTATGGCTGCAACGGCTGAAGTCAAATTCTCCTGTTAGAAGGCTATCAAGTATGAACTGAAAAGGAACAGGCATTTGGTGTTTCCTCTTCAGTTGTGGTACATGGCTATTCAGCATTACTACTAGTTGGACTTGCTGGCCAGCCCAGATAACACATCACTCACTATTATTGAGGCATGAAGAAGTCACACCGACCAAAGTCATTTTCTGACAAGCGCAGTTGCCACTTCGTCTGAGGGACCAATTCAGTCGTTGCCTCTTTTTTAATTGATTCAACCTATCGAGCGAATGGACACATCATCTCAATGCTTTTAGGGATAGATTGTTGGGTTGGGTTAGGACTATAGTTATTAGTTGGATTAAAAATTGGCTCAAATTCCCTAAGGTTAGCTGTTGGTTAACAACTAGTTAAAGGTCTGGCTGAAAAATAGCCTCGTGCACAGCAGGAAGCTTGTGTGCTGGTAGACATGTGTGCGGCGAAAAAAATGTAACTTTGCCATCATCAAATTTGGACTTTGCTCTTTTGTAGTCCAGTAAAAAGGGATTCAAATATTTTTATTTTTCCAAAGAGATAAGGTTTAGAGTGAAATATATGTCATGGGTCCTTCAATTTTTTCCCCACCGCTCATCTGGGTCCATGAACTTTTGTTTTGTTCATCTGGGTACATGAAATTTTCTCAACTGCTCATTTGGTTCTAAAACTGTTCATGGGTCCTCCTTACACACGCACGGACAAGAGTCGCCATCATTATTCAGTTCGGCGAGCTAAGAAAGCATCGCCGAATGGCAACCAATGCATCATCACTGTGCTTGACAGAACATGAAACAACTACGGTTTGAGAAAACAAGTAGAGTTGAATAGAAGTTAAAGGAGTATCTTGTGTACTTAATTGTGTGTTGTCAATTATTGGTCTAACTTTTTACCAAATTAAAGTAGTTTCACTAAAAAGTATAATAAATGTATAGGATTGGTTCAATCCGCAGCTAGCAAACAACAAACCAAAAAGCATGCCTAAGAGATGTCATATTTGTCAAAAAAAAAAAAAACCAATGAACAAAAAAGTACTAAAACACCCTTAATTTTCGGATAATCATGTGGTGATCCATAATGAAATCATTAGATGCCTTTCTAAGCACTGATTTTGATTTGTCACAAGTTTGTCCAGGATGGGATGAATAAAGTTTTCAGTTATCAATCACAATGTCACTCTTGGAGGCAACCTCAAAATTTTTACAAAAGATTTGCAACATTCAGTTCAATCTCAAGATTTTACAAAAGATTTGCAACATTCAGCTCGACGAATAATCATCAGCCACACCAGCAACCAGACAAAATTGAACAAAAGGGATGGATGTCAGCCGCTGGCTCGCGGCATCGCAATGCACCATTTCCTGGTCCGTCTGCCGCATTCTCATTGTTCGCCACGCGGTGGCTCTCCAGAGCGCCCGTCGCAGCAAATGCCTAGCACAAGCGCGCAATGCTTGACTGGATCCCGCGGCCACAACTGGTGTTTGCGTCTCTTGGCTGCTAATCAGCCTGCTATCGCTCGCGCTAATTTTCACAGGGCAAGCTGTGAGGTTGACCGTTCACATGTGTATTCATTGAAAAATGTATTTTTCTATTGGGGTCATGGCTGGGTTAGGCGACCCGATTCCTCACTGCTTGTCACTTGTCTCAGCATGCTTTCTTGGTTTCCTCTCATATTTCAGAATTTCTACCTCAACTCCTTAGCAAAGAAACAAAGTTGTCATATCTCCTAAAACATTTTTCAATGGCACTCTAGACATGGGGTAGGAGTATATATAATAGACATTAATATTGATTTAAGTTGTAAATGGTAATCATGCAAAGCGTTGGTGCAAGTCATCCATAACAACACAACTGCTCATTGTGTGTCATTTATTTATCATGACTCATGAGTGCACTCTGATCGGATCCGAAATTACCAATGTGCAATCCAGCAGCGTTTCCATTGCCTGATGATGCATGATGTGTGTGCCGAAGGAAATAAATTGAAGAGGCTGAACCCAGTGGCACTCTGTGTCTATGTGTGCTTTAGTTTTGAGTCTTGTCATGTTTTTGTCGGTCAAGGTCACGCGTGTGGTGTGTATGGCTGCAACGGCTGAGGTCAAACTCTCCTGTTAGAAGGCTATCAAGTATGAACTAAAAAGGAACAGGCATTTGGTGTTTCCTCTTCAGTTGTGGTACATGGCTATACAGCATTACTACCAGTTGGACTTGCTGACCAGCCCAGGTAACACAGCACTCACTATTATTGAGGCATGAAGAAGTCACACCGACCAAATTCATTTTCTGACAAGCGCAGTTGCCACTTCGTCTGGAGGGACCAATTCAGTCGTGGCCTCTTTTTAATTGATTCAACCTAGCGAGCGAATGGACACATATCATCTCAATGCTTTTAGGGCTAGATTGTTGGGATGGGTTAGGACTATAGTTATTAGTTGGATTACAAATTGGCTCAAATTCCCTAAGGTTAGCTGTTGGTTAACAACCAGTTAAAGGTCTGGCTGAAAAAATAGCCTAGCTTATTACCTTGTGTTTGGATGCACTACACTGACTTTAGCTGATTTTTAACTAGCTAGTAATTAGCTATTATATCCAGACAAGCTCTTGGTCCCATACTGGAGAACTTAACAAGAGGAGCTAATGCACCCAAATTATGCCGTCCCACCCAATGTTTGGCATTCCGCCATGACGGCACAGGCACAGCAGGAAGCTCGTGTGCTGGTAGCCATGTGTGCGGCCAAACATTTGGAATTTTGCCATCATCAAATTGGACTTCGCTCTTTCGTAGTCCGGTAAAAAGGGATTTGAATATTTTTATTTTTCCAAAGAGATAAGGTTTAACTATGTACAGGTAGGGGTGAAGCGGAGATGATAGTTTGGTCCTCCTTGCACACGCACGGACAAGAGTAGTCATCATTATTCAGTTCGGCGAGCTAAGAAAGCATCGCCCGAATGGCAACCAATGCATCATCACTGCACTTGACAGAACATGAAACAACTACTGTTTGAGAAAACAAAAGTAGAGTAGAATAGAAGTTAAAGGAGTATCTTGTGTACTTAATTGTGTGTTGCCAATTATTGGTCTGCGCCCTTTATTTTCATGAGGGCGGCATTGTCTTTCTCGTACTGGATATTTGGATTAAAGTCCACTTAAACCTTAAACCAAATTTCTAGCTTTTTCCCAAAATAAAGTAGTTTCACTAAAAAAAAAAATATCATAAATGGTTCAATCCGCAGCTAGCAAGCAACAAACCAAAAGCATGCCAAAGAGATGTCATATTTGTCAAAAAAAAAACGAATTAACAAAAAGCACTAATACACCCTTAATTTTTTTGGATAACAGCTAATCATGTGGTGATCCATAATGAAATCATTAGATGACTTTCTAAGCACTGATTTTGATTTGTCACAATTTTGTCCAGGATGGGATGGATAAAGATTTCGATTATCAATTGCAGTGTCACTCTTGGAGGCAACCTCAAGATTTTTACAAAAGATTTGCAACATTCAGTTCAACCTCTAGATTTCAATTTACAAAAGATTTGCAACATTCAGTTCGACGAATAATCATCAGCCACACCAGCAACTAGACAAAAATCGAACTAAGGGGATGGACGTCAGCCGCAGGCTCGCGACATCGCAATGCACCAATTCCTGGTCCGTCCGCCGCATTCCCATTGTTCGCCCCTCTGATGGCGTCGTGGCTCTCCAGAGCGCCCGTCGCAGCAAATGCCCAGCACAAGCCGCAGCCACTTAGCTAGTGCTTGAATGGACCTTGCGGGCACAACTGGTGTTTGCATCTCTTGGCTGCTAATCAGCCTGCTATCGTTGCGCCTATTTTTCACACAGCAAGCTGTGAGGTTCGCCGTTCACATGTGTATTCATTGAAAAATGTATTTTTCTATTGGGGTCATGGCTGGGTTAGGCGACCCCGATTCCCTGGCATGGTTTCTTGGTTTCCTCTCTTTTTTCAGAATTTCTACCTCAATTCCTTAGCAAAGAAACAAAGTTGTCATATCTCCTAAAACATTTTTCAATGGCACTCTAGACATGGGGTAGGAGTATATATAATAGACACTACTGAGGCGCCGCCTCTACCAAGCGCTAAAAGCGCCAGTAGCAGCCCCTCGGTGAAAATTTAAACGGGAAGAGGGTTCACCGAGAGCTCAAAAAAGGCCCCTCGGTGAAACCACTATCAAACCGCACCGAGGGCTCGCCCCCACTCACTAAACCCCCACGCCACGCCGACAGCGCTTGCCACCGCCGACGCCAAGTTCAGCGAGAGACCCTCCCCCTCCTCGCCAAAGGTAGGTACTTCACCGAGGGCCACCTTAACCACGCCTCGGTGAAGATTAATTTCAAAAAACTTTAAAACAATATCTACCGAGCGCCTTGTCGGCGGGCGCCCGGTAGACTCACAATTTAAAAACCCCGACACCAGCCTACCGAGGGCCGGCTCATCCACGCACTCGGTGTAACTATGGTCGCTTTCACAGAGGGCCACGGCCCGCCGGTGAATCGACCATAGTTACACCGAAGCGCTGGTTTCACCGAGCACCGGTTTCACCGAAGCGCTACCATCGGGTATACCCGGGTGGTTCGCCCTGTCCTCGGGGGTCCGCCGCCATTCCCTCGGGTCCTCGCTGCAAGCCTCCCTCCGCCGCCACCACCCGATGTGAGTGGTCGCCTATGTGTGGACGCGCCGGGCCGGGGCTCCCATTCAGACTTCGCCAGTCCCCGCCAGCGGCTGAGGTGGGCGTGTCCATGTCGCCGGCGCTGCATCCCGAGGTGGAGGGCTTGCCGAGGACGCCGACGAGGATGTGGATGAGGATGATGTGGCCGCTGCGGCTATGACACCGGGCAAACCGGGCCGACGCCGCCCGCCGCGCGTGGCGCGTTCGCCGGGTCATCATCCCTCTCCCCATGCGGTCCCCTTCCACCCGGGGCAGCCGCCCGGGCCTAAGAAGGCTAGGCGTGGGGCGGCCGCCGCCGACCGACGACGACCGCCCCCGCGCCCCGCGCCCTTCGCACCTCGACACGCCGCCGCACTTCTTCGCAACACCTCCGCCGTAGGGGCGGGTCCACGACACGAGGAGCAGCCACCATCGAGGGTGTCCCGCCGGAGGACCGGCTGGGTACGCGCGCGCCGGCGGGCGGCGACGCTGCATAGGCCGCGATGCCCCGCTGACACCGCAACCCGCACGGGGCGCGCACAGCCGTCCCGCCTGCAGCAGCCGAGAGGGTCTCGCATTTCAGCGCGCTTTGACCGCGGGCGGCCGCCCGTACCTCGCCGCCGACGGCTTTCAGACTGCGCAGGGTCGCCGCCACCGCGCCGATGGATGTAGGCCGCACCCAGCGGGCGCCATCCGTACCACCGAGCTTGCGTGACGATGCTTCAACCGCCTGCTGCGGCCACGTTTCAACCCTGCCGCCGGAGCCTCGCTGTTCGGGCAGAAAGGGGAGGACAACGGGCAAGAGATTGCAAGCGCATGCGCGGCTTGTGGCCCTCCTGCACCCGTGAGCCGGCCGCAGGGACACCTTCGAGGGCCGCGACGCTTCGACGCGCCCCGGGCCCAGCCGCACCGAGGCCGTTGGACCCCACTACGCCGCCTCCTCGTATCCAGCAGCCATCGCCGCCGCCAACAACTCAGGTTGCTTCGTAGCTTCAGCATCCTAGGTGCCCTCGCTGACCTTGCAATGTTCCAAGACCTGGAGAGCCCGCCTCGGGATTTTGATCCCATGCTCGCCGAGGTGGAGGCGTCCGTGGTGACCCGTGTGGTGTCTCCGCCCCGTGAGGATGGTGGGCGAAAGCGCCATTCCGCGATCCAAATCCGAAAGGCAGGCGGGCGAGCGCCCTCGCCAAGTCGCTCGCTAGCTACCATTCTTGCTCTAGCTCTTTGTCGCACAATTAGTTTTCCTTCCGAGTACAACCCTCTAAGTGCCACCGCTCGAGCCGGTGCCATTTCTATAATGGTGTCGCCTAATGGGTTTCCGGGCAGCTCGCTAAGGAATCCCATTAGGATGTAATTTAAACATTCCCACTTCTTAATGCAATACGTGCCAATGGTGGTTCTTCAATCTAGACGCTGGGGGAATATACATGTTCCGCAAAAGTTCATAATAGTTCGAGTGGTGGTTCTTCTTCAATCTAGATCGAGTGGTTTGCACTAATATATATCAGCAAAGCACTAATATATATCAGCAAAGCACTAATATTGAATGCCTGGGGGAATATATATGTTGCGCAAAAGTTTGAATACTTAATACATTTTAACAAAACACTAATATTGTCGCTCGATCTCTCCGTTTTTTATTTTCGCAACCGTGCAGTTCATTTCTGTGAAGCGCTGGGGGAATATATATGTTGCGCAAAAGTTGAGCTTAAGCTCAATAAGCAGTTTCAAAGAGGGGCCATAGTCTGTTGATATTTTCATTTTCATGAATAATCATGTCTTGAGTAATCTTGTCAATAAGAGCATATATCCTACCCTACGTGTGTTGTTCGAGGTAAGAGCCATGTGACAAATGGACAGCCCACGTGTGACACGCACTGGAAATGCTAGGTAGAATACTGCGTTGTTGCCGTGTTGTTGGAAGATCGAGCGAGACCGTCACGTAGAGAACCACGCGTAACGGGTCCTAGACGCGTAAAAGCTAGACACGCGCATGGTTCGATCGATTAATTTGGAGATCGATTTATTGTTTGTTCACTCACACGTACGCTGGTATGGACGGACGATGCAAACCACCGGGCATCTTGTGGCTTTTGAGGTCAATGCCACACCAACCCCAAGCTCTTTAAGTAGAGCGCTGGCATGCATGCACAAGAATGCAGACCACACTCTTGCAATGGCCTTCAAGGTTAAGGTAGTTTTAGCTGTACTCTGCATCCTCTTGCCCTACTTATCCATTGCGATCATCATGTCCATGTCCCCACTACTACAAAAGCGAATGTATCGCACTATCAAGCAGAAGGGGGTCAACGACTCCTTGAAGCTGCGCTTGAATACACTCCAATTCTATGACATGGTCATAGAACCATCATCAGATTCTTCTTCTCTCAAGAGTTTTACCCGGCGCGAGCTCGACGGCATGCCTCCTGACACGGCAGGCTTGCTCCTCATCCCACATAAGGTACATCTCAGAAGCCGTTTTCCCATGGGAAGCGATGATCTTGTGAGCATGTCGTCCTTTGCCGTCTCTCCTTCACCATGAGCAGCAGCTTGTATCATCAGCCGTCGTCGACGACGACCAGACAGCTCAATGCTACGGGCCTAGACTTCCTCGTCCTACCCGGCTTGGATGCATCTGGAAGCGGGGAACTGACAACGCCGCATGCGCAGCTGGCTGCTGCCGGGGCCGGCACGCGCACCCACTCCAACTCCACCGCCGGGGCAGCCCGCTTCCCTGGCGGTGCCAATGTCTCCGTCGAGATTGGAAGCCTGCTGCTGCATGACGACCTTCTGGTGGCCCGTGTTACTATCACGGAGCCGCCTGCAGCAGCGACGTACACTGTGTGGATTGAGTACGCCCATATGTGGCAATGCTTATCAGTCTACGTCGCCGCTGGTGAAGCCGCAGAAAGACCGGATGAAGCGGTCGCCATCAAGAGGAAGGTAAGCTACAGTGATGCAAGCTACGGCACCGCCAGTTTCGGCCTGGTTTCAACTGTTGGGCAACTCATGCGGGTCAACTCCTGGAGCAGCGAGGCCGAGGCCAATCCTTACCAGCTTATCAACTTACTCGTGGGTTCTGCCAAGACTCTTGGCGCCGTATTTGCGTCACTGATTGTACTATTAGCTGCCGTCGCGGTTGTGGCCGCTGCCGCCATGGCGGGTCTTGGTGTGGCACGCTACTTCAAGGCACAGCAGAGGAGGTGGAAGCAGGAGCACGACAAGCTTGCCATGATCATGCAAAGCCTCCCCGGGGTGCCTATGCGGGTCGACTTCGCCGACATCAGCAGGGCCACCGCCAACTTCCACGAGACCATGAAGCTGGGGAAAGGCGGTTTTAGCCCGTCTACAGGTGCAGGCTTCCCATTCCCGCTGGCGCTGCTTCCGGTAGGAGCAGCAGCAGCACGACGGGGACGGAGGTTGCCATCAAGAAGTTCACGCGAGGGGTCCAGGAACAGCGCTACGAGGACTTTCTCGCCGAGGTCAGCATCATCAACCGTTTGCGCCACAAGAACGTCGTCCCACTCGTCGGTGAGTTACCCATCAGCAATTTAATGTTTTTCACTAATACTAGTTGGCTAGTTATCATGCCCACGCGATTTACACATTTATTAGTTTCCGAAATGCACCTTTTGTAGCCTCATATATAATTATGTGAATATATAAAAGAATTTATGACTAAGGGGGTGTTTAGTTCTCCATTTCACCCAAAAAATTTTAGGTTTTGGCCCATCATTCTACAAAATGAAACTAAACGCTACCCAAAACTTTAGATTTTGGCCCATCACTCTACAAAAAAAAAAAAAAAAAGCGCCTAGGGGCCGTGCCGCCTCACCCACTCCATGAAAAGTTTGGCATTTTGAATGAAACTAAACATCCCCATGAAAATTTTGCCATTTTGCATTTCATCATTTCAAAGTAATTGACATTTTGCATTCCATAGGGAACGAAACAGATCCTTAGTTCTTTTGCGAACCGAGGTAGCTTGCTACTAAAGGTCTGATCCCATCAGTAGAAAATTGTAAAACAAATAAATACCTACATAAAATGTCGTGCCATGTGCTATACTCCCTCCATTTTTATGCACCTGTCGTATTTGCTTTTTCCTATGTCAAATCAGTTCAACTTTCACCAGGTCTGTTGAAAAATATAAGCGACAATTATACTACCAAAAAAACATAGTGTGCATTATCAAAATATATTCCATATAGGACTCATCTAAAGAAGTTTGGTATTGTTATATTTTTTCTGCAAGTTTGATCAAAGCTAAACAGGTTTGGCTTAAGATACATAAAGCAAATACGACATCATCTAAACAAATAATCGGAGGGCGCACGTCTCGATTGGCAGCACGCGTGACTGGTTCTGATGAACAAGTGGACGCCACGCTAGCCCCACCTTGCCTTTCTATTATTCTGTAAATTTTTGGAGTAATTTTCTAAGAAAAGTTCAGCAAAGCGCATAATGAGCTATGTCTATCTTCTTCATATCGTATCCCCAGCCTTGGGATATGTAAAAGTGTGGCCAGAGTAGGTAGGTTATGCTGGCCCTGCTAGTCGCTTTGAACCGTCGTGATGTTTGAAAATCAAATATTTTATCAACCAAATATTACAGATTACTATATTTGAATGTTAAATATCAATTGACATTCTTATATTTATACAAATAATTAAGTTTGATTTCTCAACCTCATGCATTTAGTGCGTATAATATATTTCAGGCTGGTCATACAACAAAGGAGAGCCCCTACTTATCTACGAGTACATGAGCAACGGCAGCCTGGACCACCATCTCTTCCGGGGAGGTGGCAACGGAGAAGAGCACGACGAACAACAAGGCACGTCCATTCAGCAATGGGGCACCCGTTACAGCATCGCAAGAGACATAGCCACCGGCCTGCACTACGTTCATCACGAGCATGAGCCAATGGTACTGCACCGAGACATCAAGGCGAGCAACATTATGCTCGACTCCAACTTCCGCGCCCGCCTCGGCGATTTCGTATCGCCTGCACGGTTGCTGCCGACAGAAGCTCCGCCACCGGGCGCCGCCGGCACCTGGGGCTATATAGCGCGGACTACGCCATGAGTCACCGGGCCACACGCCAGGCTGACATCTTTGCATTTGGGGTGCTCATCCTTGAGCTGGTTACGGGAAGGAAGAACAGGGAGGTTCCACCTGAGGATGGCCATATCTCTGATTGGGTCCGGGCGTCTTCACGGCGAGGGAAGCTGCTCGAGGCCATGGACCACCATCAGCAGGACGTCGACCTAGAAGAGGCTGAACGCCTACTGCTCCTTGGCTTGGCTTGCACTAACCCCAACCCATCCGATCGTCCGAGCATGGCGGAGGCAGTGCAGGTCATCTCCAAGTTGGCGCCGCCGCCCAACGTGCCTCCCGAGAGGCCAGCGTTCGGTGGCCGCCCAAAGATTGGCGCTCACTGACTCTGATTATTGCACAACAGAGACAAATCTGGACGGGATCTCGGTCAGCAGGGTCTGTTGTGGCTAATCCAGCCTGTGCACGTGGTGAACGTCCAAGTTGGAAGAGCCAAGTCAGCAAGGAGAGGCGGGAACGCCGAATTCAAACCGAGGAAGTGGGGAGCGTGGTGAGCGCTGCGTCCACATTCTGGTGTCGAGTATGCAGTTGCATTTTAGACACCTTGTATCCATGTTTTAGCAGTTTTTGTTTAAGCAAGTGTGCTGTAAAATGGCTATGGTATAAATAGCCGAGGTTAGACTTGATAGCGCTTTAGCTTATTCAGTGTAATCGTGGGCTTGTATCGAATTCTATCAATAGTGAAAAGGGGCACCGTCACCTTGTAGACAGCTTGCCAAGTTTCATCGTGTTTATTGTGCTGTGTTCATCGCTTTTCATCCGATCGAAGGCGTTCTAGGATAGCCACCGTGTAAAGCTCGTGTTTGTGATCCTGAAATCCAATAATCTGGTATCAGAGCCGCATTCACGAGCCGTGTTGAGTTCCTTGTTAAACCATGTCGGAGAAAGGAGGCGGTGATGGCGATCGGCCGCGGTACCCGCAGCTTTACCTCGGCCCAACTACACCAGGCTTGGGCGATCCGCGACTCAAAGCGATCATGGAGGACCAAGGAGTTTGGGAGGTGGTTGAGCCGCCGGGAGATGCGTGGCTCAAGATCCGGCGTCGATCTCGAAGAGGAAGGCGAAGGATACAAAGGCGCCAGCACATCCGCTCCAAAGTTTCTGGATGATCTCGGCGATGCGTGTCGCGCGAAGAAGACCGGAAGGAGGTCCGGGACTCGTTGAAGACGAGGTTCGCCGGAGAAGCAAGGGTGATGGAGGCGCGGTTACAGAACCTGATGAATGAGTTCGATGCGTTGAGGATGAGGGCGGATGAGACGGTCGACTCCTATGCCGGGAAACTGACGGCGATGTCAGTGGTACGCGAGCTTGGGAGGGAAGTTGGATGATCAGGCGATGGTGAAGAAGATATTCAACACCGTCCCGGAGAAGTTCATTCAGCTGGTGGCCAGTCTTGAGCAGAATCAAGATCTCAAGACGTTGCAGTTTGACGACGTCGTGGGTCGGTTGAAGACTTTCGAAGAGCGAGTTCGAAAGGGTACCGGGGAGGGTGCCAAGACGGACAGCAGCGGGCAATTGCTGCTAACTCTGGCCGAGTGGGAAGCGAGGCGTAGGAAAACCGGGAGAGAGGCTCGAGGAGGGCGAGCCCCGATGACGGCGGGCGGTGGCGCGAGGCCGCGGGCGTGGTCGTGGGAGAAGCCGTGGTCGTGGCGGGCGTGGAGAAGCGCCTGGCCGTGGCGAGGCAGCACCAAGGAAGGGCAAGGAACACATCAAGTGTTTCAAATGCAAGGAGTACGGGCATTATGCCAACCGGTGCCCACAGGAGAAGCAAGGAGGCGGTGAGGAGGCACATCATGTGCAGGGGAGAAGTTCGAGTCGGGCGGTGATGCTCACAGTTGCTGAGGAAGTGCAGCTGTTCGACGAAACGCCGAACCTCGACGGCAAGCCGTGAACCCGCAGAACAAATACGGTGTCTTCCCCGAGCTTCATCTTATCGGGGTGGTGGCACCAGCTCGTAATACCCGGTACTTAGATAATGGTGCTAGTAATCATATGACCGGGATGAAAAAAAAGTTTAGTGAGCTAGACATGAACATTTCGGGCAAGGTCAGATTTGGGGATGGATCTATCAAGGATATTGTTGGAAAAGGTTCGTTGTTGTTTTTGATTGCAAGTCTAGTTCGGACCGATGGCTATTGAATGATGTCTTTTACATTCCAAAATTAAAAAGCAATTTGATAAGCCTAGGTCAACTAACAGAAACTGGTCATAAGATTGAGCTTGATGATGATTGGCTCAAGGTGGTAGATAAACAAGCGCATGTTGTTGATGAATGTTGACGTAAATGCTAGCAGTCAGTATAAGATTGAAATGCAGTTAGCAAGACCTGTTTGTCTGATGGGGTGTGTTGAGGAACCCGCATGGCTGTGGCATGCAAGGTTGGGACATGCCAGTTTCAAATCCATCAAAATGTTGTCTGAGAAAAATATGGCTGCAGAAATACCTAGGATCACTCATCCAGAACAGTTGTGTCATGGATGTTTAGTAGGTAAGCAAGCCAGGGTACCTTTTCCTATTAGCACCACTTTCAGAGCTGAGAAGCCATTGCAACAGGTTTATGTTGATTTATGTGGGCCCATAACTCCAGCTACTGCTGGTGGAAATAAATATTTCATGCTCTTGGTGGATGACTACAGCAGGTGGATGCATGTTTTCATGTTAAAGAGCAAAGATGAAGCCAGTGAAGCTTTTGGGAAATACAAAGCAGAAACTGAGAATCAGAAGGGGTGCAAGATCAAGGTTCTTAGATTAGATAGGGGTGGGGAATTCCTATCAGGCATTTTTGCAGGAATATGTGAAAAGGCTGGGATCAAAAGACAACTGACAGCTCCATTCACACCACAGCAAAATGGTGTGGTGGAGAGAAGAAACAGAACTGTTATGGAGATGGCTAGATCCATGTTGAAGGGCATGAAAATGCCAGGAAGGTTCTGGGGGGAGGCTGTCAGGCATGCAGTATATCTGTTGAACAGACTCCCAACTAAACCTATGGGGAGCAAACTCCATTTGAAGCTTGGAATGGCAGAAACCACATCCGGGACATGTTAAGGTGTTTGGATGCCCTGTCACATGAAGCGCATAACTCCACATCTAAAAAAACTTGATGACGTGAGTCACAAGATGGTGTATTTGGGAGTTGCGTAAGAGAGCAAGGCACACAAGGTTGTATGATCCCCGCCGAGAAAAAGAATTGTGGTCAACAGAGATGTTAAATTTGAAGAAGGTGTAGCATGGAAGTGGTGTGGTGAAGGAGAAGAAAATCTGAGGGAATATCGATGAAAAATGAGTTCCGTCATTGACAAAGACATTCTCGGGAAACAGCTTGATGCCGGCATTGAAGAAGTTCAAGGACTGGATGGTCATGGAGAAACTGAGATGAATGTTAATTCAGATCAACAAATTTTCGGTGACACATCGTGATGGTGGAAACAGTCCCCGGGAACATTGTGACATAGTGCACTTTCACCACATGTTGCGGGAGAGAGCAAAGGCAGGAAATGAATTGCTCGAGGATGAGATGTATGATGAAGAACCCTCACATTTCAGAAATCAATGAGATCTATCAGAAACGAAGAGATAGAACTAGAGGATTCAGATGGTGAAGCAATGTTGGCAGAGGCGTAAGCATTGTCGGGCTGAAGCGTAAGAGCCATCTAGCTATGTTGATGCAAAGAACATCCGCAAAATGGGTGAAAGCAATGAATAATGAGTACCAATCCATTCGTAAAAATAAGACATGGGAATTGTCTCATTTGCTGCGCAGGACACAAAGCTATTGGACTCAAGTGGGTCTTTAAGCTGAAGAAAAATGCAGAGGGTGAGATCATCAAGCACAAAGCCAGGCTTGTGGCAAAAGGCTATGTGCAGCAGCAGGGTATTGACTATGAGGAAGTTTTTGCACCTGTTGCCAGATTAGACACAGTAAAGGTGATTTTGGCCATGGCAGCAAATAGGAACTGGAGAGTGCATCATTTAGATGTGAAAACAGCTTTCCTTAATGGAGAGCTGGAAGAAGAAGTCTATGTGGTACAACCAGAAGGTTTTGCTGTCAAGGGGAAAGAAGACTGTGTTTTAAAACTGAGCAAAGCCCTGTATGGACTGAAACAGGCTCCCAGAGCCTGGAATACAAAACTGGATAAAAGTTTGAGGAAGTTGGGATTTGAGAAATGCCCAAGTGAACCTGCAGTACAAGAGGGGTACTTGGTGAAGAAACCGTGATCTTAGGTGTCTATGTTGATGATCTACTAATCACGCGGGGAGTGATCAAAAGGAGATTGACAGATTTAAGCAACATGATGGCTTCAGAATTTGATATGAGTGACTTGGGGCTGTTGTCCTACTATCCGGCATAGAGGTAGAACAACATGAAGATTTTATCACTTTGAAGCGTGCAGGGGTATGCCAAGAAAATTCTGGAGAAGTTTGGGATGCAAGATTGCAACACCACAAAGGTACCAATGAATCCAGGAGCTAAGCTGGATGAAGATAAGAAAGGAAGGAGAGTCAATGCCACAGATTATAGGAGTGTCATTGGGTGCTTGAGGTACATGTTGCATACCAGGCCAAACCTGTCTTTCTCAGTGGGGATAGCAAGCAGGTTTATGGAGAAACCTACAGTCATGCATTATAATGCTGTGAAACAGATTCTCAGATATGTGCAAGGGACTGTGAATCATGGCCTGGTGTACTCAAAGGGAGGTGATCCTGAGATATTAATTGGTTACTCAGACAGTGATCATGCTGCTGATGTCATTGGGAGAAGAAGCACAGCAGGGATGGTGTTCTATCTGAATAATTGTCTGATAACCTGGAACTCACAGAAGCAAAAGAGAGTGTCAATATCTTCTTGTGAGGCAGAATTCAAGGCAGCAACTCTTGCAGCTATGCAAGCTCTCTGGCTTAGGAGATCATTGCTGTCTAATTGACTTCAACACCGAGGAAGAAAGTGGTGATTTTTGTGGACAACAACTCAGCCATAGCTTTGATGAAAAACCCTGTCTTTCATGGCAGAAGCAAGCACATTGATACAAAGTATCATTTCATAAGAGAATGTGTTGAAGTGGGAGAGATAGAAGTGAAGAGGGTGAATACTGATGAGCAGAAGGCAGATTTGCTGACTAAACCCTTAGGTGCAGGGAAGCTCGAGGTGATGAAGCATCTTACTGGCATTCGAGATGTCTGTGCACAGCAAGATTAGGGGGGAGTTTGTTGTGGCTAATCCAGCCTGTGCACGTGGTGAACGTCCAAGTTGGAAGAGCCAAGTCAGCAAGGAGAGGCGGGAACGCCGGAATTCAAACTGAGGAAGTGGGGAGCGTGGTGAGCGCGTCCACATTCTGGTGTCGAGTATGCAGTTGCATTTTAGACACCTTGTATCCATGTTTTAGCAGTTTTTGTTTAAGCAAGTGTGCTGTAAAATGGCTATGGTATAAATAGCCGAGGTTAGACTTGATAGCAGTTAGCTTATTCAGTGTAATCGTGGCTTGTATCGAATTCTATCAATAGTGAAAAGGGGCACTGTCACCCTGTAGACAGTTGCCAAGTTTCATCGTGTTTATTGTGCTGTGTTTCATCGTTTTCATCCGATCGAGTTGCGTTCTAGGATAGCCACCGTGTAAAGCTCGTGTTTGTGATCCTGAAATCCAATAGGGTCGAGCTCGAGATGGTGCAGACCGGCCTGATAGACCAGCCGCCCCAGGAGATCAATAGCACAACGTTCTTTAGCGTGTAATCGACATTGTACGTACAATGCCACATGCAGGATACATCTCTTTTTCATGGGCCTCGCTGAATGCACGTAGTATTTGGACCTCACATGTATTTGTGTTCCTTTGGACGAACTTTTTGTTGGAATATTGTACCTTTATGTACTCACTCATTGTCACTGATTAAGGTATCAATGAAACGGTTCGCTCTTGTGACCTCTCTTTGCTTCGCAAACACTACCGCTGCTGCATGCTGAGTCACCTCGCCGGACAGATATCACCTGCCGTTGAGTCCTCTCACTGGCCCTATTGCTTTGCTGCTACCTGATCTCACCATACGCGTGTGCCTCACTTTCCGTGCCATTGCCGCCAGCCTGCCACTGAAATTGCACCAGGTGACGAGGATAAGATATTTTTTTCATTTTGATCCTTTTCTAGGACTCTTGCAGGGTAGATCTGTTCACAGGCCACCCGACAGCACCCGTCCAGTACGTTGGGTCCAGTTCAGGCCATGATTATATATTTTCTACTCGTAGCCTGATCTCATCCAAAATAAAAAAAAATCCTAACTCCAAATCCAAAAATTTGAAACATACCTCGACTTGATCCGCTAGTGCATGAGGCATTACAAGAATCCTGCTTATCTGTGACGATTTATTTTTATCACGGATCAACAAAAACTCGTCACCAAACAAGATTCATGATGATTTAGATATCATCACGGTCACCAATTGACCTCCGTGATGTTTTGTCAGAAATCGTCACGGATTAATGAAAATGGTGACGATCTTAAATCATCACGGTAGAGCCCAAGGCCTAGTTAGTCCAGCCCAAATTCGTTTGCACTGACGAAAAAAAACATCACGGATAAATTGTCATGTCATTATGAAGGCTTACATGGATGCTTACGTGGATGATGACATGGACAAGTACCTCAACCCATATATTAACAGGCTAAAATGTAAAACAGGCCCATTTTTAGCTCAATTTTAGCCATTTTCGCAGCCCAGTTTTAGCCATTTTCACAGCCCATTTTTTAGCCATTTTGGCAGCCCAATTTTAACCATTTGGAAGCCCAATTTCAGCATCAATTACAACCCATTTAGAAGCCGAATTTTGTCATCAATTACAGCCCTTATACACAGCTCATTCTCACACATACAACACATATACACAGGCATAATAATGCTAATAATAATTGTACAACACATCAAATAAATAGTATTATGTTTCTGTCCAAAAAACATAGCATATGAATTCATCATATTATAATAGTTTTCATCCAACATCTCATCAACCTTGCAGTTTACAACAAACACAAGTTCCATGAAGTACACACAACTCTAGCAGCTCAATGCATGCAGCAGCAGCAACAAGAAGAAGATGCAAGCATCAGCGGCAAAAGATATACCATATATAGGTTAACTTGGTCAAATTGACTTGACACAAGTTAACAGCAACAAAATGCATGAAGTTAGTAAGATTTAGCACCATGAATGTCTTAACTCGGTCAAACTTGACTAAGCAAACAATCAAGTTTTGTTTCCATCTCAGCATGAGCCCTCTTCATCTCCTCTCGATCCATAATCCTTGCCTGCTCAGATTCTTCTACTTTCTTTATCAAATCAGCCACCTGTCCTCTAGGTCAGGCTCAGGCAATAAGAAATTTGATCCGATCATTTTTCTCAACCTGACCCCAACTCAACCTATCTAGACGTTTGATCAGGTCGTCTGTGTTGTGCTGTTAGATTGCTGGTGGCGAGTGTCTCAAGAATCCCATATGGTGCCATAGGGAAGAAAATGAGGAGTATTGGACAAGCAAGGGTTCTTCCGTCCCTCACTTCCTCACCTGATTCTCTCCGTCCCTCACTCCCTCACCTGATTCTCAATTTAATCACAGTGTCACTCTTAAAGTGTGTTGTCACTTATTTGGATATGTTACAAGTTTGTCCAGGATGAGATGGATAGCTAAAGCAGAATATTTGCAGGTTTCAATTATCAATCACAGTGTCACTCCTCAAGATTTTTTTTTTCAAAAGATTTGCAGCATTCAATTCCATGAACAATCAGTAGCCACATTAGCAACCAGTCTAGAACTAAGGGGATGGGTGTCGGGCTCTACACGACCTCTTTGGTCAGTCAACCGCGCAGGGTTCTTGTTGTTTATTTGCTCCACTGATGTCTCTCCAGCGCACCCGTCGCAGCGAAAGCCCAGCACAAGCCGCAACCACTTAGTGCGTGACTGGACCCTGCAGGCACAACTGCCCTTTGCAGCTCTTGGTGTGCCAGTTGTCGGAGAGCGGCAGCGGGAGGCTCCTATCGCTGTGGCTAATTTTCACAGGCCAAGCAGTGCGGTTGGCAGTTCATATGTGTGTTCATTGAAAAATGTATTTTTCTACTGCGGTCATGGCTGGGTCAGGCGACCCCGATGAGACCATGTAGATTCGTCACTGCTTGTCGCTTGTCTTAACATGGTTTCTTGGTTTCCTCTAATATTTCAGAGTTTCGACCTCAACTCCTTACGAAAGAAACAAAGTTATGATATCTCCTACAACAGTTTTCAATGGCATTCTAGACATGATGGGGTAGGAGTATATATAATAGATACTAGTATTGTAACCATGCAACGTTCGTGCAAGTCATTCATAAGCACACAACTGCTCATGCGTGTCATTTGTTTATCATGAGTGCCCTCTGATCCGATCCGAAATTACCAATGTGCAATCCAGCAGTGTTTCCATTGCCTGATGCTGCATGATCTGTGTGCCGAAGGAAATAAATTGAAAAGGCTGAACCCCAATGCACCCTGTGTCTGTGCTTTAGTTTTGAGTCTCGTCACATTTTTGTCTGTCATCGTCACGCGTGAGGTGTGCATGGCTGCAACGGCTAGAGTCGAACTCTCCTGTTAGAAGGCTATCAAGTATGAACTAAACAGGAACAGGCATTTGGTGTTTCCTCTTCAATTGTTTCGATGGCTATGTAGCATTACAGACATTTGGACTTGCTGGCCAGCCCAGGTTTTTTTTAGATAATGGAAATTATATTTCCGGCTTCAGTCATCCGAGGATGCATCAGGCTAACAAAAATATAACTGAGAGACAGTGTTACAGGTAAGACAAAGGTCACCCAAAAACACCGGTGCACTAAAAGAAAAACAACTAAAACCCATCCACCACCGGAGACTCGGATCCCGTAACACGCAACAGCATAAGGCCCCATAAGTGTGTGCGATGAACCGCCACCTTGATGCCGGCGTCAGCCGACATCCAAGGGATCTTCCACCAGTGACGTCTCCAACGGGAAAATGCCATCCAAAGACGCTATCGCCGCCCACCCAACTGGTGTTGATTTTCACCGTAGAGATCCACTTGAACACACGGCGCCTCCAATGAGGAAAGTGGCGCCCTCGGGCATCACCGCCGTCATAGATAGTGAGCGGCCATTGCCATGTCCCCTGGGGCCATGTCGTTACGCCAACGGCCGGCGACGTGCACCATCGCCGAAAAACAGATCTTGAAAACAAAAGCCGACGTCCACTGCCCTCCTCGCCGTCCCTCTCCACAACTCCTCCACCTTGACGAACGCTGGAAGCCACCCATGACCGGCCACCGGGTTAATCCCCCGATACGGCCAACCAAAAGCGCTTCACCGTCGCCGCCGTCCGAAAACACCGCCGCCATGGTCGACGTCATGCGGCGCCCATTCCGGGGTCGCCGGATCAGCCCCGCCTGGTTCTCCAGCGCCCAGAATATGGGCCGATTGGTCGGCTGCGCCACCATGGGGTCGGTCGCTGCTCGCCCACAGCCTGGCGCTCCACAGCCACCGCCGTGTGCGTCGCATCGCCTCCGAATCGCCTCCAGAGACCCCGCTGCCGACCTCCATTGCTGACCACCAGCAGTGCCGTCCCCCTGCGTGGGGGCACGAATCCAGCCGCCGGGGCACGGATCCGGCCGCCCAGGCCCAGAAATAGCCTGAAACGCCAGGCACCAGCGGCGGCACCATGCGAAGGAGAAGAGGGGGCGACGACGGGTAGAAGAAGAACCCGCGCCGCCGCCGCCACCCACGGCCGCACAGCCCATCACGACCGCCCAAGCAGCCCCGCCGATGTAGCCTTGTGCCCCCACGCTGCCCTAGCAAGGCGGCGCCCGCCGGACCGCGTCCCTCACCGCGCTGCCACGCCACGGGCGAGACGCCCCGCCGCCGCCATCCCGGCTAGCCACGCTGGCCTTGCGGCGGCCGGCTCGGGCGGCGGCGAAGCAGAGAGAGGAGGGGAGGAGAGCGGGTGCGGCGGTTAGGGTTTCCCGCCGGAACCGCCCGCGTGGGGGAGCGGCTCGGGTCGGGATCTCGGGTCTACGTCTCGGCTGGACCTGGGCCAGCCCAGGTACTACTAGAAAACCCCTTAGCTACGCGTTGTATTTGTAACGCCATCAAAAACGTCTCTACGTTGGCATGTAAAGGCGTTCTTTGACACGATTTCAAGAATGAATCTAAGCGTGGCGCTATTTGACACGCTTTCAACGTCAAGAGATATGTAGACACATTTTTTAACACGCTATTGACACTGTATTAAAATGAAACGAAATTAGCTACGCTTCCAACCGCGTCAGTAACCTCTACACACGTTGTAGAGCGCATCTCAAAATCGTCCAATAGGCACATAAAAATGCCTTTTGACATGCCACTAAAAACGTATAAATGTGACACATAATTAGACATGCTTTCAACCATGAGTAGCATAAAGACACGTTGTAAAGCGTCTCAAGTTACCGTCCTTATGTGAAAAAAAGATGTTTTTATATGTGATACCAAAATATCTCTAGTTAACATGAAATTACATACACTTTTGACATTACTAGCTAGTAAAGACATTTTAATGTGTATTTAAAGTTTGTCCTTAGCCATGTATAGATGTTTTTTATGCAAAATTGAAAATGTGTAATCTACCGAGGGAGCTTTTGAGCAGATGTGGCATATACTATTTTAATTAAAAATATTATTAGGAAAAAAATAACAAACTTTGATATGGCATATCTTCCAATAGAGCTGATGTGGCATATATTATTTTATTTAAAGATAAAGTAGGAAAGTAATAAATAACAAATTGTTGGAAAAATAACAATAACAAATTTTACGAAAAAAATGACAAAACATAGAGTTAAACCATGCACTAAAGGATTGAGACCAACGTGTCTTACCATTGCGCCAATAGTTTGGGTAGATAGAACGTGGTCAATATTTTTATTTATTTATTACATGTGTAGATTTTCCATAATTTGTCATCCTTTTCACTTTGATTTTATTTAAAAAATATAGAAACACAATTGGAACTGTGTAATTCTTTGAACATGACCTCAGGTGGATAATTCGTATCCAAATGGATAATACTTAGTGGGTATGGGTAGGGCTGTAACCTACAGGCATCCATATTCCAACATGGCATGAACAAATTATATTCAATTCCTTGAGAATGTGTCCAAGATTAAAAATTCATTCAGAAGTGAGAACAATACATAGATTTGGTCATGAGAGAGCAATGACCATAGATGACAATAACATACTCCCTCTGTCCCAAAATAAGTGTCATTCTCGCTTCTCGAGAAGTCAACATTTTCAAAATGCCGGCAATTATATATTAAAATATATAAATATTTATGCTAAGTAATTAGTATCATCGGAAAGATCTTTAAGTCTGGTTTTTTAACAAATTTATTTGAAGATTTTAAATGTTGCAGTATTTTCTACAAAATTAAGAAAGTTTGACCGACATGCTTCCCATAACTTCATTCTTTTTGGGACGGAGGGAGTAATAATTTGAACATAACCATAAATAGTTTGGTCATCAGTGAATAATGCAAGGCACATGCTAAAATAATTTGAACATGGCCTCGAGATAAAAGCGTAACAATGTATCTAGACATGAATCTAACGTGTCTAGGAAACGTCTATTCATCTAATATATACGCTTACGAACACTAGTGACGAATTGATTTTGCAAAACACCCCCAAATATTAACCGTGGCGGGCACTTCTTTTTGCCCGGCCACGGTTAATACCTGATTAACCATGGCGGACACTTTTTCATTTACCGCGTGATGAGGGCAAATGTGCCCGCCACGCGAAAAAATCGATTTCTGTGATGGGCAACATAAAAAGCCCGCCACGGTAAATATCCATTAACCGTGGCGGGCATCCTAATATGCCCGCCATGGAAAAATCAATTTTTCCGTGGCGGGCATTATAAAAAGCCCATCGCCTAGAATGGAAGGCCCAAACGAGCCCATCTCAGCCCACATCTGCTCCAAGGTATATAAATGAGCAAACCCTAGGCGAACTTCGGTTTCGAAACTCTCTCTCGCCAACTCACACCTCTCTCCTTAGTTTCCAATCGGGCTCACACTCCTTTCTCCCAGCTCGCGGCGCCCTCCCCTCCACGACCGCACGGCGCAAGGCGCCCGTTGACGGGTCACTAACGACACATTTTTAACGTCAACATCCTACCATAAAGGGGGTGAAACTATACATTATCATACTCATATACATTTATAACTCACATATTTCCACTTGTAGTGTCCAAATTATTATTGTGCAGATTTATATAAGAAACAAGTGGAAAATATACCAAAAGGCGCCTCCCTGGAAAGCGCATTCCTGAAGAACATCAAGCCCAAGGGAGAAATGGACCAAACACGCAGAATCGGGCCGGCCGAGCAAACACCGCCATACAACTTTTCAGGCCCAAAGACGCCACCGCGAGCCCAGCCCGAACGGGGCCCAAAGCGGGGTGCGCGCGCCCACCAGTGCGGCCGCACCCCCCTCGCGAGGCGGCTCGGGCCCAAATTTCGAGGAGGCGGTTCGTTACCTTCCAAAAAACGCGTTGCCGACGTTGGTTGGTCGGTTTTGGTAGTTTTGGAAGGTGTTCCTGTGTCGGTTTTGGCTCCTTCCATATGGGGAGGGACATTTTCCAATGAGCCCCCTCTCCTCTACCTATAAAAAGGCCCATCTCCCACCATTGTAACACACACCATTTGGAGCCTCCTCACTTTCCACTCTCTCTTCTCCTCTCCTCTCCTCTCTACTCCTCCACTTCTCTAGTTCTTTTAGTCTTTAGTAGTATTTGGAGCAAGGCTAAGCTTCATTGGAGAGCTTGTACTTGGGAGAAGGAATATTCGGTATGAATACATTTATGGTTTATCCTCAAGTCTTGATCTCATATGCTTGTGCAATAGAGCTAGAGTATTTACATGTTATATTCTTGACATGTTGTTCTCGACACGATCATGATAGAAGAACTAGACTATAGTTCCTATGTCGTGGTTAGTTGTATAGAACTTAGGGCCTAACCATTCATGCCATGTATTTGAGTAGAGTAAGAGTTGTCTTTGAGGTGGCGGTTCGTTGTGGCTTTCGGGGCTGGTCCATATCTTAGCCCGTCCATCCGTAGGGTGGGGGTCTGCGGGGATATGGGTTGTACCTTAACATGCGGGCATGGTGCTCGGGTAAGCGGGGACCTTCGAATATGAGTGCATGCCACGGTTTGAGGGGGTAGGCGGCTTGGTCGTGACAAGCCTTGACCGTCCCTTGAAATCCCCCCACGTTCGTGTGTCTTTGTAGGAGTTCGTAAATGCCTTCCATTGGGCGGATGCACCGGGAGGCCTCCCCGGCCATCTCACTCTCGACCTAAAAACTCTAGTCATCTATGTTTGCATGATTATTAACTTGTTCTTTGCACAGCTACTTTAGAATGCCTCGCTCCACTTAGGAATATTCTTTATTCTTTATTTTCCTTTTATCCTTGAGGTTGGCCCAAGTGTGTGTCACACTATCTTAAACTATCATGACTTACCCCCTGTATTGAGTATTGGTCAACCGCATAGACATGTTGTCTTGTTCATGCCCCCTGCTAGAGTCTTACACCATGCCTTCCTTTGGGAAAATATAAATAACGATACCCCTGAATATCTCCCGGGTGAAATGCTACAACGGTATTTCCGTGCGCTTGCGGACTTGTTCTCAAATGCTACTGAGAATGCCACCCGACATCTCGTGGCGATGGTAGCCGGAATATAACAATTTCGGTGAAGTCGTTGTGGGAAGTCAACCCGTGGTTCCCGGTGCTCTTGCCTTTTTTGGCACTTGCGCTTAGGAAACGCAACAAGCATTTCCCAGGCGCCGTTGCGGGAAGGCATTGGTTATAAAGATTCTAGAAAGACATGTTCATAATGATGTGCATGTGTAAGTAGCCATTACTCATGCGGGCTAATCCTTCATGTTTTCTCCTCTTTGTGGATGAAGACAGGATAGTGTTCGATTGGTTTGTCCCTGTTGAACAACTACATCGCAGATCCGGAGGCACTCCTAAGGAAGAACCCAACTCATATCACATCTTCTCCTGCTACTCCACCGACAAACAAACCAATCACCCTTGCATCATCTACTACTTCACTCATGGCCAAGTCGATCCGTGACCACTCCATCCCCTCTTTTGCCAACGTGCCTGTTGGGCCCGTTGTCAACATGGGAACTGAGAACTTTGAGCTCCGGCCTGGCCTAATCAAGATGGTGCAGGCAAACCAATTTTATGGTTTGCCAAGTGAGGACGCAAGTGCACATCTGCAACACTTCCTTGAGCTCAGTGACACCGTTGTCATCCAAGGTGTCGCACTAGAAGCCATTAGAATCCGTTTGTTTCCCTTCTCCATCACGGGGAAGGCAAAACAGTGGTTCTATAAAGAGACGGAAGCTGTCAACACGTGGGACAAGTGTTCCACGGCGTTCCTCACTAAATTCTTCCCCCTTAGTAAAACTCACACCCTAAGGGGGAAGAATTGCCAACTTCCAGCAGATTCCATGGAACCCATACGTGGCATGGGAAAGGCTACAAGAGTACATTCAAGCATGCCCACACCATGGGATGGAAAAGTGGCTCATGATACGAGAGCTTCTACAATGGGTTAACACCCATGTCAAAAAGAGCACATTGATGCCACTGTTTGGAGGTGCCTTCCTCTCCCTCACCATCAATAGAGCAAATGGCTCTTATGGAGAAAATAGTGTCCAATCAAGCTTGGGGGGGAGGAAAGTCTTGACAAACAAGAAGATAGCATGCGCACCATGGAGGAGACGGACATGCACGCTACAATGGATCTCCTATGGAAAGAACTTGACAAGTGTGCCACCGAAGAAGAAGAAACTTACGGCCTTTGTCGGGGCCATAGACTCACACGTAACATGTGAAGTCTGTGGCAATGTTGGCCATTCAGGGGAACTATTGTCCTCGAAACCCGTGAAGACGTTACTCGCATCAACAACGGGTTCCGTCAACAAGGAGACCATAATGGGTGGAACAACCAGTCGCGCCCACAAAACCAAGGAGGTAATTCAAACTCAAGGTACAATTCGAATCCTCTCTCTTGGAAGACTTGGTCTTAGACCAAGCAAAAATAATTGAAGAACTTTCAAAGAAGTTGATGCTTAATGATAAAATAATTGAAAACATGATTTTCAAAATTAAAAGTTTAACCTCTTCTTATGAAAGACAACTGAGCTTTAATAAAACTAGGGAACCTCACCCGCGTTGCTGCGGGAATTAAGAAAAATGCAATGATCATAAGAGAGAATTTCGGCAACCTCGCAAGATCCGATCATAAGAGAGCCGCGGGTATTGTTGAAGGGTTGAATTGTAATCACTAAGAAATACAATCAGTAAGAAATACGATCATTGGCAGATGATCAATCACTTTAACTTTGTCCTTCATGCATTATTTCGAGATGAACTTTGAAAGCTTTCTGCATTAAGAGATTGCACAATATAAATTTGGAGTCTAATTAGAAATAATCAATACTGCAAAAAAAAAAATGAATAGCATGTCGACGGCTTTCATTAAACCTTGATCAGGGAAAGATTGAGAATAGAGAGTGCAAGGAAGCACAGGCACATATAAACCTTTTAAAAGTAACATTCTCAATCGCTGGAAAGAAAATTTGCATAACTATGAGCACTGATTAGTTAGTTCAAAACCTGTCACGATTGACCTTAAATCCAGTACTAAATCAGTAAAAGATTGTCGAGCAACCAAGTGCACACCCGTTATGGTTTGACTGTGACAATAAAAGAAAACAATTCATCACCGCTTGGGGGCATGATTGATAGCAATGTCTGCTTCAGGCAAGGGGGATGCAGTCCTGCAGCAGGGAACTTACATTCTGTTGCATTATATTAAGGATGACCAACCATTTGATCATGATCTCGTCAGTAGTTAGCATGTATGGCAGTACCGAGTTTAGGTGCTAACTGACCTCCTCATAAAAGAAGTGCTCATCACAGAGTTCAAGAATGAGGTTTTCCCATCGCTTCCCAATTTCAGTACTTTTCTCACGATCCTTGAGGCCATCAAAAGGCCCAGCATATGAGCCATCCAGCATACTGATGTAGTTTCTGCCTCTGTTATCACAGGAGAAACATATTTCAGACCCTTAAAGTTAATCTATTTGGCACTTGAAAACTATGCTACTTTCAACAACCATACTGATGTAGTTTCTGCTCACCATTTCTCTATTCAATGGGCCATACCTGCGCAATTCAATTGGATGGAGGACCTTTTAGCTTGAGAAAACGCTTCAGTCCTGGTAGAAGGAAAAAATTGTTATCCTTGCATCTTACATATCAGTATTAAAAAGGTTCAAAATTCTAAATTGTGTTCATGACTTTCTCAATAATCTATCTCTGAAATCGAAGACCTCTCAACAAAACCTTGTAGACAGACCTGATTCCTCTGGTATTATGCAAGAACATAACCAAATAAATAAATAATCTTTCCCAATATCATCGGTGATGGGAACATAACTTGATCTAAAAAGCTTTCTAAGCTGCTGGCTTCTTCCTACTCTTCACAGCGACATCTGCACAGGGAAATGGAAACCGTATGTACAGTTTCAGTAGTAGTACGACCGAGAGGGCCTTGTCTGGTCAGGTAGCAGGTACTGTATGCTTTCACTTCTCCATGGTCATGGCGTCCACCGTGTCCCGCCTCCTCACCGGCGACGGCGGCCGCGCTTTCGAGAGAGCACTGCCTCGTCGGGCGGAGGCGGTGGCGGCGTCCACCACCCAGCCGCCGCTATGGCGGTCCCGTAGAGCTCCTCGGCGGCCGAGCCGGGCGGCGGAGGTCGCCCATGTCGCGCTCCATAATCAGGAATAGGCGCCCCGTAGGGTCAGGTTCTCCTCCTCCAGCCTCGCGGCGCGCCTCGTCCTCGTTGTCCTCCCCGCTGCCGCCGGGCGCGCCGCGCCGCGCAGGAAGGTGGACCATCTCGAAGCGGCTGAGGTCGTGGTCCAGCGGCGCTCCACCTCGACGCGCTACTCCACGTTGCTCTCGGAGAGCCCGCTCGCCGGTGCCGCCTCCGGCGCCGGCGCGGAGGCGGATGAGGTCCTTCATGGACCCGTTCGCCCACGCCCCACGCCTCCTTGGCTATCTCCACGCATCGTGCCGGGTCAGGCCGGTGATGAGGATTTGGGTGCGCGGCAAGAATGTGGTGTACGTGGGGATATAGCAGGGGAAGACGGGATGCGGAAGAGCTCGATGGGGAGAAGGCGGGCGGACAGCTAGAGCCGAAGACCATCAAAGGGGAGGAGGCGGGCGGGCGGCCGCCACTAATCACTTGGGTGGAAGGCGAACAGAGGCACGGAGGAAGACGCTGGGTCTAGGAATAGCCATGATGAGTTTTAAGTTACCATCACAAGCCCCACTATTACTTAAGAATTGCTAGTGGGCAGATTTCGGTTACAACTCCCAGACCAATCGGAGGCCAGAGAATTCCTTAAGGGATGGATAGTGGGGAGCTTCTATATAGGAGTTTTAGATGATAGAAACCCAATTAGCTCAGTTTTCTGCTGCTTTGCCTGTTGTCGGTTCAGGAAAAGTTTTGGGGCAACCCAAAATTTCTCTTGAATATGTTAAAATGGTCTCAACGAGGTCTGGTACGCCTCTATGTCGGGAAGACAACAAGTCTCCTACCGAGCCACCACTCATTATCAAGAAGGAGGACCCTGGCCACCTGACAATCACATGCTCAGTTGGCCCACATGTCTTCAAGGATGCCTTCTGCGATCTTGGATCAAGCATAAACATCATGTCCAAGGTAACATATGATGAAATATTAGGTGGACCTTTGTCCCCCGTACATTTTGAACTGCAGATGGCGGACCTATCACTAAGGAAACCGGAGGGAGTAGCTTAGGACGTTATAGTAAAAAAATCCGAGAAGCATACATCCCGACGGACTTTGTCATCCTAGACATGGGTCACAACGAGAGAGCTGCCCCAATCCTTGGGAGACTATTTCTTAACACTACAAATGCAGTTTTACACGTGGGATCGTGGCATGCTAGCTTCCATATGCAGGGCCAAACAATGAGATGCACATTCAATGGGTTCAACAAGCATAAGAATGCTAAAAACAAGCAGCCCAAGAAGGTAAAGCCACAAAGTGTTAAGGTGCATGGCGGATGAAAGGATGACATCCGCATCCACTTCTCCGGATGCGGGTAACACTCCGTCAAGCACTAAATGAATGGAGAAGAGTCCTGCTCGTCGGACTTTAAAAGGTGAGCCCTTGCCGAAGGTAAATCGGTAGTTATCTTTTTTTTTTTTTACAATAATAATCTCCCAAAGAATAACTCCATGATGCTTACGATAAAAATAATAAATAAGAATAAAATTGTTTACCTCTCGTTGGAAGAATCTTGTTTATCAATGCATGCTTCCTCTTTCTATTTTGGCATGTCTTGGTTTGGAAGTTTTGGTTATACGTATGATCACACTTCCATAGGCGTTTTGAATTGAGCATGGTGCTTAGGTCAAAAAAGTCTACCTTGATCAGATTAGACATGGAGTCGAGTCCGGTTATTGAACCTAAAATTGCTAGTGTAGATTTTGGTCGATCATATGGACTAACCCCCTCAGGAATTTATCAAAAATCCATAAGGGTAAGTCTTGAAGATGACAACAGGGGTTAACAAAAAAAATAATAATAATAAAATAAAATAATAATAATAATAAAAAAAAAAAAAAAAGAAGAAGAGAGGGTAGAGAAGAGAAGAAGAAGAGAGGAGATAAACCTTTCAACCCCAAGATTTTGTCCTGTTACTTTGATGACATCAAAAGACAAGCTTGGGAGGAGCCTCTAACCACGCCACCAGGCACAACTCGGACCATTGCGTGCTCAAGCTAAGCGTAACCATAAAAAGGTAAGCAAAAGGCTAGCTTGGGGAGGACTCCAAGAAAGGTAACTTGTATCTCACATTTTGATCATATTCTCTATCTTATGAAATGTTGAGTTACGCTAAAAAATTTCATTCCTATATATGAGCTATGGAAATGTCTAGTTAAACCCCTTTGTTGAAATGATGAATAGTTGCTCGTCTTATGTTTTCACCCCGTGCCTAGTTTATAATTCGAATTTCTCTAAAGTTTGGATTTAGTGGCTAAGTCTAAAAAACTCATCCCGAAAAAAAAAACCCCGATTCATGTGGGTTGCATAGGCTCTATCTAGTCTAAGTTGTTGTCAAGTATGATATGGTACAAATGGATTTGCTATGATTTCGTCCAAAAAGAGAAACTTGGCATCCCGGAATCTACTTTGAAAAAGAGAAATGATATGGGCTATGCTAAAAAAAAAATGAGATGAAAAATGGACAAGTGTCCGAGGGCGAGTAGAGCCCACATCTCTAAAGAGAGAAAAAAAGAGAAGAAATAAAAGACAAAAGTCTAGGGCGAGTAGAGCCCACCTCTCCAAAAAAAAAAAAAGGGAGATATAGCAATAAAGCCCCTTCTTTCTTGAAAAAATAAATATTATCTAACTAAATAAATCCCGGATAAAAAGTTAATCAAAAGGATGAATGATAAGCATTTTTGTTATAACCGTTCTATCTGGCAACCGCCCAAGACTTTGAGAAAAGCTAAAAAGCCCCGCTACGATGAAAGGTAATAAAGGGTGGGAAAAAGATGAGCCGTTTTATTCAAACTCTAGTAGAAAATCTTATTATAACCCTGGCACTTGTGAAATGTAATCGGCATAGTAGCAACTCCTGATCAACAACCAAGTACTTATCTCTTTTGCTCGAGGACGCGCAAAGGGTAAGCTTGGGGGAGTTTGTTGACGGTCACTAACGACACATTTTTAACGTCAACATCCTACCATAAAGGGGGTGAAACTATACATTATCATACTCATATACATTTATAACTCACATATTTCCACTTGTAGTGTCCAAATTATTATTGTGCAGATTTATATAAGAAACAAGTGGAAAATATACCAAAAGGCGCCTCCCTGGAAAGCGCATTCCTGAAGAACATCAAGCCCAAGGGAGAAATGGACCAAACACGCAGAACTGGGCCGAGCAAACACCGCCATACAACTTTTCAGGCCCAAAGACCCCACCCCTGCAGCCCGGCCGAGCGGGGCGGCCCAATGGGGTGCGCTGCAAGACCACCGGTGCGGCCGCACCCTCTTGAGGCGGCTCGGGCCCAGCTTCGGGGAGGCGGTTCGTTACCTTCCAAAACCGGCGTTGCCGACGTTGGTTGGTCGGTTTGGTAGTTTTGGAAGGTGTTCCCAGGTCGGTTTTGGCTCCTTCCATATGGGGAGGGACATTTTCCAATGAGCCCCCTCTCCTCTACCTATAAAAGGAGGCCATCTCCCACCATTGTAACACACACCATTTGGAGCCTCCTCACTTTCCACTCCTCTTCTCCTCTCCCTCTCCTCTCTACTCCTCCACTTCTCTAGTTCTTTTAGTCTTTAGTAGTATTTGGAGCAAGGCTAAGCTTCATTGGAGAGCTTGTACTTGGGAGAAGGAATATTCGGTATGAATACATTTATGGTTTATCCTCAAGTCTTGATCTCATATGCTTGTGCAATAGAGCTAGAGTATTTAC
The DNA here is from genome assembly GCA_015847255.1 of Hyparrhenia diplandra. Classification (NCBI taxonomy): domain Eukaryota; kingdom Viridiplantae; phylum Streptophyta; class Magnoliopsida; order Poales; family Poaceae; genus Hyparrhenia; species Hyparrhenia diplandra. The sequence goes on along the minus strand of JADLZK010010820.1, from coordinate 480,219 downwards.
ATGTTATATTCTTGACATGTTGTTCTCAACACGATCATGATAGAAGAACTAGACTATAGTTCCTATGTCGTGGTTAGTCGTATAGAACTTAGGGCCTAACCATTCATGCCATGTATTTGAGTAGAGTAAGAGTTGTGCTGAGGTGGCGGTTCGTTGTGGCTTTCGGGCCTGGTCCATATCTTAGCCCGTCCATCCGTAGGGTGGGGGTCTGCAGGGGATATGGGTTGTACCTTAACACGCGGGCATGGTGCTCGGGTAAGCGGGGACCTTCGAATATGAGTGCATGCCACGGTTGAGGGGGTAGGCGGCTTGGTCGTGACAAAGCCTTGACCGCCCCTTGAAATCCCCCCCACGCTTCGTGTGTGCTGTAGGAGTTCGTAAAATGCCTTCCATTGGGCGGATGCACCGGGAGGTCTCCCGTCCATCTCACTCTCACCCTAAAACTCTAGTCATCTATGTTTGCATGATTATTAACTTGTTCTTTGCACGCCTACTTTAGAATGCCTGCTCCCACTTAGGAATATTCTTTATTCTTTATTTTCCTTTTATCCTTGAGGTTGGCCCAAGTGTGTGTCACACTATCTTAAACTATCATGACTTACCCCTGTATTGAGTATTGGTCAACTGCATAGACATGTTGTCTTGTTCATGCCCCTGCTAGAGTCTTACACCATGCCTTCCTTTGGGAAAATATAAATAACGATACCCTGAATATCTCCGGTGAAATGCTACAACGGTATTTCCGTGCGCTTGCGGACTTGTTCTCAAATGCTGCTGAGAATGCCACGTGACATCCCGTGGCGATGGTAGCTGGAATATAACAATTTCGGTGAAGTCGTTGTGGGAAGTCAACCCAGTGGTTCCCAGTGCTCTTGCCTTTTTGGCACTTGCGCTTAGGAAACACAACACGCTCCTGGCCTTGCGGTGGCGGGCCCACGCAGAGCTCCTGGGCCGTTCCCTCACTCGATCCGCCCCTCCTCTCACCGCATGAGCACGAAGGAGGACCGGCGGCGCGGGGGGTGACCACCCGACCACGGGATCCGTGAGGAGGCGCTAGGATTCACGGGAGGAGGCGAGGAGGCGTGGATCTAGTGGGCTCCCTCCACCACGGTGCGGATCCGGTGACCTCCCTCCACCACGGCGCAGATCCGGCGACCCCAACCTCCTCCTCCACGGATCCGCCAACCCCGACCTCCTCCTCCACGATTTTGCGGCCCAACCTCCTCCCCATGGATGCGGCGGTGACGTTCTCCTCCTCCACAAATCGGGCGGCGGGCCGTCAACCGGGCCGCAAGGCTCACAAATCCGATGGCGGGGTGTCAACCGGCGGCTCCATCAGGTTCGAAGCCGCGGCGATGGCGCATCGGGTGCATCGGCTGCAGCGGGCTCTACTAGATCCGACAGCGGGCGGCGCCGCAGCCCGGATGGGCTCGGCCAGCCCGTGGATAGGCTCGACGGGCCTGTCGAGGTTTTCTCTTTTTATTATTTTTTGGAAACATTTACCATGACAGGGCACTTGTAGTACGCCCGCCCACGGTTAATCCATTAACGTGGCGGCACTATAGCCCGCCACGTGAAATCCACGATTTACCATGACCTTTCAAGCGTGACGGGCTCAAATGCCCGCCACGTAAAATCAAAATTGCCCGTCACGCAAAATCATTTCGTTACTACGAAGACGCTTCTAATACGCTTTCATAAAGCATGCCTACATCACTGAGACGTGTGAAAGCATGTCTATTACCTTAATTCTTTTTTTGAAATTTCGTTGACCAAGAGAAGTTGAAGCTGCATAGATTATTTGCACCGCTCCTATTATTACCAACCAGGGGAAAATAGATAATGAGCATGCGGTAACAATTCCATATTGACCCGAATCAATCCAAAGCATATCTACAGGGGCGTTTTCTAGTAGTAGTAACACATCGCTCACTACTGAGGCATGAGGAAGCCACGCCGACCAAATTCATTTGCTGACAAGCTAGCGTTGTTGCCACTTCGTCGTGGAGGGACCAATTCTGTCGTGGCCTGTTATTACTTGATTCAACCTAGCGAGCGAATGGACACATCATCTCAATGTTTTTGGGGTTGTTGGGATGGCCTGTTATGGTCATTGCACTCGGTAAAAGAATTTTTTTATAATTTTTTAAATTTCCAGAGCGCATATATAGCAATTTATAACCACATATATATACATAAATATCCACGGTCCACATTTATCACAAATATATATATATATATATATATATATATATATATATATATATATATATATATATATATATATATATATATATATATATATATATATATCACAATAATATAGCATATGTCATCACAACCATCCAGAAACTAAATGTGCATCACAATTCACATAGTCCAACATAAAACAAACAAGTCCACTAATGTAGCCAACACACATAAAAAAAGTCTAGTAGTGTCAGGGGCCCAAGTCGATCATAAGTCCACTACGGCGCTGATCCGTGAGGTGCTCCAAACCGGAAAGGTGGAAACTGCTGAGCCGGAGAATCTCCCCGCTCTTTGGCGCGCCGATTGACGCACTTCCCGGATGTGGGTCATTTGACGCCGCCGACTGGTGCTACACAAAGAAAAGTATACTGTGTGAGACAGGATTTAAGAATAGTTATAATAACTAGTAAAAAAAAGGGCCGAGTGTGGTAAAAGCTAGAAATTTCGACAAAGATCTCCCCTGCATAGGGAGGTCTATCAAACACGCAACAAAACAACGGCTCAATGGCCGACAACACATACCCATATGCACACACCGTGGTGCATCAAAACCAACATTTCATTTGGATTCACATCCATATATACTCACAGGCACATTAGGAGTTCAAGTGTTAGAAACTCACGGGTCGCTTCGATCGGCAGCGAGGCTCCATTGGTGGCGGAGGCCCAAATATCTGTGGTGGCGGCACGAATAGCCTTGGCTGGCGATGAAGTCTTGCATGTACTCCCACATTGTTGCATTCCTCGAATCGGACTCCTCCCGCACCTCTTCTCTTCCGCCCGGTGGGCCTACAATATTTCACCCACATGTTATAAAGCAAAGCTAAGGTATGAAAAATCAATCGACAACGAATGACAAAGAAGTAACCTATAGTGTCGACACCACGGATTAGGTCGTGGTGCGTATCTCTCGGCCTCAAGCTCGAGTGGTAGCTCGAATCTTCGCGAAGCCCTAGTCTTTGCGTGGGTCGATTGCGCCGTCGCCGATGTAGTACCGCCCATGCTTCTTCCCTCTCCCAACGTCATGACGATTTCTCCGTCAATGGGATGGTCCGAGGGGTTCTTGTCTTGCCCATGGACCTGTTTGTACAACTCCGTGTGTGCAGTGAGGCGGAGTGTATGGGCGGGTTCTTTGTAACTCTCGGCGGGGGCCTCCGGGGTTGTGGCGCTTTCGACGGCTCTTCGGGGCGGTGTGGGCCATTGCCCACGCATCGAACTCGAGCGAGGACTAGCCACCATGGTACTCCATTGCGAAAAGAAACAACTGGATAAATAAAAATTTGCATACTTGAGCTTTTAGAGTTTAGAAGTGGATTGAGCGCACCCATCTAGCTTTGTAGGCTGGGAGACAAAGGTTTCCTTGGTGGTGTGCTGGACCCCGCATCATCAAACGCCATCCCGGGGGCGTCCACGTTCTCCCAAAACTCATCGCTGCACCACTTGTCCGCCATTTGCGACCAGCACGCTTCCCTCCCCACGCACCACCACGGAATCACCTACACGTCATCAAATGTGACATAAGAGACGATCGATGAAGCCTATTTAAGTATTAGTTCTATATATTTACCTTTTCATGCATGTATTGTTCCTTGGTCAGCTTATTCTCCTCCAATATTGCTTCCGTTCTAGTGATCTTCTTGTACAAGACTTCTCTGTTGTAATCTCTGACGGCCTAGACGCGCGCGTCGTAGTGCATGTCTTTCACAAGTCTCGAAGCGTGCTTTGTTAACCGCTCTCTTCACCTTCTCCTCGCACCCGGGCTCATCCTCCCATTTGTAGAAATCCTGTTTACGTAAAACGAGACATCATGATATAATTTGAAGAATGTCTTAACAATGTGATGTGTAAAGCAATGTAGTGAGAAGAATACTTACCCACACCTCACGTCTCACACGCTCAGCCACATTACCGTAGTTGTGACCATCCCGATCAGTTGTATCGGCCTTAACTTCGTAGTGTTCAAACGCGTCCGGGTCCTTTTGCTTTCGGCTCCACCAACATCCACCAAGCCGGGGGAAGTGCTCCCTCAACAAAGACACCGATAACGCCACAGGGATGGCGTTTGTGGTCACCTGCCTGCACAAGGAAGAGACCCCTGCCCAAATAATCAAGAAAAATGTATTAGTATTTACAGATATTTTGAACATAAGAAATGAGAAAATAGTACTAGCTTGTTACTTACTTTTTACCACCGACCCGCACTATCGGGCGTCTCTCTACAGGTATTGGTCGTTTTGGGAGTGTCGAGTGCCCTCGCGAATAGGGTTTTGTCACCCCGAGAAAGAGGGCCCCACTAGCGCACCACATCTCCCCCAGGTCCACCTCCTGGTCCCCCCTCCGCCCGCCTCGTTGTCCCTATCCTCCTCCTCGTCCTCCCGGTCCCTCTCCTCCTCCTCCTCCTCCTCCTCCTCCTCCTCCTCCCCCCCCTCATCCTCGTCCTCGTCCTCGTCCTCGTCCTCCTCCTTTGGTGGTGGCGGAGGAGCAGCTCACCGACCCTTCCTCCTGCCTCCGCCTCCTACGCCTCCTCTAGCCTCCTCCTGCATCCTCCGGGTTTGTCTCCTCGGCCCCCTAAGGCCTGCTACTAACTCGCTCACCCTCGGTCGTATTTGGACTTGACACTGCCTAAAAGCTCTTGAGATCCCGCCTCCACCGGCATCTTTTCGATCAACCTGCAAAAAACATAATAAAAAAGATTAGAAAGAGATTTAAAATAAATAGGACAGATTACAGAAAGAACATAACATATTTAAAAGTTAACATAATATTACGTGAATTAGAAATAATCATCATTGTCCTCTGCGAGAGCTAGGTCATCTTGACAAGGATCATCACTATCATACATGTGTATTTCCAAGTTGATTTCATTATCATCTTCGAGGAGCAACGTCGACCACATTGCCTAATTCTAATTGCCGAAGTAATTCTAAGTCCTTCACATTTACAACTCATCTCCCTCATCCTCATCTTCAACCCTTTCATTGTCCACTTGCATTTTGACTTGGATCGGTTATGTCTATCACAAAGCTACCTTGTAGCCCCTCTTCTTGAAAGAACTCTCCCTCATATGTTCTTGGGTCAAAGTTGTAATCTTCATTGTTTGGGATAGGTTGTTTACCGTGTGGTAATACCTTGGTCACAACCTCCCAACCCTTCGGGACGCCGATCTTTTTGGCACGCCCATGGGAGATAATAAACTTGGGTGGCCTGTTGAGCTATAACATACACATCATCTCCTAGGTAGTTTGAATCCGGTCGAATTTCGACTATCCCAAGTTTCTCGTGTTCTTTTCTTACTTCTTTAGGATCAAACCAATGACATTTAAAAACGACGGGATTAAGACGTTGGCGGCCCCGAAATGTGAGTTCGTATATTTCTTCAACTCTTCCATAATATTCGTCCCCATCAAGGTTGGGCGTGAAAACTCCGGTGTTTGTGGTTCTTCGATTGGGTCGACTCTCCTCGTGGCTTATTGTGTGGAATCGATACCCATTGTCATCATAACCCGTAAATGATCGGACCCTAAACTCACGACCACGAGGAACCTTGTCTCGGCTCTAGGTCCATCTTTGTCATCGTCTTGGCCCCGAAATGTTATATCATTCGCAGCCCGTTTAAAGCGAGGATGAGAATGTGAAACTAAGTACGTGCAAGAAAATAGAACGTACCTTCCGTTTGAACCAAGAAATGAAATCAGGTTTTCCATTGCCCGCACCCCCTCGTTTAAGAAGGGTGTCCAATTGATCTCGTTTGGGCACCCTCCTCTTCCTCCGTAATTGTTGAGTAAATTCCTGTGAGGTTTGAGTGAAGAAGAGCGTTGGATGGAGAAACGGTGAGTACTTGATAACAAGTGCGATGAGAAATAGTGACTTACACCATGTAGGGCCCGTTTCTGCGAGGTTGGTCAAGTATGTAGAGCATGATAGTGCGCCACTCGCACGACTCAAGGTCTTCGTGGTCTTACCACTTGCACTTCAAGTTGCCCTTGAAAAAAGGCCGAGCTTCGACAAATTTTCCCGGCATTGTAACGAGGGAGTGGATTATGCACGCTCGGAAGGTTGTCACCATAGTATGTTGTTGTGAAGTTTGTCACCTCCTCCGAATCGTTGCCTCTATGATGGAAGGTCAATCTTGCATTTATTTCCGGTTTTCTTCGAACAACCTTTAGGGCTCTCTCAATTGAATAGCACCAATGGTACTGCACAGGCCCCCCCATTCGTGCCTCATACGGTAGGTGCATAATCAAATGTGGCATTGGAGTGAAGAAGCCTGGTGGAAAGATCTTCTCCAGCTTACAGACCAACACAGGAGCCGCCTTTTCCATGTCTGCAACCACGGCCCGAGATAACTCCTTAGCACATAGTCGGGCGGAAGAAATAGCTCAACTCGCCAACACTTGCCGATATGATCGGGAACATAGCCTCGAACCATGACCGAAGAAGCCGCTCAAGCCACACATGGTAGTCATGACTCTTGAGCCCATTGATTCACGAGAGGCGATAAGTTCACTCCTCTCCTCAGATTCGCCGCATACCCATCAGGGAACATTATCTATAGAAACCATTCTAGTACCTCCTTCCTTTCGTCCCTGCTTAACGTGAAATCGGCCTTGGGCCTCATCCATTTCTTGCCATTTCTAGGAGGCCTCATCTGATCCTTTGGTCTGTCACATAACGCCGGATCCACTCTAGCCATAACGTTGTCCTTTGACTTATCTGTATCCATGATTGTTCCAAATAGTACCTCGCCGAGATTCTTTTTAGTGTGCATTGTATCGATGTGATGTGGACAAAGAAGGTCATCATAATAGGGGAGCCTCTCTAAGCCCGACTTGTGAGTCCATGCATGATCCACGCCATACCCCACAAAGCGACCATTTACGGACGCGTCATCTACCACGAGCATCAAAGCCGAGCACGCATCGCCGCGGCACCCGACATCATCTCTCGGTGGAGGGTCCGTAACTACATAACCTTTCAAGAAGTTCTTCTCGTCTTCTCTGAATGGATGGTTAAGTTCAAGGAATTGTCGATGTTGGTCAAAACAGGAAAACTTGCCATCCTTGTTCAACCAAAAAAACCTCATAGCTGTCTTTTGCATATTGGGCACGGAAATTTGCTGTGAACACACCAACCGCTAAATATTCCATGTGCCACGAAGTCATGCATGGAGTTCTGGTACCAAACATACATCTTGAAGTTTTGCTTTGTAGCTCGATCGTATGTCCATACCCCCTCGTCCCAAGCTTTGATCAATTCATCAATCACGGGCTCTATGAACACAACCATATTCTTCCCCGTGGTGCCCAGGAATTATCAACGACAAGATTATGTTCTCGCCGTTGGAAGGCGGCGCCGGGGATTGAGTGGGATAACGAACACGGGCCAACAAGTGTACGGGGCAGCCATCAATCCATAAGGATTGAACCCATCTGTTGCCATCGCAACACGCATTCACGAGCCTCGAGCTTTGTCACGATGAATGTTATCAAAATGTTGCCATCGTCACCATCCGAAGGATGTACCATCTTGTGCGGATTGTATCGATGTCCAGTTTTGTGCCATGTCATCTCGCTTCACGGACTCCTCGGTCATGTATAGCCGTTGGATCCCGGGTACGAACGGCGGGTGTCGTAGGACATTTACGGGGATTTTATCTCGCCTCTTCGGCCATCACCCATGTCCTCGCTCCGGTACCTAGAGAAATTGCACTTTGGACAAGTCGCGTAGCATTCTCATGTTCCTTCCTAAATAAGACACAACCATTCTTACAAGCATGTATCTGCTCATATGGCATCTTGAACATATTTAGGAGTTTTCACGACTCGTGCATGTTCTCTGTGGAAGGGCGTGACCTTTCGAAGCAAACGCCAACAACTACGAGCATTCTCTCAAAGGAGTCTCGACGAAGTGGCACTTTGGGACTTCAAGGCCATAAGGCGCCCAATGTCATCTAGTTGAGAGACCTTCGTATTGTGGTGAAGGGGTTTTACGTGTCGTGACAACATGTCATAATACGCCTTAGCGGTGCCTACGCCTTTGTCTCCACCCTCTTCCGTACATCCTCCACCAAAGTTTGCTTCATGAAAGTCATCCACCATGTCCGCTACCCCACCATCTGCATCGAGATCCTCGATGCGTTGTCTCATAGCCTCGTCTCTCCTACGTCCTTCACCATGGTGGGTCCACCGGTATAATCCGGAATAAATCCATGCTTGCCAAGGTGTTTGCCCATTTGCAACTTTTCTTGTTTACGCTGTTTCCTACACTCGCTATAGGGACACCAAACTTTAGCATCTTCGTTAGTCCCCCCCGGAATGCTGCCTCCAAGAAAGCATTGGTCTTCGTCACCCATTCCGCGCTCCAGGCTCCATAAGCATTCCAACCCTCGTACATCCACCGATGGTCATCCATCCTTTACCATATACTCCACATGAGTAATATAATACTCCATTGCATCTCTACATGTACACCCTACTATCTAATAGGTAAAGATAGGTCCTAATCCCACCCGAGGATGCGTAGAAGGGGGTCGGTTTACGTGCACTACTCGTATCCGACAAAAATTTCAGCAGCACCTCCCATTTGTTCTCCAAACACACGTCCCTAGGGGAGATTGTGTATCCGGAGAACAACGGAGGTATCGCCAAAATTCCTGATCGGATACGAGTAGAGCACGAAACTAACCCCTTCTACGCATCCTCGGGCTGTCCAAAAAGTGTGGACAATTCGAAAGTGATACGGTTTTACGTATCCAATTTTTGCATACATCAAACCGTATCACTTTCGAACGGGAGACACCTTACTGGGTTACGTGATCTACGACCATCATATGTAAAGAGGGGTTATTCCTAGTGGTGCGGGCGAGACCCGCGGTGGGCGGTGAAGTCACGTGCTCGGCTCGGCACCGAACGGGCTCACACGAAAAAAAAACGGGTTCAATTAAAAATTTTGACAGAACCTCCCTCGCACGGTGAGGTTTTTCAATACTGCAAGAAAACAACGGCCACGATGGCCGACCAGCACATATCCATACACATGAAATTCATTCATATATTACCATCACTACGACACCGAGCACATTCCATACACATGAAAACAACGAACTCCTCATTGCCGAGTCACGGTCATGCATATATTACCATCACTACATGACACCGAGCTCACCTTGCTTGGGCGGGCGGGACAACCACGGACGGCGGCGGTGCCGCGGGCGCGATGGCGGCGGGGCGGGATGACCACGGGCCGGCGGCGTAGCACGGTCGACCACCTCCCTCCTTCTCTTCCCTCTCCTTCTCCTCCTCCTCTTCCCTCCCTCCTCCTCCCTCCTTCTCTTCCTTCTCCTTCTCCTCCTCCTCTTCCCTCCTCCTCCTCCTCCGATCGGCCCCCTTCCTCCTCCTCCTCCTCTTCCCTCCTCCTCCTCCTCCGGTCGGCGGGGCGGGCAGCCTTATTGGCGCCGGGTCGGGCATGCCCCGGCGGCAGGGGCTTGGCCGGCGGCGGTGGCCGGGCGGCTGGCCTTGGGCGCCCGGTCGGCGGGTCGGGCGGCGCGCGGTGCCCCTATCCAACCCGGTCGGGGGCGGGCAGGCGGGCGCGGTGGGGCGGGGGCGGTGCTCGGGCGGGTGGTGGCGGGCGGCGGCGGCGGGGCGCTGGTGTGTGTTGTGTTGTGTTCAGAGTAGAGTGAGCAGAGTGATAGGGAGAGTGAGAGGAGTGAAGGGATAAGAAGGTTTTGAGGTTAAAAAAATTCTAAGCCGAGTGCCAAGATCTAGGCACTCGGCTTAGAATAGAAAAAAAAAAAAAAAAAATTACCAAAATCTAAGCCGAGTGTCACCCTCAAAGGCACTCGGCATAGAAATTTTAAAACAAAAATTTTTCAAACCGCCCGCGCCAAAACCTAAAAAAAAAGCGCCAAAAATGGAAAAAAAAAGCGTCGCGCCAAAAAAAAAAAGGCCATTCTAAGCCGAGTGCCACCACATGTGGCACCCGGCTTACACTTAAAAAAAAAAAAAAAAACCTACCAACTTCTAAGCCGAAAGTGCCACCACCGTGGCACTCGGCTTACACTAAAAAAAAAAAAATATTTCTAAGCCGAGTGCTAGAAACTAAGGCACTCACTTTCGTAATAAAAAAAAATCCTTAATTTATCGTTTTTTCTTTTCCTAATCCTTTTTTTCGTAATTATTTTTCATTATACTTTTAAAATACCATTTCAAATTAACTAAACAATGAAAATTTTATAATTTCATGGAAAACGAACCATTATTTTATGTGGTTTTAGGTCAACATTCCATTTATATAAATGCAATAAAAAAATAAAAATTATCAAAACGGATCCAAAAAATCCCTAAATTTTGACTTGCAACTATATTTGATATCTTGTGGCTATAGAAAAAGTTTCAAAGTCAAATCACAATTTAACCATCCCTATATATCCAACACACGAGAGATCACTCTCACTAACTCAAACTTCTAAGGAGATGTTCCAAATTTTCAAGCGATGTTCGTCACAACTTGCTCTAAACCTTCTCAATTTTTTTCCACACTACCACATATGATATGACGACAACTCGTCGAATTTCGTGATTTTTCAACTTCGCTTTTTTATACAATTTAAAAACCGTTCACCCACACGCTTAGTGTCATGTTTACAAACGAGATCATTGAAAACCGTAATCATATCATCTCTGGGGCCTTCAATTAGGTTGACTAACATGAATATCAATTTTACACTCAATTTTTTTCCAAATATTTGAATGACATGTAGTTCAAATCTCACCCAATAAAAGATATTGTTTGAAATGCAATTAATTAGTTATATATAGTAAATAAATTGAAAAATGCACCAAACTTTGTTAGGGGTAGGAAATGTGATATGTGTTTAGGAGAAAAAGTTTGAAGGCATTTGGAAAAAAAAATTCTACCGAGTGCCCCCCAATGGCACTCGGCACGAGTGTTTTTTCCCGGACTCGGCAAAATAAAAAATAAGCGGGTGTCGCACTCTAAGCCGAAAGTGCCAAACTTTGGCACTCGGCTTAGAAGTGACGGAGGGGCGGACGGCGTGGTGTGGCGCACGGTTGAAACTTCCGTTGGCGAGTGTCGACGTTAGGCACTCGGCTTATCTCGCCTCTAAGCCGAGTGTTTTGCCTAAGCCGAGTGTCCCAGGTTTTTAGCACTTTCGGCTTATCGGGTCTAAGCCGAGTGTTAATTTTGGCCGTGTGCCCGCTTCCTAGGCACTTTCGGTTTGGCGGCTTTTAAGCCGAGTGCCCGATATCGGCACTTTCGGCTTAGGCCACATGGCCAAGGTGCCGATTCGGTAGTGAGCGCTTTTGTAAGATGAGGCGCTTGTTTCCTCTTGTGCACCCAGGGCTGAGATCCATGCATTGAGATAGAAAAAAAAAAATTTGGCAGGGGCTGAGCTGTTGCCGTTCTATACTAGGTAAATAAGACCTCGGATCGATAGATGGACGCATGTTTTAGCGGCCGATGATTTGAGGGTAATGTTGTTGCCGTTCTATACTAGGTAAATAAGACCTTAGATAGATCGACGTTCAATTAATAATACACCATAGTTTGTTTTGTATAGAAGAATTTTGCGAGCGGCGATATCGACAGCTACAATAGAGATATATTAGCAGGATCCCCGCGTGTTGCCTCGGGTATAAAGTAGGAATTTATATATGTTATAATATTAATTAATAAGAATTTTGTGATGTATACTGCGAACACATGGTTGATTTAGGTCACATGTGTTTAGTTTTGTGATTGAGTGATTGTCAACAATCAACATTTTAATTATATTTTCCTTTATTCTTTATGCTTCGGCTATGTTCACCGGCACACGTGGAGTTCCGCGAAGACGTATCTCTTGGTTCGTGTTGTACGTGGTGTGGAGCTCGGGAGATGGTAGCCGACGGCGAGGTGAAGGGGCCAAGGAGGGCGTGCCGGGCCGACGGACCGCGGAGGTGAAGGACGGACGTGAGGCTTGGACCGAGGGACGGATCGCCGGGTGGCTAGCCATGGTGGCTGACATCCGGGACATCGGCGAATGCAAGAGGGGCGTGGGCGGGACCGTGTCGATCAGGTCAAGACGGCGTGTGCGGCGAGCGGGGAGCTCGGATGACTTGGCGACTTCGGGCGGTCAAGACGGGCGATGACACGTGTCGAGGAGGTTTGGTGGTTTGTCCTCAAAACCATCGGTGCGGGTTTCGTGGTTTGGGCCTCAAAACCATGGGTGCAGGTTTGGTGGTTTGTGCCTCAAAACCATCGGCGGGTTTGGTGGTTTGGGCCTTAAAACCATCGGCGGGTTTCACGGGTTTGGGCCTCAAAACCCGGGCGTTCGGTGGACGGAAGGACGGCACGTGGCGGCATCTCGGGAGATTGCGCGGAGCAAGGCTGCAGATGAGGAGGCGCGGTGGTCGTCGGATCAAATTATCCCGAGTCGGACTAAATTAGCCTTAGGGTTAGCGGTTTGGCTCATATGTATCTAGGGGTAGTTTGGGAAAGAGGATTTCAGACTATATGTGGAGGATGACAGCCTCCTCCCCTCTTGGCCTCTCTTATTTCGTTTTTATTTTTTCCAATTTTAGGGTTCTTGTTTTAGAGGTCCAAGAACATCAAATTGGTGATATTTTGTGGTGATTTTCGTTGGGAAAGGGGAGTCCCAAATCTCCTGTCGTCTCCGGGCTTTTGGATCAAATCTCTTCTTTTTGCTGTGATTTTTGTTAGAGATTTTGGATCTTGTTTGTGGTTTTCTGCGTTTCTTTGGTTTTCTGTTCTGTGCAGGCCGGCTCCTCCTTGGGCTCGAGCACGCCACCAGGCGACCAGGGGCAAGCACACGCGGGTGTGTGTGGTGGCCAAGCCAGGGCGCCAGCTCTGGGGCTCGCCTGACCACGCACGGGAGCGAGCAGCTGCATCCCGGCAGCGGCCGGCCACGAGCGCCTCCACTGCTCGCGCACGGCTCCCTGCTGCAGGCCAGCTCGGGGATCCACGCTCGGCACCTCCACGCGCGCCAGCAGCAGCTGCACATCTGCAGGACGCAAGGCAGCAGCAGCTTCAAGACGGCCGCACCAAACCATCCCTGCACTACGGCAACAAAAAGGTTGAATTTTCTCTTGTGCTGTGAGTTGGCCATCGAGTCAATCGATTTCTTCTTGTGCAGGACTGCTAGATCGAATACTTGTGTGAAATTCCTAGCTTTTGAAGATCTCAGCTTAGTGCTTGTTTTCCTGCGCCCACAAGACGTTTGACGAAATGCTTCAGTAGCTTTTCTCATTTTGTTTTATTCGGTGCTGTTGCTAGAACTGTTCTAGGATCCAGTCATCATGTATCTAATTGTGTTCCTGCAGTTTGTTTTAGTCGTAGACTTTTAGTTTTTGCAATAGAAACTAAAAATTAGTTTTAGCCTTTTTATCTAGTCTTGTTTGCTCACGTATTTCACTTCTAGCAATATTCATTTAGAGTGGCATTCACGGCATACAAAGATTGTTGCTTGCTGTCTCAAGTTTCTCCTGCAGGTTTAGCACAAACACAATGCTTGTTCTCAGCTTGGAGCAGACACATGCACCGTTGATTTTCCGGCCATTTTCAGCATGCTTGTATTGTCTGCAATTTGCGCGTTAGAGCTCTGATTTGAGAAGCGGTTTTTGCCATGACTTTCTATCGATCCGTGGAGTTTATCTGAGTACTCTCGTCACAAGTTGGCGTTGGTATTTTAGTTTCGGGAACTCGCTTCTTCTCTATAGAAGTCGGTGACTCATTTTCTATCCTCCGGTTTGACTTTCACTTTTGTCGACGGTCTGTGATCGTTTGAGGTGTCCCGCTGTGTTTTTAGAGAACATCCACCCAATCATTTGGGTCGTGGACATCTCGGTGTTTTCTTTGCTCATGACACCTTGCTACTAGTTAGCACGCGTGTTATTCGGGTCTTGCGTGAGTTTGCTTTTGAGGTTAGGGGTTGAGCCGATGACCTAGAATTGAAAAGGAAAATCGAGGCTCCCATTCACCCCCCCTTCTCGTCGCCGTTTCGGTCCTTCAATTGGTATCGGAGCCGGTTAGGATCACTTTCACCCTAATCGGTCCGTCATCCGCAAGAAGGCGACATGGATCGTGCTTTTCGGCCACTTTGGCAAACCTCCGGAGTTTGATGGTTTTTTTCGCTAACCCATCACAAATCTCTTTTGCCTTGTCTTCTCTTCTCGTGACGAGAGGAGCGGATGGAGTGCCTTGGGGACGACGAGCTGGCTCTCGTCATCGGTCGATTCTCGCGGTTCCACAACAACCGCTTGAACCGTCGGCGTGGCGGTGGTCCCAAGGGAGGATGCTTTGAGTGTGGCGATCCGGACCACTTCGTCGCGTGCCCCAAGAAGAACAAGGATAAATACTCCAGCGAGAAGTACTACTCCTTCGACAAGCACGACTTCGACAAGCGCAAGGACAAGCGTGAGTACACCGTCGGCAAGCACAAGTCTAAGAAGCGCTTCGACAAGGAGGCGATCAAGAAGAAGTACCTCAAGCGTGCCAAGGAGCACAAGCACGCCTTCCTCGCCTCCCTCAGTGACCTCGACAACGACTCTTCTGACGGGCAAGCTTCCTCCAGCGACGAGGACCCCGAGCACAAGATCGAGGACAAGATGAACGGACTTTGTTTCGTCGCCAACTCCAAGTACGGCGGCTTCTGCACCATGGCCCTCGACGGAGGCGTGATCGACAGCGTCGAGCCACACGGCAGCGACTCTACCTCTAAGGTATCACCCACTATCGAATCTCTCACTAATGAAGTTGACTCTTTGGGCGATACGCTTGTGTGTCAAGAGAAGTTGCTCAAGCGAGTAGCTAAGGAGAGGAAGGAGTACAAGGAGAAGTGGGAGGTAGCTATCAGAGAGTTAGAGTTGGCTAGGAAGCCCGTGGAGATGTCTGATGAGACGGAGTGCGATGGTTGTGCTGTGCACATGTCTAGCATCATGACTTTACAATCTAAGTACTCCGCTTTGCTAGATGAGCATGTTGAGCTGAAGGCTAAGCCTATGTTGTTGAGTGCGTGCAAGTCTTGTCCAGACTTGCGATCTGAGTTGGCAGAGAAGGCTGCCAAGCTTGCTGAGCTTGAGAAGGCCAGCTCAGATAGCACCGTCTTTGTGTTTTTAGGGAACATCCACCCAATCATTTGGGTCGTGGACATCTCAGTGTTTTCTTTGCTCATGACACCTTGCTACTAGTTAGCACGCGTGTTATTCGGGCCTTGCGTGAGTTTGCTTTTGAGGTTATGGGTTGAGCCGATGACCCAGAATTGAAAAGGAAAATCGAGGCTCCCATTCACCCCCCCCGCCCTCTGGTCGCCGTTTCGGTCCTTCATATACGTATGGTGTTGCTAATGTAGGAACATAAGATAATATATGTATATATTTATTAACACAATCACGAAGATTTTATCCATAGTGGATGATAAAGCTCGCGTAACTTTTGTGCCAGTAAACTTTAATTGTAAATGGTAGTGCACTGCCGAGTGGACATCTTGCATGCGAAGAGAAATTTGGCAAATGAAAGTGCCCTATCAAGATATAAATAGATAACCACACACTATCGTCTCCTCCGTGTGTTTTGCCAAAAAAACAAACATGAAATCTCGTCGATGAGAGCAACCTACCAACCCTACGTGTGTTTTTCGAGGTAAGATCCATGTGACAAATAGACAGCTGTTTATTTACAGCCAGATGTTGTTTATAAGTCCACCTACCGCGCGCACATGTATGCATATGCGCGTTATTGCACCGACCGTCCACCACACGTAACAGGCCCTAGCTAATAAGATAATACGGCGCATAAAAGCTACCTAGACATACTCATCGCTCCGATTAATTTCGAAATCGATTTAGGGTCCGTTCAGCGCAGCTTCACCAACAGCTTCATAAGCTGTCCTGAACACCTTTTGTTGTCAAACGCTCTTTTCAAAACAACTTTATAGGTGAAGCTTTTTTCCCTCCTCCCACGAAGGGATGAGTTAAGGCGAAGCTGAAAAATTAGCTTTCACACATCTTACTTAACTATGCATGAGGTCGTTGATGAAGCTGAGCTGTTTTCCAAAACAGCTCAGCTTTACCAAACAAGCTACTAATGAACTATTTTTTCCCCCCAAAGAAACAGCTTCATTGTCGAAGCTGAGCTTGTGCCAAACAGGCTATTATTGTTTGGTTACTCACGCTGGTATGGACGGACGATGCAACCACGAACCACCGCACACCGTGTGGTTTTCCAGGTCAACAGAGTCAATGCATGCAGTATCATTTTCTGCCAAACCAACCCCATCAAAACATGAAAGCTAGCATACAACCTCTTTAAGTAGAGCCCTGGCATGCACAAGAATGCATATGTGTGCCAGCAGCCAGACCAGACTCTTCAATGGCCTTCAAGGTTAAGGAAGTTCTGGCTTTATTCTGCATCATCATGCCCTACTTGTCCATTGCGATCATCATCTTCATCCCCCATCTACTACAACAGAAAATATATCACAGTGCCAAGCACAGGGAGAGCAACGGCTCCTTCAAACTTCGCTTGGATACACTCCAATCCTTTGATATGGTCATCGAGCCAGATCCTTCTGTAAACAGTTTTACCCGGCGCAGCTCGCCGGCATGCCTCCTGACACGGAAGGGTTGCTCCTCATCCCACATGAGGTACATCTCTCCAGCAGTTTTACCTTTGGAAGAAGTGAAGATCTTGTGAGCAACTCGTCCTTTGCCGTCTCCTTCACCATGAGCAGCCTGTATCATCAGCCGTCGTCGTGGAACAAGACGACCAAACAGCTGAATGCTACGGGCCTAGACTTCCTTGTCGTACCCGACAATCTGGTTGTATATGGCATGAAGACGACACTGGCACGGCAGCTCGGTGCTGCTGGCAAGCACACAGGCCTCTCCAACTCCACGGCTGGGGCAGCTCTTCTCCCTGGCGGTGCAAAAGTGTCGGTCGAGATCGGAACGCTGCATGACCTTCTGGTGGCCCGTGTTACTATCACCGAGCCTGCTGCTGCTTCTTCGGCGGCATACACTGTGTGGATTGAGTACACCAATATATGGCAACGGTTATCAGTCTACGTCGCCGCAGGTGAGGGCAAAGAAAGACCGGATGAAGCCGTCGCCATCAAAAAGAAGGTCAGTTACAGCTACGAAATGGCCAGTTTCGGCCTGTTTTCATCTGTTGGGCAACTCATGCGGGTCAACTCCTGGAGCACCCAGGTGGAGGGCAATATTCCTTACCTGATGAACGTACTCATGGATTCTATCTACCTGGACATCTTTAATCTTAGCACAGTATATGCGTCACTGTTCATACTGTTAGCTGCCGTCGGGATTGTGGCCGCCTTGGCGTTGCTTGGTGTGGCACGCTACTTCAGGACACAGCAGAGGAGGTGGAAGATGGAGCAGGACAAGCTTGCCCTGGTCATGCAAAGCCTCCCGGGTGCCGACGCAGATCGACTTCGCCGACATCAGCAAGGCCACCGCCAACTTCCACGAGACGATGAGGCTGGGGAAAGGCGGTTTTAGCTCCGTCTACAGGTGCAGGCTTCCCTTGTCCCTCCCACCGCTGGGGTCGTTGCTTCCGGTTCCGGCACCACCACCACCACCACCACCACCAGCAGCACGACGGAGGTTGCCATCAAGAAGTTCACGCGCGGCGTCCAGGAACAGCGCTATGAGGACTTCCTTGCCGAGGTCAGCATCATCAACCGTTTGCGCCACAAGAACGTCGTCCCACTCGTCGGTGAGTGCCTACCGCTTACACCATCAGCAATTTAATATTTTTTTCACTAATATGCTACTTACCCTGTTCCAAATTATAAGTCGCTTTGAATTTTTAGTACATTTATTTTGCTATATAGAAATAATAACATATGATTATGATTAGATACATGGATGAATCAAATATGTCGAAGAAACTTATAATTTAGAATGGATGGAGTAGTAAGTTGGGGAGTAGTAAGTTGGCTAGTTATTATGCCCACAAGGTCAGCATCCAAAATGCACCTTTTGTAGCCTCATATACATTTTGTGAATATATATAGGTATTTATTATTAAGTTCTTTTGTGAATGGAGCTTGCTGCGAAAAAAATAAAATTAAATAGATCGTAATCTATATGGGCACCTCCGTTATTAATGGCTACAAAAGGTCTGATCCCAGCAGTAGAAAATTTTAAAGCCCTGGGCAGGCAAGATCTGATCCCAGCAGTAGAAAATTGTAGAACAGTTGGACGCGATATGGCAGCACGCGCGACTGGTTCAGCTGAACAAGTGCACGCCACACGCTAGCTCCACCATCCCTTTCAATTATTCTGCAAATTTTTGGAGTATTTTTTCTAAGAAAAGTTCATACTCCAGCCTTGGGATATGTAAAAGTGTGGCCAGAGTAGGTAGGTTATGCTGGCCGGCCCTGCTAATTAACTAGTCCTCACGCGCTTTGAACCGTCGTGCTATTTGGAAAGCAGCCTCTTTCTATTTTAAAAATTATTAATTGCAATCAACGTTCACCTAAACATCCCTTAACGCACAGGCGTGATTTCAAGAAAAAAAAAGTTCACTTAAACACTAAACGGTAGTCATTCGGTCACCCCTCGACTAGTGAGCACGATGTGTACATGGGCTTCACAGTTTATACTGTAGCAATAAAATTCATATGTTTATGCAAGTGAAAGTCTATTTAATAATCAAATATGTTGTCAACCACTCGCACCGTTTTTCTAGGATTTTCCTAGGATTTACCGGTGTTTTTTTTTTGAAAACGAACCGGTAGGGAGAGCTGCCCGCTATATTAAAAAGAAGAAGCCAAGATCACTACAAAAATACAAAACACAACAAAAACACAAAAGAAAGAAAAAAAAAACTTCGCCCGGTTGGATTGGGACATCAACACGAGTTACACTCAACTATACACATTGGCCGGTTGGATTGGGGCACCAACACGGCCAACACACTACACACAACGACGAAAGAGGAGACGAAGCACAACCGCCGTTTCCACCTGCCAACCGCACTCTTGCAAACATCGAAAACCTCCGAAATGATCGAACGCTGATAGGGGAACAAAGGGGTAGACATCACCACACCGAGAAGGCCACCGCCGTGCAGGACCCTTCGCCGCAGGCGTTGTTGCACCAAATCAAGTCACCCGACGGAGTGAAAACACCGAGCCCGAGCAAACCATACGCGCGGGGCCTCGCCACATCCGCCGTTGGACACCACTCTCGTGTGCGGGGACTCCCCCGCCACACGGCTCCACGCTCCCAGCTCGTTAATTTCTTGAATTGCCGCCGAAATAGCGAGATGAGATGCCCCACCCCAAGATGCTACCAAGCCACCAAACCACCATCGTGGTTCGAAATCATCCTGTTGCATCCCCCTAGCACGAAGCCCCCACCATCAAGTCAATAGACCAAGGATGTCGCCTGCGCCCGTCTTCCGCGTTGTACCACACCGGGTGGGTCTAGCCATGCTGACCAGCCCGCCATGATCCGCTGCAGGCCAAGTCATCACCCTGTTGCCGTTGCCCCAAGCGTCCTTGACGTTGTACCACACCGCCCGGCGATTTCCAAGCAACACCAGGCGCCGTGGTTCGCTGCAAGAAGCGAACAGCACCCGAGCTACGACCCATGGCCACCAACAGGAGAGTAGAAGCCTTGGCGAGAGGTAGACAACCCCCGACACATGCCGTACGACGGAATTGCCACCACCGGCCGATGTGACCATAAGCAATAGCACGGCCACGACATCGATCGAAGGGGGGCCTCTAGAGACAACGCCTCCAAGGAGGTCAAGATGCCATGTGGCGCCGCCGTCGCTCGTCCAAGAACTGGACAGGGGTTTTCACCCGGAGGCCACGTGCGGCGGGGGTTCTAGCTCAAAAATCTCGCCCTCGGCGAGGGAAAGCGGCGTCCGAGGACGCTGCCGCCATTCCACGGAAGAGATCTGGTGTGGGCTTTCGCTCGAAGCGTCGAAACCCCGCTGCGCGTTCGACACAGCGAGCAACATTACTATTGCGGCCATCCCAGCCGAGGCGCCACCGTCGCAATTCCCACGCTCACGCGGCCGCAGCCATCTCTGTCTCCGTCCTCTGCCGTCCTCTTGCCCACGAATGTCCCGGGCAAGTGCCACCACCACCAGCAGCACTGTGATCGTACTCGCTGCAAATGCCGCTAACCTGTACCTCCGCTGTAGCCGCCATCCCCTCGTCGATGTGCGAGATCCGGCCTGGGCACTGAAACCTCCGCCCGTCGCTGCCGCTCTGCCCCATCCTCTGCTTGGCTGCGCCGAGGCGAGCCGCCGCGGCGCCACTCCTGCGCCACGCCGCGGCCCAGCGCAGCACCGCAGAAACCGCGCCGCCCGTCGACGAAGTCGAAGCCACCTAGAGTATAGATAAAGTTATTTCTAATCATAATAAGAGTATTCAGTCTTTACCAGATGGTAATCATTTCGTGAAAAGAGATGTTAGAGAAGAGCAGTAAACTGCAGCCCCGGACGTCCCCACCGCCCCTCGTCGCGGATCCAGCGTGGGAAGGGCCGGATCCGGCCTTGGGAGCACGGATCTAGGCGCTGCGCGCCGCCGTCGTCGCCATGGCGGCGGGTTCGTCTCCTCCGCCCTGGAGCCAGCCCGGTGACGCTGAAATTCCCTCCGCCGCCTTCACTGGGGCCCGCGCGGAATCCCGGCAGGTCCCTCCGGCGGCGGCGGGTGGAGAGGGAGGGGAAGGGTGCGAGGCGCGGCGGCGGCGTCGCCGCCTGAAGTCGCCCGTCGAGGGCGACGGGGGCGGCGGGTTTGTTTTACTGGTTGAAACACTGAATATGGTGTTAAGATTTATCGGTGTTATGCATTAAGTGGTAAGCGATGTTCCGTCGGCGACGAGGCTCCAATGGTGACTTAGGAAATCTCCAGATCTGCTGGGTGCTCAGTGCTTCGAGGTGCTCATAAGGGTAGGGTTTGCGTGACGTGGGTTCATAGGGGTGAGTGTGCGTGCGTGTTGTGAGCGTCTGCGTTGTATATTGTGTAATTCTCAAAAAAATTACAGATTACTATATTGATTGAATGTTAAATAGACCAAATATGTAGTCAGATTTTCCTACTGTCAGTTGCGCCTATTTATACAAATAATAAGTTTGATTTCTCAACCTCATGCATTTCAGGCTGGTCTTACAACAAAGGAGAGCCCCTGCTTATCTATGAGTACATGAGCAACGGCAGCCTGGATCACCATCTCTTCCGGGAGGTGGCAACGGAGAAGAGCACGACGAACAACAAGGCACGTCCATTCAGCAATGGGGCACCCGTTACAGCATCGCAAGAGACATAGCCACCGGCCTGCACTACGTTCATCACGAGCATGAGCCAATGGTGCTGCACCGTGACATCAAGGCGAGCAACATTATGCTCGACTCCAACTTCCGCGCCCGTCTCGGCGACTTCGGTATCGCATGCACCGTTGCTGCGGACAGAAGCTCCGTCACCGGCGTCGCCGGCACCTGGGGGCTATATAGCGCCGGACTACGCCATGAGTCACAGGGCCACACGCCAGGCTGACATCTTTGCATTTGGGGTGCTCATCCTTGAGTTGGTTACGGGAAGGAAGAACAGGGAGGTTCCACCTGAGGATGGCCACATCTCTGATTGGGTCTGGCGTCTTCACGGCGAGGGGAAGCTGCTCGAGGCCATGGACGACCATCAGCAGGCCGTCGACCTAGAAGAGGCTGAACGTCTACTGCTCCTTGGCTTGGCTTGCACTAACCCCAACCCATCCGATCGTCCGAGCATGGCGGAGGCAGTGCAGGTCATCTCCAAGTTGGCGTCGCCGCCCAACGTGCCTGCTGAGAAGCCAGCGTTCGTGTGGCCGCCCAAAGAGTGGCGTTCACTCGACTCTGATTATTCCACAACAGAGACTACTAATCTGGAGGGGATCTCGGTCAGCAGGGTCGAGCTCGAGACCGTCCTGATAGACCAGCCGCCCCAGGAGATCAATAGCACAACGTTCTTTAGTGTGTAATCGACATTGTAAGTACAATGCCACATGCAGGATACATCTGTTCTTCAATGGCCTCGCTGAATGCACGTAGTATTTGGACCTCACATGTATTTGTGTTCCTTTGGACGATCTTTTCGTTGGAATAATGTAAACCCATGGACCATCGGTCCACCAAACCTAGCTAGGCTCCCCATCGTGCCTTCATGTACTCACTCATTATTGTCATTGATTAAGGTATCAATGAGATGGTTCGCTCCTATGACCTCTCCTTGTTTTGGCAAACAACTACTGCTGCTCCTGATTAAAACTTGCCAAACAGATATCACCGATATTGTTATCTTACATTTGTGGGAAGAGGATGAAAAAAAAAACAGCCCCCAGCGTGCCTCCTCACAGGCGGCTCGGGCGGTAACCCTAGCCGCGGCGCCTCCCCCTCCAACCCCTCTCCTGCCACACCGCCTCCGGAGTTGGCGCCCGGCAAAACCCACGCAACCCGGCTAGGATGGTGGCGGCGGGGCTTGGCTTTTCCTTGCAGGTGGTGTGGCGGTGCGGGATCGCGCGGGCTCGTCGCGGGCACTTGCCCCTTTGTGCCTGAGGGACTTCGGCAAGGCCGCATGGGAAGCCTGCGCGGCGGCCAGGGCCGGCCAGGTGGGGTGGCGAGCTTCCCCAACCTCCGTCGCGCTACCCCCCCTAACCCACACCCCTCCCCTCGGCCATAGGCGGCCGGATCTGGCGGCTCCCGGGATTGGGGGCGGCGGTGGGTTGGGGCATGGCCGAGGCGGGCGTGGTGGCGGCGAGCCTTCTCCGACCTCCACCCCCTAGTGGAGCTCCGGCATGGGGGTGGCCCGGGCACCGGCCTCTGCGCGTCATTCGTGGCGGTGGATCCGGCCCCATGGGCTAGGGACGGCGTCCACCGTCGGGATGGCGACGAGGTCTTCGTCGCGCATCCGGCCCTCTTCTTGACGGATTTGGTGTGGCGAGCGTGTCGGCGGGTGGGGCTCGTGCGGCGTTGGGGGCGGTTCCCTCCTCTTCTGCCGTCCCCCTAAAGGCCTTAGCGATGCGCTGTTGCTGGCCATGGAAGCGGTCAAGGCGAAGGCATCGGTGTCGGCCGCGATGGTGGATGCGTGGATCTTTGTGGCGGGGCGGCTGGCTCTTTCGGTATGTCGCCTTGCCGATGGGGGTGGCTGGCGCGGCTTCACATCTGCGGTGTGCGGCCGGCGTGCCGATGCCCCTTGGGCGAGGTTTCAGCAGGATGACCGGTAACGACAGCGGTGACTTCTTGCTGGGGTCCGGAATCGAGGCCGACGACGGAAGCTGGGGCTATCTAGGGCGAAAGCCCGCGACGGCGACGTCTGCGGGCGCTGTTCCACCCTGTTGGGGGCGTCGTGTCTCTAGTTTCCACTGGTGAGAACACGGTCCGCTCTTGGACGAGCGATGGCGGCGCATCGTGCGTCGTAACCTTCCTGAAGGCATCGCTGTGGTTTTTTCGTCCTGGCTCTAGTCTGTGCGAGAGGCCATGCTCGAAAGTCGGAGCTTCGCTTGCGTTTCGTTTGTGCTGGGCAACGATGACCTTCCGTGCCTCGCGAGTGCTTCGGTCTTGTTTTCCTTTGGGTCATCGTTCTCTTTGTTGTATCACGTGGTTTTTGGCGGTTTTCCTTATAAACTGGGTCAATTCTCCTCTTCTTATTAATATATGCCGGAACACTCTGTCCCTGGATCTTTCAAAAAAAAAAAAAAAAAAGGCAGATATCACCCGCAGCCCACCACTGAAATTGCACCAGGTGACGAGGATAAGATTTTTTTAATTTTAATATTTTTTATTTAATATTTTTATAATCGCGCTAGAAAAATATTTGCACACCACCATAGCCCCTTTTGGTCACGTCGGCATGTGGCGTGACAGTACCACTTTGTCGCACCACATGCAATGGTGCGACAGGGGGCGTGACCGTGGCTGGCGTGGCACACAACGGGTCCCACATTGTTGCACCATCGACTCTGGCGTGACAACTGCCGCGCCATAGAACCCCGGGCGCGACAGGGCGATTTAGGGTTTGGCCGGCCTGACCCTTTTTCTTTTCGCTTCCCTTCTTTCTGTTCCTCCTTTCTGCTGGGCAATGGAAACATCTCTTCTTGCCAAATGAAAACATCTCTTCTTGCCAAATGACTCTTAAACAAGGCAATGGAACCAGCATGCCAAGTGATGTGTTACATCTAAAGTAGACACTTTTGGTAGCCATTTTACCGCTTCTGCTGGGCAATGGAAACATCTCTTCTTGCCAAATGAAAACATCTCTTCTTGCCAAATGACTCTTAAACAAGGCAGTGTGGAACCAGCTTGCCAAGTGATGTGGATTACAATAGTATTTTGGTTCCGTCCAATACGTCAGTGTTTCTTGTCACTACAACAACGGTACCTAAGTTGCATGTGTGTTTATTGGATTATGTGTTTGCACTCTCCTTCAACATTTTGGAAAGACACACCCTAGTCATCGTAAATGATATGAGTACATATATAATAGTCACCAGTATCGATCTGATAGCTTGTAATAAGCGGCGAACTGCTATGTGCAAGTCATTCAAAACAGTTCAAGTATCATTTGTTTATCATTTCTCTACGTGTCTACGTGCCATTCAAAAAACTTGATCAGACCTTACCCGCCAGTACATTGGGTCCAGTTCAGGCCATGATTATATTTACACTTCGTAGCCCGATCTCATCCAAAATAAAAAATAAATCCTAACTCGAAATGCAAAAATTTGAAACATACCTCGACTTGATCCGCTTGTGCGTCAGGTTAGGCTCAGGTAAAAAGAAATTTGATCCGATCATATTCTCAACTTGACCCCAACTCAACCTATCCAGACGTTTGATCAGATCGTCTGTGTTGTGCTGTTAGATTGCTGGTAGCAGTGTCTCAAGAATCCCATATGGCGCCATGGAATGAAGTGAGGAGCACTGGACGAGCAAGGGTTCTTCCGTCCCTCGCTTCCTCACCTGATGCTCAAGTTAATCGTCCCTCGCTTCCTCACCTAATGCTCAGTTTAATCACAGTGTCACTCTTAGATTGTGTTGTCACTTATTTGGATATGTTACAAGTTTGTCCATGATGAGATGGATAGATAGCTAAAGCAGAATATTTGCAGGTTTCAATTATCAATCACAGTGTTACTCAAGATTTTTCCAAAAGATTGGCAACATTCAGCATGAACAATCATTAGCCACATTAGCAACCAGTCTAGAACTAATTAAGGGGATGGTTGTCGGGATCGGGCTCGTGACATCGCAATGCACGACCTCTTGGTCAGTCAACCACTCAGTTTCTTGTTGTTTGCTCCACTGATGGCCCTCCAGCGCACCCGTCGCAGCAAAAGCCCAGCACAAGCCGCAGCCACCTAGTGTTTGACTGTATCCTGCAGGCACCGCCGGCGTTTGCAGCTGTTGGTGTGCCAGTTGTCGAAGATCGGCAGCAGGAGGCTCCTAATGCTGCGGCTAATTTTCACATGCCAAGCAGTGAGGTTGGCAGTTCATATGTGTGTTCATTGAAAAATGTATTTTTCTACTGCAGTCATGGCTGGGTCTGGCAATCCCGATGAGACCATGTACATTCATCACTTCTTGTCACTTATCTCAACATGGTTTTTTGGTTTCCTCTAATATTTCAGAGTTTCTACCTCAACTCCTTACCAAAGAAACATAGTTATGATATCTCCTACAACATTTTTCAATGGCATTCTAGACATGGGTGCAGGACTATATATATATTATAACCATGCAACGTTCGTGCAAGTCATTAGAGGCACACCCTCATGCGTGTCATTTATTTATCATGAGTGAACTCTGATCCGATCCAAAATTACCAATGTGCAATCCAGCAGTGTTTCCATTGCCTGATGCTGCATGATGTGTGCCCAATGAAATAAATTGAAGAGGTTGAACCCCAATGGCACTCTGTGTCTGTGTGATTTAGTTTTAAGTCTTGTCATGTTTTTGTCGGTCATCGTCACGCCGCGTGTGGTGTGTATGGCTGCAACGGCTGAAGTCAAATTCTCCTGTTAGAAGGCTATCAAGTATGAACTGAAAAGGAACAGGCATTTGGTGTTTCCTCTTCAGTTGTGGTACATGGCTATTCAGCATTACTACTAGTTGGACTTGCTGGCCAGCCCAGATAACACATCACTCACTATTATTGAGGCATGAAGAAGTCACACCGACCAAAGTCATTTTCTGACAAGCGCAGTTGCCACTTCGTCTGGAGGGACCAATTCAGTCGTTGCCTCTTTTTAATTGATTCAACCTATCGAGCGAATGGACACATCATCTCAATGCTTTTAGGGATAGATTGTTGGGTTGGGTTAGGACTATAGTTATTAGTTGGATTAAAAATTGGCTCAAATTCCCTAAGGTTAGCTGTTGGTTAACAACTAGTTAAAGGTCTGGCTGAAAAAATAGCCTCGTGCACAGCAGGAAGCTTGTGTGCTGGTAGACATGTGTGCGGCGAAAAAAATGTAACTTTGCCATCATCAAATTTGGAGTTTGCTCTTTTGTAGTCCAGTAAAAAGGGATTCAAATATTTTTTATTTTTCCAAAGAGATAAGGTTTAGAGTGAAATATATGTCATGGGTCCTTCAATTTTTTTCCCCACCGCTCATCTGGGTCCATGAACTTTTGTTTTGTTCATCTGGGTACATGAAATTTTCTCAACTGCTCATTTGGTTCTAAAACTGTTCATGGGTCCTCCTTACACACGCACAGACAAGAGTCGTCATCATTATTCAGTTCGGCGAGCTAAGAAAGCATCGCCGAATGGCAACAATGCATCATCACTGCGCTTGACAGAACATGAAACAACTACGGTTTGAGAAAACAAGTAGAGTTGAATAGAAGTTAAAGGAGTATCTTGTGTACTTAATTGTGTGTTGTCAATTATTGGTCTAACTTTTACCAAATTAAAGTAGTTTCACTAAAAAGTATAATAAATGTATAGGATTGGTTCAATCCGCAGCTAGCAAGCAACAAACCAAAAGCATGCCTAAGAGATGTCATATTTGTCAAAAAAAAAAACCAATGAACAAAAAGTACTAAAACACCCTTAATTTTCGGATAATCATGTGGTGATCCATAATGAAATCATTAGATGCCTTTCTAAGCACTGATTTTGATTTGTCACAAGTTTGTCCAGGATGGGATGAATAAAGTTTTCAGTTATCAATCACAATGTCACTCTTGGAGGCAACCTCAAAATTTTTACAAAAAGATTTGCAACATTCAGTTCAATCTCAAGATTTTACAAAAGATTTGCAACATTCAGCTCGACGAATAATCATCAGCCACACCAGCAAC
Source organism: Hyparrhenia diplandra (assembly GCA_015847255.1). NCBI lineage: Eukaryota > Viridiplantae > Streptophyta > Magnoliopsida > Poales > Poaceae > Hyparrhenia > Hyparrhenia diplandra. The sequence goes on along the minus strand of JADLZK010010820.1, from coordinate 452,637 downwards.
CAGACAAAATTGAACAAAAGGGATGGATGTCAGCCGCGGGCTCGCGGCATCGCAATGCACCATTTCCTGGTCCGTCTGCCGCATTCTCATTGTTAAGCCACGCGGTGGCTCTCCAGAGCGCCCGTCGCCGCAGCAAATGCCTAGCACAAGCCGCAATGCTTGACTGGATCCTGCGGCCACAACTGGTGTTTGCGTCTCTTGGCTGCTAATCAGCCTGCTATCGCTGCGCCCTAATTTTCACAGGGCAAGCTGTGAGGTTGACCGTTCACATGTGTATTCATTGAAAAATGTATTTTTCTATTGGGGTCATGGCTGGGTTAGGCGACCCGATTCCTCACTGCTTGTCACTTGTCTCAGCATGCTTTCTTGGTTTCCTCTCATATTTCAGAATTTCTACCTCAACTCCTTAGCAAAGAAACAAAGTTGTCATATCTCCTAAAACATTTTTCAATGGCACTCTAGACATGGGGTAGGAGTATATATAATAGACATTAATATTGATTTAAGTTGTAAATGGTAATCATGCAAAGCGTTGGTGCAAGTCATCCATAACAACACAACTGCTCATTGTGTGTCATTTATTTATCATGACTCATGAGTGCACTCTGATCGGATCCGAAATTACCAATGTGCAATCCAGCAGCGTTTCCATTGCCTGATGATGCATGATGTGTGTGCCGAAGGAAATAAATTGAAGAGGCTGAACCCAGTGGCACTCTGTGTCTATGTGTGCTTTAGTTTTGAGTCTTGTCATGTTTTTTTTGTCGGTCAAGGTCACGCGTGTGGTGTGTATGGCTGCAACGGCTGAGGTCAAACTCTCCTGTTAGAAGGCTATCAAGTATGAACTAAAAGGAACAGGCATTTGGTGTTTCCTCTTCAGTTGTGGTACATGGCTATACAGCATTACTACCAGTTGGACTTGCTGACCAGCCCAGGTAACACAGCACTCACTATTATTGAGGCATGAAGAAGTCACACCGACCAAATTCATTTTCTGACAAGCGCAGTTGCCACTTCGTCTGGAGGGACCAATTCAGTCGTGGCCTCTTTTTAATTGATTCAACCTAGCGAGCGAATGGACACATATCATCTCAATGCTTTTAGGGCTAGATTGTTGGGATGGGTTAGGACTATAGTTATTAGTTGGATTACAAATTGGCTCAAATTCCCTAAGGTTAGCTGTTGGTTAACAACCAGTTAAAGGTCTGGCTGAAAAAATAGCCTAGCTTATTACCTTGTGTTTGGATGCACTACACTGACTTTAGCTGATTTTTAACTAGCTAGTAATTAGCTATTATATCCAGACAAGCTCTTGGTCCCATACTGGAGAACTTAACAAGAGGAGCTAATGCACCCAAATTATGCCGTCCCACCCAATGTTTGGCATTCCGCCATGACGGCACAGGCACAGCAGGAAGCTCGTGTGCTGGTAGCCATGTGTGCGGCCAAACATTTGGAATTTTGCCATCATCAAATTGGACTTCGCTCTTTCGTAGTCCGGTAAAAGGGATTTGAATATTTTTATTTTTCCAAAGAGATAAGGTTTAACTATGTACAGGTAGGGGTGAAGCGGAGATGATAGTTTGGTCCTCCTTGCACACGCACGGACAAGAGTAGTCATCATTATTCAGTTCGGCGAGCTAAGAAAGCATCGCCCGAATGGCAACCAATGCATCATCACTGCACTTGACAGAACATGAAACAACTACTGTTTGAGAAAACAAAAGTAGAGTAGAATAGAAGTTAAAGGAGTATCTTGTGTACTTAATTGTGTGTTGCCAATTATTGGTCTGCGCCCTTTATTTTCATGAGGGCGGCATTGTCTTTCTCGTACTGGATATTTGGATTAAAGTCCACTTAAACCTTAAACCAAATTTCTAGCTTTTTCCCAAAATAAAGTAGTTTCACTAAAAAAATATCATAAATGGTTCAATCCGCAGCTAGCAAGCAACAAACCAAAAGCATGCCAAAGAGATGTCATATTTGTCAAAAAAAAAACGAATTAACAAAAAGCACTAATACACCCTTAATTTTTGGATAACAGCTAATCATGTGGTGATCCATAATGAAATCATTAGATGACTTTCTAAGCACTGATTTTGATTTGTCACAATTTTGTCCAGGATGGGATGGATAAAGATTTCGATTATCAATTGCAGTGTCACTCTTGGAGGCAACCTCAAGATTTTTACAAAAGATTTGCAACATTCAGTTCAACCTCTAGATTTCAATTTACAAAAGATTTGCAACATTCAGTTCGACGAATAATCATCAGCCACACCAGCAACTAGACAAAATCGAACTAAGGGGATGGGCGTCAGCCGCAGGCTCGCGACATCGCAATGCACCAATTCCTGGTCCGTCCGCGCATTCCCATTGTTCGCCCCTCTGATGGCGTCGTGGCTCTCCAGGCGCCCGTCGCAGCAAATGCCCAGCACAAGCCGCAGCCACTTAGCTAGTGCTTGAATGGACCTTGCGGGCACAACTGGTGTTTGCATCTCTTGGCTGCTAATCAGCCTGCTATCGTTGCGCCTATTTTTCACACAGCAAGCTGTGAGGTTAAGCCCGTTCACATGTGTATTCATTGAAAAATGTATTTTTTCTATTGGGGTCATGGCTGGGTTAGGCGACCCGATTCCCCTGGCATGGTTTCTTGGTTTCCTCTCTTTTTCAGAATTTCTACCTCAACTCCTTAGCAAAGAAACAAAGTTGTCATATCTCCTAAAACATTTTTTCAATGGCACTCTAGACATGGGGTAGGAGTATATATAATAGACACTACTGGGGGCGCCGCCTCTACCAAAGCGCTAAAAGCGCTCAGTAGCAGCCCCTCGGTGAAAATTTAAACGGGGAAGAGGGTTCACCGAGAGCTCAAAAAGGGCCCCTCGGTGAAACCACTATCAAACTGTACCGAGGGCTCGGCCCCCACTCACTAAACCTGGCTTCACGTCGACAGCGTTTGCCACCGTCGGCGTCAAGTTCAGCGAGAGACCCTCCCCTCTCGCCAAAGGTAGGTACTTCACCGAGGGCCACCTTAACCACGCTCTCGGTGAAGATTAATTTCAAAAACTTTAAAACAATATCTACCGGCGCCTTGTCGGAAGGGCGCTCGGTAGACTCTAATTTAAAAACCACGGACACCAGCTCTACCGAGGGCCGGCTCATCCACGCACTCGGTGTAACTATGGTCGTTTCACGCGAGAGGGCCACGGCCGCGCCGGTGAATCGACCATAGTTACCCGAGCGCTGGTTTCACCGAGCACTGGTTTCACCGAGCGCTACCATCGGTATACCTGGGTGGTTCGGCCCTGGTCCTGGGGGGCTGTCGCCATTCCCTGGGTCCTCGTCAAGCCTCCTCACCTCCGCCAGTCACCACCCGATGTGAGTGGTCGCCTATGTGTGGACGCGCCGGGCCGGGGGCTCCCCATTCAGGACTTCGCGGGTCCCCAAAAGTGGCTGAGGTGGGCGTGTCCATGTCGCCGGCGCTGCATCCCGAGGTGGAGGGCTTCGTCGAGGACGTCTTCGACGAGGATGTGGATGAGGATGATGTGGCCGTTGCGGCTACGACACCGGTGTCCGGCGCTGACGCCGCCTGCGTCGTGCGTGCCTCGTCGAAGTCATCATCCCTCTCCCCCCATGCGGTCCCCTTCCACCCTGGGGGCAGCCTGCCTGGGCCTAAGAAGGCTAGGCGTGGGGCGACCGCCGCCGACTCCGGCGACGACTCTGCCCTGCTGCCTCGCGCCCTTTGCGTACCTCGATGTCGCTCGCCCGGACTCTTGAGGCAACACCTCCGCCTTCGGTAGGGGCTGGGTCCACGACACGAGGAGCAGCCACCATCGAGGGTGTCCCGCGGAGGATGGGCTGGGTGCGCTGGCGTCGGCGGCGGCGTGCGGCATAGGCCGCATGCCCCGCCGACACTGCAACCCGCGCGGGGGCGTGCCAGCGTCGTCGTCCGCCTGCAGCAGGCTGAGAGGGTCTCGGTGTTTCAGCGCCTTGGACCGCGGCGGTCGTCCGTTGCCTGTCGTCGGCGGCTTTGAGGATATTGGGTGCGTCGCCACCGGCTGCCGTCCGATGTAGGCCGCGCACAAAGGGCGTCATCCGGTACCACCGGAGCTTGCGGGGCGATGCTTCAACTGCCTCGCGGCGTGGCCACGTCTACCCGGTGCCGCTCGAGCCTCGCTGTCTTCGTTGTAGAAAGGGAGGACAACGGGCAAGAGATTGCAAGCGTGGGCGTGCGGCTTGTGGCCCTCCTACCCAGGAGCCGGCCGTGCAGGACACCTTCGAGGGCCGCGACGCTTCTGGACGTGCCCGGGCCTCAGCTCGCACCGAGGGGCCGTTGGACCCCACTACGCCGCTTCCTCGTATCCAGCAGTCATCGCCGTCGTCAACAACTCAGGTTGCTTCGTAGCTTCAGCATCCTAGGTGCTCCTCGCTTGACCTTGCAATGTTCCAAGACCTGGAGAGCCCGTCTCGGGATTTTGATCCCATGCTCGTCGAGGTGGAGGCGTCCAGGGTGACCCAGGTGGTGTCTCCGGCCCCAGAGGATGGGTGGGCGAAAGCGCCATTCCGCGATCCAAATCCGGAAAGGCAGGCGGAGCGCGTCCTCGCCAAGTCGTTCTGCTAGCTACCATTCTTGCTCTAGCTCTTTGTCGCACAATTAGTTTTCCTTCTGAGTACAACCCTCTAAGTGCCACCGTTCGAGCCGGTGCCATTTCTATGTGTGTCGCCTAATGGGTTTCCGGGCAGCTCGCTAAGGAATCCCATTAGGATGTAATTTAAACATTCCCACTTCTTAATGCAATACGTGCCAATGGTGGTTCTTCAATCTAGACGCTGGGGGAATATACATGTTCCGCAAAAGTTCATAATAGTTCGAGTGGTGGTTCTTCTTCAATCTAGATCGAGTGGTTTGCACTAATATATATCAGCAAAGCACTAATATATATCAACAAAGCACTAATATTGAATGCCTGGGGAATATATATGTTGCGCAAAAGTTTGAATACTTAATACATTTTAACAAAACACTAATATTGTCGCTCGATCTCTCCGTTTTTTATTTTCGCAACCGTGCAGTTCATTTCTGTGAAGCGCTGGGGAATATATATGTTGCGCAAAAAGTTGAGCTTAAGCTCAATAAGCAGTTTCAAAGAGGGGCCATAGTCTGTTGATATTTTCATTTTCATGAATAATCATGTCTTGAGTAATCTTGTCAATAAGAGCATATATCCTACCCTACGTGTGTTGTTCGAGGTAAGAGCCATGTGACAAATGGACAGCCCACGTGTGACACGCACTGGAAATGCTAGGTAGAATACTGCGTTGTTGCCGTGTTGTTGGAAGATCGAGCGAGACCGTCACGTAGAGAACCACGCGTAACGGGTCCTAGACGCGTAAAAGCTAGACACGCGCATGGTTCGATCGATTAATTTGGAGATCGATTTATTGTTTGTTCACTCACACGTACGCTGGTATGGACGGACGATGCAAACCACCGGGCATCTTGTGGCTTTTGAGGTCAATGCCACACCAACCCCAAACTCTTTAAGTAGAGCGCTGGCATGCATGCACAAGAATGCAGACCACACTCTTGCAATGGCCTTCAAGGTTAAGGTAGTTTTAGCTGTACTCTGCATCCTCTTGCCCTACTTATCCATTGCGATCATCATGTCCATGTCCCCACTACTACAAAAGCGAATGTATCGCACTATCAAGCAGAAGGGGGTCAACGACTCCTTGAAGCTGCGCTTGAATACACTCAATTCTATGACATGGTCATAGAACCATCATCAGATTCTTCTTCTCTCAAGAGTTTTACCCGGCGCGAGCTCGACGGCATGCCTCCTGACACGGCAGGCTTGCTCCTCATCCCACATAAGGTACATCTCAGAAGCCGTTTTCCCATGGGAAGCGATGATCTTGTGAGCATGTCGTCCTTTGCCGTCTCCTTCACCATGAGCAGCAGCTTGTATCATCAGCCGTCGTCGACGACGACCAGACAGCTCAATGCTACGGGCCTAGACTTCCTCGTCCTACCCGGCTTGGATGCATCTGGAAGCGGGGAACTGACAACGCCGCATGCGCAGCTGGCTGCTGCCGGGGCCGGCACGCGCACCCTCTCAACTCCACCGCCGGGGCAGCCGCTTCCCTGGCGGTGCCAATGTCTCCGTCGAGATTGGAAGCCTGCTGCTGCATGACGACCTTCTGGTGGCCCGTGTTACTATCACGGAGCCGCCTGCAGCAGCGACGTACACTGTGTGGATTGAGTACGCCCATATGTGGCAATGCTTATCAGTCTACGTCGCCGCTGGTGAAGCCGCAGAAAGACCGGATGAAGCGGTCGCCATCAAGAGGAAGGTAAGCTACAGTGATGCAAGCTACGGCACCGCCAGTTTTCGGCCTGGTTTCAACTGTTGGGCAACTCATGCGGGTCAACTCCTGGAGCAGCGAGGCCGAGGCCAATCCTTACCAGCTTATCAACTTACTCGTGGGTTCTGCCAAGACTCTTGGCGCCGTATTTGCGTCACTGATTGCACTATTAGCTGCCGTCGCGGTTGTGGCCGCTGCCGCCATGGCGGGTCTTGGTGTGGCACGCTACTTCAAGGCACAGCAGAGGAGGTGGAAGCAGGAGCACGACAAGCTTGCCATGATCATGCAAAGCCTCCCCGGGGTGCCTATGCGGGTCGACTTCGCCGACATCAGCAGGGCCACCGCCAACTTCCACGAGACCATGAAGCTGGGGAAAGGCGGTTTTAGCTCCGTCTACAGGTGCAGGCTTCCCATTCCCGCAGGCGCTGCTTCCGGTAGGAGCAGCAGCAGCACGACGGGGACGGAGGTTGCCATCAAGAAGTTCACGCGAGGGTCCAGGAACAGCGCTACGAGGACTTTCTCGCCGAGGTCAGCATCATCAACCGTTTGCGCCACAAGAACGTCGTCCCACTCGTCGGTGAGTTACCCATCAGCAATTTAATATTTTCATTAATACTAGTTGGCTAGTTATCATGCCCACGCGATTTACACATTTATTATTTTCCGAAATGCACCTTTTGTAGCCTCATAATAATTATGTGAATATATAAAGGAATTTATGATTAAGGGGGTGTTTAGTTCTCCATTTCACCCAAAAATTTTAGGTTTTTGGCCCATCATTCTACAAAATGAAACTAAAACTAAACGCTACCCAAAACTTTAGATTTTGGCCCATCGCTCTACAAAAAAAAAAGCCTAAAAGCGCCTAGGGGGCGTGCCTCCCTCACCCACTCCATGAAAAGTTTGGCATTTTGAATGAAACTAAACACCCCTATGAAAATTTTGCCATTTTGCATTTCATCATTTCAAAGTAATTGACATTTTGCATTCCATAGGGAACGAAACAGACCCTTAGTTCTTTTGGCGAACCGAGCTAGCTTGCTTTAAAAAAGTAAAATTAAATAGAGAATAATCTATATTGGCACCTCGTTAATGGCTACTAAAGGTCTGATCCCATCAGTAGAAAATTGTAAAACAAATAAAGACCTACATAAAACGTCGTGCCATGTGCTATACTCCCTCCATTTTTATGCACCTGTCGTATTTGCTTTTTCCTATGTCAAATCAGTTCAACTTTCACCAGGTCTGTTGAAAAATATAAGCGACAATTATACTACCAAAAAAAACATAGTGTGCATTATCAAAATATATTCCATATAGGACTCATCTAAAAGAAGTTTGGTATTGTTATATTTTTTCTGCAAGTTTGATCAAAGCTAAACAGGTTTGGCTTAAGATACATAAAGCAAATACGACATCATGTAAACAAATAATCGGAGGGGAGCGCTACTTCGGTTTTGGTGGGCAAAGGAGAATATATACCGTAATAATATATATATGGAGACGTCTCGATTGGCAGCACGCGTGACTGGTTCAGATGAACAAGTGGACGCCACGCTAGCCCCACCTTGCCTTTCTATTATTCTGTAAATTTTTGGAGTAATTTTCTAAGAAAAGTTCATCAAAGCGCATAATGAGCTATGTCTATCTTCTTCATATCATATCCCCAGCCTTGGGATATGTAAAAGTGTGGCCAGAGTAGGTAGGTTATGCTGGCCCTGCTAGTCGCTTTGAACCGTCGTGATGTTTGAAAATCAAATATTTTATCAACCAAATATTACAGATTACTATATTTGAATGTTAAATATCAATTAGGCATTCTTATATTTATACAAATAATTAAGTTTGATTTCTCAACCTCATGCATTTAGTGCATATAATATATTTCAGGCTGGTCATACAACAAAGGGAGAGCCCCTACTTATCTACGAGTACATGATCAGCAACGGCAGCCTGGATCAACATATCTTCCCGGGAGGTGGCAACGGGAAGAGCCCGAACAACAACTACAGGAAGAGGCGTCTATTCGGCAATGGGGCACCCGTTACAGCATCGCAAGAGACATAGCCACCGGCCTGCACTACGTTCATCACGAGCATGAGCCAATGGTGCTGCACCGTGACATCAAGGCGAGCAACATCATGCTCGACTCCAACTTCCGCGCCCGTCTCGGTGACTTCGGTATCGCCTGCACGGTTGCTGCTGACAGAAGCTCCGTCACCGGCGTCGCCGGCACCTGGGGCTATATAGCGCCGGACTACGCCATGAGTCACAGGGCCACACGCCAGGCTGACATCTTTGCATTTGGGGTGCTCATCCTTGAGTTGGTTACGGGAAGGAAGAACAGGGAGGTTCCACCTGAGGATGGCCACATCTCTGATTGGGTCTGGCGTCTTCACGGCGAGGGGAAGCTGCTCGAGGCCATGGACCACCATCAGCAGGACGTCGACCTAGAAGAGGCTGAACGTCTTTTCTCCTTGGCTTGGCTTGCACTAACCCCAACCCATCTGATCGTCCGAGCATGGCGGAGGCAGTCCAGGTCATCTCCAAGTTGGCGGCGCCGCCCAACGTGCCTCCTGAGAGGCCAGCGTTTGTGTGGCCGCCCAAAGAGTGGCGTTCACTCGACTCTGATTATTCCACAACAGAGACTACTAATCTGGACGGGATCTCGGTCAGCAGAGTCGAGCTCGAGACCGTCCTGATAGACCAGCCGCCCCAGGAGATCAATAGCACAACGTTCTATAGTGTGTAATCGACATTGTTCAATGCCACATGCAGGATACATCTCTTCTTCATTGGCCTCGCTGAATGCACGTAGTATTTGGACCTCACATGTAGTTGTGTTCCTTTGGACGATCTTTTCGTCGGAATAATGTAAACCCATAGGTCCAGCAACCTAGCTAGGCTCCCCATCATGCCTTTATGTACTCACTCATTATTGTCATTGTTTAAGGTATCACTGAGACGGTTCGCTCCTATGACCTCTCCTCCTTGCTCCGGCAAACACTGCCGCTACTGCTGAGTAACTTCGCCAGACTGCCATTGAGTCCTCTCGCTGGCCCTATTGTTTTGCTATTACCTGATCTCACCATTCGCGTGTGCCTCACTTTCTGTGCCATTGCCGCCACCACTGAAATTGCACCAGGTGAAGAGGATAAGAGTTTATTAATTTGAATCCTTTTTCAAATCATATTTTAATAATAATCACGTTAGAAAAAATATTTGCACACCATAGCCCCTTTGGTCGCTTGAGCGCGTGGCGTGACAGTACTGTCGCACCACATGCACTAGAAGCGCGACCATGGCTAGCGTGGCGCACAACAAGTCCCACATTGTTGTGCTATCGACTCGGGCGTGACAACTGTCGCGCCATAGAACTTGTCACAACAGGGCGATTTAGAGTTTGGCCGACTTGACCCTTTTTCTTTCCTCTTCCCTTCTTTATCTTGCGTCTTAATTTCTCTTCTCCTCACCCGCTCACTCGTGACCCTCCTCTGCCTAGGCACCACTGTCCTTGTTGAGTCGAGTGTGTGGCCCCAGGCCACCCGCCTAGAGGTGAGACTTGGATCGGGTTGGGCCAGCACGCACGACCCTCTCGTGCTTCGTGTCGTGTTCTTTAGGCACGGGGAGGCACGTCGTGCCATGACACGGTACATATTTTCTTTGGCGGAAGCACAGCCCGTGTGGCATGCCGGCATGCCTTCGGGTCGTGTCAGCCCAAGCACGACCCTCAAAATATTTCTGCTAGTTTTCTTTTTTCACTCATGATATTAAATATATATGTCTTGATATTAAATATATATGTGTTGTACCCTTGTGTGTACTGTTCTAGTAAAAGTTGTAATATTTTTATAATCTATTCAAAGCGTTAGATCAGATATAGTATGGTAAACACTAGAAAATTGCATCTTAGAGTTGTAGATGTGTTGTACCCTTTGTGTGTACTATTCTAGTAAAAGTTGTAATATTTTTATAATCTATTCAAAGCATTAGATCAGATATAGTATGGTAAACACTAGAAAATTGCATCTTAGAGTTGTAGAAGTGTCTATTCGTGGCGTGTCGGCCCAAGCATGACACAAAAATGCGGGCGGGCCATGTAGCCCTTGGCGTCATTAGATTATTACAGGACTTTTCCAATGCCGAATGTGTCCACAAACATCTCACGAAACTGAATGGTGTAGTTGGTTATCTGGTTTCATAATGTGAAAGAGAAACATACAAATGCAAATAAGAATCACCGCAAAATGATCTCTCATCTATTTGACCACTATTGAAGTAGACACTTTCGGTAGCCATTTTACCGCTTCTGCTGGGCAATGGAAACATCGCTTCTTGCCAAATGAAAGCATCTCTTCCTGGCAAATGACTCTTAAACAAGGCAATTAATGGAACCAGCATGCCAAGTGATGTGGATTACAATAATATTTCGGTTCCGTCAATACGTCAATGTTTCTTGTCACTACAACAACGGTACATAAGTTGCATGTGTGTTTATTGGATTACGTGTTTGCACTTTCTCCTTCAACATTTTGGAATGACACACCCTAGCTAATCATCGTAAAATGATATGAGTACATATATAATAGTCACGATCTGATAGCTTGTAATATGTCGGAAGCGGCGAACTGCTATGTGCAAGTCATTCAAAACAGTTCAAGTATCATTTGTTTATCATGAGTGTATGCTTTACCTTCATGCATTATTAGTGATAACTGATGGGTGATAACTGCTGAACTGATGCCACCACGAGGTTGTGAGCCTCATACATGGGCTTTGCTGTGAGCCTCATCAGTTTTAATTTGCTGACTCCAGAATGAAAAGATGTACTATCGTCGTTGTGTATGCATGGCTGCAAATGGCCCTGCAGCAAATTGCTACATTTTTATTAGTTCTTCTTTAGCAGACTAGGTTGACATATCCGTTATTTAAAACACAATAACTAAGTGACACCAATTTAGGTGGATATGAGGTATTGTGGCAAAAGGCTCCTTTAAAAAAATTCTTTCTCTCTTTTTTTTGAGTGTAGAAAATAGATAGGTATTAAAAAAACCTTGCGTCGTCTGTGGTCGGTGCAGCGAATGCCATGAGCGCTGCAGCAAGCTCCATGGGGAGGTGTCTAGGACTCGTGTCGGGTAGATCTGTTCACAGGCTACCCGGCAGCACCGTCCCAAAAAGACTTGATCAGACCTTACCCGCCAGTACGTTGGGTCCAGTTCAGGCCATGATTATGTATTTTGTAATCGTAACCCGATCTCATCCAAAATAAAAACAAATCCTAACTCGAAATGCAAAAATTGAAACATACCTCGACTTGATCCGCTAGTGCGTCAGGTTAGGCTCAGGCAAAAAGAAATTTGATCCGATCATTTTCTCAACCTGACCCCAACTCAACCTATCCAGACGTTTGATCAGGTCATCTGTGTTGTGCGGTTAGATTGCTGGTAGCGAGTGCCTCAAGCCATATGGTGCCATGGAATGAAGTGAGGAGCACTGGACGAGGGTTCTTCCGTCCCTTGCTTCCTCACCTGATGCTCAATTTAATCACAGTGTCACTCTTAGAGTGTGTTGTCACTTATTTGGACAAGTTTGTCTACAATGAGATGGATAGATAGCTAAAGTAGAATATTTGCAGGTTTCAATTATCAATCACAGTGTCACTCCTCAAGATTTTTCCAACAGATTTGCAACATTCAGTTCCATGAACAATCATTAGCAACATTAGCAACTAGTCTAGAACTAAGGGGATGGTTATCGGGCTCGTGCTTGGGCTCGTGACATCGCAATGCACGACCCCTTGGTCAGTCAACCGCTCAGGGTTCTTGTTGTTTGCCCTACTGATGGCTCTCCAGCGCACCCATCGCAGCAAAAGCCCAGCACAAGCCGCAGCCACCTAGTGTTTGACTGGACCTTGCAGGCACAGCCGGCCTTTGCAGCTCTTGGTGTGCCAGTTGTCGAAGATCCGCAGCGGGAGGCACCTCATGCTGCGGCTAATTTTCACATGCCAAGCAGTGAGCTTGGCAGTTCATATGTGTGTTCGTTGAAAAAATGTATTTTTCTACTGCAGCCATGGCTGGGTCAAGCAACCCCGATGAGACCATGTAGATTCATCACTTCTTGTGGCTTGTCTCAACATGGTTTTCTTGGCTTCCTCTAATATTTCAGAGTTTCTACCTCAACTCCTTACCAAAGAAACATAGTTATGATATCTCCTACAACATTTTTCAATGGCATTCTAGACATGGGTGTAGAGTATATATATATATATATTGTAACCATGCAACGTTCGTGCAAGTCATTCATAGGCACACTCATGCTTGTCATTTATTTATCATGAGTGCACTCTAATCCGATCCAAAATTACCAATGTGCAATCCAGCAGTGTTTCCATTGCCTGATGCTGCATGATGCGTGCCCAAGGAAATAAATTGAAGAGGCTGAACCCCAATGGCACTCTGTGTCTGTGTGATTTAGTTTTAAGTCTCGTCACGTTTTTGTCGATCATCGTCACGCGTGTGGTGTGTATGGCTGCAATGGCATTTGGTGTTTCCTCTTCAGTTGTGGTACATGGCTATACAGCATTACTACCAGTTGGACTTGCTGACCAGCCCAGGTAACACATCACTCACTATTATTGAGGCATGAAGAAGTCACACCGACCAAATTCATTTTCTAACAAGCGCAATTGCCACTTCATCTGGAGGGACAAATTCAGTCGTGGCCTCTTTTTAATTGATTCAACCTAGCGAGCGAATGGACACATCATCTCAATGCTTTTAGGGCTAGATTGTTGGGATGGGTTAGGACTATAGTTTAGTTGGATCAAAAATTACCTCAGATTCCCTAAGGGTAGCTGTTAGTTAACAACTAGTTGAAGGTTTGGCTGAAAAATAGCCTAGCTTATTACCTCGTGTGTGGATGCACTAGACTAGTTTTAGTTGTTTTTGAACTAGCTACTAATTAGCTATTATATCCAAACAAGCTCTTGGTCCCATACTGGAGAGCTTAACAACAGGAGCTAATGCACCCAAATTATGCCGTCCCACCCAATGTTAGGCATTCCCGTGACGGCACAGGCACAGCAGGAAGCTCGTGTGCTGGTAGCCATCTGTGCGGCGAAAAAATTGGAATTTTGCCATCATCAAATTTGGACTTCGCTCTTTTGTAGTCTGGCAAAAAGGGGTTGGAATATTTTTTATTTTTCCAAAGAGATAAGGTTTAATTATGTACAGGTAGGGGTGAAGCGGAGATGATAGTTTGGTCCTCCTTACACACGCATGGACAAGAGTAGTCATCATTATTCAGTTCGGCGAGCTAAGAAAGCATCGCCTGAATGGCAACCAATGAACCAATGCATCATCACTGCACTTGACAGAACATGAAACAACTACGGTTTGAGAAAACAAAAGTAGAGTAGAATAGAAGTTAAAGGAGTATCTATGCGAGCTATGTGGCAGTTATATGGAGGACGGTTTCCATGCTTGTGTCACCTGCCCTCATGTTGTGGCTCTTCGGTTGGCTATGAGCGGCCATTGGGCTCTCCCTGCCCCTGCGGAGGAGGATTTGTGCTATACGGGACCCCAGTGGCTCTTGATTTTATTTAGTAAGTATCCTACTGAAGTTATGGCTAATTTATGCATGGCCTTTTTGGCACGCCCGGCACAACCCGGGCGGCCGTGTGAGGGCGACGCGGCTGGGCCTTCCTTGCCGAGTGTTCGCGACACGCCGATCTCAATCGCGGGCGTCGGTGCGGCTCTTTGGCCGGCGGCCTTGCTCTGCCTCTCACCGGATCCGGCGGCCTAGAGGCGGATGCATGGCCTCCGGCAGCGGCCGCGCAGCCTTGGCGTAGGGCGTCGCCAGTCGCGAATCCCCTCGCGAACTTCGCCCGTCCCTCTCATCGTGATCCCGGCGTCTTGAGCATCGATGCCGCTGGCGGCGAGCAGCTGCCTCAAGCGGCCTTCGTCACCGAGTTCAAGACGTTAAGCCAACGCCCTCTCCGGATCTGGCTTTCCCGTGGCTAGAAGCGGCGGTCGCGGCGTCCTCCATTCTATAGAGGGGCGGCGCCCATGGAGATGGTTGGCGTGGGGCCCGTTATGCGTGCGGCGCCGACTCGATCCACGCCCGGTAGCGCTACTCCTCCAGATCTCCACGGAGGAGGCAGCGCCCCCTAAGATCGATAGTGGCTATCCCAAACGCCACTGATACATCAAGGTGGAGGGGCAACGCGGAGGGCACCACGATTTCAAGTGTGGGCCGATTTGCCGATTCTGGGGCTGCTCACGTCCAATGAGTTTCTTTCAAGTTTATTTTGGTGCACGTTGTTTAAGGTGTGGTGGCTGATTCGAAGACCGCCATGAAGCGACATCGATATCTTTAGCACTGTCTTGAGCAAGAAACTCAATTCTTTTTTTTCGGATGTAGTGGATCTTTAGTACATATATCTTCATGTACTAAAGTTTTTTATTCTTAGTTTTTGTAATAAGTTTGGCTGTGTGTGGTCACGCTTGAGGCTTTTAGGGCGTGTGTGCGTTACGCAGAAGAGGCGGAATGTTAATTCCATTATCTAAAAAAAATGCTTGGAGCACCCGCAATGGTGTGTTAAGAGCAGGCCAAAACATCTCGATTGAAAGCTCTGTGGTGTTTCATACTCGTTATATATGGAGTCCTTCCTGCAATGTCGTCAAAATACCTCCAAAGTTGACAGTAAAGGTAAACATTGTATGGTGTTAGGTCAGAGCAAGAGAGTGGGTAATACATGATGAGGACACGCCTACGGTGTCCGAGAATTTGCCCGATCTTTCACAGTGCCAGAAACAAACAGAGGCAAATATCTGAATTTTATTTTAAGCTGACCTGACACGATTATTGTAAGCTCTAACAATAGATAGAAGTATATCTCACGACAGTGACTACAGCGGCAAAAGAATATCACAGCCAGATAGTATATGATTTCTGGTGAATAAATTCAAGCACCGCCAATCCAACAACGACTCAGAGGAATTGAATGCAAAGCAATATTCCAATAAGTATCACTCAGAGATAATTTAGACTTGGCTTACAGATACTTGCTAGTATGAAGCAGATGCAATCCAAGTAGCAGATAAGAGTTCTCCAACCCGTGCTCCAATTCAAGCACTATCCAGAGAGGGAATTCCCACAGGAACCGATGCGAGCCCGAGAAGATGATTTCCCGATCACACACCAACACAAATCCGTGAGGATCCGGCAACACCCTACTGGGGTTTCTCGAGCGGCGGCGGCTCGATGGAAATAACTCCACAATAAAATTCAACCTAACCCGATACAGACTGGTGGCCTTTATACGCACGCAGGCGCAGGATACCTTGGCCCAGGTCGGACTCGACCAGGCCATGCTAAACGAGAGGCTAAACACGTGCGACACCTAAACTTGCTAAACTACACAAACTATTATTGTATAGAAGAAAGAATATAATAATCCGGCCAAAAGTATGATCACGTCAGGTTTCCTGACGAGTTGCTTGCCTCCTCAAATTAGCACCTCCATTTGCATGAAGCCAGTGTGACTAGAGTATTAAAATAATCCGGCAAAGATGCAAATCACATCATTATCATAATGAACGTCGGCCCCAGCAACTTGTATACAACGCCTTCTCACAATAGTCCCAATAATGGCTCATGTGAAGTCGACTACAATGCAGCCACTATAAATAGATTTTCTTGACCTAAACTTGATGATTGATGAAAGTCCAGTTGGGGCAAATAATTCCTTCGCCTTCATTATATATTTTTTTTTAAGAGAAAACCCACCAACTTTTAAGAAAGATGGACCTTTCATACTTTTACTTAACAAATCCTCCAAAAATTTATCTTGAGGAGCCATGGGCTCATCAATACAAGAGTACAAAAGAAGAAGAGATGGGTGCCACCAGATCGGGGCTGGATGAAAATCAATGTTGATGGGGCTTACTTCAGGTGATGCAGCGCTTGGAGTTATCATCAGAGATCATGAGGGAAGTGTACAGCTTGCTGCTTGGTGTCAGCTTCGCCAATGCTGGGATGCGGAGGAGGCAGAAGTTGCAGCTTGTTGTGAAGGTTTATCTCATGCAGCGCGTTGGCTGAATGTACCAATGGTGCTCGAGACGGACTGTGCGATGATTGCAGAGAAGCTATGTTGCAATATGGTTGATCGGTCTTTGCATTGGTCTTCAGTCCAGGACGCAAGGCAAGCCTGCGTATGCTGGAGCTCAACCACGTCCAAATTGTCAGGATCAGCCGGGATCAAAACAATGCAGCACATCAGCTAGCGCATCATGCTATTAGGTCTAGTAGTAGTGAGGTCTTTTTTTTTTTCTTCTTTTCCAGAGTTTGTTGAGTCTTTTTGCTTGTAATGATACTATTTAATTTTTTTAATAAAGTTCTGTTTCGCATGAAAAAAAGAAGTTAAAGGAGTATCTTGTGTACTTAATTGTGTATTGTCAATTATTGGTCTGCTCCCTTTATTTTCATGAGGGCGGCATTGTCTTTCTCGTACGGATATTTGGATTTGAACTCCACTTAATTAGACCTTAAATCAAATTTCTAACTTTTTACCAAATTAAAGTAGTTTCACTAAAAAATATCATAAATGTATAGGATTGGTTCAATCCGCAGCTAGCAAGCAACCAACCCTAAGCATGCCTAAGAGATGTCATATTTGTCAAAAAAAAAAACAATTAACAAAAAGTACTAAAAACACCCTTAATTCTGATCATGTGGTGATCCATAATGAAATCATTAGATGCCTTTCTAAGCACTGATTTTGATTTGTCACAAGTTTGTCCAGGATGAGATGGATAAAGCTTTTCGATTATCAATCACAATGTCACTCTTGGAGACAACCTCAAGATTTTTACAAAAGATTTGCAACATTTAGTTCAACCTCAAGATTTTTACAAAGATTTGCAACAACCATGTCAATGCTTAATCATTAGCCACACCAGCAACCAGACAAAATTGAACTAAGGGGATGGACGTCAACCGCGGGCTCGCGACATCGCAATGCACCATTTCCTGGTCCGTCCGCCTTCTCGTTGTTCGCACCTCTGATGGCGTCATGGCTCTCCAGAGCGCCCATCGCAGCAAATGCCCAGCACAAGCCACAGCCATTTAGCTAGTGCTTGACTGGACCCTGCAGGCACAACTGGTGTTTACAGCTCTTGGCTGCTAATCAGCCTGCAATCGCTGCGCCTAATTTTCACAGGGCAAGCTATGAGGTTGGCCGTTCACATGTGTATTCAAAGAAAAATGTAATTTTCTATTGGGGTCATGGCTGGGTTAGGCGACCCCGATGAGTCCATGTAGAATCGCCACTGCTTGTTGATTCTCTCAGCATGGTTTCTTGGTTTCCTCTCATATTTCAGAATTTCTACCTCAACTCCTTAGCAAAGAAACAAAGTTTTGATATCTCCTACAACATTTTTCAATAGCATTCTAGACATGGGGTAGGAGTATATATAATAGACATAAGTATTGATTTAACTTGTAAATGGTAACCATGCAAAGCGTTGGTGCAAGTCATCCATAAGAACACAACTGCTCATGCATGTCATTTATTTATCATGAGTGCACTCTGATCCGATCCGAAATTACCAATGTGCAATCCAGCAGCGTTTCCATTGCCTCATGCTGCATGATGTGTGTGCCAAAGGAAATAAATTGAAGAGGCTGAACCCTAGTGGCACTCTGTGTCTGTGTGTGCTTTAGTTTTGAGTCTTGTCATGTTTTTTGTCGGTCATCACGCGTGTGGTGTGTATGGCTGCAACGGCTGAAGTCAAACTCTCATATTAGAAGGCTATCAAGTATGAACTAAAAAGGAACAGACATTTAGACTTGCTGACCAGCCCAGGTAACACATCGGTCACTAGTGAGGCATGAGCAAGCCACACTGACCAAATTCATTTGCTGACAAGCGCAGTTGCCACTTCGTCTCAATGCTTTTAGTTCAGGTGGACATCCGATTGCAATAAGGGAAATGAACCGCTAAACTCGATTTTGTCCTCATCCATTGTCTTGCATGCAAATAGTTGTTGACGGTGATTTTTGCACTTGGCCTCCTTGACTGTAAAGTTAAGGACAAACATCTAGACATCCTTGAAAATCTGCCTCCATCCCATCATCTCAGATCACTAGATCATCATTGCTGCCATTCAACATTCATTGGAGCATAGAAATCAGGAGCAGTGGATCGGACAATATTGCCAACAAATCAGTCAATCAGTTTATAGTCTATATCAATGAATGCCAGCCCAAACATAAAGTTTTTTCTGGCTCCTCATTGTTGACAAATTCAGTACAAGAAACATCCTTCGTCGAAGGAACATGCCTTTGCCAACGTATCACTGTGCTCTATGTAATGAGCTAGTTGAGGAAACCGTTGATCATCTTTTCCTCAATAGTTGTCACTTTGCCAGACTCTGTTGGGGATTGATTCAGGTTGATATTCCCCTTATAGTAGCTTCCCTCAGTTTGCAAGTATGCTCACGGCTCAGTGCTGGGTCATTTGGAAGGCTAGAAATGAGCTCATTTTCTCAGGCATCAGCTTAACCCCTGAAGATTGCAGGAATTTGTTGGCTAGCGAGCTTAAGCTCTTGCAGCATCGGTTGAAGCCTGGTTTAGTCTCTCAGTTTCTTTTATGGATGCAAAACCTAGTTTAAATGCTTTTCTTTCTTCTTTTGTTATTTTTTTCCTCTCTTTCTTTGTACCCTGAGATGTAACTCTGAACTCCCAACTCTTGTTTTTGCGTTTTGTTTTTTTTTTAAAAATTCTTAATATATTCCTGTAGGGCCTTTCAAAAAAAAAAAATCAATCGAAGTGGGCACTGTCAGTGTCGCTCACTCAAAAAGAAAATGATGCGGGACTAGTCATACTCAGACCGTGTAACAAATGCAATACCAAGGGAGATATCTGAAGGCGAAGTTAAATTCACTACTACACAAAAGATTAATCGGGTGTTTTCTTTATTTACCGTCACAGAGTGAAGGTCACTGTTAATCGATAGATTAACGTGGTGGTTTTCGGACCAGCCAAAAACCGCCACGGTTAATCAGAAAAAAGAACCCACTCCAAACCTTAATGGACTGGGATCTGGGCTGCCGCCGCCACCGCCGTCCAGCGCCAGATCCAGCCTCCACGCCACGGCACCGGATCTGCCACAGAGGAGGGGAGTAGAGGGTGCTGGAGGGGACACCGCCGGCCATCACGTTGCCAGATTTAGACGTGGAGACGCACGCCGCCACCGCACGCCGTGGCCACCACCTCGCACAAGAGTCGCCTCAGCGCACCATGTCCGTGTCCTCGCTGTCATGCTCGTGCAATGCGCCACTGCGCCGAGCCTGTTCAGCTACGCCGCCAGGCCCGCCATATGGCCGCCGCGACATGGCCAACCCCTGTTTCCGTTGGTCACCTGCTGATCGAAGTCGCCATATCCGCGGGGATCATGAAAACGTACCAGAGAACGTACATGATCTTCCTCGCTGCTCGTCGGCCGGTTGGCCAAGCTGTGATCCCATGCCACGACCGCGAGCGCCACCCGGCAGGCCGGCACTAAACGTCTGAACCGTGGTACCAGTCTCCGCATCTGGAGTGCACGTACCTAGTCCATGGCTGCCCCCGGCCCGCGCTTCCAGCACCTCCAGCACCCGCCGGAGAAGACGAAGCGGATACCGACACCGCCCCGTCGCTCGCAGCTGAACGAGCACAATTACTGGGCCGGAATAATATAAGCGCATTTGGACTTGCTAACGAGCACAATTACTGGGCCGGAACACCTGGCAAATTAAACGAACGGAAACCTCATCTCCATGCTTTTAGTTTTAGTCCCATACAGGAGAATTTTAACCCGAGCAGATGCACTCAAATGCTGGCCGAACCAATGTTAGGTGTGCCGTAATGACAGTACTAAAACACCCTTAATTCTGATCATGCGGTGATCCATAATGAAATCATTAGATGCCTTTCTAAGCAACATTCAGCTCAATGAATAATCATTAGCCACACCAACAACCAGACAAAATTGAACTAAGGGGATGGACGTCAGCCGCGGGCTCGCGACATCGCAATGCACCATTTCCTTGTCCGTCCGCCACTTAGCTAGTGCTTGACTGGACCCTGCAGGCAGAACTGGTGCTCAATGAATAATCATTAGCCACACCAACAACCAGACAAAATTGAACTAAGGGGATGGACGTCAGCCGCGGGCTCGCGACATCGCAATGCACCATTTCCTTGTCCGTTCGCCCCTCTGATGGTGTCATGGCTCTCCAGAGCCCCCGTTGCAGCAAATGCCCAGCACAAGCCGCAGCCACTTAGCTAGTGCTTGACTGGACCCTGCAGGCAGAACTGCTTAGCTAGTGCTTGACTGGACCCTGCAGGCAGAACTGGTGTTTGCAGCTCTTGGCTGCTAATCAGCCTGCTATCGCTGCGCCTAATTTTCACATGCCAAGCAGTGAGGTTGGCAGTTCGCATGTGTGTTCATTGAAAAATGTATTTTTCTACTAGGGTCATGGCTAGGTCAGGTGACCCCGATGAGTCCATCTAGATTCTCCACTGCTTGTCGCTTGTCTCGGTTTCTTGGTTTCCTCTCATATTTCAGAATTTCTACCTCAACTCCTTAGCAAAGAAACAAAGTTGTCATATCTCCTAAAACATTTTTCAATGGCACTCTAGACATGGGGTAGGAGTATATATATATATAAGAGACATTAGTACTGATTTAACTTGTAAATGGTAACCATGCAAAGCGTTGGTGCAAGTCATCCATAAGCACACAACTACTCATGCGTGTCATTTATTTATCATGAGTGCACTCTGATCCGATCCGAAATTACCAATTTGCAATCCAGCAGCGTTTCCATTGCCTGATGCTGCATGATGTGTGTGCTGAAGGAAATAAATTGAAGAGGCTGAACCCCAATGGCATTCTGTGTCTGTGTGTGCTTTAGTTTTGAGTCTTGTCACGTTTTTGTCAGTCATCGTCACGCGTGTGGTGTGTATGGCTGCAACGGCTGAAGTCAAACTCTCATGTTATAAGGCTATTAAGTATGAACTAAAAAGGAACAGACATTTGGGCTTGCTGACCAGCCCAGGTAACACATCGGTCACTAGTCAGGCATGAGCAAGCCACACCGACCAAATTCATTTGCTGACAAACGAAGTTGCCACTTCGTCTCAATGCTTTTAGGATGGGTTAGGAGTAGTTATTAGTTGGATTAAAATTAGCTCAAATTCCCTAAGGTTAGCTGTTGCCTGTTGGTTAACAACTAGCTGAAGGTTTGGCTGAAAAATAGACTACCTCATTACTTTGGATGCACTAGACTAATTTAGCTTGTGTTGTATGCATGTGACAACGGTGGTTAGATTACAAAGGTGCGTATGCACGCTGTTCCCATTTTATCTACTGACTGTTCTTCATTTCTGGCCAGGATAAGTAAAGTGTTCAGAATGCTACTTTTGATGGTGCTTTTATGTATAATTTCAGGAAAAACCAAGAAACTTGATTGTGCCCATCTAGATGTGCTGGTTCATGCGTTAGAAGAGAAGGCTGCTGCAGTTTTATATAGGAATAGGTGTTAATAAAATATGATAATGTGTTGCTGGTTCATGTGTTGGAAGAGAAGAGTTTCTAGGCTTTGTTATTTGTGTTCCGATCATTA
Organism: Hyparrhenia diplandra; assembly: GCA_015847255.1. Classification (NCBI taxonomy): domain Eukaryota; kingdom Viridiplantae; phylum Streptophyta; class Magnoliopsida; order Poales; family Poaceae; genus Hyparrhenia; species Hyparrhenia diplandra. Next base: position 430,597 of record JADLZK010010820.1, on the reverse strand, counting down.
TTGAAATGCAACACAAAATGCTAATCACTTATTTGAATTGTTTATTTAATATATTGATTTGCGCCTACATGTAATGTTAAATGGGTTTGCATAATCTTTTCGTTTGGGCTAACATTTGGTCTATATATATGGGTCGATGTTCTGAAATGTGCTAAAAATAAATGGACAAAAGAAATATTAATCTCCATGGGCCTAAACAATGCACTTGGTCCACTACAAGCCTGCTTGCTAAGTGGGCTATAGCAGGCCATATTTTGATTTTATGACGTTTATAATAGCTGCGACGTCAGCATCCATAAGGCATGATGCAAAAAGCTTGTGACATGAAAAAAAAATTGTCATACACCTTTGTGACTAAAAACCAATATCATAATACTGTATATAGATGTCAGAATCGATTTGTTACGGTGGTTTTATGTTAAAAATCTTAACCCGTGATATTAATTCCATATAGTATGACAAGAAATAGAATGTTAAAAACCACACAATTCGTGGAGTGTTGCTGCAAGAGATTGTTCAAGGCGTCTACAGATATGTTATCAAGACAATGCTGGCTAGAAGACACAAAGTGACAGCCCAATTTTTTCTGAATATTTTATATTAACTTCGCAAAGTGTAGACAATTTTTTCTGAATATTACTAACTTTGCACATATTCATGAAACGGAATTTTTCATCCAATGAATAACGCAAAGAGAATATTGCTAGACGGTGCATATTCTTGTTGCAAAAGATGTTGGATATGAAAAAACTTTGGTTACTAGATTGACCTTAAAACCAGATCCCTATTATATATTTAAATCTTCCTCTTTGTCCGCAAGCCAATTACAAGTGAATAAAATTACAAAGCTGCCAAACAGGGGCCCTATTATATATTTAAATCTCCCTCTTTGAATCTCCCTCTTTGTCCGGTATGTCAGTTATTGATCAGTATGTGTGCTTCTAGTATTTTGGTTTCCGCCACCGTCTCATAACTCTCCTGCTAGTCTACCAACTAGTCCACCATCTCATAACTCTTGCTAGTCTACCAACATATATCGATCTTCGCGTCAAAAAATAACATATATCGATCTATAACTCAGAGTAATAAGTTACTCATTCTCTTGCAATATTTTAGATTGGAGCCACAACTGTATATATAATAGACATCAAAACTGGCAAGTTGTTGAGTATGCAAAGTATGGTGTTTTGAGTCATCCAAAATTGTCCATACATAGTTGATTTTATCATGAGTGTACTTGAAAGCCTTCATGCATTAAGCATCACATTTTTTGTTTGATTAGTGCCACACCCACCAATGGCGTATGAAAGCTGAAGGATACAAAACAGGGGCAGCTAAACTGACGGCATTATATATGTGCTTGTACCGTGAATCTCAGACAGTCTAAATTTACCACCAGCGTCGTCCTCAACATGGTTTGTAATGTATGGCTGCAAGCCTACAAATGACCTTGCAGTGGCAGCATTGGATGGCTATCTAAGTGTGGACTGAAATCACTGAAGTGTATTGTGCAATGTGCATCTAGCCAGGATAAGGAGTTGGCAATATCAAAAAAAAAAAAAAAAAAAATGCACAAGCGTGGTGGCGTTTCTTCCTCAATTGCAGCGATGAGAATTGACAACCATGAACCGTACAATGTCGGAACTGAAACTCAGTCCCAACCCAACCCAACTCTGTAACTCCCGACTTGAAGCTGCTACTGCTGTTGTGCCACTAGAAATCTACAAAATGATTTGTAGAATCAACACTCTGCTCATGAATCGAGCAGTGCATGGCCTTTTTAATCGAAACAATCATAGCTGCATAACGATGACCACATACTGAATTAATACACAAATCTATCTACTAGATTAGTACCAGTTGGCTGAATAATACAAATCTACATGAACGGTGGCAGCAAACTCAGCTTGGATGGCTATCAATTATGACCTGGACTGACTATGCATCTGGCCGTGAGTTGGAAATGTCAAAATACAGAGTTCAGGCATTTGCTCCTCAGTTCACCTGTACTGAATTTATGCTTGAACTGAAACTCAGTCTCAGTTTTGTGTTGCCACCACCAATGCCAGGTCCGACACAAATGGTGAAATTAGGTAATTCGATCATTACCAGCCTACCACCTCTGACCCAAACATTCCAACAGCAGCTATGTTGAAACGTTCATAGTTGTGTTCTAACACACACAAACATTAATAGCTGCATACAGATTACTGCACCACAAATCAATCTAGTCTAGAGGATTGATTCCAATGTAGACAGGTACACCTACTTTCTTACTTTATTTACCGAAGCACTCGTTGCTCCGGCGCTGGAGCTCCCGCCGGTACTCCTCCGTCTGCTCCACCGTGTACCCGGACACGTCGGTCTTGAGCAGCAGGTCCGTGTACGCGCGCGAGCCTCCGCCTCTGCGCCCGGCTCTCCGCCACCTCCCGCCGCAGCGCCGCCTTCTTCGCCCGCAGCGCCTGCTGCTGCTGCGCGACCGCCTGCTTGTACACCTCCGGTGCGGCGCCCGCGGAAGAGGTGGCCCATGATCTCCGCCTCGATCCGGCGCCTCCGTCGGGTCGTCGAGGACGACCTCGTCCCACCACCAGCACGTCGGAGGAGTTGGTGGTGGTACTGGATGAGGAGCGCCTTTTGTGGGATGGGGTAGGGGAGGAGGGGCGGCGGCCGAGCGCTTCAGCGGCGCCGGCGGCGGGCTGCCGAGACATGGCAGAGATTGAGATTGATGACGACAGCTAGCAAGGTTTATTCAACGGCTAATTTGCGGGCCCAAAACTAGAGCAAGCCTGGTCCACCAAATTTCTCAACGGGCCTCCACAAAGGCCTGCGTCAGCTCAATAGTGGGATGTCTGGCCCGAACCAAAGGGGATCAGGAGCTAAATTAAATGACAGAGATATGGGGGTCACCCTGGCTCCCAAGGGACGGGATGCCGTTTCCTATGCAGCCGGTGAAGGAGAATAATCTTGTGCTGGTTTCAGAACTAATTGATCAAACAACGCGAAGCTGGAATTCTCAGATCATACAAGAGTTCTTCTCTCCGATTGATTGGGAAATCATCGAGGGCATTCCATTAGGCACAAGGATGTTAGATGACTTCTGGGCTTGGCATTACGAGAAAACTGGGAACTTTTCTGTTCGGTCGGCATATCGTATGCTAGTTCGCAAGAAGGAGACCCTATCTGCCTGGCTGGAGAACAAAACGGGGAATTCAAATGTCAAAGCCAAGGAGAAAGAATGGAGTGAGTTGTGGAGGGTTAAAGTACCATCCAAGATCAGGGTGTTTCTGTGGCGTTTAGCAAGACACTCGGTCCCGACGGAGGACATCGACATCACAGAACATGGCACCGAACGGAGATGTGCGACTGTGGCGGGATGGACTCGTGGAGACATGCCCTCCTCGAGTGCAATCTTGCTAGGTGTGTTTGGGCTCTGCAGGATGAGGAGACGGTGGAATATTTGTTTCATCTAGAAACTCGTAATGCCGAGAGAATGGTTAGCTGAGATCGTGAAGGGACTCAAGCATGAGGTTTTGACAAGGGTGGTGGTCAGCCTTTGGGCAATCTGGTTTGCACGCCGGCAAGCTGTGCAGGAGAACAAATTTCAAAGCCCGCTGTCCACGCATATGTTTATTGAGCGCTTCATCTCGTGAGCCGGAGCTGACAGCTCGGAACCGAAGCCAAAATGATGGGAGGAACGCCAGCTCCAAGGTGGATTAAACCCCCCCGGGGTTTGCAGCAAAATCAACGTTGACGCAGCTATATCAAAGAATTCGGCGAGAGCTTCGCTGCTGCGGTGGCCGGGGATGAAACAGGTGCTCTTTCTTAGGGGCTTCGATCTTTGGTGCTCGAGGGATGCGAGGGACGCCGAGACAGCCGAGGTGGCGGCGTGCCGTGAAGGACTAGCCTTGGCCATTGATCTGAACATTCGAGTTTTCGTTTGGCGAGTGATTGTGTCAATGCAATCAAGGCCATCCACGGAGAGGGGCTTGGGATACATGGCTCGATTGTCCAGGACATCAAGGCGGCAGGTTCATGAGTTCACAAGAGTTGAATTCATCCATGAAGGAAGGCAATCCAACTATGATGCCCATAGTTTAGCTAGAAGCCATGTAAATTCGATGACCGGTAGACATGTCGGTTTGTGTCGCCTCCTAAGGAGTTTGTAATTCCTATGAACTAATATAATGGAGGCCTGTTTTGCTCAAAAAAAAAAAAAAAAGGAGCTAAATTAAATATTTATTATCTGTATCCATCATTTATATCCCCTCACATCTATAATCTATAACTCCTATATAGGAGATCCCCATCGCTCTTCTTAAGGAGTTCTCACCTGGCTCCTCGAGTAGTAACCTAAACATAGGAAATCTACGTTGTTGCGCGTCGTGGGCTCAGCCTTAGCGCGTCTTGGCTCGGGCGTCTTGGGCTTGGCCATATCCCCATTCCACCGAGTGCGCCCGAGTACATGAAGAGGCAGCGTCATCTGCAAGATGAAGGGGCAACGGTTCCTCCTCGATCTTATCCCCATCGACACCGGCGCCCGGCTTGGCGGCCCCTTCCAATCCCTCGTCTCCGCCTCTTCCCTCCCATCTTGACGTCAGAGGTCTTGGCTCCTCGCCCCTCTTCCACTTCCTCTAGCTGCTGCGCCAAGCCGCCTCCCGCTAGCCGCCGGAGCCCTACGGCGTCGGTAGCCGTCTACCGGAGGACACGCAGATGGAAGAGGTGGTGGAGTTGGGGTTGGACTCGGCGCCCGTGAGCCCGGCGACGGGAGGCCTAGCAGGCGGCGCATCCAGCCCAGCATGTGGTCGAACGACCGGGTTCTCCAGCGCCAGCACCACCACGTTCTATCGTCCCCATGACAGTCCACAGGTACTAATTTCTTCTTTTCTTCCCAATTTTTAAATGCCACGCTCATGTTGTCCTCTATTTTGATGCAGGAGTCCATGGATTGAGGATTTGGTAGCGCTGGATTGAGGATTTGCCTCTTCAAAGCAGGTTTGTCTTGGATCACCATGAGTATCTGTGGATCACCATGCCTGTGTATAAATTTACTTTTTATTTATAGGCATCTCTGGCTCACCATAACTGAAAATATTAATTTATATGAAAGGGCATGTTAGTTATCCTCTTAGTTTTGAAAGAGCCTGTCCATGTTAGATTTGGTACAGTCAGTTCAGATGAACCTGACCCACACTTAGATGTGGTCTGTTGTGAGTATGCTAATTATCTTTCAAATAAGTCAGTTCAAATAATATGGAAATCATCTTTCAGTGGCCTTCCAAATATCTGTTGTGAGTATAGCTCTCGAATTAATTTTTTGAGCAATAAGTCTGTGGTATGCAGTAGAGGCAAAATTGTAATATCGATATTCAGATGACTGAGTGTAGAAATGACTAATTGTACATATTGTGTTGCCTCGACAGAAATTGTTACCGGGACATTTAGACCTGAAGCAAACTGTACTTGCAATATCTCATGCAAATAAAACTTTTATGCAACGTGTGGCTCTTTGCTGATGATTTGTTCATTCCAGTTGGAATCTATTCCCTTTTTAACCTATATAAGTTGTGGTAGCTCGATGTTCGATGTTTACTTCCATCAATCTATACTTCTGTATGCCTTTTAGAGTCCCTTCCATTTCATAGATGTCTTTATTTTTTCAGAGATGGAGCTTTAGTCATTTAATCTTATTTCCTCTGCTCTTTTCTTTGGAATAGGAGAAGTTGAATAAGAGGTCTGTCTCTAATGCAGATTTTCTGTGGAAGGAGCCCCTGCATCACAGTTTTCTAATGTGAAAGGTAAGTAAAGGTAGAATATATGTCCTACCAGAAAAAGGAATGCAAAAAATTCCTGATCATGTTCGGTGCCACCAAAAGACTGAGCTGGATAACGCAAAAGGAACCCTGTTATTGGCAACTCTACCTAAGTCATTGCCTTGCATGGATAATTATGTTTATTCATCTGACTGAATGTTATGCGCGTTTAACAAAAAAAAAGCTACTCAGCTGAAGTCTCATTTCAGAGAGATGGAGGAGGTATCTATATTTGTAAAGGATGCAACCTGCAATGGCCAATGCCTAGGGCGCTGCCTACATATACATGGTGTACCTGATACTAGCAAGGTGAGTCTGTCTTTTTTGGGTGGTTTTATGGTTTTATCCACATCTGGTGTAGCTAAACATTAAACCAATTATGTTGCATCTATTTTGTCAACCTACAGGCTATGAGTGTACTTGCGGTTATTGGTAGTCTGAGATCGGAATTTGATTCTGGAACTTTGAGGCCGTATTGTTTTATTGAAATTAATGGTCTTAAATTAGCATCTCCAGAAAATATCTACAAGGTACCTCTGCTTTGTGCCCTTTATTTATCTTCCATATTTATAGGCACCTAGCCTTGAAAGTAAAGAACTACATGCATTGCAGGAGATCTGATGCCTATAAGCTGCTAACTCAGAGGCAGCAACAACAGAGATTGAGACATTGTAAAATAAGACAGTGTCATAGTATAGATAATTGCTTTCAGGTAAGTAACACTGACGCAGCTTCATTTGAAAGTTCATAATTTCTGTCATTAGTGTATACTGTTTGGCAGGTGCGTCATGGGGTCCATCTTTGGTGGAATCAAGGCCAAGACCAACATCCCCGTCGTCACCGAGAAATACATGAACAAGGATTTGATGCTGGGCACACTGGCCACACACGAACTAGGACTGCACAAGATCAACAAGTCCTTCGACCTGCTTATGCAGAGGAAGAGTCTGCGCTGCATCGTCTGGGTGGACAAGGACAACAAGGGATGGACAAAAGGGGCGTTGCGCCGGACCAAACCTGTGGTCTATAGCTGTGAATAAATTTTCCGTAGTTCAGTTTGGCGATGCAATGCCTTGCTGGAAATAGGTGTTAGCAGCAACCATGACTATCTGTTTCTGAAAACCTGAAAGTGTACTCAATATTTTTCAGAGAAATATATCAAGGTGTACTGACTATTTTTGCTTCATAGTCTGATAGAGGAAAGATTTCGTTGTCTGATAAAATATGAAGGTGTACTGAAATAATATGTCGATATATGAAGGTGTACACCTTAATATATGAAGGTTTGATATATGAAGATGTACAGACATCTTATATATATGAAAGAAAGACTATGAAGGCCGCTGCAAGATGACACACGTTGAAGGTGCTTCTGCTCTGTATGCATAATTTTTTTGGAAACTTTCTTCATTGGTGTATACATGTGTGTTTTGTCGTTGTAGTGACCTTATCTCTCTGTTAAATCTTCTGAATAATGGTGTCAGGATGGCAACGTGTTAGAGGAAAGCCATCAGATTCACAAGGAGGAAGAAATCTCTGAAGATCGATTGGTGTGTTTCATTCTCTGTGCAAACCTTTGGATTAACTTCCATCAATTCATTATACATCAGTATTGTATTTTGCATGCACTGTGATTATCTAAATGGCTTCATTTGTCGAAAAAATTGGTTGCATGAGAGCAAGCTTGAGGAGAAAATTGATGACATGAAAATTTCTCTTATGATCATTGCATTTTCTTAATTCCCGCAGCAACGTGCGGGTGAGGTTCCCTAGTAAAAAAAAAATCATGAGACGACCTTTTTGTATTTATATTTTTGCCCCTTATATATTCTTACGTGTTATTGATATATTTATTTAAGTCTTGTTTTCTTTTGCCCTCATATAATTTTATACTTGTTCTGATACGATTATTTATTCATTTTTCCTATAATACAGACGCCTGGGAAAAACATGCAAAAATCAGGTGACAGGCATAGAACATCATTTTTATACTACGCGAACATTACAACTTATTCTCTATTTTGTGCTTATATAGATTGTCATTGTCTATTGTCCTTACATAGTAAAAAATAGTCTATGATTGTGCTTATATAGAATTCATCATTTATTCTTCCATAGTAAAAATTTGTAACTTGTTGATTTGTATTGTACTTGTGTTACGTGCCGATGTGTCGTAATGTTCGAGTAGTATAAAATTGATGTTCTACGATGTTTTACTGTTGTTTTTTTTCGCGATCGAGACTTCACCCATTTTTCATTAAGAGGAGTGACCAAACGAAAAAGCCGGATACAAAGCGATCGGCGGCGATGGCGAGTGGCCATCGTCACAACAAACCCGCTGGGCGGTTCCGGTGAAACGAATTCATCGCCATGTTCAAGGCGCCGCTGCCACAACCTCTCTGTTGATGCCAAGGTTGAGAACCACAAGGGCTACGCGGGTGCAAGAGCTGCATGATGAGGAGTTGGTTCCCAAGCGGAGTGCAAGGCTGGCCGCCAAAAGCACCGGGAGCCCAAACCCCGGGCGCGAGGCAAGAAAAGTGTTCATGAAGAAGCTTGGCATGGATGTAGAGACACATCTCGCCCGACGAGGCATCCTTCGACGAGTTCCAAACTACCTTCAAACTACCGCTATCGGATGACACAAGGGAGGCCATGCGGGCCTCTTGGTCGGGCTACCTTTGGCTTTTACCGACATCGCGCTCAGTCTAGGCCCACCAAGTGGGCTTTGTTAGTTTTGGTCGCAACATTCAATGTCTATGTAATACCCCTAAGAACTTCTAGATGTTTTCTGTAATGGTCTCCCAATATATAAGGATGTGTTAGACTATGTTTAGTGTTTGGATTAGGTCGTAATGCATAGGTTCTCTCCTTACATGTAGGCATGGAGACTATCACCAATGGCCTGTAGTGCTCGATACCATGAAAGATTGTGAATACGGGTGGAATACTAGAATGAATGGATTGATTGTATTGGTCGAATGCGCGGGCTCCGTGGCGTCCGTCCTCGCATGCTGGGCGCGTCTCTTCTCCGAACAAATGGCTACTTTGTGTCGCCTCTTCGGGCCGGCCGCAGCACCGCCGCCCGTGTGTCCACTTCGCCGTTGCATCTACACGCCGTCCCCGATGCATCGGCGGTATCTTTGCGTCTCGCGTCATCGGGCTTTGGGCTGTGCTCAGCGGCGGCGTCGCCTCTGTCTGCACAAGGTCTTCGTCTTGATGATTGGGTCTTCGCCATCGAGCTGCCGCCTACCTCGTCGTCGGCGAGCATCGCTCGCCGTCCCTCGCATCGTCGGCTGGAGTCACACTTCGCCCGATCGTTGCTACCACTGCTTCTCCTTCGTCCAGCACAACCATATGGTTGGGTCCCTCTTCCTTATGCGCTCGGTATTGGCAACATCAGCGGCGTGCCTTCATCCCGAGGCGTTCTTGGATCCGGCAAATCCAGCTACGCCTCGGCGCCTGGCGGCTTGACTGCATCGACCGGCATCGACCCTCCCGTTCCGCCCGTGCGCGCTCGATGCGTCGTTGCCTTTCTTCGTCCACGGCGGCCCGGCAGCGTCGACCGGCATCGCCTCCTCCCATGGCGATTGCCTCGACCGTCCCGTCACCACCATGGCGCCCTCGCGTGCGCCTGCAGCTCCATCGGCAAGGCAACCCGACCACAGCTACGTTGACGCGCGGCATCTTCAACACGGCTTCATCAACCCGCGACTTATGCGCCCTCACTCTCGGCCACGTCGACATCGGCACCAAGGGCTATCATTTGCATGAGTTTCGCAGGTTCTCTCCAATCGCAGCGTTTGCACCGTGGCATTGTGACTGTGGGGGGGAGTCGGTTTAACTTCTTCTCCAGTCTCATTGTTTGCGGTGCTCCCGCTGTAATTGCGGGGGAATGTTAGACTATGTTTAGTGTTTGGATTAGGTCGTAATGCATAGGTTCTCTCCCCTTACATGTAGGCATGGAGACTATCACCAATGGCCTGTAGTGCTCCGGCACAACTATATGTATCTGCGTACTCTGACCAATACAATCAATCCATTCATTCTAGTATTCCACCCGTATTCACAATCTTTCAGGATGCTTGTCACCTAGGAAAATTCTACATTCCTGGGAGACTGGGATATAGCAAATCCCTTATTTATTTATTTAATAAAGCCTTCCAATCAAATAAAGACTTGTGCAGCACACTGTTTATTGTGTTGGTGCAGCCGCCATCGGCTGTCCCGAACATGCCAATGGTTCATGGTTCAATTAACCATGTTATGCTTGTACAATTCTTGTTGCTGGAACCCAACAGGAAGAAAAGCGCCTGCAATAATCCATGGAAAAACTACCTGATACAACAAGACCAACATTCAAAAATCCCTCGGGCAAACAAAAAGCCAGCAAATTCTGTATAGAACGAACGCGCTCCAAAGCGATGCAGCACTGCACGCTCCGTGTCTCAGACAAGGCAAATTCAGAAGGGTACCACAGCAACGACGGGCGACACACGCCCAGTTACACGTTTACGCGAATTGATCTCCAGGCGAAGATCCAATTACACAAGTCATCGTCCAACAAACAGCTCACTGATCCAGCTGGGTTCCGAATTCCCAGTGGCAGTTGCAGCTCCCTAAGTCGTCTCGTTCTTCCGACATCAAATTAACAACATATACATGCCAGCAAACACCAGATGACCAAGGTTCATGGCGCTTCAGAAATTCCAAAATTGGCTCATTAAAAATTAGCTGTTGGTTAACAACTAGTTGAAGGTTTGGCTGAAAAAGTAGCCTAGCTTATTACCTCGTGTTTGGATGCACTAGACTAATTTTAGCTGTTTTTAACTAGCTAGTAATTAGCTATTTTATCCAATAAGCTCTTAGTCTCATACTGGAGAGCTTAACAACAGGAGCTAATGCACCCAAATTACCCAGCCAATGTTAGGCATTCCACCATGATGGCACAGGCACAGCAGGAAGCTCGTGTGCTGGTAGCCATGTGTGCGGCGAAAAAATTGGAAATTTGCCATCATCAAAGGAGGGAGAGGAGGTGGGCCACAATCTATGCCTCGATCTGCTCCACCATTTGTTCATTGAAGAGGACCTCGTCCACCGGCACACTAGCTTACTCGTGATCACGAGGAACTTCTGCTGAGTGAAAAATCCCCTAGCCACCAAATCTGTTGTTGAATTAGCTTTTCACTTCTTCACTTGATGCTCAATTTAATCATAGTGTCACTCTTAGAGTGTGTTGTCATTGATTTGGATTTGTTGCAGGTTTGTACAGGATGTGATGGATAGATTAGCTAAAGCAGAATATCTGCAGGTTTTGATTATCAATCACAATGTCACTCTTTGACAAACAACTTGGAGATATTGAGCATGAAGTGAGGAACTGAAAAGCTAATTCGATTGACACATCCACTGATTTGCGCAAAGAGGCGGAGAGACATTGTCGCCCAATTGGTTACATAGTCTGCAGTATTTATATCAACGCGGCACTCACCGACGTCTCAGTTATCACTTATCAATTGTCGGCTTGGCATGAACCAGGCTCTCTCAGATATCATTATGACGAACCTCACCAATGCAGTCTCCATTTCTTTACAGGAACTCGCAGGGTAGATTCCCAAGACTTGTGCGCCGTCTAGAAATAGATCCTGGCTAAGAGACAGATCTGATATCTCAGCACTCTCAAAGAGATCCTTATACCTAAATCCAGTCTCTAGCATCGTGATCATCATGTATTTTGGAAGCAGATTCTTGGAGGGATAATACAATAGATGATAATGCCCAGTCCAGTTTGTGAAATCTACCAGATGCTGGACTGGGCTCCTATCGCTACGCCTAATTTTCACGGGGAGTGAGGTTGGCAGTTCACATGTGTATTCATGAAGAAACGCCAAGGTAAGGCGAATATTATACTCAGCTGACTGACTTGTCGCTTGTCTCAACATGGTTTGTTGGTTTCCTGTAATATTTCAGATTTTCTACCTCAACTCCTTACCAACGAAACTTCTAGGGGTAGGAGTATATATATAAAATAGACATTAGTATTGATTTAACTTGTAAATGGTAACCATGCAAAGCGTTGGTGCAAGCCATCCATAAGAACTCAACTGCTCATGCGTGTCATTTATTTATCATGAGTGCAATCTGATCCGATCCGAATGACCAATGTTCAATCCAGCAGTATTTCCATTGCCTGATGCTGCATGAGATGTGTATGCCATTATCTAAAAAAAAAATGAGATGTGTGTGCCGACTGCCGAAGGAAATAAATTGAAGAGGCTGAACCCCAATGGCACTCTATTTTTTTTCGAATCGACGGTGACCCCATTTTCATTAAAAGATTAACCGAAATACAAGCCCAATGGCATTCTATGTCTGTGTGTGCTTTAGTTTTTGAGTCTCGTCACGTTTTTGTGAGTCATCTTCACGCATGTCAGCATGTGGTCTGTATGGCTGCAACGGGCCAACGGCTGAAGTCAAACTCTCCTGTTAGAAGGCTATCAAGTATGAACTAGGAACAGGCATTTGGTGTTTCCTCTTCAATTGTTTCGATGGCTATATAGCATTACAGACATTGGGACTTGCTGACCAGCCCAGATAACACATCGCTCACTACTGAGGCATCAGGAAGCCACGCCGACCAAATTCATTTGCTGACAAGCACAGTTGTCACTTCGTCGTAGAGGGACCAAATTCATCTCAATGCTTTTAGAGCTTGTTGGTTAACAACTAGCTAGTCTCATAGCATGCGTACTCATGGACTAAACCAGACTATACATGAGGCTATCCATCAAAATGCAAATAAAATTGTTCTTTTTTTGCGGAAAATGCAAATAAAATGTTATATGTCTTCTCTTCAGTTATGTTGCTAACAACCAATGAACTGTATGTCTAACTGAACTCTATCGCAAGCATGTGCTGGTATTGTTATTGAACTGTATGTCTAACTGAACTCATGGTTTTGTAAAGGCTGCTCATGTGGCATAAAAAAAAATTAGCAAAGAAGAATGGTCGTTTTAGCAAACAATAATAGCCAAAAAAAAATGAAAAAAATCAGTGATGTCATGTGTATATAGAAAAAGTAATTGCACAAAATTAATTGTAGGACTAACTTCCTCACAAAATCAGTAGAACTAACTATTATATCCTATTTTTTATCTTAGTTTCTCTCACAACTAATGCAAGAATTGATCGAATATATCAATTTCTTTGACATGCTCCCACATGTAATCCATTGGGGCGTGGACACAGCTAACCTTTGAATAGATTGCACTATGTTTCAACTCAAGCACATTTCTTGGAAATTTTATATTGCCTAAGATCTCGCAAAGCACCTTTGTTGGAAATTTTATATTGCCTAAGATATCGCAAGTTTTAAAGTTGGCACGTGGTCAGATGTAGATATTTGACGTTTTGCCCTCATTAAGGATGGAAGTTAGCACTTTGTTGTTTTGGCCTCATTAAGGATGGAACATCATAGGGGTTTAGTTACTAGAGAATGGCACGTCAGTCAATTTTTGTGGCTCACCACATTAAGGATGGAATATCATATATATTTAGTTAGTAAGGAATAACACGACACTCAATGTTTTTGTATATTTAGTTAGTGAGGAATAACACGGCACTCAATGTTTGTGTTTCACCAAGTTAGTGGATTAAAATAGTATTTTAGTTTGGTTGTTGCTACAAGAGAACATTTAAGATTTCTGTAGATATGTTATCAAGACAGTGCTCGCTTGCTAGAAGACACAAAGTGATAGCCCACTTTTTACTAAATATTTTATACTAACTTTGAACACATATTTATGAAGCAGTCGAATGAACGCAAAAAAGTATTGCTAGACGTTGCAGATGCTTTGAAGGAAAAATGAAGATCTGACTAGAACTGATGCTGAGAAATCTTTGGTTGGTAGATTGAGGTTGAAACAGGAAAGGTAGCCGTCTTCCTCCCAGTATGGTATCCCAGTCATAGAGCATTTTTTTGCGGTTCATCAAATTAATATCTTACAGTAGTATTTTGGTTTCTTCCAACATTTCATAGCTTGCTCTCCCTCCATGTCTGGTATCCAGTCTTGGGGCTAGCACTATATATATAATAGACATCCAAGATAGTTGTATGGGAACTGTCAAAATTACACATGCATCATTGATTTATCATGACTGTATGCACTCTGAAACCTTATATGCGTTAGGCATCACAGTTTTGACACCATCAATGTCGTTTGGGCTGAAGGGAACAAAGTAGGGCTGATGAACTGATGGCACTATCTGTGCTCTATTCCGAATCTCGGTCATTCAAAAATTTGTCATCCCTAGGATGAAACGGTTTGCCACCGTCATCTTGATGAGGAATATTGTTTGTAACTTTTGAGTGGTTGCAAACAATCCTGCTGCGGGCAGCATACTACTCTCATCTTGAATGACTAACTGAACGATACTGTATTGTTCTATGCCTGAACTGAAAATCCATCCCAACTCAGCAACACCAAAATTTGTGCTACCGACAGAAATCATCCAAGTAGGTAATTCAGCAATCATTGCGGTCATTGGTAGTACAATCTATTCTGTAGTAGTGAGATAGAAGCACAGATTACTGATAGTGAAAGCTAGGGCTCAGTAAACTAGTTTATATTAGGCATTGACAAAGCTAGTTCTTTTCAATCAGATGCATTGATTTCAACACAGAATAATCTGAAATGATCTGCTAATGAAAAATGCTAATAGTTCATAGCTCTCTGTGTTTTAGTTTCCAGCCGAACAAGTATTTTTTGTCCACATGAGCAAAGAAAACGTAATCTGCTCAATTGTTCGAATCACATGATGATGGAGTTATTAGGTTATCTATTACCTACTCATAAAGAGAAAAATTTCAGTTCCACTTTTTTTTTCACCTTTTTTTTTCTGTCTACCCTCCCCTCCCGTATCTGTCTCTGTTTCACCAGGTGATTTTATTCCAGGTTAGTACACCTAAAATTATCCTATCAGATATTATGCTATCATGAGAGCTCTCTGAAAAATCTGAATTCGAAGCCCCACTGTTGAACCTGTGTTAACTCTTCAGGCTTCAGATTTGAAGCTGTGAGGTACAAGTCCCTGGAAATCTCCTTCGAGGAGGTATTGTAACATTCACTGAAGCAAAGCAATTAGGCTAGGCCAACATTGTTGCAAAACTGTCATCCGTCATGTACTGCTGAAGTTTAACTGAGGAGAGATGGGGAGACCCAACTGCATGCAGCCGGTAGGGAAGGACAGGAAAGGGTTGGGGATAAGCTTGTGCAGCTTATTGCCGGACTCCCAAACAACCAAAACGATCAATAAGCAGGGAAAACGTATGAGCAGGCGTGATTAGTTCTGCCGTGCAATGGAGTATGATGCTTGATGCCTGCAGGAGAGGAAGGAGTCACGTTTGTAGTGCCAACAAATCATTCTACCTGTGCCAGCTCCTTCACGAATCCTCTGTCCGGCAAAGTCTCCATGCATGCGCCAAGAAGCAGGCCGGGATGCCTCATTACGCAACATTCTTGGATTATTGCGGTAGGGGAGAGAGGAGAACTATGAACAATATTAACACAAACTTCCACTAAAAGCGATCGAATCCAATTCCATATACTGTTTTCTTCATTCATCCGCTAATTCCTCTGTTCCTACGTTATTGACAGGAACTCCAACAAACACACGTTTACAAGATATAGAAAAACTATTGGAGAGTGAAAAAATAATATAGAAAGCGATTTTTTTTTGAATTCAAATAACTCTCCAGATGATGATTAATGAGTGAGTTTAATAAAGACTGTTAGAGATGCTCTAAAATTACATGTTCAAGGAGTTTTTAAGACATGGAGCGGCTGTGTAATAAGCACCGCTCTATTGGCACAAAAAAAAAAAAAATGGAGTTCGTGCCCCTTGATGAATTAACTATTGTGATATTTTGCAGGCGCACATCCTTTCAAG
This sequence comes from Hyparrhenia diplandra, assembly GCA_015847255.1. Taxonomy (NCBI): domain Eukaryota; kingdom Viridiplantae; phylum Streptophyta; class Magnoliopsida; order Poales; family Poaceae; genus Hyparrhenia; species Hyparrhenia diplandra. The sequence goes on along the minus strand of JADLZK010010820.1, from coordinate 414,842 downwards.
AGAGATCATGGGACTCAACTTTTACTTTGTTCTCGTGGGCTTCTTATGTTTCTACGTGTTACGCCTCCTACTCACCTGGTTTGTTCCGGGAAACATGGTCTAGTAGTGGCCCAATGGAACTAAAAACAATTCTGTGGAATGGAACTAAAACATATTTTTGTGGAATGGAACTAAAACAATTATTTGCAATGGAACTAAAACAATTATGTGGAATGGAACTAAAACAATTGAATTATGTGGAGTGGAACTAAAACAATTGTGTGGAAAGACACCGGTGCTTGACATTGGTACAATAGCAAAGATTTAGTACAATAGCAAAGATCAAGTCTGGACACCTAGTAGCGGCCCAATGCAACTGACGAAGAAATCAGTTCTACGAGTGAAAGCTGAAACATGGTATTTTGGTTTGCTCCAATATTTCAGAGTTTCTCTATCTCCTCATATACTTATAGCTACACCATGGAAGTTTCTCTTGAGATAGTCCCGCATGGGGTAGAATATATATAATAGTCCTAGGCTCTGATTTAGGTTGTAACTCGTAGGCATTGAAACCATTGGAGGAGGTTACTCAACAACCAATTGATGATGTATCATTCATTTATCATGACTATACGCAAGAACCATCATGCATCAGTGTACATTTGTGATTCGTTTGAGTGTCATTAACTTTAATCCCCGAATGAAAATCTTTATCGTCACATTTTTCAAATTCTCATGGTTACATAATCTGAATTTTAAAACTGAGATCAAGTACTCAAGTATCCAGTAAGAACTTGGTGACTTTTCATCAATAAGAGAAAATAGGCACCCAAATTTGAGCGAAAGTGAACTCAAACTATAAGGTGGTTCCCACACAACCATTTGAGCTTGGCTTTCTGTTGTCTCTCCACCCAAAATTATAAGTCATTCCAAGAATCTTAGAGAGTCAAAACATCTCAAGTCTGACTAAATTTATATGATAAGATAATGACATTTAGGATGTCAACTAAGAATTATCGGATTCTTCATTAAGGACACATAGCATGCCCTTGATTTTTGCCTAATGCTGGCATTGTTAAAATAAAACTGCATGCCTAGCAGCAGCAGTAGCACTGCAGTGATAGAAGAGTGGCTACATCTATGTGGATCCCAATTGTTAATTGGGATCCAAATTATACTCTTATGATCGTCCCCAATTTTTTGCACCCACATTAAGCCATGTCACCAAGTTTTCCACACCACACGATCTTTCATCAATGGGCACGAACCCACAACACCCTCATTCTGGACCCTTCCGCAACACACCTCAGCAGTATATATGGGCATGCAGTCGAGCCCGTCAGCCCGCCCGAGCAAGGCACGGCCGGTCAGCGCGTGCCGTGCGCGGCCCGGCCCGTGGGGCGGGTCGTGCCTGAACGCCTCTCCAGCCTGTGGCACGGCCCGGGCACGACATGGTCTTGGAACGCCCGGCACGGCAGCGGCCCGACCTGCCAACGGCTGGTAGGCCGGCCACCCAAGCCACCCACCTGCGTCCTTGCCCCGTATATAAGTAGCGCCGCCCCGCCGCCCCCAAACCCTAACCTAATCCCCACCCACCCTGCCGTGCGGCGGAGATCCGGATCTCGCTCTACTACCTACTCTTGCTCTCTCTGGATCTCGCCTCTCTCTCTCTCTATCTAGATCTAGCCTCCGAGTCTCCGTCGTCGTCGGCGCGCCGGACGGCTTCAACCTCCCCGACTCCGAGTTGAAATCACTTCCTTTTTCCTTTGACCCCTCTCCTCTCCTCTCCTCCTCTAGTGAACATGTAAGTTCGATGTTTTCTCGCTTCGATCCGCCGCCCGCTTGCCTTAGTTTGTCTAATCCTTTGCCTCTCTCTGGGTCTTTCTCCATCCGTGCTCCTCTCTCTCTCTGGATGTTGGCTTCCGGCACCGTGCTGCAGTGCGCAGTATTCCCCTTGAGCTCCCTCTCCATCCGTCCCTAACTTCGTGCTCGATCCACGCCGTTCGCCGTCGTTTGTCTAATCCATTGCCTCTCTTTCTTTTTGTCTTTTGCAGGTTGAGCTTGGTGGTTTTATTGTAGAGTCTTCCTCCTCTAGAGTTGAGGCCAGGCCACTGGAGGTCTTGGTCGGCCTCGGTCTAGCTCGTCCTCGTCCCCGTCCAGTTCTATTGGGCTCGCTCGGTCGTCGGCGGTCTTTGGTCTTTGGCGCGCAACACGCCGGGGCTCCGCCCCGTCGATGGCGAGGACCTAGCGCCCAACACCAACACCCGAGCTTGAAGCCGCGGGCCGAGAACGACGCGACACAGGTGAGGGGCCCCATTTTGTTCCGGCATCGACGTCGGTGACACTCCGGTTGGTACACGGCGAGCACATCGATATCGATGACGGCGGCGGCGGTGTTCATCCCTCCGTGACACTCAAGCTACCACTGGTAAGAAGAAATCTAAGGTTTGGACCTGGTTCCATGAGATATGTGAGAACAAGATCCGTGTAGCTGCCATATGTAAGCACTGTAGGGCTAAGTACTCTGCTAGATCCGCTGCTGGCACTGGGCATTTGATTAGGCATATGAAATCCTGTTCTCAGAAACGTGATCATGCTAATAAGACCCAGGCTAAGCTTGCTTTGAATCCTGATGGTTTGAAAAACTGGGTTTATGATCCTATGGTTGCTGGCATGGAGTTGTGCATTTTGATTGCTAGACTTGACCTTCCATTAGGGGTTGGTGAGACCCAAGCCTGGGAAGATTACATTAAACGTGCCCATAATCCTCTGTTTGAAAAGGTTTCTAGGACCACCACTACTAGAGATATGGCTAAACTATTTGAGCAAGAACGTAGTGTGCTTGTTAAGTCTTTGTTGCCTGATACATCCTCTATCTCTTTGACATCTGATATTTGGTCTGGTAATGCTAAGGAGGATTATATTTTTGTTGTTGCTCATTATGTTAATGCTGATTGGGAACTACAAAAAAGGTTATTGGTTTGAGGCTAATTGAGGCTGCTCATACTGGTGAAAATATTGTCGATAGCATTGCTAATGTGGTTGAGGAGTTTAATTTGATGAATAAGGTGTTTCTTTGTGACTTTAGATAATGCGTCTTCTAATTCTAAGGCTTTTGATATTCTCGCTCCTGTCTTCTTTGGTTATTTGGGTTCCTATCCCGCAACTACTCATGATGATCCTAACAAAGTTAGATACTTGCTTGTGCATCAGCGCTGTGTTTGCCATATCATTAATTTGATTGTTAAGTCCGGCTTGAAAAGGATTAAAACTTATCTTGAAGATTTTAGAAGTGCAATAAGATTTTTTAAATTCCTCTAATCGAGAATTGCATTGTTCAAAAAACTATTGTATTGCTAAGGGTGTTAGACCTAGAAAGTTTGGGCTGGACATGGATATTAGATAGAATTCTACTTATTTGATGCTTAAAGTGTTGCTGACTAAAGATGAAGATACATGCCAATATGTGTATAAGGAACTGTTTTCTATGTTCATTAATTCAAACTATGGTAAGGAGCTTTTGACTCCTTTGCATTGGCATATTGCTGAACAGATAATGAGTTTCTTGGAACTTTTTTATGAGTGCACTGTTGTTCTATCTGGTGTTTACTACCCTACTTCTCCATTGGTTCTGCATAATATTCTTGACGTTGCTGAGCTTTTGAAACAAGCTGAATCTGATATTAATTTTAGATCAATTGCACTACCTATGAAGATTAAATTACTTAAATACTGGGAGAAACCTCCATTGCTATATTCTTTTGCTTTAGTTCTTGATCCCAGAGGTAAGATGCAGGGGTTGTATTCATTGCTTGATCTACTTGGTAAGGCTTTAGGAGTTAATTACAGTGTATACTATGGTGATGTGAAAGATGATTGAGTAGACTGTTTGCCAAGTATGTTGACAAATTTGGTGCAACAGCAAGATCTACCAGGCCTGTATAGCCTTCATATCCTCCCGTAAGAGAAAAAACAGTCATGGGGAAGGCTCTTTGATAATTCCGTGCACCCGACTCATCTTCAAAGATCTGTTGTTAGTGAGCTCCAAACTTACTTAGACGAAGGATGACTAACGATCTTTCGTAAAAACTTTGATATCTTGCTCGGTGGCGTGACCACAAGCAAACCTATCATATCTTGTCTATTTTGGCCAAAGATATCATGTCTGTTCCTACATCTAATGTTTCCTCGAGTCTTGTTTCAGCTTGGCGGGTAGGATACTTTCAAGACCGGGCGGGGCGGCGCTTTGTTGCCTCGAGCATGTTGAGATGCTCACATGCATCAAGGATTGGGAGCTAGGAGCAAGGAGAGAACAACATACTGTTGAGGACTTCGACCTGGTGGCGTCCTTTGAGAACCTCTGAATTGATGATGTGGGTCAAGGGCAAGGCACCGGCACTGGCACCAACAGTTCCGTTGGTGGTAACAGCTCAGTTGGTGGTGGCTAGAAGAAGACAAGCATAGGAGGTAAAGATCTTTCACTCTCCATTGCTACATTCTTTTGCTTTAGTTCTTAGAAAAGAAACTGATCTGATCTTTTGCGAGGGACTTTTTGGTGATTTTGGTATACATCACTTAGTCATTCTCAATGAGTGGTGTGGACTGTTGTTCACTTTTGCTAGATGTGGATAGAAAGTTTGAACATGATGTGAATATGTGATTCACTTTTGCTGGATGTTGCCACTGAGATGGCTATTATAACAGGGCTAGATGATTGACAATTGACATGTTTGAAACTTGAATACATTTTGAGCTGGCTGTACTCTTTTCTTTTCTAGGGTTTCTCCCACAAGGGTGGTTTTACCTAGAAAGGTTTTAATGAGGCAGCATTGCACAAACAGCTCTTTTGAAACATTTTGTCTTTGTCCTTGTCTTTCATTTTGATTCTGTCTAAAACTATGAAATCCTGTCAAATTTGCCTTGTCTTTGAAAACCTGAGTAGATTGTGATGTTTTGTCTATCGGGCCATGGGCGCCCGCACGGCACGGTTTTTCGCCCGTGGGCCGTTGGCTCAACACGGTGGCATCGCCCGCACGGCGACGGCGGCCCGACGGCATGGCGCGGCACGACACCGCGGTGTCGGCACGGCACGACACGACGGGTCGGCATGGCACGATGCCCATATATACTCAGCAGCCGTCGGCCTTTCCCATCCGTTAAATCACTATGCCCTCCTCCTCGGCGTCGCTCCCCCGCTTCAGCACCTGCTCCGCCACTTCTCTCCATCACCATCCGGTCCTAGGCGTCCATCCCGAGCCTAACAGCCTATCTCCATAATCGCCGTGTAATACTAACGCCGCCCTATGTCCTCGCTGCGTCGCTACCTCCGCGCTATCGTGGAAACTCTGCTGAGGACACGACATCCCGAACTCGACAAAGACTCGCCGCAGCACCATGTCATCAACATCTCCGCCCAATCACACCTGCCCTTCCTCCCTCCAGCTTCACCGCGTTGCCCGTTGAGTCCCTGCCGCCGCGGATTTCCCATCTGCTCTTCAGCTGCTTGATTGAATGCTCACGAGAAACTTCTTCATAAACAGTATATCATGTTACAAGGTGTGATATTGTTACCTCCACAAACATGAACATCTTCTGTACACGAAGAACTTCTCAGATACAATAGCAGAAAACAGGTACTGTAATGGCCATTCAGCATACATGTGCGTTTGCTTCCAGCCATATGCATAGATTTTTTTTAAAAAAAAAAAATTGCTTTTGGGTGCAGATAATGGTAACAGTGAACAACCGCCTCACCTTCCTTCGACCACGCCACCGTCCAACTCGAGAACGACGATCTTACAGCCCCTACGGGTCACTTCCCTACCAGGTTTCGATGCTACAATGTTTACTATGGTTACTTCATTAGTACCAATTTGCACTCTTATGCATAGTATCTCTGCAATGTTTAGACAATGTGTGTATCAATTCCAGCTTGACAATCATATATGATGATGCCAGTATCTCTGCAATGTTCAGATGTCAAGGATGATACATGCTTGATGATGCAGTGATGCTCAGCTAACACATATGCGTGCTGGTTGCCGACTGGGTTCAATAAATAAACGGACCAAGACTGGGTTGACCAAGTTTGTTCTTATGGGACTCAAACGAGTCCGGCTCAGGAATCCTTGGCCCAGCGGCGTGCAATTCTACTAATTATTATTTAGAGGCCCACGGCCTCAAAATTAATATTTATTTAAGTCGTATTTGGTTACAAAAGTTCTAAGAAAAAGACCCTCCACGAAGTACTTCGGATGACTTTTAGCAAAAATGTTCTAACAAAAGTCATCCCTATTTTGGTTTGTTAGGGGACTTTTAGGGATCTTTTTTAGTCCAACAAAAAGTCCCTGAAACCAAACACAAGCCCACGTCTGATGAAGGGAGTGGGGATCCATTGTTTTTCTATAAGTTTTTTCTATTAGATCGAGTTCTTAGGGTTAGGGTCTCTCCATGTCTGGATGAAGTTTAGGGTTCCGGCGGTGGCATCATCATCGCACGGCAAATAAAGTTTCGGTATCGGTGGATGCGGCGTGCTTCGTGTGCCGACGAATAATTGGTGTCGTGTGAGAGCTCTTCGGTATCCTCATGGGTTTGTGGTTCTTCCTCGTTGCTTGGGTTTCCTAGCGGCGGTGGATGTTTTTTCCGGTCGTTGGTCCTCGGGCGGGTGGCGGCGATTTTCTTTTCCTCTTTCCTTTTGCCAAGGGGCTGGCGATTTTCTTTCAACGGAATCGATTCACTTGGTGATCCGGGCGATGGATGATGCGGCTTTTCCAATGCTTGGTGTTCCTTGGCGGAAGCAAAGGTGCACATGGATCGTCATGGTGGTGTCGATGGCGAGCCGGAGATCGAAGACGAGGAAGATGAGATTGGATCTTGAGGACTCAATTGTAATTTTCTTTTTTTTTCGAAGTTCAGTTTGTATTAGGGGAGGATGTACTATGCTGATGCTTAATATATCCTCCTTTTCGCAAAAAAAAAAAAAAAAACAAAAAAACTTGAACTTTGCTTTGCTTATACATTTCAGACAACCGTAATTTGCTGGAAAACCATGCTGTCCATGTTGACAACATAAATGCCCACTAACATACACAAAAATCACAGTTCAGGTGGACATCTGATGGCATTAAGGGAAATGAACCGCTAAACTCGATTTTGTCCTCATCCATTGTCTTGCATTGTCATGACCTACACCGGAGGAGGCACCCGCCGCCCGCTTGGGGGCCCAAGGCCCAAGCGCTGGCGCGCTTGGTGGCCGGCCGCCGCCGCCCACCGTGATTGCATCATCGCCTTCGCCATTAAGTAATGGTTATTTAGGAAATCAAATAGGAATAAAATAGGAAATCCAATCAGAGATTTCTTTAGATGCAAGTCTTCCCGACTATAAATACGAGGGACTTGTAATCAGTTGAATCGAAAGAAAATAATTAAAGGGGTAACACCCAACAGCTTCCAGCTCTCCAAACCCCAGGCTCTCTCTCACCTCGCGCACGTGCGCCGCCGACCTCCACCACCGCACGCCTCTGCAGCACACCCGTCGCGCCACCCAAGGTGGTCGCCGCCGCCTCAGCCGCGCTCCGCGCCGTTCCCCGCCGTCGCTTCGGAGCTAGTGTGCGTCACCATCTTTGTCTCCTACCTCGCCGTTCATCGTGACCTACGTCATCTACGCATTCACGCCACCGATCACCGTCACCACTACCTTCAAGCTGGCCGCCGCTGTCTCCAAAGCCGCCACGCCCCACCACCACCACCACCACCACGCCCTCCCCGACGCCGTCATCGCCGCTCCCTCGCTTCCCACGGCCAACAATCAGGTGTCAATTCCGGCCCAATCTAGCCGGAATTTGACAGCTGGTATCCGGAGACCAGGACGATTCCCACCACCGACGGCTTCCGACCACCACCAACGCCAAGATTTGATGGACAGCCACAAGATCGCCGAGCCCGCACGGGATCTGCGAGTTTGCTTGTCTCTTCGAGAGATGCCCAACTTCACCGCCCTCCCGAGAAGCTCGACCAGGCCGCCATCGACGACATCCCGCCATGGGCGCCACCGACGACGATGACACCCTGCGCGACACCAACATCAACGACATGCCCTGCAAAGAACGCCACCGACCGCGGCCATGCTTTGCCGATGAGCGCGCGCCAACGGCAACAACGCAAGCCGGACGACCTCCTCGACGACGCTCCTACCACGGTGCCACCGACGACAACGGTGCCTCCTGGGCCCGCCGCCGCCGTCCCCTCCTCGACCACAGCCGCCGCGAGCGACGACCATGCCTACCCAAGGATGGCCCAATTGCCGCGACCCAGATCAGATCGGATCGAGGCTACCACCGACGTCCACCACCGCCGACGAAAAGCCTACCCAGCTAGGCCAACGCCTCGCGGCTACTACAATGGCACGAGATAAGTTCCCCGGTCACTAGCAACATCATCTTTGACACCGGGAACACCAGAGTGCCAACGCCTTCACCAAAGAAGGACAACACAACGACGCCAACCGACGTCGACATCGACATCGCTGACCATGACGTCTTCGACACCGCACCATCGACGACAACAACGGGCGCCCCCAAAGGAGGGAACATCGACACCTCCCCGAGCATCAATGACATCCTCGACATCACCATTGACGCCGCTAGCTACAATGTCCTCGGATCGACAACGCCGACGACGCTACCATGGGTGCTATGAAGGATGACGACGACTTCAAGAACGCCAACGCCGATGATGACCCCCGACGCCGACTACGCCTTCACCATGCCTACCATCGACAACAACTACAAGGGCATGAACCACGACGACACCCTCGCGGCCAACCTCGACACTGCCAACCACGACGTTCCCCACATGGGCGCCACGACCGATGAGAACACCGATTGCCCCCCAGGCGCCACCAAGGAGACGGTCGTTCACTCGCCGACCTTCGACGACGACCTACTACACCTGCTGGACATTCGGCCGCCATCGACAATGGTGGAGAACACCATCAATCAAGCTGCAGCTCCAGCAAAGGCGACAGCATCAGCACCACGCAAGCAGAACATCAGGTACACAGCTGCCAACCTGACGACAATGACACTCCTCTTTCTTTGGCTCCTCTGCATCACCAAGGCGCCACGGGAGAACGGAGACAACATACCATGGTGCCCCACTCTCGATTTTGGGACGTCCTTCAACGACGACACCAACAACCATCGCGACGTCGACTACGCGACTTTGGCAGCAAGGACGACTCCAGAGCCATACCAGTTGGCTCCCATGGTCCTCAACGACATCTACGCCCAAAGACTACTACGCCATCAAGCCGTGGGCTGCAATACACCGTGAGGCACCCTACACAGAGAAAAAACGCGATCCACCTCGCCCAAGACTTCGACGCTTCCATCTTCAAAGAAGCCTCGACTTGTGAGCTTCACCGACGACGACAAGAGGTACATACCACCCACATCAACCTGCTACCTCGACGGCTTCCACTACCCCGAGGCTCCCATCCTTCATCAAATGGCAACACGAATTGGCGATAACCTACTTCTCGCCATCGCTGGAACCATCAAGCTCCAACTAGAGCAACAGCTGGACGCCAAAGAATGGAGATCGCCTTCCTCAGCAAAACATCGCTACTACGTCATGGCCTTATCAAAGGTACTACAGGGTGTTTCGCAGCCAAGAAAGGTCGGCGTCTCCATCTTCGCCCGGCACATCAACAACGACAACAAGGCAGAACGACAAATAAGAGGACGCGCTGTCGAAAGGGGGAGAAATGTCATGACCCACACCGAGGAGGCACCCGCCGCCGCTTGGGCCCCAAGCGCGCGGCGTGGTGGCGGCCGCCGCCGCCGCCCACCGTGATTGCGCCATTCTGCTTCGCCATTAAGTAATGGTTATTTAGAAAATAAAATAGGAATAAAATAGGAAATCCAATCAGAGATTTCTTTAGATGCAAGTCTTCCCGGACTATAAATACGAGGGACATGTAATCAGTTGAATCAGAAAGAAAATAATTAAAGGGGTAACACCCAACAGCTTCAGCTCTCCAAACCCTAGGCTCTCTCACCGCTCGCGCACATGCGCCGCTGACCTTGCCACCATCACGCCCGTCCGCAGAAGATCGCCGCCGCCGCTTCAAGGCGGCCGCTCCGTCAGAAAGCGGCGCCGCGCCTGCCACCGTTCGCCGCCCGCCGAGCTGGTGTACGCCATCATCTTCGCTCCTACCGCCGTTCATCGCCACCACGCCATCTACGATTCACGCCGCCGATCATCGCCACCACTACCTTCAAGCCGGTCGCCGCTGTCTCCAGCGCCGCACGCCGCCACCACCACCACGCCTCCACCACCGCCGCCGCGCCAGCGCCGCCGCCGCGGCCACGCCGCCCTCCCGACGCCGTCATCGCCACTCCCTCGCCCACACGGTCAACAATCAGGTGTCAATTCCGCCCAATCTAGCCGGAGTCCGACATGCCTGCAAATATTTGTTGACGGTGATCGATTTTTGCACTTGGCCTCCTTGACTGTAAAGTTAAGGACAAACATCTAGACATCCTTGAAAATCTGCCTCCATCCCATCATCTCAGATCACTAGATCATCATTGCTGCCATTCAACATTCATTGGAGCATAGAAATCAGGAGCAGTGGATCGGACAATATTGCCAACAAATCAGTCAATGAATCAGTTTATAGTCTATGCCAATTGAAGCGGGCACTGTCAGTGTCGATGGCTCAAAAAAGAAAAGGATTTGGGACTAGTCATACTCAGACCGTGTAATAAATGCAATACCAAGGGAGATATCTGAAGGCGAGTTAAATTCACTACTACACAAAAGATTAATCGTAGTGTTTTTTTTTTATTTACCGTCACAGAGTGAAGGTCACTGTTATCGATAGATTAACGTGGCGGTTTTCGACCTGCCAAAAAACCGTCACAGTTAATCATTAATCATAAAAAAAGAACCCATTCCAAACCTTAATGGGCTGGGATCTGGGCTGCCGCCACTGCCGTCCCGCGCCAGATCCAGCCTCCACGCTACGACACCGGATCTGCCACAGAGGAGGGGAGTGGAGGGTGCTGGAGGGGACACCGCCGCCACCACGTTGCCGGATTTAGACGCGGGAGACACACGCCGCCGCCGCACGCCGCCGTGGCCACCACCTCGCACAAGCGTCGCCTCCTCAGCGCCATGTCCGTCTCCTCGCTGTCGCACTCGCGCAATGCGCCACCGCGCCGAGCCTGTTCAGCTGTGCCGCCATATGGCCGCCGCGACATGGCCAACCCCTGTTTCCGTTGGTCACCTGCTGATCGAAGTCGCCATATCCGCGGGGATCATGAAAACGTACCAGAGAACGTACATGATCTTCCTCGCTGCTCGTCGGCCGGTTGGCCAAGCTGTGATCCCATGCCACGACCGCGAGCGCCACCCGGCAGGCCGGCACTAAACGTCTGAACCGTGGTACCAGTCTCCGCATCTGGAGTGCACGTACCTAGTCCATGGCTGCCCCCGGCCCGCGCTTCCAGCACCTCCAGCACCCGCCGGAGAAGACGAAGCGGATACCGACACCGCCCCGTCGCTCGCAGCTGAACGAGCACAATTACTGGGCCGGAATAATATAAGCGCATTTGGACTTGCTAACGAGCACAATTACTGGGCCGGAACACCTGGCAAATTAAACGAACGGAAACCTCATCTCCATGCTTTTAGTTTTAGTCCCATACAGGAGAATTTTAACCCGAGCAGATGCACTCAAATGCTGGCCGAACCAATGTTAGGTGTGCCGTAATGACAGCACAGCCAGAGCACGAGGAAGCTCGTGTCTTGCTGGTGGCCCGGTGTGCGGTATGCACACGCAGCAATTCCTACAAAGAATTTCTGATGATTGATGAAAAGGTGCCCCGGCATGGTCACCAGATCCGTCTGTAAGCGCATGACAAATGCGCTAGGCAATTTTTTTTTCAACTTTTTTAAATCATATTGCTAGCTAGGATATTTTAACTCTTTTTTAAAAAAAATTATCCTTCTTCACCTAATGCTGCATTTTCTTTATTATAAATCCAGAAGATTTGGAATATTTTAACGTTTGGAAGGCCGACATTCCAGCATTGCAGAAAAAATGCAGGGAGAAGAAAAGCATTGCGTGTTATAACACTCCACAATGAGTCACTCATATCACCAACAACATGGTGATTCAGGTAGAAGTCGATCAATCTTGAAAGCAGTTGTTAATTATATTATTTTTTGCTATAAGGACTGCTTCACTTCAAATATTTTTTTTCTTTACATTGCCCTGCTCAAAAGGATATGTATATATATGTGTGCCAAGCAAGGTTATTATTGCACCACAAACTACGTTATAAGTTCAAACAAAGCAGCACTCTGAATATGAATTATTTAAGTTCTATTCTTTGCCTCTATTGACTAGACCTGAGCAAAACTAGCCCGGCCCGACCCGCCCGCAGGCCCGCCCGAGCCCGACGGGTTTTGGCCCGCCCACCAACCTTAGTGGACAGGGCCTGGGCAGAGATTTTGAAGCCCGTTAAAATTTTTTTTTGGTCCGAACTCGGCCCAAAATACATTTTTAGCTATTTTGTAGTGTAAAATGTACGGGTAGCCCGCCCAAGCCCGGGCCGGCCGAGCCCGCCCAAAAAGCTAGGCCCGACTTGCCCGATGGGACGTCATGGGCAGGATTTTTTGGCCCGAAATAACTGGGTTTTTTCGCCCGCCCGAACCCGACCCGCCCGAAAAATGCTCAGGTCTACTATTGACATGCAAAGACAGACCACATTAAACATGTAACGAGTACCCTCACCAATGAGAACGATCCCAATATACATCAATGATAGACTTCACCAAACTAACCAGCGGGGAACCACGCACGTTAGCACAAGACACATGACCTCGTCCACCAGCCCATTGTATTGGCCACCGCCCACCAGCACACTAGCTTACTCGTGATCACGAGTAACTTCTACTGAGTGAAAAATCCTCGAGCCACCAAATCTGTTGTTGAATTAGCTTTTCACTTCCTCACTTGATGCTCAATTTAATCATAGTCACTCTTCGAGTGTCTTTTCAATGATTTGGATTTGTAACAAGTTTGCACAGGATGGAATGGATAGATTAGCTTAAGCAGAATATTTGCAGGTTTCGATAATCAATCACAGTGTCACTCTTTGACAAACAACCTTAAGATTTTTACAAAAGATTTGCAACATTCAGTTCCACAAATAACTATTAGCCACACCAGCCACAGATAGAATTGAATTAAGGGAATGTGGTGGCTCTCCATTGCACCTGTGGCAGCAAATGCCCAGCACGAGCCGCAACTCTCTAGTGCTTGACTGAACCCTGCAGACACACCTAGCCTTTGCAACTCTTGGTGTGCCAGTTGACAGAGATCAGCAGATGGAGGCTCCTATCGATGCGCCTAATTTTCACAAGAGTGAGGTTGGCAGTTCACATGTGTATTCATGAAGAAACCAAGGTAGGGAGAATACTATACTAAGCTGACTGACTCGTCGCTTGTATCAACATAGTTTCTTGGTTTCCTCTAATATTTCAGAGTTTCTACCTCAACTCCTTACCAAAGAAACAAAGTTATTATATCTCCTACATCATTTTTCAATGGCATTCTAGACATGGGGTAGGAGTATATATAATAGACATTAGTATTGATTTAACTTGTAAAAGGCAACCATGCAAAGAGTTGGTGCAAGTCATCCATAAGAACACAACTGCTCATGCGTGTCATTTATTTATCATGAGTGCTGATCCGATCCGAAATTTCCAATGTGCAATCCAGCAACGTTTCCATTGCCTGATGCTGCATGATGTGTGTGCCGAAGGAAATAAATTGAAGAGGCTGAACCCGAGTGGCACTCTGTGTCTGTGTGTGCTTTAGTTTTGAGATGTTTCTGTTGGTCATCGTCACGCGTGTGGTGTGTATGGCTGCAACGGCTGAAGTCAAACTCTCCTGTTAGAAGGCTATCAAGTATGAACTAAACAGAAACAGGCATTTGGACTTTGCTGACCAGCCCATGTAACACATCGCTCACTATTGAGGCATGGGCATGAGGAAGCCACGTACGTCGACCAAATTCATTTGCTCACTAGCGCAGTTTCCACTGCGTCGTGGAGGGACAAATTTTGCTGTGGCCTCTTATTAATTGATTCAACATGGCGAGCTAATGGACACATCATCCCAATGCTTTTAGGGCTTGTTGGGATATAATAGCTAATTACTAGCTAGTTAAAAATCAGCTAAAATGAGTGCAATCTGATCTGATCCGAAATTACCAATGTGCAATCCAGCAACGTTTCCATTGCCTGATGATGCATGATGTGTGTGCCAAAGGAAATAAATTGAAGAGGATGAACCCCAGTGGCACTCTGCTGTGTCTATGTATGCTTTAGTTTTGAGTCTTGTCACGTTTTTGTTGGTCATCGTCACGCGTGTGGTGTGTATGGCTGCAACGGCTGAAGTCAAACTCTCCTGTTAAAAGGCTATCAAGTATGAACAAAAAGGAATAGGCATTTGGTGTTTCCTCTTCAGTTTTGATAGCTATACAGCATTAATACCAGTTGGACTTGCTGACCAGCCCAGGTAACACATCACTCACTATTATTGAGGCATGAAGAAGTCACACAGACCAAATTTTTTTTCTGACAAACGCATTTGCAACTTCGTCTGAGGGATCAATTCAGTTGTGGCTCTTTTTAATTGATTCACAAGCACTGATTTTCTAAGCACTGAATTTGTTTTGTGACAAGTTTGTCCAGGATGGGATGGATAAAGCTTTCGATTATCAATCACAGTGTCACTCTTGGAGGCAACCTCAAGATTTTTACAAAAAGATTTGCAAAATTTAGTTCAACCTCAAGATTTTTACAAAAGATTTGCAACATTCAGCTCGATGAATAATCATCAGCCACACCAGCAACCAAAAAAAATGAATTAAGGGGATGGACGTCAGCCGCGGGCTCGCGACATCGCAATGCACCAATTCCTGATCCGTCCGCCACATTCCCGTTGTTCGCCACTTTGATGGCGTTGTTGCTCTCCATAGCGCCCGTCCGCAGCAAATGCCCAGCACAAGCCGCAGCCACTTAGCTTGTGCTTGACTGGACCTTTGCGGGCACAGCTGGTGTTTGCATCTCTTGGCTACTAATCAGCCTGCTATCGCTGCGCCTAATTTTTACACGGCAAACTGTGAGGTTGGCCGTTCACATGTGTGTTCATTGAAAAATGTATTTTTCTGTTGGGGTCATGGCTGGGTTAGGCGACCCCGATTCCTCACTGCTTGTCGCTTGTCTCAGCATGGTTTCTTGGTTTCCTCTCATATTTCATAATTTCTACCTCAACTCCTTAGCAAAGAAACAAAGTTGTCATATCTCCTAAAACATTTTTCAATGGCACTCTAGACATGGGGTAGGAGTATATATAACAGATATTAGTATTGATTTAACTTGTAAATGGCAACCATGCAAAGCGTTGGTGCAAGTCATCCATAAGAACACAACTGCTCATGCGTGTCATTTATTTATCATGAGTGCACTCTGATCCGATCTGAAATTACAAATGTGAAATCCTGCTGATGCTGCATGATGTGTGTGCCGAAGGAAATAAATTGAAAAGGCTGAACCCCAAGGCACTCTGTTGTGTCTATGTGTGCTTTAGTTTTGAGTCTCGTCAAAGTTTTGTCAGTCATCGTCACGCGTGTGGTGTGTATGGCTGTAACGGCTGAAGTCAAATTCTCCTGTCAGAAGGCTATCAAGTATGAACTAAAAAGGAACAGACATTTGGATTTGCTGACCGTCTAGGTAACACATTGCTCACAAGTGAGGCATGAGCAAGCCACACCGACCAAATTCGTTTGCTGACAAGCGCAGTTGCCACTTCGTCTCAATGCTTTTAGGATGGGTTAGGACTAGTTATTAGTTGGATTAAAATTAGCTCAAATTCCCTAAGGTTAGCTGTAACAACTAGTTGAAGGTTTGGCTGAAAAATAGACTACCTCATTGCTTTGGATGCACTAGACTAATTTAGCTTGTGCTGTGTGCATGTGACAACGGTGGTCTTTTTTTTTTTTTTTTTTGACAAGGATGACAACGGTGGTTTGTCCAGAATGCTACTTTTGGTGGTGCTTCTGTGTATAATTTGAGGAAAATCCAAGGAACTTGATTATGCCCATCTAGATGTGCTGGTTCATGCGTTAGAAGAGAAGGCTGCTGCAGTTTTATATAGGAATAGGTGTTAATAAAATATGATAATGTGTTGCTGGTTCATGTGTTGGAAGAGAAGAGTTTCTAGGCTTTGTTATTTGTGTTCCGATCATTATTGAAATGCAACACAAAATGCTAATCAAGTATTTGAAATGTTAAATGGGTTTGCATAAACTTTTCGTTTGGGCTAACATTTGATCTATATATGGGTCGATATTCTGAAGTGTGCTTAAAATAAATGGACCAAAGAAATATTAATCTTCATGGGCCTAAACAGTGCACTTGGTCCACAACAAGCCTGCTTGCTAACTGGGCTATAGCAGGCCATATTTTTTGATTTATGACGTTTATAATAGTGGCCACATCAGCATCCATGCGGGATGATGCAAAAAGCTTGTGACATAAAAAAATGCCATACACCTTTGTGACTAAAACCCAATGTCATAATACTGTGACAAGTATATAGATGTCACAATCGATTTGTTAAGGTGGTTTTATGTTATGTTAAAAATCTTAACCCGTAATATTAATTCCATATAGTATGACAAGAAATAGAATGTTAAAACCACACATTTCGTGGAGTGTTGCTGCAAGAGATTGTTCAATGCGTCTACAGATATGTTATCAAGACAATGCTAGCTAGAAGACACAAAGTGACAACCCACTTTTTTCTGAATATTTTATACTAACTTCGCCAAGTGTAGACAATTTTTTCTGAATATTACTAACATTGCACATATTCATGAAACGGAATTTGTCGCCCAATGAACGCAAGAGAATATTGCTAGACGGTTGAAAGGTCCCTTGTGGTTTTGGTAATTGAGTGTCAACATTAGGTGAACTAATATGTGTGATTGAGATAATACACATGGGATTAGTTCACACATGATGATGCAATGAAGGAGCTTATTGCATATGAGACATGACATGGAGTCGTGTGACCAAGGCGGTGAAGATCAAGACGAGGCTTGGCTTGATGGATCTGGTTGCAAGTGTGAAGGGCAAGTCGAGGGACTTGGCGCCAAGGACCCGACGCAACGGTGAAGAGCAAGTGAGGTCAAGATCGTTGGACCAAGAAGGTCATGTGATGATATGAAGTGGATCATATCATTGTTGATCGTGTTGGTGCATGTGTTGCATCAGCACTTGGAGATGGAGCGGAATGGAAATGCGCAAGGCAAAGGTATAACCTATAGGGCATTTCATTTCGCCGGTCATTGGAGCTTAGAGAAGTTTATGACCGGTTTAGGATAGATGGCCGTACTATCAAGAGGGGCAAACTTGTTTGCATATCGGTCATCTAGTGCCACTTGTGCGATCTAACTTTTGCGATGTGTTAGGATCGAGTGGCGTGGTGAGATCAAGAGAAAATTCCTTTGAAAATGATTGTGAAAATGCTAACACACAAGCACATGGTGATGTACACTTGGAGGTGTTGGCACATTTGCAAAGGAGAAGTTGTTTCGGTGTTTAATTTCTTAGACACTAGGACTGACTTTGGAGTGGAATACTGCTTTGATCCATTGAGCTTTGGATCAAGTAACCATGTGGGTTGTGTAGCCCTCTGAGTTAGCTTTTCATAGAGTCCAAGATCATCGAAAAACGGAGTTCGGATGAAAGAGTTATGGACGTTTGATCGGACGTTGGTCGGGCTGTCAACAGCGGCGGACGCTGAGACTAGCGTAGGACGCGCCCGCGCCGGCGCCGGGCGCGTCCGGGCGCTGTGTATTTTGCGTCCGGCGGGTCGGTTTGGTTTACACCCTCTCTCGGACCGCGTCCCAGGGGCTGCGCCCTGGCGCATCCGGGCGCAGCGCCTGGCGCCGGCCCTGGGCGCTGTACAAAAAGCGTGCCAAACGGCTAGTTTGCTCGGGGCTGTTTTGTACGCCGCCCGGCGCGTCCGGCGGTAAGCGCCGGGCGCTGTCCGGCGCGGATAGCGCTGGCGCGTCCGGCTGTACGTAAAAGTGGGATTTCATCCCCAACGGCTCTATTTCGATGGGGAGCCTATATATACTTGTTTGGCCGGCCTTGGGAGGTTGGTTAGCACACTTGAGCCTTGGTGGCTGGCATAGTGGTGCTTGAGAGCCCTTCCACTCACTCTAGCTTGATAGTGTTCATCCAATTGAGTGAGTGAGCGATTCTAGTGCGATTGCTTTGAGAGATTACATCGTGTGGCACTAGGTGATCGTGTTGCAAGCGGTGTGCTTGTTACTCTTGGAGGTTGCCACCTCCTAGGCGGCTTGGTGGCAAGAGACTTCATGAAGCACGCAAAGGAAGCTTGTGCAAAGGTTCAAGAAGAGATTGTGAGAGGTTCGTGCTCACCTCGCGGGGATCGTTAAGAGCTACTCTAGTGGAGCGTGTCATTGAGCTACCACACTTGTGTGTGGGTTCACACGGTACCCTCCGAGGGGATTGGCTAGAGGACTCACACGTGTGAGGGACTCGATCGAGCTCCCACCGTGAGATTTGGCACCGGCCATTAAGCTTGAGAATCATCACCGGGTGATTCGCCAAACCATGGAACCACTAAAGTGTTGGTCGACACAACGAGGAGTAGGGAGAAGTTGGCAAGCTTTCCGAGACCACGGTAAAAAATCACCGGTGTCATCTTGTGTCCACACTTCGCGGTGGTTTGCAATCTCTTCGCCTCAAGCTTTGTTCTTACATTCATATATATACTTTGTGATTGTGCTTGAGTAGAGTAGTTGTAACTATCTAGCTTGTGTAGCTTGTTTAGTTACTTTGCTTAGCTTGTGTAGCTAGGTAATTTGAGCCTTTGGGTTAGGCGTGTGTTGCCTTGTCCATTGTGCATCTAGTGAGCTTAGGGGCTTTGTGCTTGTGCTTACTCGAATTGTGTAGGAGCTCACCCGTGCTGGAAAGTACTAGTGCTTAGGTTTGTGTGACCTTGCATTAGAATTGATTAGAGCTCAAGCTAGGCTTGTCACCTCACTCTTCTTGTGTAGGATCTTTTGTGAGGTGATTTAGAGTCTTAGTTAGAGGGGTGAAGTCTTGGCTAGACCGATAAGTTTAATTCGCATTTGTTTCGGTTAGCCGGTGCGATTAGTTTTTAAAATGGACTATTCACCTCCCCTCTAGTCCCCATCTCGACCCTTCAACGGTGCATATTCTTATTGCAAAAGATGTTGGATATGAAAAACCTTTGATTACTAGATTGACCTTGAAACCAGAAAAAGGTATCCCTATTATATATTTAAATCTCCTTTTGTCCGGAAGGCAATTACAGGTGAATAAAATTACAAAGCTGCCAAACAGGGCCCTATTATATATTTAAATCTCCCTCTTTTTCCGGTATCTCAGTTATTGATCAGTACGTGTGCTTCTAGTTTTTGGTTTCCTCCACCATCTCATAACTCTCCTGCTAGTCTACCAACATATATCGATCTATAACTCAGAGTAATAAGTTACTCATTCTCATGCAATATTTTGGATTGGAGCCACAAATAGACATCAAAACTAGCAAGTTGTTGAGTATGCAAAGTATGGTGTTGCGAGTCATCCAAAATTGTCCATACATAGTTGATTTTATCATGAGTGTACTTGAAAACCTTCATGCATTAAGCATCACACATTTTTTGTTTGCTTAGTGCCACACCCACCAATGGTGTATGAGAGCGGAAGGATACAAAGCAGGGGGCGGCTAAACTGACGGCATTATATATGTGCTTCTACCGTGAATCTCAGACAATCTAAATTTACCACCAGCGTCGTCCTCAACATGGTTTGTAATGTACTAGTGATTTGCGCCGCCCATGCGCTTTAAAGCAATGGCCACGACAATATTTGTAAAGAGAATGCACATAGATATTAGATGTCCACATATCAGCTAAATATTATAATACCAAATGTTCGCACATGATCTATATTACGTAAAACATGATCTAAATATTGCAGGAGGCTAGATAGATGTTCAAAGTCGACAAAAAATCGCATATATAAGAGTGTAACAGCATATGATATCATAGTGCATGCAGGATTTTGGTGCAAATGAGTCCATTGGATTGGAACAGAAGGGTTAACTCTACGGCTGCAGATGGCAGAAACTGAGATGGTTCAAATGATGAGTGGTCAAGCAGCTCTTCTTTGGCCAGTGTATCTTGTTCCTTGGGTGCACTTTCAGGACCTTTTGGCACGTTTTTTGGCATAAGGAAAGATGACAGGTTTCGTCCTGGGAATTCATAGCTCTTTTATTGTCCCATGTTTCCTGCAAAGATTCAGCAAACTAAGGAACTTGTGCACACTAGGTAGCTGAGAAAGGTGTTCGAGTCAACATACATGCACTATATCAGAAGAAGAAAAATCAAAGAGATGAACATGCATGAGTATAAAATGGAATAAGAGATAAAATCTTGGCACCAACTCTAAACAATGTGTAATCCAAAGGATTCACATACTTTTCCTTGTACTGAAGTCTAATTATCAAATATTATATACTTTATCTCTGTAATTTTAGTTTCCTATAGATCTTCAAAAATATCTGAATCCATCCACACCACTGTCTACTTGCCAAAAACAAAAAATAGCAGCACCGTGAGGCAACAACATAAACCACTTACTGAGCTCACAAATTTGGTCCGGATCTTGGTTCTTGAGCCCACACCTTTCATAGAAAAAGCAATCACAAGGATCATGGAGCAGGAGCAAGTAGCATAACAAAACCGCGTGTCGAAAAAGGAAGAAAAGCAAGTGTAAACTTAGGGCTAATCAAAAAAATAGCAGGGATTTTTAGATATTATAGAGTAACCTTGAGCTGTGGTCACTGCGTGGATGATGACGCCGTTCCTCTGCTCCCGTTTCACCATCCCTGCCAACACCTTGACCACATGGATCCATTGGTATCCGTAGCCACGCGCCCATCTCTTCCATCTCTATTGACAGGGCTACAAATATGCAACAAAGGGAGCAGATAGTTAACCCAGACATGCTGTATGGTAACTGATACAAAGGAAAGAGTCGAGAAAATAAGATCAACCAACCACCAAAGCTGGATCCATAAAAATTTAAAATAGAATCTATTGCATTGCAAGAACAATTGAAATGGAAGGGAGTCTAAAAGACCTATGGAAGTACAGACTGATTGAAGTAACATTAAACTACCACAACTTGCAGGGAAAAAAAGGGAAGATATTCAAACCGGAATGACCACACCATGAGTAAAGAGCCACATTCTGCATAAAAGTTTCGTTTTTATTTGCATGAGATATTGCAAGTAAGCATAGTTTGCTTCTTAGTGATGGCTGACATCACTGTTTTGGTTGAGATGTATATAAAGTTTTGGGTTACAAAAACATAGGAAAACAAAACTGAACTTAAAATAAGAAAAGTGACCCTCGAACATCAATGGTATCTAAAAGCTCATGTATGGCTGAGACATTATTCAACCAAATTCATGAGTAAACAAAAACACGATAAGCCACTCAAATTAATGTTACTATTTCTGAGAAAACAAAGACCAAAAGAAAAACAAAAAAAATGAGCACCTGATGCCCCTGATTGTCACTACTTTGTTCAAATACAGGTACCTTCAAATGGAGACTTATCACCAAACAAACAGTAGTGGAATCAAAAGATAGCTACACTACATTCATTCAAATTTCAGAGTAGTCATACCCAGAAACATTAGTCATAATGATTGGACCAAATATTACTACATAGAAATAGTACACAGTTAATGCGTAGATGCTTTATTTTATTTTCTTTTTCATGCAATCTTTGAAGTGTCAGACCATGGCATCCTATAGCTGGAGACTCTGGAACTGTAGCGTGGGGAAAAATCATAGCACAGATTCTAGGCTGAAGTATTCAAAAATCTAGTCTGGAAATCCAATGTGCATAACACCGATATAAACACACGTCGAAACAACTAAATAATCTAATCATAGACTATTGTTGAGCAGGGACATACCATTTTCTCGAAGGTGTGTGCGGATCTGCTGAGTCCGCAGGGCTGAGACGCTGGGGTTTTGCCTGGGAGTGAAAGAGGGGTTCCGTGAATCGAGGGAGAAAGGAAAATGGCCGCGTCCGCAAGGCGTTTGAGCTGGGCGAGTCTGAGGTTGGTGACGATCTGCCGGAGCTCACGGAAATCGCCGTTGGTGGATTCACGGGCCCGCTCCTTCAAACTCGACCGCGCTCTCACCGGGCGTCGCTCCCTCCCTCCAACGGCGATCCCACACAAGCCCGGCAGCACCTAGGAGCGGATGCAAAATGCCGACACCGTGAGACCTGCCCAAAAACGCGGCCGACGTTTTCGGGAACCGAGGCCCAACGCCGCAGCCGAGATTAGATTCCGCGAGGCGCGACGCAATGTGGGAAGGGAAGACCGAGAGGGGGAAACGGCGGCGGCGAAGAGAAGATTTGGGAAGGGAAGACCAGGATAGCGAAACGGCGGCGGGAAGAGAAGAAAATTACCAAGCAAAAAAGAACGGCGGATGGCCCGAACCGAAGAGACGGAGACGGAGGAAGCTAGTTTTATCACCGGTAAAGTAGCAAATGCCGACCCACCTCCCACGGAACGACCCAACTATCCCCGGTGCGCGGGCTCCACAGAGAACCGAAAGAAGCTATCCCCACCAACAGAGAAAGGGTATAAAGATGCACGGCATGAAAGATTTGGGCTGGCGACCCGTCCGCGCGCCCCCAACGGAGCGGGCCAGGCGCGAGTCGCTCCCCCAATCGAACGAGGGCGCGACAACGGCGCACCAAAGAGGGGCGGAAACCATACCGCTGGCCCCACGGCAAGGACAAGCGCCGCCTTACGACCACCGGGGCCTGGAGGCCATCTCCCAACGGCAACCCGACATATGGGACCAGGCCTGCTCAACCAATCCACGCATCGACAGCGCTAGGGTGGCCCAATCCACGCCTCTTCGACCGACAGGCGGGTCCGAGAGGCACCAACCAACAGGGGAGGCCGACAACGCCATTGCATCCAGTTCCATCCAAATCAAAGCGGGCGACGACGACGCCGCCGGGCCGAAGACGCTGTGGGGCCTCGACGACGGCCGGTAATGGGCGCGAAGTCAACCACTGGCGAGCCGTTGATGCCCCGATCGCTGGCCACGGTAAAATTTGATGGCGTGGACGCTGTGGTGGCGTGCGTTCTCTCCACAACAAATTTACTCTTTAAATGGCTGCAAGCCTACAAATGACCTTGCAGTGGCAGCATTGGATGCCTGTCAAGTATGGACTAAAGTCACTGAACTGGATTGTGCAATGTGCATCTAGCCAGGACAAGGAGTTGGCAATATCAAAAATGCACAAGCGTGGTGGCGTTTGCTCCTCAATTGCACGGATGACAATTGATAACCATGAACCTTACAATGTCTGAACTGAAACTCAGTCCCAACCCAACTTTTAAAACGAAACATTCATAGTAGAATAACGATTACCACATACTGGATTAATACACTCACGGGCGGAGCTACGTTACGAGCGCTGGGTGCGGTCGCACCCACGGCTTCGTACGAGTTTCTTAGTACCGGAAATTTTTTTACTGTATCCGCACCCTCCTGGCCCAACTTTCTGCACCCACAGCCTAGCTGCAAGCCCACGTTACTTCCTCCACGACTGCAGCCCACCAGGCACCAGGCACGCCGCACGCACGCACCCTGGTGGCCTGGCCGGCGCCCCTTACAGTTCTCTTCGATTAGATCGCGTCGCGATCGCGTCGCTTTGCCTTCTCATCTCTGAATCTTCGTTCAGGGCTTGACTGCTTGAGGGCCGTGGCGAGTGGCGACTGGCGATCGCGGCTAACGATCGAGCAAGCAGCAGCAGTACGTCTCTCGGTCTCTGATCTCTTTCTTTTTGTTGATCGTGTCCATCCTTCCTCCTAGTAAGCAAGCAGCAGCAGTACGTGTACATCTCTGATCTCTCTCTTTTTTTCTTCTGGATGCTAGGAAAACCATGGAAAAGTTTTTGAAAAGAAAAGTACAAGATATTAATTTGGAAGAGGAGATCAAGAAAAGAAAAGTGACTGAAACAAATTCTTCTTGTCTCAAGTCATCTATTGATTCTGTACTTGCAAAATTTAAGCTTAGCTTAAAAAAGTAGGTCAGCATATTATATTCATTGTTTTGCTCACCAACTTCAGTTAGTTATTGTGGCTGTTGTGAGAAAACATAAGGGTATTAGCAATTTCTTAACCATGATTCATAGTTTACTAAATGTGGTGGGTGGATCAGCCAAGAGAAGGGACATGATTTGGGATATCAATCATGAAAAGGTGTCAAAGGCCTTAGGTTGTGGGCAGCTAGAAACTGGGAGAGGGTTAAATCAAGAGCAATGTCTTCAAAGACCGGAGATACTCGTTGGAGTTCCCATTATAAGACTTTTAAAAATCTTTTAATCTATTTCCAATCTTTTGACTTTGTCTTTTATCTGCATCTCCTATTGACCGCAGTAACCATCACAAACACTTTGTCATTAGCATTGCAACGCAAGGATGTGTAACCTTAGAAGAGATGGGTGGAGCAAATTATTAGATGAAGTAAATGAGTTTTGTGAGATGTATGAGTTTTGTCGGATTGGCTTAGTTTATTACGATAAATGATAAGCACAAATATATTATTATTGCCACTTCATCGTTGATTTGCATCAATATTGCTTGTTTTAAATTATTAGTCGAACAAATTTGCTATGGGCTATTAAGTTGCATTATTGGTCTGTCGTTTTAGCCGTAGTCGCACCCCCTCCATAATTCTCTAGCTCCGCCACTGAATACACTAATCTATATATCTACTAGATTGCTACCAGTTGGCTGAATAATACACAAATCTAGTCCCAATTCTTATGTCTGAACTGAAACCCAGTCCCAATTCTGGCAAACTCACAAATTAGTGCTTTGTCAGGTTCAGGAGGAAGACGCGCAAGGTGGGGTGATATCTCTTAAGAATGAAACGTAGCTTCGTGTTTCCAGATGATCTACAGAGTAGGGCGCACCGCAACAGTAAGTTTAGCGTTGAGTTTGGGCTTAGCTGTAGGTCGGTTAATCAGGTCGTTTAGAGTCTGTTAGTGTAGCCATGATTTGGCTGTCCGATTCCGTGAGGATATCGGAAGGAGGAATACAAGTGAACCTGTCCCAACTCTGTTTCTCGCTGAAACCTGTAATTCCTACTAGATCGTATCCTCATTCTTCACCCAAATTTACCCAGTCCCAGAATCCAGTCAGGCCCTGTCATGAACGCCGGTGTCAGTGGCTGAGTAAGAGCAGAGAAAAAAAAAAAAAAAGAGTGTTCACTGGAGTTGTTGGCCACGGGCTGTTTTGGCCATGGGCCTTGTGCGGTGGTTGGTTTGGGCCCAGTAGCGTGCAGGGGCTCGGCCTGCTGAAGTGGAACCGGTTATATGCTGCAGAAACTCTGTCGTCCCCAACCTCTCGTTGTCCCTGTCGCATTCTTCCCGCTCTTCTCACAAATTCTCTGAAGTCCTCCCAAATTTCTCTGAGTTCCTATCCCAGATTATGTATAATTCGATCATTACCAGCCTTTCACTTCTGTCTGCTAAGTTGAAAAGTTCATAGTTGTATTCTAACAGAAACATTCAAGGCTGCATACGAATTACTGATACAAATATAGTGGATTGTACCAACGATTATTTTAATTATAACTATTTACCGAAGCACTCATTGCTCCGGCGTTGGAGCTCCCGTTGGTAGTCCTCCTGCGCCTCCGCCTCCGAATACCCGACACGTCTGTCTTGAGCAGGTCCCTGTACGCCGTGAGCCTCGCCTCTGCGCGTGGCGCCACCTCCCGCTGCAGCGCCTCCTGCGTCGAGGTGGCCAATGATCTCCACCTCGATCCGCGCCACGACTGGGTAGCCGATCGAGGAGGACCTCGTCCACCAACACACTATTTAGTGTGTTATGTCAATTAATTATTTACAAAAACTAAATAGTGTGTTATGTCAGTTAATTATTGGTCTACTCTCCTCCATTTGCATTTATATGAGGATAGCATGGCCTTTCTTGTATTGGATTTGAACATTACATAAGGGCATGTACAGCGGGTCTTTTTCACCCGTCTGTATGATGTATTTTTTGCGGAAGGCTCGTGGCCCGATGCCGAGACGCCGATTCCAGCAAGCGTTGTATGGATTGCCTCCACGACTCGACGGTGTGTGGATCCGGTCTGTGTGCGCGGGCTCTAGTTTGGCCGCGCATGGGAGCATTGGGAGGTAACTGTCGCGCCAAAATCGTCTCCATCTCTGTCTACTTCCTGTTGTTCGCCGCCGCCTTCAACCGGTGCCTCGAGAACGCGCAGCACTGCTCCCAGGCATCCGCAGGTGCAGCCACCAGCTCGCCGCCGCCATCGCTGCACACCTTCACTCGGTGCTCCGTGCTGCTATTCTCCAGGACGAGGCGGGGCTCTCGCTTTTTTCTGGGAGTTCGTCGAGCTGTTCAGGGGAGGCTGTTGTGGCCGGAGCTCATGGTGTACGCGCCGGTGGAGATTGGGGGCAAGAAGTGGGCCGGGGATCTGAGGAACGAGAAGAAGCTACGCTGATGGCAGGTTCCAGATGAATCTGCGGTCAATTGCTTTTGCCATGCCGTAGTTGGTGCATGTAGATATATATCTATGATTTATATCGATGGTTTTACAAAAAAATATTATGTATGTATGACTGATCTTGGATAACTGCATATCATTAAACATCTTATAGACAGCGAAACTAACCAAGGTTGTGTCACCTGCCTTAGTTGTGTAAACTAAATTCAAGGCTTTTACAGAACATGCCTTAAACCTTGAACCGAACTTCTTATGTTTTTTTATTAGTTTCACTCAACAAAATAATAAATGTACGATATTGGTTCAATCCGCAACTTGCACGAAACAAACACAAACACATGATTAAGATATATAGATTGTGTATTTGTGGGTTATGCAAACAATAGTGCGTCTTATAGGTCTCCTATTCTTTCCCTTAAGCTTCTTTTCAAAAAATGGTTGAGCAAATTGATTCTTTGACACGGTCCCACATGTAATACGTTCGTGTGGACATACCCAAGGCTTAGTAATTTGCACTATATTTGATGGTGACAGTTTTGAACTTTAGGGGAAAATTGAACCCTATCCGCTCGCGTCGCTCCACAGAGGCGACCAGGCGAAACGCCGCCCGCCGCCGCACTCCCCATCCGCGCCGCTCCTCCTCGCCGCCACCCGAGCGAGCCGCCCGTAAGCTGCGGCGGCGAGGAGAAGGTGGCGGCGGGCGCCACCCGCCCCCATCCCTTCCCACCGCCTCCGCCCTCCTCCCTTCCGTTCCTACCCTCCCCTCCGACTCGGTTTTCCGGCTTCATGGTCGGCTGCATGCGAGCTTTGGGCGGCGGATCCGGGGCCATGAGCTCGGATCCGGTCCCCCGCTCCCGAGCCCTCCGTCTTCACGGGTGGGCTGGCGTGCAGGACGTGGCCGCCGATGGCGGCGGATCCGCCTCTCCATCCGGCGTGGCGGCCACCTGCCGTCCGACCCGCCCCGGGCTCCAAATAGCTCCGTCACCGGCCTCCTCCCCTCTCGTCTGGGCTTGGGGACGGCTTACGGTGCTGCATGGTGGCTCCCAAAGAAAGGTAGCCCAAGAAGCCCCTCCTCCCCCCACCACCATCCTCCCTCCTTCTCCCTCCCCCCCCTTGGTGGTCGAAAGCCGAGTGGGCGCGGACGGCAAAGCCACGGTTGTTACGTCATCGCGGTGCTCCTTCGGTCGGTGGCGCGCTAGGCATTCGACGAATGCCACACCACCGATGTTGTTGCCACCCGCTGGCCAAATGGTGTGCCGCCGTCATGCGAGGCGAACCGAGTGGCTCCGCCGACGTGTGGCGGCCGTCGAGGCCGTCGGCGCGCGCCCTACCGTTGCGGCGCGGTCCGAGAGGCCCGCGACGTATGGCGGCGGCCGAGGCGGCCTGCGGGGCCTCCCCCGCTCGCCGCCCGAGTCCGGAGGCTCCGTGACGCGGTGGCGGCGGGCCGACGTTGTCGGTAAGCGCGCCTCCCGTCGCCGCGGCGAGTCCGGAGGCTCCGCTGTGGCCATGGCGGCCGACAAGTGGTGGCGACAAAGTAATAACACCTCATCCGGCACGGGCTCGATGCTCCCGGTCTCGGGTTCTGAAGGAAGTTTATCCCCGACACTCCGGGCAAGGACGGTATTCTCCCTTCTTGAAGGCCATTGAAGAACCTCCTCGTGCCGCTCCTGCTTCGACCACTACGCTCAACTCCAAAGCACAAAGACTTCGAGGCGAAGGCCTTGCCGAAATTGTGGTGTGTTTGCTTGGCGATGATGGTGGCGCCTTCCGTCATCCACCTCCCCTCGAGGCATCGTTGTAGAGTTCGTGTGTTACGGTGTTGTATTTTTTTTTTTCGTCTTTCTTGTTTCTCGTGTGTGTTCTGTATGGTTTTAGTCCGGTTTTCCGGGATTAACCGGACGACAGGGTTTCCTCCGTTCCCTAAAAGCGAGACTTTTTTTGAAACCAGTAGGTGGGGAAGCTCTCCCCCCGAATTAGCTTTCAAAAAAAAAAACAGTTTTGAACTTTAGCATATTTCTTGGGAATTTTGTATGGTAGACAATCACAAGTTTCTAAAGTGAGCACTTGGTCAATAATGTAGGGATTTATTGTTTCGTGGTCACTAAGCATGGAATATGGCATGGAAATCAATGGTGTAGGTTAGTAGTTCACAATAATATTTTGGTTTCCACCAACATTTCAAAACACCTGTTATTCTGCCAACATATATATCTATAATAACTCACATTAGTTACTCTTTCTTTTCTCTTGCAACATTTTGGATGCCATCCTAGTTATGGGGGCCATGGGTATATATAACGACATCAAAGCTTCTAAGCTATTAAGTATGCAAACTGTATCGGTTCGAGTCATCCAAAGTTGTTCATGCATCGTTGATTTATCATGAGTGTACTCTAAAACCTTCATGCATTAAGCATCACATTTTTGTTTGCTCAGTCCCACACTCAATGGCGTATAAGAGCTGAAGGATACGAAACAGGGGCTGGCACTATATATGTGCTTGTACCGTGAATCTCAGACATTGACAGTCCAAATTTGCCACCATCGTCGTCCTCAACATGGTTTGTAACTTTCTATGGCTGCAAGCCTGCAAACGATCTTGCTGCATCGGCAGCATTGGACAGCTATCAAGTATGGACTGAAGTCATTGAGCTAGATTGTGCAATGTGCTCCTGGCAATATCAAAATGCAGGATTGTGGCGGCATCTCCTCAATTGCACTGATGACAATTGACAAACATGAACCGTACAATGTCTGAACTAAAACTCAGTCCCAACCCAATTCTGCAACTCACGAGCTTATGCTGCTGCTGCTGCTGTACTAACTATGGATCTCAAAACGATTTCTAGAATCAGCTGAGATTCCTCTGCCGTGGAGCAGCTAAGTTGAAACATGCATAGTTCTTTTTAAACGAAACTTCATAGCTGCATAACGATTACCGCATACTGAATTAATACACAAATCTATATATCTACTAGATAACTACCAGTTGGCTGAATAATACACAAATCTCTGAAGAATGAAGTGTGGCTTTCTATTTCCAGATGATCTACAGAGTAGGGAGGGCGCACCGTCAACAGTGAGTTGACGACCGTCAGTTTAGTCTTGAGTTTGGCATTTGCTCCTCAGTTCACCTGTACTGAATTGTATGCCTGAACTGAAACTCAGTCCCAATTTTGTGTTGCCATCACCAATGCCAGGCCCGACACAAATGGTGAAGTTAGGTAATTCGATCATTACCAGCCTACCACCTCTGACCCAAACAATCCAAAACCGACTTTAGACTCAACTGAGATCCCTCCGCTCATGGAACAGCAGCTATGTTGAAACGTTCATAGTTCTCTTCTAACACAGAAACATTCATAGCTGCATACAGTTTACTGCACCACAAATCAATCTAGTCTAGAGGATTGATTCCAATGTAGACAGGTACACCTACTGTCTTTATTTACCGAAGCACTCGTTGCTCCGGCGTTGGAGCTCCCGCCGGTACTCCTCCGTCTGCTGCTCAGTGTACCCGGACACGTCGGTCTTGAGCAGCAGGTCCGTGTACGCCGTGAGCCTCCGCCTCTGCGCCCGGCTCTCCGCCACCTCGCGCCGCAGCGCCGCCTTCTTCGCCCGCAGCTCCTGCTGCTGCGCGACCGCCTGCTTGTACGCCTCCGGCGCGGCGCCGCGGAAGAGGTGGCCCATGATCTCCGCCTCGATCCGCGCCTCCGTCGGGTCGTCGAGGACGACCTCGTCCACCAGCACGTCGGAGGAGTTGGTGGTGCTGCTGGTGCCGGAGGAGGAGCGCCTTTGCGGGATGGGGTAGGGGAGGAGGGGCGGCGCACCGAGCGCGCTTCCGCGGCGCCGGCGGCGGGCTGCCGAGACATGGCGGAGATTGAGATTGATGACGACAGCTAGTAAGGTCCGTTTATTCAACGGCTAATTTGCGGACCCAAAACTAGAGCGAGCGTGGTCCACCAAATTTCTCAACGGGCCTCCACAAAGGCCTGCGTTAGCTCAGTAGTGGGATGTCTGGCCCGAACCAAGAGGGGATCAGGAGCTAAATTAAATATTTATTTATATGTATCCATCATTTATATCCCCTCATATAAAAAAATCATGAGCCTAGCTTTTTTATTTATATTTTTGCCCCTTATATATTCTTACGTGTTATTGATACATTTATTTAAGCCTTTTTTTTTTTTTTTTTGCCCCTCATATAATCTTTCTGATACATTTATTTATTTAATAAAGCCTTCCAATCAAATAAGGACTTGTGCAGCACACTGTTTATTGTGTTGGTGCAGCCGCCGTCGGCTGTCCCGAACATGCCAATGATGCTGTGTTCATGGTTCAATTAACCATGTTATGCTTGTACAATTCTTGTTGCTGGAACCCAACAGGAAGAAAGCGCCAGCAATAATCCATGAAAAAGCTACCTGATGCAACGACAAGACAAATTCCTCGGACAAACAAATATCAGTTCATCGATCCAGCTGGGTTTAGAATTCACAGTGGCAATTGCAGCTCTCTAAGTCGTCTCTTTCTTCCAACATCAAATTAACTACATATACATGCCAGCAAACACCAGACCAAGGTTCATGGCGCTTCAGAAATTCCAAAATTCAGGAACAACTGCTTTGTGACCTGCGTGTGCTACCATCTTCGCTTGAAGTTGCTCTCCTCGTCACTTGAAGTCGAGCCCTCGTATGCGTGTCTCCTGGACGAGTGCCTGGAGCTGGATCTCTGACTTCTTGAACGCGCTCGAGCTTTCTTCCTGTCAGGCTCGGCAATGTTGTCACTAGTGATTTCTTGCGCGCCCATGCTACCAGAAGTCATGGCCACGGCTTTATCCGAGAAATGTAATAATGTTAACAAAGAAATCGAATACGACGGTTTAGCTGCAAGAGAGATATATGTACGTGTATATATATATATATATATATATATATACCGGGACGGTAATTATCCAAACAGTACATAATGTTACACAAAACAATCTTAGGATAGAACACGGAGGAGGCAGTTTATGAGATGGCATAACACAACATAGTGCATATACTAAAAGTCACAGTAGCAAATTGGCATTAGTTCCTGAGGTGCCTCTGATCTCTAGCGCCGCTAAGTAAGTTTCCAACTTCGATCTGGCTCAGAGCTGCGGACTGGGGACAATATAGCCTCTAGCTTTGTTATCGGTGTGTGCTTGAACGCTTGTTGATGAAGTTGCTGCCATAATATCTTGGCCAGTCTCATGCGCTTCAGTGGCTGTGTATAAGGGAACGACAGCTATACGATATGTTAGTACATGTGAGAATATAAAACAGCAAGCTACTAACACTCAATTCTTTTGTTGATGGCTGACCTATAATTCTATAAATTAAGCACCAAACAGAAATAGATAATCGAGATACAAACCAATTTCAAAATATGCCTAGAAAGAAGATTTGTTTCTGTGAAAATCAAGCAGAAAACAACTATAATATAATCTTAGCTAGAAAGAAGATTTGTTTCTGTGAAAATCAAGCAGAAAGCAGCCATAATAATAATCTTAGCTTGTATACGGTTTAGGAAAAGAAGAATCAGACATAACTATTATACTACCATAAATATGCCATCAAGAAGGATCACAGGTGCTTACAACCGTTACAGAAACTGCACAGGTAGTGGTAGAACTTATGTGCTGAGTGATCAATGTCATAAGCTCTAACTATTGTAACAGGGAACAAACAAAAGAACAGGTAGAATTAGAACTTACCCAAGGACACTCTGCTAATCAAAACACTAAGGAGCACAGCTAACTGAGTATCTGACCATGAACACACCTAAAACTGCTATTTTTTTAACAAGCATACATCCTACACTGCCGTCATCACTCATTAGTGTCATAATATTTGGTACAGAACCTGTCATCACCAAATCCAAATGAAAAAAAAAAAAACAGAAACAGTGCAAGATGTGTTGTGCTGCAGGGAGACTTATCCAAGATCAAACAAACTTCACCAATCCAAATAAATTCTGATTAACTGAGGATATGCCAAGGTGATATCAGCAGAAGGAATTTTTCAAGTAGTACTTAGCTCAGATTTAGTCCTTTTTGCTAAGAGAATCCACCAGAACCAAGACGTGTGCTTTTCCACAAAGGAATGAACCCCATATAAACAGACACAGTGGCAATGGTATGTGGCAAACCTTAGAAATGTTCTCTTCAGACTCACAATTCGCTATCAAATAACTGAATGTCTCAGAATCTGGTTTTACTCCAGCAATCTACATTTGAGACATGACCATTTGTGCTCCATTGTAGTTTTTCTGCACAAATACAAGCTCAAGGTTATAGAGAAGAGCCAAAAGAGGTTTAAAAGAGAGAGAAGTCATTTCAGAATATCATTCTCATAAATATTTGCAACTTGATGAACTTTTTATACAGATCCACAAAATGCTGCACATGACAACTGGAATTGTTCTACACTTGTGTTTTGGGTTACAGATTTGAGAAATACATACAGACAGAACAAGCAAGGCAACCATGTGTCATTTCATAGGTCTATAATCTATATGCATTGTACTGACGAAGCATGGATATCAACAGAACTGAACAAATGTGCAGACAATGGCCAATTAAAGGGCCACAGTACATTCAAGACTGAACGGATACAATATTGTTTGCAACGTCAGGATACACAAATGGAAGAAATGGGAACCCAAGAATTTACCTCCCTATAATATCCTAGCATTATAGCATTATACAGGCTTACAGTTGATATCTCCCCAGATTCTTCAGCATCTGTGAGTATATTGTAAGCACCTTCAAACCGAAACAGGGATCAATAAACAAGAGCTTCACATGAGGCCAAAAATAACAGGTGTCCAGTATCATGACTTACATCTTTCAATTTTACAAATAAACTTATCATGCTTCTGAACGTTTCGCTTTTTAATTTCAAATTGTGGTGGCCGATCAAATCATATATGGGGTGGGCCTGCAAAATAGGAGCAAATATTGATTATAGATCATGATGATGATGTGTCATTTGATCACATAAAAGAATATTTTTTGAAAAATGTAATTGCTAAATGTCAGATTTCCAATAGTTGAGTTGTCCATCCTGAACTCTTTCAACAGGGCACTTTTCATACCCTTGTAAATGTATAATTGTATATTGCTAGGATGTTGGGCCTTGGAATACAAAGTGGAGTTTCCCTAACATGTATATCTTTCAGTTTGCTATAAACTTGTGATAGGTGGCATAGTGTTACCAGCAATCAAATTTCAGCTTAAACAGCGTGAGAAAGTGTAGCAGTACTTGTGTTTTGACTTGGTTTTAGGCTGAGTTCACACTAAAAAAACTTGTGGTCAAATAGGTGCTTATGCTTGTTGTGTCTAATTTAAATATTCTGAAACACCTTCACAAATGCTTAGTGTGGCAGTGCAGCTCAAAATGACATTGTTTTCTGACCTGCAGCCCCAAAACATATCCTGCTAAAGGCGTAACAGAAACCTGCTTGGTATACCTCCAAGATTATCATTATCTTAAAAAAAAAAATACCTCCAAGATTATGCCCTTACGGGCCTTACCATGTGAAGTTCACATCTTTGTTCACAAGCATGTATGATTGGGTGAAATGATTCAATTGGCACATCGGAACTGGATTTACACATGTGGCCTGCTACATCAAGAGCTAACCCGATCTGCAAAGAATATTAAATTAGTTACAACTGCTGGGAAGTATCGATGAATTCATGCACTCAGCGCACCAAAAGCTAAGCTCATTTCCAAAATCCACATGTATCTATAAAATATCGGTTTGAGGTGGGATAAATAAACTTAAGTTCTAATATACAATTTCAGCGACAAACTGATGCAAAACTGGTGCCAATTGCAAGGAAATGTTTTTGAGACTCAACAAAAAAGGAAAAATTAAACTTGAACGATATTTGAAGTTGGTACTGGTAGTTGATGCCGAGAATGCACTTAAACTAAACAGATGTGCTGCAACACCTAAACTAAACTGGTGCCACCTTTGTGCTTTTCTCAGCTCACCCAATATCAAGAACCAGATTACTTAACGCTCCAAGCAACCAAACAAAAATCATCCATGTTCAAATAAGCAAGAAGAAACATTGCCTTCAGTGTGGTAGTGGCAGCTCTAACACCCAATTCAAATAAATTAACAAAAATAAAACATAAGGGCAGATGGACAAATGAAATAATAGGTGAAACATGTATTGATCATCCAGTATATTTTCGAAAGAATTGAAACATAAAGTTGTTTCAGCAATACACAAGCCAGCAGAGGGCAAAATTGCAATGGTAATATAAGCATTTATGAATATGACTAACATAGAAGCAACGCTTGTATGCCTGGGGACAAATGGCAGGCGTAGTTTAGCAACTGCCGCTGTTTTCTATTTGTTAAAGATTGATAACATATCATCCATTCAACTCAGATAACAAGAAAGCTGTAAATGCTTGCAACATTACCTTTGATGAATTGCAACAGATAGAGATGATCTTGTCGTATGCAGCAATAGTGGGTGCTACCTCAAATTTCTCATGCCATTTATGAAATGCCACTAGCATGTCTTCAACCTTAAAGAAGAAACATTACTAAAAGGTGGTCTAGAAACAAAGTTTAGATACACAGGTTTTTCTTAACATGAAATCCTCCTACATTTTCTTCAAACATGGATAGATTCTTCTTTGCATTGAGGAAAATAGGAAACAGGGGAAGCAAATACAAGCCTGCCGCGCCAACCGTCAAGACCATGTCGCCGCACCGATGGACCAGGGCCACACGGACCCCGCCCCAGCGCCCACCACCGAGGCCGCTTGCGCCGGTTGCCGCGCTCGCACCCACTGCTGGTGCCTGCCCGTGCCGGCGCGGAGCCGCGCTGGTATGCGCCGCGTCGAGAGAGGCGGAGAGATAGGAAGGAGTCGCCGCAGCCCCACCCGCACCGTTGCACCGCGCCGCCGCCGCCTACCTCACCGGGGCCGCCGCAACGAGGGCCTCTCTCGTCGGAGCTGCTGTACACGTCAGATTCAAAATCAAGAAACTCAAAAGCAAAAGCACCAGACCCATGAATGTCCAACCCAAAATCACCAGAGGAAGAAGAAATCCGCGAGCACCAAGGAGGAGGGAGGGCGAGCTCACCGGCGTCTGCGGCTGCCGCCGGGGCGTGTCTGCTGCTGTGGCCGCCGCCACGCGGGGCTTGCTCGCGCGCGCGACGCCGGCGGCCTCCGCACCTGGATCTGCCCGCCAACATCCTCCACGCCGGGCACCGGGGTGCGTGCTCGCGCGCGTGGCGTCGGTGGCCTGTGCCTGGTCGACCTGCATGCGCCGGGGTGCGCTCGCTGGACGCGCCGCGCCAGTGCGCGCTAATCCTGCCCTAGCCGCCGCCGTCCTGCTCCCGTCGGGAGAGGGAGCGCGAGAGACGGAGAGAGCGTCGAGAGAGAGATAGGAGAGAGTTTCGGGAGGGAGGGTGAGGATTGGGGAGAGAAAAGTGGAGCAGCTCGGAGATATCAGAGGAGGGATGCAGCTTTCTCAGTTGCAGCTGACCAATGGACCCAGTGAACCTCAGCGAATGAGGAGACGACAGCGTGACCAAAATAGCCAATCCAGAGACGACAGCGGCCAGCCTACGGCAGGGCTCTTGTCCAACGATTTTGCCCCAAAGCACACGGGCCAATTAGGCGACGACAACACCACCTGCAGACGGGCCCGCCTGGGACATCACGCAGCAAAGGTCTGGCGCACAAAGTCAATGCCGCCGAACCGTTCATCACAGAATCGACGCCCAGGGAAAAAATTGATGGTGTGGATGCCCTGACCGACGAGCTTCTCCACACCCAATTTACTCTTTAAATGTAACTCAGGGATACTGCTGTCCTGGGCATGTCGACGCTGACCACCGTCCCTAGGACTAGTAGTAGGATGCAGTCCCACCTTCTTCCGAACATGAAACTCCTCATAGTTGGCGTCAGATTCAGTGCTGCTGTCCAGCGCCGTCTCTGGAACCGACCTACCCTTTCTCTTGGATCCTCCTTCCTGAGTTAAGGTGTGGGAATGATAGCATTCTGGTTTGTGAGATTGCCGTCCTGCGCCTTTGCTTCTCTTGTACTGCCTTGCATGTGCAGAAGCTTCAGGATCTTGGAGAACACTGGGCTGGAATTCATTGCTGAAGAAATCAAATCAATAGTAAAACGGTTAATGTGGCAGTTCAAAGTTGAAAGAAGATACAGACAATGGAATGGAAGGCAAGGAACTGATAATCTAGTTAATGTCTCCTGGTACAAAAGGCTTCATACAATTAACATATCCATAAATTTGGTTTTATAGTGACTAATTTGTGGTACAATATCTAGTCATTAACTGTTTGTTCTGAATTTACCATTTTCACTCAACTGATTTGCAACTCTACATACCTATAAGGGCTTGCTGGGTAGCCTTGCAATCCAGGACCGTGCAGCAGTGGTAAGTTACTGATGCCATTGACATTATAGGGGCCCAGAGGGTAGCCGAACGAAGGCATATTTGGCATACAGTACATGTAAGGATCGGCTCCCCAAGGCTGTCCTCCCAGTCCAAACAAAGAGTCATAACATGGTGGTTCAAATGGAATGTTGAAACCATATTCAGCACAGTTGGTGTTTCCATTTCCAGTGGCGTCAGACTTCTTTTGCTTCTTTTCTGATTTGGTCCTAACCACTTTTGGCTCAAGCTTCCCTGAAACTATTGCTACACCATCAGGTTGCGGCAGCTTCTGGCATCTTGGTTCAGGAAAGGTTTCTGTGGCACCTGCCGCGGCTTTGGTGTTCTTCACAGATGTTTTTTCAGTCTCTTCAGTTTTACTGTGGAGATCAGAATGTGTCGATATCTCCATTGTATTCTTGCATGCAGTTATCAGGCAACTGCCTTCAGTAGTAGCTGACGGTGCACTATCCATATGCTGCTTAGTGTCCCCTTTTAACACAGCGGAAGCGATGACAGATTTGCCATCCAAATTGCTGCTATTGGACCTTGCAAGATTCCCTATGCCACTTGAAAGGCCACCAGCCCTTGATGATAACAAGCTGGAGATTGTAATTCTAAGGGTTTGATTGGGTATGAGGTCATCTGCAAGTATTTTGACACCACAAAGGCACTTCGATTGAGTCATAATGTAGTCCCGAATGCCTGAGGACAGAATACAAGTAGATCAGGATTATTTATCATGCAACACGAAACTCATACAGCGACTATCAATAAAGATTCCAAGGATAGACATGAAAACCATTTTACAAACTCTGCACCACTTACATTTATCACAGAAACTATCATAACAGCACTTGCTTGACAACATTGCATCTGTCATGATCTTCTTGCATAGTGGGCAGTAGAGTTCTGCTGGCAAACTATGACTGACACTGCTAGACATGTCCTGGACCATTTCTGCTGGGATGATATCATCAAAGCTAGATACAATGGGGATCAGTGAACTGGTTCTTCTGGAATCATATTTCCTGTTGCCGTAGTTTGGGCAAGAACGAATAAAGTGCCCTGGGACTCCAAAGTTGTGGCAGATATAGCCAGGTGGAGGCGGCTTGTTCCCTGTTGGGCACTGCCAAATGAAATGTCCAGGAATACAACACACACGACAAAGATAGCCAGAAGGGGGTGCCTCCCCCTCCATTGGACGACCTTCATATAAATATTCAAGTCAGAGAATGCATGAAAATTATTGAAAATAAGGCAAAAATATAAACATAGTATGCAAAATGTGAACAAACTCCAAAGGCACCTATATAATTACAACACTCTCAGTTAAATCATCATCATTTCACAAGAATGTTATTTAACTATACCATACCAGCCTATCAACATTAAACAATAGATCAAGAGAGTACTGCACTTAAACCAGGCTATAGTGTAATTGGCCTGAAAGTGACTAATCATAAGTAAATGTCAAAACAGAAGTGAAAAGTGTATGCATGCAGTAGTACATTACCACAATTGTGGCCCAACTGTCCACCACCGTATCCACCTTCAGATAAAGAACCTCCCCTACATAAGTAGGCAAAATCAATCAATATTACAGCATGTATTTAGAAACAGAAATAATCAAATTAATTCTTCCAGGTTACAACCACATCTATATCTTACCACTTAATCTCAGCTGCATCAGTGACAGTTTTAATTGCTGTGATCTCTTCATCATCTGTTCCTGTAAATGCACCTGATTTCTGCATGGATTCAGTAACTGGCTTGTTGGATGCCACTGCATCATTCTCTAAGATTGTGGGCCTGAACATAAATACAGGTTCAGTTAGACAGAAATATAGATATATATGTATTCGCATGTTATTGCCTACACAAGTTTTTTTTCCCTCGATACAAATTAAATTGGATACTAAGATCAGAAAGACTTTATAAAATGGGAAGACAATCTTCTGTTTCTAGTAAGATTACGAGAATTCTTAGACAGGTTGGCAAACCTCTTTGTTAATCAGTCCTTGTACACTAGTAAGAACAAGAGATATTGTAGTTTTGTGGCTGAATTATGCATCATCACATATTTACCAACTACAAAGCTATCTTGACTGAACTGGAAACACATGCATTTTATGGATTTGTTTGCATGGAAATAACAAGATAATGATCAACAGGAGACCGAGCTCCAAATGTTAACCCTGTACAATGATGTACACCCAGCATTAACCATGATCCAAAGCTGTGTCACTCAATTTTTCTCACTCACAAATACTAGAAATACCTCCATGCGAACAGAGTAGCAACAAATGAAATTCTGGAGATTTATGGGATGATGAGGAGTGGGGCAATACAATGCAGTAAACGTGTTTGTCGGAGTTCGAGCAATCTGGATCGCGTCTGTCGAGCGTCCAGCTATCCGTGAACCAGCACCATGGAATTCTGAGGTATCATGGTATTCTCATCGACATACTCTGTAGCCACGAGCAACAGACATGAAAGCAAAACATTGTTAGATCATGATAGTAGATGAGCACACTTGTTGGAATGCGAAATTATATTATATACAAAACTACCTATAACATCCCAACAAGACACCCTCTAACAAGAACAAATCGAG
Organism: Hyparrhenia diplandra; assembly: GCA_015847255.1. Taxonomy (NCBI): domain Eukaryota; kingdom Viridiplantae; phylum Streptophyta; class Magnoliopsida; order Poales; family Poaceae; genus Hyparrhenia; species Hyparrhenia diplandra. Next base: position 375,062 of record JADLZK010010820.1, on the reverse strand, counting down.
ATAAACGGCCAGTGCCATATGCTGGTATACAGTGCATTAATTTCCCTCTTGCAAACGCAGGCCAACACAAGAACATTTTGGCATACATCAGAAATGGATGTCCCCAACACAACAACATTTCGGCATACAGCAGAAATGGATGTCCCCAAATCGGGACAAAGGACACCACACCACACGACGAACACCCTGCCCTGTGCTGTGCCCTCTCTATCAGCCTACGTGGTGGTCTCTTGAATCGTCAGTCAGCTCAGTTCAGCACAAACACGCTACACGCTCGCAGCCAGTAACGAAGCGGGGGCGCCGCCGTATCGGAACGTCGGATCGTAGGCACGCACGCACCTTCCCGGTGCGGGGGTCGCAGAGCGCGATGCCGTCACGCGGGCCGCGGCCCCTGGTCCGGCCGCTGCCGTGGCGCGCCGTGGCGGCGATCAGGCGCTTGAGGTCGGCGACGGAGGCGAAGGTGCCGGGGACCGGCACGGAGAAGGTCTGTACCCCGCCCGGTACCGGTAGTGCACCACACCCATGCTGACCCCCGCCGGAAGAGCAGCTAACAGCCCTCCCGCGATGCCGAACCCTAGCCCGCACGCCCGACGGCGACGCGCGGGTACGGTCGCGATGAGGGCCGGGGAGAGAAATGCGGCCGGCGAAGGGCCGGTGGCCGGGGAGGAGGAGTAGGAGGCGATGGAGAGGGGTTTGGGGTTCTCTCTGGATTCTGGAGGGAGCGAGCGTGTCGGACAACCCGGTTGGTCGGGAACGCGAGGCACGGAAGCCGAGGCGGGGCAACCGTGGCCGTGGCCGTCGTGGTGGGGACGGGAGGCTGGCCGGTTGCCGGTTCGCCCCGCGTGTCCGTGTGCTAGTAGGGCCCATGTGTGGAATGCTGGCTGGACTGGAGGCCCATACGATTCGATCTGCTCTTCAGGTCCACGTCGGGGCCAGCAGGCTTCGCTGTGGGCCGACGTGGAATTAGAAAAGACGTGAAAAATGGTGTTCACGACGGTTTGATTTTTCTTTAAATCAAAATTCTGATAAATAAGCTATAATAAGGTTTTACCACGAAAAATATCTCCACACTTAAAATTTATGAGAAGTTTTATAGAGATAGATTGAAACACGAGAAACATAATATAACTTAAGAGATCCTAAAATAAATATATCTGAGAATTTTCTATAGATTGGATTTAGCTCTAGAAAAACACACAAAGAATAGAAAAAAATTCTAAAAATTCGCCAAAACATTCTGACAAATGTGTAAACAACATTTCAAAGACTTGAGCACATGTGAATCCAATTTATAATACGAGCACAACACCGCTAACCAAAAGACTTTGGGTGACGGGCATAATTTATTTTGCGTGGCGTGCACATGTGCCCGCTACCATGGTAAGGTCACGGTTAATCAAGGCGTGCGCCCGCCACGCAAAAAAAAAAACCCGAGCCTGTCTCGACCTGGATTTGGGCCTGCTGGGCCCAATGGCCTCCTCGCCGCCGCCGGTGCCGCCCGCCACCGTCCGGCCGCAGATTCGTCCGCCGCGCCCGCAGATCCGCCGCTTCCCCGCCGTGGATCCGGTGGCCGCGCCGCAGATCCGCCGCCGGGTACTCCTCCCGACCTGGATCCGCACCACCACTTCCTCCTTGAGCCGCTCCCGCCATGGATCCGCGCCGCCGTCACCCCTTGAGCCGCTATCGCCATGGATCTGCGCCATCGCCGCCTCCCGGAGCCGCTACCGCCATGGATCCGCGCCGCCATCGCCACCTTGCATCGCCGCCGCTGTTGGGGGTCGTCGGGAGGGGGCCACCGCCGGGTGGGAGGGTGCCGCGCCACCTCCTTGATCCGCCACGCCGCCTTGATCCACGCACCACCTCCTTGATCAATGCACCGCCTCGGTGGGAGAGGAGCGAGGGAGCCCCGCCGTGGAGGATCGATGAGAGGAGGAAACAAAGGAGGAAGGGAGGCGTTGTGGTGTGCTCGGTGGAACACACGTGAGAGAGAAGAGGAAACCCTAATTGCTTGATATTAATATGGAGACGTCTGTCGGGCCTCGCCCTGGGCATGTTGGGCCTTAGCATTTTCAGTGGCGGGCTTTATAGGACGCCCGCCACACACTAGTAACGAATTTGTTAACCGTGATGGGCGGAATTCATTTTCCGTGGCGGCCAAGCATGCCCATCGCCTTTCAAAGGTCACGGAAAACAACTTTTACCGTGGCGGGTACAAAGTGTCCATCATGGTTAATCAAAAACAAAAAAAAAAAACACCAAACGGGCTTGTATATGGGCCGCCTAGATCCTTAACGCCGCCGCCGTCGAGCTGGCCGGCCGCCACGAGTTCCCCATCGACGGATCCGGCCACCACGAGCTCTCTATTGGTGTTTCTTAACGCAAACAGAAAGGGTTCCGCAAGCGCACGGAAATGCCATTGTAGCTTTTACCCGGAAGTATTCAGGGTATCGTATTTAATTTTCACAGGGAAGGCATGGTGTAAATGTTTCTAATATGAACATGGACAAGATAACATGACTATGCAGTAGACCAAAGTTCATAACAGGAGTGATGTACGGTAGATAAAGGATAACTTGACACACACACTTGAACCAATCTCAAGGATAAAGATAAAAGAAAGAATAAAAGAATAAACCTAACACGGAGCAGGCATATCCTAAATAGCTATGTTAAGGAGTAGATATACATACATGCTTCTATAATGTTAAAGATTCTAAGTTAAGTTAGCCATGGTCACCGTTGACTTACTTCGGGCACCGGGACACACCTGGTCTGCCAGGTGAAACCAGCATACATCTCTACCTCATACGAGACGTGGGGGATTACAAGGGACGGACAGGGCTGTCACCACCTGCCGCCTACCACCTCGTCCATTTGTGTGTGAGGCAAACGAAGGCAACCTCTAGCATAGACACCATGTCTAAGCTATGACTACTACTCTAGCATGTCGACAAGGCTTACCCGTCCCCGGGGTCCTACTAGAGCATCCGCCACGAGGACGGACGACGAACCCGCAAACCAACAACAACCAAGACTAGCTCAAAGTAGAACTTAACATCTCAACTTAGCTCTTGGTCTAAACATGTATGCATGATAGATTAAGCATAAAGTTCTATATGACAAGATCATAGCATAAAAACTATATGCTAGTTCATATCCTAAGATCATATCATAAGAACTATACTCTAGTTCATAAGCATAGCTATATTGATAAATAAAGAACAAGAACAATATGAAGAACATGATGAACAATGAATTGATCATACCAAATATCTCCAAGTTGATCTTGATCTTCTATTACAATCCTTGCCAAGCTCCTACTACTAAAAAGTAAAAAGATACAAGTTGGGAGAGAGGCTCTTGTGTGGTGTGTGTTGAGGTGAGAGCACTCCCCATCTATTTATATCTAACATGGTTGGTTTCGTGCAGGTAAATAAGGAAGCACCCCGGGGAACAGCCTATGCATGTCGGCATGCAACCGCCGAGAAAAAAAAGGGCGGTGCGATTTGGTGGAACTGCCCGGTCCGACCGGACCCACTTCCAAATTCGGCCGACTGGGCCGCCTCTCTCGCAACCGCCTTTAGCGTGTGGGCTTGTGGGCGGTCCTCATCGTTAATCACCGGGTGCTTTGGTCCACTTGTTCTTTGAAGTGGGCTTTCTCTATTCCCTTTGTTTGCGCATTTCTGGAATGTGTGTTCAGTTTTGCGCTTTGTTCTTTACTTCGTGCATTTCCACTTGTTTTCGGTGTTTGTCCTGCAAAACATGTTTCTCGAGAAACAAGTGGAACGGGGTCATAGCATATGTATATGTGTCATAAGTATGCTTGTTTCTCCGGATTTGGATAAAAATTGGCGGTATAAAATGGTCGATAACTACCGCCAACAAGTCCCCCAAGCTTAACCTTTGGTCGTCCCGAGCAAATAGTAAGATACTTGGTTGTTGATCGGGAGGTTCTACAATGACAATATAATTCAAGATGTATCATGTTTATGATAAAGTATTCTTCCTCTATTTAAATAAGTTGGCACCTATATCCACCTTTTTATTACTCAGTTTATGTGGGGGCTTATAACTTTCTCCAAGTTCTTGGGTGGTTGGAAGATAGAACGGTTGCCATAGAAACACTAATCATTCATTCTTTTGATCAACCATCTATCCGGGATTTTTTTTTAAGAAATGCTTTTGAGAAAGTATGGGCTATCTCTCTTTTTTTTTTTGGAGGTGAGTTCTACTCACCCTTGGACTTGTGTCTATTATTTCCTCTCTTTCTTTCTCTTTTTTTTTTTTTTTTTGGAGATGTGGGCTCTACTCGCCCTTGGACACATGTCCATTCTTCATCTCTTCTTTTTTTTTTTTTTTTTTTTTTTTTTTTTTTTTTTTTGCATAGCCCATATCTCTCTCTTTTTTTTTTTTTTTAAAATTAAATTCCCGGATGTCAAGTTTCTCTTGGAACGAAATTATAGTAGAATCTATTTGTACCATATCATATCCGGCAACAACTTAGAAAAAGGATCATGTATTTGCAAACCCACAATTCGTTTAAGTATTTCTAGGTGAGACATTATTAGCCAACAAACTTAAATATTGGGGAATACAAAGTCATAAACTAGACACAAATGAATTATAGACAGAGCAACTATTCATCATTTCAACATGGAGAAACTAACATTCTCGTTGTTCACCCCTCTGATGGCGTGGTGGCTCTCCAGTGCGCCCGTCGCAGCAAATGCCCAGCACAAGCCACAGCCACCTAGTGCTTGACTGTACCCTGCGGGCAGAACTAGCCTTTGCAGCTCTTGGCTCTTATCGCTGCGCCTAATTTTCACAGGAGCGGTGAGGTTGGCAGTTCACATGTGTATTCATTGAAAAATGTATTTTTCTACTAGGGTCAAGGCTGGGTTAGTCAACCTCGATGAGTCCACGTATAATCGCCACTACTTGTCGCTGGTCTCAGCATGGTTTCTTGGTTTCCTCTCATATTTCAGAATTTCTACCACAACTCCTTAGCAAAGAAACAAAGTTGTCATATCTCCTAAAACATTTTTCAATGGCACTATAGACATGGGGTAGGAGTATATATAACAGACATTAGTGATTTAACTTGTAAATGGTAACCATGCAAAGCGTTGGTGCAAGTCATCCATAAGAACACAACTGCTCAGTCATGCGTATCATTTATTTATTGTGAGTGCACTCTGATCCGATCCGAAATTACAAATGTGCAATCCAGCAGTGTTTCCATTGCCTGATGCTGCATAATGTGTGTGCCGAAGGAAATAAATTGAAAATGCTGAACCCCAGTGGCACTCTGTGTGTGTCGTCATGTTAATGTCGATCATCGTCATGCGTGTGGTGTGTATGGCTGCAACGGCTGAAGTCATACTCTCCTGTTAGAAGGCTATCAAGTATGAACTAAACAGGAACAGGCATTTGGTGTTTCCTCTTCAATTGTTTCGATGGCTATATAGCATTACAGACATTTGGACTTGTTGGCCAGCCCAGGTAACACATCGCTCACTACTGATTCAACCTAGCGAGCGAATGAACACATCATCTCATTGTTTTTGGGCTTGTTGGGATGGGTTAGGACTAGTTGGATTAAAAATTGGCTCAAATTCCCTAAGATTGTATTAGCTGTTGGTTAACAACTAGTTGAAGGTTTGGCTGAAAAAATAGCCTAGCTTATTACCTCGTGTTTTTATTAGATAAAGGAATTAACATTCCAGCCTCTGTGGTAACGCACACAGCCTAAAGCCTCTGCGTGACCACACACAACCAAACTTATTACAAAAAACTAAGAATGAAAAACTTTAGTACATGAAGATGAATGTACTAAAGATCTACATCCAAAAACGAATTGAGTTTACTACTCAAGACAAAGGCTAAAGATATCGATGTCGCTTCATGGCGGTCTTCGAATCAGCCACCACGCCTTGAACAACGTGCACCAAAATGAACTTGAAAGAAACTCATTGGATGGAGACAGCCTCGACTACGCAGCTAGCAAATCGCCCACGCTTGAAATCATGTGCCCTCACCGTTGCCCCTCCACCTTGATGTATCGATGGCATTCGAATAGCCACCATCGATCTTTTGTGCGGGAGGAAGACCCAGAATTGTCTTCGATCCGGCGACTCTATACGTTTGCCGGGTCGCCGAGGTGCATCGTGACACCAAAAAATTGTCGCCAATGGAAAAACATATGCCCCAAATAAAGAGAGGTCGTTGCTCACCGTTGGAATGGGTGAGGGCGGCTGCCATTGCAATGCAAAAACACCTTCGCAATGCCTTGAGGAAGGAACATGACGTCCGTGGGCGTCATCGCCGCAAGCTTTCGCTACGACGATCTTGCATGCTATGGCAGCATCATCTCCGGCGACCAAGGGAGGCTATGACATGCAGGCCCCCTTCCCGATCTGGTCCCACGCCCGGCCACCGAAAATCGCCTCGTGGACCACGCGGCGCTGCCGGGAGCTCCGCCATGCCGTCGTCACCACCGGGGGTAAAGGGTGCTGCCTCCTCCGTAGATCTGGAGAAGAAGCTCGCCCGGTGTGAACCGGAGTCGGCGCCGCAGGTAGAGCGGGCCCATGCCGACCATCTCCATGGGCGTAAATCACGTAGTATGGAGGGCGCGCCACGCCGCTCCAACCATGGGAAAGCCGGATCCGGAGAGGGCGAGGGTAAGCGCCCACGACGCTGCCCCCCGGATCGGAGACGACGATGTAGGCGCGCGATGAGTCTTCCTGCCGGCATGCAAAACCGGACACCAAGAATGCGGGCGGTGGTAAGGGCCATGGAGGCACTGCTGCCCATGGAAGCCGATGCGGACGGCGGCGGCCCGGGCGGCGGTTGGCGCCTGGCGGATGGCGGTTGAAGTCCGACTGCGGCCATAACCGGGGCGGCGTAGCTGGCCCCACGGCCGCGGCCCGGCGTGAGGCCCATGCGCCTCACGCCGGCGATTGCCAGCCCGCTACCGCGGGCGAGCTCCCGCACTCATGACATCGGGCGGTGGGGCGGCGCCCCTTTCTGCCACCCGCGCGAGCCTCGACGACCGATTGTCGTGGCGGTTGGGGAAGGGAAGGCGGAGACGGATCCGCCATTCTTGACTTGCAGCGATGACCCTCATGGTCGGCGCTCGCGGAGAGACGACGATCCGTCCCCGCCTGCCGGCATCCAGTCCGGAGTAAGAGCCTCGGCTCCAATCCACCATGAGAGGAGCAGGCAAGGGTGGACCGGATGGACGATGGCGGCGGACCAACCAGCGGCGGCGGTGGATTTTGGGCGGTGGAGGAGGTTACGGGAGCGGCAGGCACGGATCGCCTCTCATGTCGTTCCGCTTGCAAAAAAAGTATCAGGACCTGGATGAGCCCTATTACCTCGTGTTTGGATGCACTAGTTGGATGCACTAGACTAATTTTAGCTGCTTTTTAACTAGCTAGTAATTAGCTATTTTATCCAAACAAGCTCTTAGTCTCATACTGGAGAGCTTAACAACAGGAGCTAATGCCTCCAAATTACCCAGCCAATGTTAGGCATTCCACCATGATGGCACAGGCACAGCGGGAAGCTCGTGTGCTGGTAGCCATGTGTGCGGCGAAAAAATTGGAAATTTGCCATCATCAAAGGAGGGGAAGGAGGTGGGCCACAATCTATGCCTCGATCTGCTCCACCATTTGTTCATTGAAGAGGACCTCGTCCGCCAGCACACTAGCTTACTCGTGATCACGAGGAACTTCTGCTGAGTGAAAAATCCCCTAGCCACCAAATCTGTTGTTGAATTAGCTTTTCACTTCTTCACTTGATGCTCAATTTAATCATAGTGTCACTCTTAGAGTGTGTTGTCATTAATTTGGATTTGTTGCAGGTTTGTACAGGATGTGATGGATAGATTAGCTAAAGCAGAATATCTGCAGGTTTTGATTATCAATCACAATGTCACTATTTGACAAACAACTTGGAGATATTGAGCATGAAGTGAGGAACTGAAAAGCTAATTCGATTGACCCATCCACTGAGTTGCGCAAAAGAGGCGGAGAGACATTGTCGCCCAATTGGTTACATAGCCTGTAGTATTTATATCAACGCGGCACTCACCGACGTCTCAGTTATCCGTTATCACTTATCAATTGTCGGCTTGGCATGAACCAGGCTCTCTCAGAGATCATTATGACGAACCTCACCAATGCAGTCTCCATTTCTTTACAGGAACTCGCAGGGTAGATTCCCAAGACTTGTGCGCCGTCTAGAAATAGATCCTGGCTAAGAGACAGATCTGGTATCTCAGCACTCTCAAAGAGATCCTTATACCTAAATCCAGTCTCCAGCATCGTGATCATCATGTATTTTGGAAGCAGATTCTTGGAGGGATAATACAATAGATGATAATGCCCAGTCCAGTTTGTGAAATCCACCAGATGTTGGACTGGGCTCCTATCGCTGCGCCTAATTTTCACAGGAGTGAGGTTGGCAGTTCACATGTGTATTCATGAAGAAATGCCAAGGTAAGGCGAATATTATACTGAGCTGACTGACTTGTCACTTGTCTCAACATGGTTTGTTGGTTTCCTCTAATATTTCAGATTTTCTACCTCAACTACTTACCAACGAAACTTCTAGGGGTATATATATATAATAGACATTAGTACTAATTTAACTTGTAAATGGTAACCATGCAAAGCGTTGGTGCAAGCCATCCATAAGAACACAACTGCTCATGCGTGTCATTTATTTATCATGAGTGCACTCTGATCCGATCCGAAATGACCAATGTGCAATCCAGCAGTATTTCCATTGCCTGATGCTGCATGAGATGTGTGTGCCGACTGCCGAAGGAAATAAATTGAAGAGGCTGAACCCCAATTGCACTATTTTTTTCGAATCGACGGTGACCCCATTTCCATTAAAAGATTAACTGTAATACAAGCCCAATGGCATTCTATGTCTGTGTGTGCTTTAGTTTTGAGTCTCGTCACGTTTTTGTCAGTCATCTTCACGCATGTCAGCATGTGGTCTGTATGGCTGCAACGGGCCAACGGCTGAAGTCAAACTCTCCTGTTAGAAGGCTATCAAGTATGAACTAAACAGAACAGGCATTTGGTGTTTCCTCTTCAATTGTTTCGATGGCTATATAGCATTACAGACATTTGGACTTGCTGTCCAGCCCAGATAACACATCGCTCACTACTGAGGCATCAGGAAGCCACGCCGGCCAAATTCATTTGCTGACAAGCACAGTTGCCACTTCGTCGTAGAGGGACCAAATTCATCTCAATGCTTTTAGTTTTAGGGCTTGTTGGTTAACAACTAGCTAGTCTCATAGCATGCGTACTCATGGACTAAACCAGACTATACATGAGGCTATCCATCAAAATGCAAATAAAATTGTTTTTTATTTTTTTTTGCGGAAAATGCAAATAAAATGTTATATGTCTTCTCTTCAGTTATGTTGCTAACAACCAATGAACTGTATGTCTAACTGAACTATATCGCAAGCATGTGCTGGTATTGTTATTGAACTGTATGTCTAACTGAACTCATGGTTTTGTAAAGGCTGCTCATGTGGCATAAAAAAAAATAGCAAAGAAGAATGGTCGTTTTTAGCAAACAATAATAGCCAAAAAAAACGAAATGAAAAAAAATCAGTGATGTCATGTGTATATAGAAAAAGTAATTGCACAAAATTAATTGTAGGACTAACTTCCTCACAAAATCAGTAGAACTAACTATTATATCCTATTTTTTATCTTAGTTTCTCTCACAACTAATGCAAGAATTGATCGAATATATCAATTTCTTTGACATGCTCCCACATGTAATCCATTGGGGCGTGGACACAGCTAACCTTTGAATAGAATGCACTATGTTTCAACTCAAGCACATTTCTTGGAAATTTTATATTGCCTAAGATCTCGCAAGCACCTTTGTTGGAAATTTTATATTGCCTAAGATCTCACAAGTTTTAAAGTTGGCACTTGGTCAGATGTAGATATTTGACGTTTTGCCCTCATTAAGGATGGAAGTTAGCACTTTGTTGTTTTGGCCTCATTAAGGATGGAACATCATAGGGGTTTAGTTACTAGAGAATGGCACGTCAGTCAATTTTTGTGGCTCGCCACATTAAGGATGGAATATCATATATATTTAGTTAGTAAGGAATAACACGACACTCAATGTTTTTGTATGTTTAGTTAGTGAGGAATAACACGGCACTCAATGTTTGTGTTTCACCAAGTTAGTGGATTAAAATAGTATTTTAGTTTGGTTGTTGCTACAAGAGAACATTTAAGATTTCTGCAGATATGTTATCAACACAGTGCTCGCTTGCTAGAAGACACAAAGTGATAGCCCACTTTTTTACTAAATATTTTATACTAACTTTGGACACATATTTATGAAGCAGTCGAATGAACGCAAAAAAATATTGCTAGACGTTGCATATGCTTTGAAGGAAAATGAAGATCTGACTAGAACTGATGCTGAGAAATCTTTGGTTGGTAGATTTAGGTTGAAACACGAAAGGTACCCGTCTTCCTCCCAGTCTGGTATCCCAGTCATAGAGCATTTTTTGCGGTTCATCAAATTAATATCTTACAGTAGTATTTTGGTTTCTTCCAACATTTCATAGCTTGCTCTCCCTCCATGTCTGGTATCCAGTCTTTGGGGCTAGCACTATATATATAATAGACATCCAAGATAGTTGTATGGGAACTGTCAAAATTATACATGCATCATTGATTTATCATGACTGTATGCACTCTGAAACCTTATATGCGTTAGACATCACAGTTTTGACACCATCAATGTCGTTTGGGCTGAAGGGAACAAAGAAGGGCTGATGAACTGACGGCACTATCTGTGCTCTATTCCGAATCTCGGTCATTCAAAATTTGTCACCCCTAGCTAGGATGAAACAGTTTGCCACTGTCATCTTGATGAGGAATATTGTTTGTAACTTTTGAGTGGTTGCAAACAATCCTGCTGCGGGCAGCATACTCTCATCTTGAATGACTAACTGAACTATACTGTATTGTTCTATGCCTGAACTGAAAATCCATCCCAACTCAGCAACACCAAAATTTGTGCTACCGACAGAAATCATCCAAGTAGGTAATTCAGCAATCATTGCCAGTCACTGGTAGTACAATCTATTCTGTAGTAGTGAGATAGAAGCACAGATTACTGATAGTGAAAGCTAGGGCTCAGTAAACTAGTTTATATTAGGCATTGACAAAGCTAGTTCTTTTCCAATCAGATGCATTGATTTCAGCACAGAATAATCTGAAATGATCTGCTGATGAAAAATGCTAATGGTTCATAGCTCTCTGTGTTTTAGTTTCCAGCCGAACAAGTATTTTTTTGTCCACATGAGCAAAGAAAACGTGATCTGCTCAATTGTTGGAATCACATGATGATGGAGTTATTAGGTTATCTATTACTCATCCTTTCCAAATGTAGTTCACTTTGGCTTTTCTAGATACATTCTTTTGTTATGCACCTAGTTATACACTATGTCTAGGTGCATAAAAAAAAACGAATGCATCTAGAAATCCCAAAACGACCTACAATTTGGAGCAGGAAAATACCTACTAATAAAGAGAAAATTTCAGTTCCACTTTTTTCACCTTTTTTTCTTCTGGCTACCCTCCCCTCTCTGTATCTATCTTGGTCTCACCAGGTGATTTTATTCCAGGTTAGTACACGTTTTGAGAGAGTTGGAGACCATCGGGAGAAGGAGTATTTTCCAAATCGATACTGTGAGACGTCAAAACAAGAGTTTGATTGGAATCAAATCCAACGAGAGATACAATATAAATAGACAGAGAGAAAAGTAACCATCATAAATTACGTAACAGCATAGATTGTACTGCTACTGCTGCTGTGCCACCGGGAATCTTCAAAATGATTTCTATAATCAAAAATCCGCTGACGGATCGAGCAGCTAAGTTGAAAAAAAGCATAGTTCTTTTTTAATCGAAACATTCATAGCTGCATAACGATGACCACATACTGAATTAATACACAAATCTATCTACTAGATTGGTACCAGTTGGCTGAATAATACAAATCTACATGAACGGTGGCAGCAAACTCAGCTTGGATGGCTATCAATTATGAACTGGACTGACTATGCATCTGGCCGGGAGTTGGAAATGTCAAAACACAGAGTTCAGGCATTTGCAACTCAGTTCACCTGTACTTACTGAATTGTATGTCTGAACTGAATGAAACTCAGTCTCAATGTTGTACTGAACTCAAACTCAGGGATTTCTTATTTTATTTACCAAAGCACTCGTTGCTCCGGCGTTGAAGCTCCTGCCGGTACTCCTCCGTCTGCTGCTCGGTGTACCCGGACACGTCGGTCTTGAGCAGCAGGTCCGTGTACGCCGTGAGCCTCCGCCTCTGCGCCCGGCTCTCCGCCACCTCGCGCCGCAGCGCCGCCTTCTTCGCCCGCAGCTCCTGCTGCTGCGCGACCGCCTGCCTGTACGCCTCCGGTGCGGCGCCGCGGAAGAGGTGGCCCATGATCTCCGCCTCGATCCGCGCCTCCGTCGGGTCGTCGAGGACGACCTCGTCCACTACCAGCACGTCGGAGGAGTTGGTGGTGCTGGAGCAGGAGCGCCTTTTGCGGGATGGGGTAGGGGAGGAGGGGCGGCGCACCGAGCGCGCTTCCCGCGGCGCCGGCGGCGGGCTGCCGAGACATGGCGGAGATTGAGATTGATGACGACAGCTAGTAAGGTGGTTTATTCAACAGCTAATTTGCGGGCCCAAAACTAGAGCAAGCCTGGTCCACCAAATTTCTCAACGGGCCTCCACAAAGGCCTGCGTCAGCTCAGTAGTGGGATGTCTGGCCCCAACCAAGAGGGGAAGGAGCTAAATTAAATATTTATCTGTATCCATCATTTATATCCCCTCATATAAAAAAATCATGAGCCTAGCTTTTTATTTATATTTTTTGCCCCTTATATATTCTTACGTGTTATTGATACATTTATTTAAGGCTTATTTTCTTTTTGCCCCTCATATAATCTTTCTGATACGTTTATTTATTTATTTAATAAAGCCTTCCAACCAAATAAAGACTTGTGCAGCACACTGTTTATTGTGTTGGTGCAGCCGCCGCCGGCTGTCCCGAACAAGCCAATGATGCTGTGTTCATTGTTCAATTAACCATGTTATGCTTGTACAATCATTCATGTGCACCACTTAAGCCATGGAAAAACTACCCGATGCAACGACAAGACAAAAATTCCTCGGACAAACAAACAGCCAGCAAATTCTGTACAGAACGCGCTCCTGAGCCACGCACTGCACGCTCCGTGTTTCAGACAAGGCAAATCCACAAGGTACTACAGCACAGTTACACGTTTACGCAAATTGATCTCCAGGCTAAGATCCAATTACACAGGTCGTCGTCCAAATATCAGCTCATAGATCCAGCTGTGTTTCGAATTCACAGTGGCAATTGCAGCTCTCTAAGTCGTCTCTTTCTTCCGACATCAAATTAACAACATATACATGCCAGCAAACACCAGACCAAGGTTCATGGCGCTTCATAAATTCCAAAATTCAGGACAACTGCTTTGTGACCTGCATGTGCTACCATCTTTGCTTGAAGTTGCTCTCCTCATCACTTGAAGTCGAGCCCTCATATGCGTGTCTCCTGTACGAGTGCCTGGAGCTGGATCTCTGACTTCTTGAACGCGCTCGAGCTTTCTTCCTGTCAGGCTCGGCATTGTTGTCATGTAACTCAGAGATACTACTGTCCTGGGCATGTCGACGCTGACCACCGTCCCTAGGACTAGTAGTAGGATGCACTCACACCTTCTTCTGAACATGAAACTCCTCATAGTAGGTGTCAGATTCAATGCTGCTGTCCAGCGTCGTCTCTGGAACCGACCTACCCCTTCTCTTGGATCCTCCTTCCTGAGTTAAGGTGTGGGAATGATAACATTCTGGTTTGTGAGATTGCCGTCCTGCCCCTTTGCTTCTCTTGTACTGCCTTGCATCTGCAGAAGCTTCAGGATCTTGGAGAACACTGGGCTGGAATTCATTGCTGAAGAAATCAAATCAATAGTAAAATGGTTAATGTGGCAGTTCAAAGTTGAAAGAAGATACAGACAATGGAATGGAAGGCAATGAACTGATAATCTAGTGAATGTCTCCTGGTACAAAAGGCTTCATACAATTAACATATCCAAAAAATTGGTTTTATAGTGACTAATTTGTGGTACGATATCGAGTCATTAACTGTTTGTTCTGAATTTACCATTTTCACTCAACTGACTTGCAACACTACATACCTATAATGGCTTCCTGGGTAGCCTTGCAATCCAGGACCGTGCAGTGGTAAGTTACTGATGCCATTGGCATTATAGGGCCCCAGAGGGTAGCCAAACGAAGGCATATTTGGCATACAGTACATGTAAGGATCGGCTCCCCAAGGCTGTTCTCCCAATCCAAACAAAGAGTCATAACATGGTGGTTCAAATGGAATGTTGAAACCATATTCAGCACTGTTGGTGTTTCCATTTCCAGTGGCGCCAGACTTCTTTTGCCTCTTTTCTGACTTGGGCCTAACCACTTTTCGCTCAAGCTTCCCTGAAACTATTGCTACACCATCAGGTTGCGGCAGCTTCTGGCATCTTGGTTCAGGAAAGGTTTCTGTGGCACCTGCCGCGGCTTTGGTGTTCTTCACAGATGTTTTTTCAGTCTCTTCAGTTTTACTGTGGAGATCAGAATGTGTCGATATCTCCATTGTATTCTTGCATGCAGTTATCAGGCAACTGCCTTCAGTAGTAGCTGATGGTGCACTATCCATATGCTGCTTAGTGTCCCCTTTTAACACAGCGGAAGCGATGACAGATTTGCCATCCAAATTGCTGCTATTGGACCTTGCAAGATTCCCTGTGCCACTTGAAAGGCCACCAGCCCATGATAACAAGCTGGAGATTGTAATTCTAAGGGTTTGATTGGGTATGAGGTCATCTGCAAGTATTTTGACACCACAAAGGCACTTCGATTGAGTCATAATGTAGTCCCGAATGCCTGAGGACAGAATACAAGTAGATCAGGATTATTTATCATGAAACACGAAACTCATACAGCGACTATCAATAAAGATTCCAAGGATAGACATGAAAACCATTTTACAAACTCTGCACCACTTACATTTATCACAGAAACTATCATAACAGCACTTGCTTGACAACATTGCATCTGTCATGATCTTCTTGCATAGTGGGCAGTAGAGTTCTGCTGGCAAACTATGACTGACACTGCTAGACATGTCCTGGACCATTTCTGCTGGGATGATATCATCAAAGCTAGATACAATGGGGATCAGTGAACTGGTTATTCTGGAATCATATTTCCTGTTGCCGTAGTTTGGGCAAGAACGAATAAAGTGCCCTGGGACTCCACAGTTGTGGCAGATATAGCCAGGTGGAGGCGGCTTGTTCCCTGTTGGGCACTGCCAAATGAAATGTCCAGGAATACAACACACACGACAAAGATAGCCAGAAGGGGGGTGCCTCCCCCCTCCATTGGACGACCTTCATATAAATATTCAAGTCAGAGAATGCATGAAAATTATTGAATATAAGGCAAAAATAAAAACATAGTATGCAAAATGTGAACAAACTCCTAAGGCACCTACATAATTACAACACTCTCATTTAAATCATCATCATTTCACAAGAATGTTATTTAACTATACCATACCAGCCTATCAACATTAAACAATAGATCAAGAGTGTACTGCACTTAAACCAGGCTAGTGTAATTGGCCTGAAAGTGACTAATCATAAGTAAATGTCAAAACAGAAATGAAAAGTATATGCATGCAGTAGTACATTACCACAATTGTGGCCCAACTGTCCACCATCATATCCACCTTCAGATAAAGAACCTCCCCTACATAAGTAGGCAAAATCAATCAATATTACAGCATGTATTTACAAACAGAAATATCAATTCAATTCTTCCAGGCTACAACCACAGAAGGGCCAGGAACATCTATATCTTACCGCTTAATCTGAGCTGCATCAGTGACAGTTTTAATTGATGTGATCTCTTCATCATCTATTCCTGTAAATGCACCTGATTTCGGCATTGATTCAGTAACTGGCTTGTTGGATGCCACTGCATCATTCTCTAAGATTATAGGCCTGAACATAAATACAAGTTCAGTTACACAGAAATGTAGATATATGTATTCGTATGTTACTGCCTACACAAGTTTTTCCCTCGATACAAATTAAATTGGATACTGAAGATCAGAAAGACTTTATAGAATGGAAAGACAGTCTTCTATTTCTAGTAAGACTACGAGAATTCTCAGATAGGTTGGCAAACCTCTTTGACATTTTAACCAGTCCTTGTACACTAGTAAGAACAAGAGACATTGCAATTGTCTACCTGAATTATGCATCATCACATATTTACCAACTACAAAGCTGCATTTTAAATATGAATTTGTTTGCAAGAAAATAACTAGATAATTCAACAGGAGACCGAGCCCCATATGTGAACCCTGTCCAATGATGTACACTCAGCATTAACCTTGAACCAAGCTGTGTCACTCAATTTTTCTCACTCGCAAATACTAGAAATACCTCCATGCGAACAGAGTAGCAACTAATGAAATTCTGGAGATTTATGGGATGACGAGGAGTGGGGCAATACAATGCAGTAATCGCGCCTGCCGGAGTTCCAGCAATCTGGATCGCGTCTGTGGAGCGTCCAGCAATCCGGTGAACCAGCACCGTGGAATTCTGAGGTATCATGGTATTCTCATCGACATAATCTGTAGCCAGCAGCAACAGACATAAAAGCAAAACATTATTAGATCATGGTAGTAGATGAGCACACTTGTTGAATGCGAAATTACATTAATGCTCAGGTACACCATTTACCTACTAGGAGGTAATATCTAAAAATCGATCTGAGCCGTTGAATTTTACAATTTAAAAATTAATTAATTAATAAATAAATGTAATAAAACAGAAAATAAAACCCCGCATCCCCTATTGACGGGATTTTATCCCTGCATGCCGGCCAAAAATCACGGGAGAGGGATCCTGCATGCGGATAACAAATCAAATCAAGGGGAGCAGTGCCGGATCCGTCCCTCGCGCGGCGCCGCCGATCCGGCCACCCCTACCTTCCTCGCACGGTGCCTGTATAAGCCGTTCATGCCACATTAACTTTTTTTTTTTCGAAAAACTTCGACTTCAGTTATTAATATCACTGAATTGTGTCTTATTGTGCACTTCATCCGTTCAGTCCAAAAACAGTCAAACACGATGTACACACGCACGCTAGCTAACATTGCACGACCACGTACACACCCCAGCCAGCCAGGCGTGCGCTCATGGACGAACACGTTACACACGCTAACATGTACACTTGATTAAGTCACGTACAAAATAATAAGGTAATGAAAATATATCAAGTACAAAAATATAAAATAAAAAGATTTACCATATCAGCTACCGATTACGCATGCATCAACAGAATCTAAAAAAGGATTTTATATTTAAAACTTACCTTATTTAGCCTATTTTATAAATTTTAAATTAAATAAATACTATTACCTCCTAAGAGGTAATAGGTGATCGTGATCGTTGGATCGAAATAAATGGACGGTCCACACTCATTCTTAAGAAAGCACAGTAGCAATTGCCTATATACAAAACTACCTATAACATCCCAACAAGACACCCTCTAACAAGAACAAATGGAGATAAACTGCCAGTGTCATATACTGACATACAATGCATTTCCCTTTTGCAAACGCAGGCCAACACAAGAACATTTCGGCATACATCAGAAATGGATGTCCCCAAACACAATAACATTTCGGCATACAGCAGAAATGGATGTCCCCCAAATCGGGATGACGAACACCCTGCCCTGTGCCCTCTATCAGCCTCTCAACACACGATCGATGGCTTTGTTTCCGTACGTGGTGGTGGTCGCTTGAATCGTCAGTCGGCTCAGTTCAGAACAACAAACACGCTACACGCTTCGGATCGCACCTTCCCGGTGCGGGGGTCGCAGCGCGATGCCGTCCGGGCCGCGCGTGTTCCGGCCGCTACCGTGTGGCGCCCGTGGCGGCGATCGGGCGCTTGAGGTCGGTGACGGAGCGGCGCGAGGACCAGCCGCGAGAAGGTCTCGCACCCGCTTTGGTACCGGTGGTGCACCACCCCCATGCTGACCCCGCCCGGAAGAGCGGTGCAGCCTCCGCCGCGGCGCCGAACCCCAGCCCGGAACACCCGGCGGCAACGCTGGGTATGGTCGCGATGAGTGCTTGGGAGGAGAGAAATGCGGCGGGGCGGTGGGCCGGTGGCCGGGGAGGAGGAGGGGAGTAGGAGGCGATGGAGAGGGGTTTGGGGGTCTCTCTGGATTCTGGAGGAAGCGGCCGAGTCGGCCAACCCGGGAGAGTTTTACCTGTGTGTGTGGTCTTATAAAAGTTTGGTCCGTCCTGTGTGCCCCCTTAAAAAATTTTAACTACCTGTGTGAACAACTTGAACTTCGTTTTGTCCTCCATGCCCTTCCGTCCACCTTCCGTGCGGTTGTTACCGTTTGCCGGCTCGACATGTGGGCCCGTTGGTGAAAACATCTAAAATACCCCTCTCTCATACCCCTAGCCTTTACTTGTTTTTCTCCGACAGGTGGGGCCAGGTTGTCAGCCACTCTCCCTCCTAAAGAAGAGCACGCGCCGGCTCGGCTCGTGCCCGCGGCGGTGGCGGCGGCCAGCCTGCTCGCGGCCAGGACATGGCGCGTGCGTGCGGCGCTGGCCAAGTGCACAGGCTGCCTTGCAAGCTAACAAGGCCAAGTAAAGTAGTGTACTGATTCATCCCATGCACTGTACACATCCATTCTTTCCTGGCCGCCGCCGCTCGTGTCGTGTGTTCGAGGCCGAAAGAGAGCACCCCGCGGAGCTGGGCGGCAGCAACAGCTGCTGGCCACCTGCACACGCCTTTACCAGCAGCTCTCCGACCACTCGGCTCGCTCGATCACGGGCTCGCCGCGCGCTCCGCGCCCACCGTAGGGCCTTCGACGCCAGCACCCACCGTGGATGGACTCGGCGGCGTTCCTGAGCCTAGTAGTGTCCCACTGGAAGGAGGCGGACTTGCTACGCGTGGAGCTGCCACCGGCGCTGAAGTTGTGCGTGGATCCGGCGCGGTTCGTGATGGACGCGGTGTCTGACGTGTTCCCCGTGGACCGTCGGTAGGTGCGGAACCCGGCGGACCTGGCGTGGGCGGCGTCGCGACCGGAGAGCTCGTCCCTTCCGTGAGCTCCGACGACGACGAGCACGTCAGCTCCGGCGAGTCCGCGATTGCCCGCCCAAACGCGCTCGGAGAGGCCGCCATGGCCGGCCGTGCCCGGAGTGGCCCACGCGTGCCTACATCGTCGCCTCGCGTCCGCGCCCGGGAGTGGCCCACGCGTGCCTGCATCGTCGCCTCGCGTCCTGCGCACCAGCGGCGGACATGACGGCGGCACCGGCATTCCGCGACAGACGACGCTGTGCCCCTGCGCCGTCCTCGAGCAGCGTAGACCTGGCGACAATGCGGCCCTCTACCTCCCCGACGTGCGGCGGCGCGGCACCGCCTTCCATCGCCGGCGGCGGCGCGGCCCCATTCCTGACCCGCAGTGGTGACGGCGCGCTTCCACCGGTTGGGCCAGCGCAGCTCCACGCACCACGAAGAGCGCGCACCCGGCGGCCATGGCGGCGGAGAGCTCCAGCAATCACGGGGCAAGAGCAGTCCGGTCACCGGCTCTGTGGCCCAAGCAAAGCAGTCGTGGTGGACGAGGTTGCGAAGCTTCTGGCGCGAACAATCGGCGGCGGCGAAGGGAAGGGGAGCAAGGAGGAGTGGGAGCCTGGATGGGCCGCCGGCGTGGGATCAGCATCCTCGCCGACGATGCGTGGGGCAAAGGCGGGGGCGCCTTGCAGCAGGGAGGAGGGGCGGCGGGGCGGGAGTCAGGGATATGAGAAAAGGGTATTTTAGGCATTGACATTGTCTGGTCCCACTTGTCATTGCGACCAAACGGAGAAAACCCGACGGAAGGGCGACGGAAGGGTAATAAAATTCGAGTTGGGCACACAGGTCACGAAAATTTTTGAGGGGTACACTGTGATCGAACCAAACTTTTATAAGGGCACATTGTGTAAAGCTCTCCCAACCCGGTTGGTCGGGAACGCGAGGCACGGAAGCCGAGGCGGGCAACCGCGGCCGTGGTCGTCGTGGTGGGGACGGAAGTCTGGCCGGTTCGCCTCGCGTGTCCGTGTGCTAGTGGGGCCCATTTGTGGAATGCTTTGGCCGGACTGGACTGCAGCCCATACGATTCGATCTGCTGTCCGAGGCCACGTCGGGGGCCGGGCTTCGCTGCGGCCGACGTGGAATTAGAAAAGATTCATTTCCGTGAATGGGTGCGGGAGTATGTAAGGGCTCCAGAGGAGGGAATCTTGATAACCAAGATGTATAGAGGAAGTAAATAGAGGAATCTGAGTGCGGATAGTCTAAGACGCGAGGAACATAAAGAATCTAAAAATTTCCCAAAACATTCTAACAAATATCTCAACACATTTTAAAGACTTGAACACATGTAAATCCAATTTATAAGAGCACAAGTGTAATGGCGGCTACCGAGACAGTCGCACTCTCACAGTTGAGCACGTATAAATCCGACAGTCCGTCGAGTATCACGAAAGGTCTTGAAATACCAGCCACATACAACCAAGATCGTACATGATTCAGCATGGACACATCACATGTTACATAAAGTTCAGTAGTGGACATACATCAGAATTATTATAACACGAGGTTCAAATTTAGCAGTGGAAACAGCGTAGTTTTAAAACATCACACACACGTTGTTCAAATGCATGCAAGTTTCATGATCAAGTCCAACAAAAGCACCTAGAGACGCCATTAGGGAAGGCCTTCGCCTATTGGCTTCACTCTTCATCCACAACGTGAGACAAGCTAGCAGTTCTTTCAGTAATCGTGCTACACTCGACTAGAAACTGAGAATGAAGTAGATAAACCTTGTGAAATTCATCTGCACTCTAGCACATAGTAAGACTTAATCAACCGGATACTTAAATGAACAGCTCTCTTATAATTTTGAGAACATCTTGGCCTTTTGGGCGTGCTATTGATTGTTCGGTTGTTGGTTCGGATACCATCTACTTTTCACCAAAGGATACATGAGAAGACTCAATCAACTAGATACTTAAATGAACAATTCTCCTTATAATTTTGAGGAACTACCTAGAGACGCTATTAGGGGCTATTAGGGAAGGCATTTGCCTCTTGGCTTCACTCCTCATCCACACGTCGGACAAGCTAGCAGTTCTTTTAGTAATTGTGGTACACTCGACTATAAATTGAGAATGAAGTAGATAAACCTTGCAAAATTCATCTGCACTCTAGCACATAGGAAGACTTAATCAACCAGATACTTAAATGAACAACTCTCGTTATAATTTTGAGAACATCTTGGCCTTTTGGGTGTGCTATTGATTGTTCGATTGTTGGTTCAGTTACCATCTACTTTTCACCAAAGGATACATAGGAAGACTCAATCAAAAGGATAAATAGGAAGACTCAATCAACCGGATACTTAAATGAACAATTCTCCTTATAATCTTGAGAAACTCTTAGCCTTTGGGTGTGTTATTGATTGTTTTTTAGTCCAGGCCCGATTGCTTGATTCAGGTACCATCTACCTTTCACCAAAGGATGGAATATAGAATTTTGCTGCATCTTTGGGCCCTGATGGTGGAACTGTTTGGGAAGAAGAAAGCCGGCCCTTTTGTGGCGAGTGGGCAGCATCGCTTTCCCTCAGCGTAGCCGATTCCATGAAAAAAAGCAGAAAAAAGACAATAAAAGAAAAACAGTATCTTTTGGATTCCTGCCATTAATTATAGGAAAACGAGTTGTGGAGCTGTAGGCTTCAAAGTAAGGGGAGGACCGAGATTATATACCCAGCAGCAGCGCGGGATCGAAGGGCTTGGTTGGAAGGTAAGTTGGTCAAAGACATTTAGTTGGCATGTATCGGTTTCTGGTACAGGTACATTTTGTTGAAGGTCGTTCAAGCTTTTCCTGGGAGTATGGCATGGGTTGCATACTTCAGCGCCGTAGCGCATGGTATGAGCCTCGTGGAGAAGCAATGGCTAGTCCACGGGGCTCATATGCCACTCAATGTTTGTGGTTCACCAAAATATTTTGGTTTCCTCCAACATTTCATAGCTCTACTTCATAGTATGGTAGCACATAGCTCTCCCTCGTGGTCTGGTATTTAGTCATATGGGGCTAGGACTATATATATAGTATGGTAGCACATAGCTCTCCCTCGTGGTCTGGTATTTAGTCATATGGGGCTAGGACTATATATAATAGACATTAAAGCCGTAAGTTGTAGGTATGGAAACTGTTGGTGTGATTCATCTAAAATTGTACATGCATCATTGAGTTACCATGACTGTGTGTACTCCAAAACCTTCATGCATTAAGCATCACAGTTTTGTTTGCTTAGTGCCACACTACAAATAATGTCGTGAACTGAAGGAAATTCAGAAGGGGCTGTTAAGCTGATGGCAGTGGTATTGTGTGAATATGCCACATCATTGCCCCAATCTCATCACTTTAAATTTGCCAACCCTAGGATGAAAAGGTTTACAGTGCCATCTTAACATTTTACGGCTGTGTGGCGGTAGGAAACTCTTGTCAACCAGGATGGCTATCAAGGATGAAGTGAACTGGATTGTGCATCTGGCTGGGGATTGGGAATATCAATATGCACAATTGTGGTGTGATTCATCTAAAAATGAACGTGCATCATTGATTTATCATGACTGTGTGTAATCCAAAATATTGATGCATTAAGCATCATAGTTTTGTTTGCTTATTGCCACACTGCCAAGGTCGTGTGAGCTGAAGGAAACAAAGGAGGGGCTGCTGAACTGATGGCACTATATATATACGTGCTTTGACACAACAATGTCAATCTCGTCAGGTTCCACCCCAAGCATGAATTGGTGTACGACGATCTGTAACTTTCTATGGCCATGTGGAGATAGCAAACTCTTATCTTGGATGACTATCAAAGATGAAGAGAACTGGACTATGCACCTGGGCGCATATCAAAATTTGTTGCTTTTGCCGCTCATTTGCTCTAAAGGGGGGGTCATGAACTCATGAACTGTACTGAATTTTATGTTTGAACTCAAACTCCGTCCCACCTCGTTAACTCCCAAATTTGTGCTGCATGCCACCAGCAACCTAGCAAGTAGGTAACTCCGTAATCCTCGAAGCAGATAATTTATATCATTAACTTCCTATATATCACCGGTGACACCCGAAAGATCCTAAAAACAATTTTAGAATCAACTGGGATCCCTTTGCTCATGGAACAACTAAGTTGAACCATTGATAATTCTCTTCTACCAGAAAGATTACTAGCTGCAAACAGATGATTAAGTATGAATTGGACTACACATCTAGCAGCAAAGCACAATTGCGGCGTTCAATTCCTCCTCAGATGTGCTGATGACAACCGTAAATTGCTCTGGATTGTTTGTTTGAACTGAAAATATTGGCGCAACCGACAGCGACTAGGTATTGTCATCAGCGTAGGTTGCGGTGCCTAACACCCTTAGCTTGTAGTTGTACAGATACTCCATTCAGTAGAGAGAGAGAGAGAGAAAAACCATGACTACACAATCTATCATCATGCATTATTGCTTCTAGCTTATTCAATTGGGAAAGTACACGTAGTTGGTCAATTAGAGCCGCCGTGATTGTTCAGTAGATCCTGGAGTGAAGCATGCGTACAGCGACTATGTACTGCATGTATATATTGTGTGCGTGTGATAACGACCACAATAAAAAAAATGGCCACATGGATACATGGCATGGAAAGCTGATTAATTAGCTAGTTTGATTGATGCTCACATGGAGCCATCGCCAATTAAAGCGAAATACCTTTCGCGTTCTCCGGTTCGGTGAGCACAAAACAATACACGTCCGGCCGGTCGGAAAAGGACAGCAAATAAATATATATAATCTCTCTTGAGCTGTTGTGTTCATATGTATATGTATAAGTATGGATTGGATTAATTATTGGATCCATCCATCGGTTTCTCGATCGATCGAGGATTTGTATATGCTCTCTCTCTCTCTCTCTCCTATCGTCGTATGCGTCGACCTCGGCTCGGATCGATGCCCACAAATTAAATGATCTGAATATGATGGCAACCAACACTACATACGTACATTATGTATAGTGTTGCTATCTGTGTATCTTTTCACAGAAGATATTTCTAGTACTTTTTGCAGAGTGTGACGCACTCATCGCGGCCACTATCATCATTAGCTACCTAGTCATATATCAGTCATGTTTATATCATATCATATAGTGGCAAAGGCCCAGTTGTTCACTTTATAATTAGCTAATTAGCAGTGTATGTTTGTGACAGAGGAAAACGCCCATGCCATGGTGGGGTGAACAGGCAGGTATATGCAGGCAGGTAGACACACCACCAAACCACTACTCCCTCAGCTCCGGCCTAAATACAAGATACCCTAGCAAGAGTTCTTAATTAGTTTAGTGAGGCTATTTTTTTCCTTACAAATTAGGTAGTTTTGTTATTAACTTATTACTTAATTAATTTTGTAGTGATAAGATATGTATCAACCATATGAGCAATCGGACTATATAGAACAGTTCTGATGCCACTCACTTTTGGGGATTTTTTTAAAATTTTGCCCTTTTTCAAAACAAATTTCAAATGTATCCCTAGTTTGAAACATTTTACACCAGATATCTCTTTTTTGTCGCGCCAAATGCGTCGGCGTGACATTTACACATGTCGCGCCCGATGCATGCGGCGCGACGTGCCGTGCTGCGCTGTCGTGGTGGTGGTGTTGACCGCGGTGGGCGTGGCCGGGCGATGGAGTCCCACCGCGTCGTGCACGTGCATGTGGCGCGGCCCGGGTATCGCGCTGATCGCGTCGGCGCGCGGCGGGCCCGTTAGGGTTTCCGTCTGGGCCTAAGAGAAGCGCGTGGGTCCCACCACGTCGCGCCGGATCGGGCCGGGCGCGACGCAGGTATAAAATGCTCGATCCCTGCCTACTTTTTGTCCCCCCTGCTCTCATCTCACATTCCTGCGAGCTGCAGCGAAGGGGACCGAGCAGGTGAGTGTTTTGGATGGTTCTTCCCTTTTTTTTTGCCCTCCAAATGCTTCCAATTGCCTAGTTTTTTGCTCTTTCTCTTTGCTTATGTTGGTAACTCATCTTATTGTGTCATCTTGCTTGCTAATTTCATCTTTAGTTTGGGAAATTGTGCACTTTAAACCTAACTCTAAATCACTTCATGTTAATGACATTTTAGTAATGCTTTGTTATTATGTGGGATGGATTCGGTGTGTAATGAATATTTGTTCATGGATGTGGGTAATTGTCCCCTCAAAACCCAAACCCGAATTCATATAATTGTTCATGGCAAATTGTAAAACATGTTTGCTAATACATTGTGTATTGAAGATGTGTTGATGTTTATTGTTTTGCATAGGGTTTGAATATTTATTCATGTTTTATTGTTTTATTGTTTTGCATAGGGTTGTAATTGTGCTCTGAAACCCCAAACCCTAATTAGTTTCATTGTTCATGGCAAATAGGAAATTTTTCTTTGTGATGTTTATTTATTCTTGTGGCAATTAGATGTGGTAAAATTTCTTTGTTAGCAATGATATGCTTAGATGTAATTGTCCTCTCAAATCCCAAACCCTAATTCAACTATTTGTTCATGGCAAATTGGAACTCATGTTTGCTACTACATAGATTACTTCATGGTGAAATGAAGGCGTTTACATGTTTTTGGTTTTGCGTAGGTTTTTGAATAATTGCATAGGACTTGAATATTTATGCATGTTTTATTGTTCAATTATGATTCGTTACCATGTATGGAGATGATTTTTATGAATGTTCATGTATTAGTTGTAGGTTAGGGATTATGAAGATTTCCGTATTATTTTTTCATGTATTAAGGTTTACAGGATGTTTACCATGTATTATGTTAGGGTTTATGAAGTTTTCGTAATTGTTTTAATATTTGTACTACTTGTCATTTTGTTTGTTTTGCTAGCTTTCATGGACTTTTCCTGTTAGGTGCACCATCCGAGGACCATGATGGGAAAGGTCCATTCCCACCACCTGTCCCTCCTCCGGGTTTGTGGCTGTGGGTTCCGGGCCTATGTGAAGCGATCAAGGCATCCTCTCTCGCCCGGCGTGCCTTTTACATTGTTTATTACGTTGCCATCCGCGGAGGGAGTCGATTGTGCTCATGGCGGTTGCATGTTTTATCAGTGGATTGATGATGCAACTATGGTTAATGTTGACATTATGTTGTTTCCTTATGACCCTTGGAAGAGCATTCCATATTCTCAGTTTGTTCGGTGGGTGCCTCCGCCACCGAACCCACCTGACATGACGGAAGCGGAGAAGGCTGCGGCTGCACTCCACCGTCTAGAGAATCCTCCTACATGCAACTGTGGCAAGACAGCCGTCCTCCAAGCTCCAAGCAAGCCGGAGATGTTCACTCCATTCTACCGTTGTGGTCAACGGGATTATGTAAGTGGTCTTTCGAGTCAGGTTATTTATGATCTTGTTTGTGTTGTACCGACTATAACTTGGAACTATGACATTTCAGAAAGGTTTTCCGGCATGTGACTTTGAGGAGTACAACTATGGGCTGAAAGCTCTATGGCCTAGCAAGTCTTTTGTAGAAGAATGTTGGAACGGCAACATTGCATGGCCATGCCTTAGTCTGCCGGATCGGAAGTGCCAGTGCGGCATAAAGGCTCCGCAAGGAGTTGTCCCCTCTGAGTTAGGGATTGGCTACTATTGTGGCAACGCTTATGGAGGGCCGAATGAGTTCTTTGTGAGTGTACTGAACTTGTAATGTAGATGTGTCCCTTTAGTTGTTTTTTCTGATGTTTGATTGTGTTTCCCTTAGCCTGGATCGACTTGCAAGTGGGAGGATTTTGAGGGTCGTGGAGATATACTTGAGAGCCTGCGACACCAATTCAATTCCCCTCATGAGAAGAGAAGGAGGTCTTTGCTACGATTAAAATTGCAAGAGAAGGACACGGGTGGAGGGTGGTGTTGAATCGCCCGATTGGCATACATGGAACATGCTTCTGGCGACTACAAAGATGCTCTTGGAAGAGAGTTGAGCCCATACAACTACGACTATGACGATGAGCTGGTAAAGTTTTGGCGGAAAAACAAGGCACGCTACGGCGCTATCGGTGCGCTTGAAGGCGTGTATGCGGGGAGAAGATGTTGGAGCGAGTGCTTTGTGAGTATTAAGGCGACATCCTTCTTTCTTTTGAGCTAAATTGGCATACCACAACGTTCATTTCTGGTTTCAATTTGACATCCTTCTTTTTTAAGTAGTTCCCTCACCACCACGTGAGTGAGGGCGAAGGCGAGGCTAACGAGGGGCGAGGACAAGGCTAACGAGGGGCGAGGGCAACGCGATTGACGGCGAGGACAAGGAGAAGGGTGTCGGCGATGATCATTGGTAGTGCTTTCGGGACAAAAAGAACACCAGCGGCGATGAGGACAAGAGGATTGGTGTCTTCTATTTGTGTCACCTATGTGAACTTATGAGTAGGTGACAACTTTTGTTTGAACTAGGCGGTGGATGATGCATGGAGCTTTTAGTCGTACACTAGCCATGTAGTGGATGATGCATGGTGATGTTTGCAACACTTTTGTTCGATCCATGAAGTGCATGGTGCATGGACCCTATAATTGTAGTTGAACCACTTGTGTAACTTATTGGCATGGTGATGTTGTCATTTCAATCCTTGTACTTCGTGTTTGTTCATGAAACTCAACAACAAACAACATTTCTTACTCCGGCAATAATAAAAGACCAACACCGTCTGAAATTGTTGATTAAACGGTCGATCAACTAGATAGGCACTTCATTTTCGAAACATGGTTCAATACAACACCTAGAGATACAACTACTAGATAGGCACTTCATTTTCGATACATGGTTCAATACAACAACTAGAGATACAACAACTAGAGTAACAAATGAACGTTGCACTTCACAAATCGTCGTCCGTGCCCCAATCATCCGGATAGTCGTCGTCCGTGCCCCAATCCTCCGGATCTTAAATCGGCCGTGTCCCGATCCTCCGGATATTAAACCTTTGGAGTCATCTGATAGCTTTGAAATGTAGCCATCATATGGTTTGTCTTCGTCCGTGTCCGAATCCTCCGTTGCATATTCGTCGCTTTGGCTATCGAAGAGCACGAAACATAGGCCTCATACTCTTTGTTGTATGCGTTGCATCAACCTCATCTCTAGCTTCGATGCCTCCTCCCAGAAGTGGTCCTCGTTGCACGTTGCATGAACCTCATCTGCTAGCTTCGATGCCTCCTCCCAGAAGTGGTCCTCGCTGCCCTCATGCAAATGTGCCAAGTCCGCACAATGTCCTCTGGGCCGGGGAGACACAACGGGAACAAAGTCGAGGGCATGTAGTATCCGATTAAAGACGGTTTTTAACACGGGGCACGGCGCCGGCTACCGCGATCGCACGGTGTCCTCCGGGGGCACCGGGCACCGTTGGAGCATTGTCGGCCTCCACATTAGGCACCGCGGGTGCGGTGTCCTCCTCGCGTGGGCTGGCTGGCCGGGCTTCTTGTTGGGCTTTCAAGTCGGCCTCGGCTAAGGCTATGAGCTCTTCCAACCGTGATGTGTCGTCGTCACCCTCAACATTTTCACTCGCATCCGAGCCTTGGCCCACTCGGCCTTGGCACGGCGGGCATGCTCCGACTTCCTCTCCCTCTCATCCCTCGAGCGGCGGCTATCCTCCCGTCCTCTTCCTCCTGCGCACCTTCTTATCGGCCGCTTGCTTCATATTCTCCTCGGACCTCCGTTGAAACCATGCCCTACACTCCTTGTGGCCTTCCAAGAATTTCTTGTGTTCCTCACTGATCTCAAGGTCGATCCCTTTGCATAAAATCACAGTGGCGGTGGGGTGCAGAACACAATTAATTGTCGGGGAAGCTAATATATACTCATGAAACAAAGGAACCAAAACGAATATACGCACCATGAAACTGCGGCGTTGTTTTGGGCCTGGCTCCCATTTATAATTGGCACACATCCAATACTTCCGCATGTAGGTTTCCTCATCATCTTCATCCCATTCAACTTTGCATGGATCACCACACCAACAGTTGGGCACCGGTTCACCGGTGGGAGAGGCTTATGGACATAGGGATCCGGCAGCCTCAAGTGCGGATTGAAGGCCTCCTTTTTACCACGCCTCGGCATGCTTTGGTCGATTGCGAATGGAAGCGACAACCTGTAGCTCTGAAAACAATCGGCGAAAAAGCGGATGACCAACACATTGAGCGAAATGTAAGCAAGCATACCAAAATTCAAAGGAATGATTATTTGCAATTGTAAGAAATCACACCATTTTCATTTGCATTTATACGACATCACAGCATCCTACATTTTAATAATTCACACCATCCGCATTTGTAACCACGTGCGGACTAAATATACTAATGGCATACTAATTAATAATATAATCACATATCATGCACAATATAAACCATGTGTCATGCTATATTGACCACAATAAATCTTTACTAGAAAAGGAAAGAAGAAAAAGTAAATCCGAATCACTTACATAATTGACAAGACAAGGAAGGAGATGCCGCCTTGGTGGGGAGGAGGTTTGGGGGCGGTGGGAGGGAGGAGGAGAGGTGTTGGGAGGAAGAGAGGGGTTGGGGGTGTGGGGGATGGAGGAGGGGGAGTTTGGGGGCTTGGGGGGCTTTGGAGTGGGTTGGGGGCGGTTCTGGGGTGTTGGCGGCGGAACTAAACCTAGGGTCGAGGAGGAAGAAGAATGACTGTGAGGAGGAAGAAGGTGCTGTTTATGTAGTCCATGTCGCGCCCGGTAATAGGCGCGACGGCGTCGCGCCAACGCATCGGTAGCGATGAGGACACGTGTCGGGCGCGGTTCGACACGAGGGCGAGTCGCGCCAAAAGGTGCAGCGCGATCCGCGGCAGTTTGCGCCCGGGCTGAGCCTCTTTGCCACGTCGGCGCCTTAAGGTCCCGGCGCGACCATCGCGCCAAACACGTTGGCGTTACTAGGGCGGACACGTGGCGGCTTCAGCGGCATGTCGCGCGGGGTATCTGCGCGACCCGTCGCGCCAAAGGGAGGCAAAACTCCGTTTTTTGCGTCTCGTAGAGTCGCGCCCTAGTGTGTGTCGGCGCAGCGGTCCGCGCTAGATGGCCTGGCGTTACGTTTTGGACACGCAGCGTCGTGTCCGTGGTTGATGTCGAAATGGCTGTCGCGGGCGGACGGTAAAGCGCGACGCCTCAGACAAATGGCGATCACGCCCGGTAGGTTTGGCGCGACGCTCATTTTTTTATTTTTTTTTTGGGCAATGACAACCATACCAAAATACGTCATATTATGTCGACCACATTTCATACATAATAGCATAATACCACATTTCATACATAGCATAATACCACATTTCATACATAATTTGGCTCACACATAGCATAATACTACATAGTTCACAAATATCGACCATAATTCACCAAAGTGTGACATAGTTCACCAAAGTCTACAACCATAGTTCACACATAGATCACCAAAGTGTCGTGAGCACAATACCACATAGTTCACCCAAGTTTCATGACCACAACTCACATAGTTCACACATAGTTCAAACATAGTCCATACAAACATAGTGCACATGCAGCCATCCGCACTCGAAAGAGCAAAGCACGGAGTCCACACAAAGGTCGTCAGGATTCCTGCACGCATGGGGATTGTAAGGTCATGAGTTATGTATTGTAACTTGTCATTTCCCCAATGTTGCTTCTTATTTGGCAATTACGCACCTTCTCACGGTGGGGAAAATGGTTGCCTCGGCGGCGATCACGGCGGTACGTGTTGGTAGGACATTTGGCGTGCCAACGTCCGAAGCGTCTTTAGCTTTACGCTCTTCCCTCGCCTTCTTGGTCCCCCTTGAGGTGAGCTTTGAGATCCACCCTAGAAAACTCAAAATTTCTGATATGGTCCAAATGTTCATACACGGTGACAACAAGTTGAACAGGATAGAAGATAAACCCGTGTTTGGCTCACGTGAGGAGCATCATACGATTCAAGAACCAATGACCTCTGCTCAAAGTCCGGATCATCGTTGTCGCCGTCCATGTCATCACCGCTGGCTTCTTGGCTTGTTTCTGAGGGGTTTGTGCAATTGATTTTCCCCTGGTACTCGTCTTGCACCGGAGGCCTCTCGTTGTCTCTGCTCGCGCCGGCTCTTGCTCACTTTCGGCTCTGCGCGGGAGGAGGCCTCTCCCCGGCTAGCTTCGCCGGCACTTCGTCATCATCATCACTCTAAAAGCGGCTCAACTTGCGGCCGAGGCGGCGGCAGAATTTCTTCACTTTCTGCGTATCGGTTTTTTGGCGAGTTAGGACTATACATACAAACACATGCAAATAATTGGAATGATATTGAGTCGGCGTCATACCTCTGCAAATTCTAAAGGTCACTACCTTCTTGGCCCCCGCGCGCCCAATGTATGCTCCGGCTTCATTTGAAAGGTGGGCTAGCTGCGTGGTCTATAATACGGGAGCAAGGTTAAAACTTGAATGCGAATCGAAAGGTTGAAGGAAATGAACATGAATGCTTACCGTGTAGTTAACAAGAGGGGCTCTCTCGGCTGCCGGCCTCCCCTTGTTACCACTGTCATAGGGGTCTTCTTGGTCGCTCTCTCCATAGAAGACTGGAGTCACCGAGATGGGCTCGTGGAGAAGCACTCTAGTCACCCGGTGCAGGTACAGCAAGTAGGCATGGAACTCTCTGGCCACCGAACGAGGCCCACTATCAGGCCACACTCTCTCAGCGTTCATCCACTGCTGCACATAATCCGCATGGATGGTGAGCCAGTCGTTGCCGCCACCAAACCTTCTCTGCCTCGAAACACTGAAACATTGATTGTTAGTTTTGACTACACAATTAAAAATACGGCAACGAAGGAACTGAAATCTGAACTGACTTACTCGTGCAAAGCATCTGAACTGAAATCCGTGATAGGGTAATCCTGCTTCCTCCCGAACTGCTTCATGACCCTCCTCGGAATGTGGTGCTCCACAACGTAGTACAGGATCATGGGGGCATTGCATCTCAAATAGACTTGTCATCATCACTCCGGGGGGGGGACATTCAAGTCCTGTACTTGTTGACGCTCATATGGAGTCCACTCCACCTGAAAATTGAGACATTTAGACAAGTCCAACGGCTGTTTTAAAGTAGATCACAATATGTAAAACAACATGACTCACCTGACCGTAGGTCAACAAGTCCAAGTCATTGGAGTACCTCCTGTACCTCATCTCCGACTCGCCCTTGACCATCTTGTTTTCGTGCCACAAATACAGCAACGGGGCCCGATACTCGTCATATGGCCATGCCTGCAAAAAAAATAGAAGACACGTATAAGAACATGAATATTACATAGGGCAACTAAGATGAGAACATGAATATTAAGACATGTATGAGTTACGTACAAGAACCGCCTGCCTGTAGTCCCTTCCGGTGGGTATGCGCTCCCAAATCCAGATCTGCAGGAGGTACACGCAGCCACCCAAGTTCGAGGACTTTTTTACCCTCCTACAGGCCTCACACAGCTGCCGATACAGCCATGCGAGCGTCGCAGAGCCCCAGCTGTAGCGAGCGATGTCCTCCCAGTCCTGCTGTAAGATTGGGAGCACCATCCAGGACAAGGTGTTCCCAGAAGCGTCGGGTAGAAGGAAAAGACCGATCAGGTGCCACAACCACACCTTAGCATGCCTCTCCACCACTTCCTCGGCGGCGTGGGCAGGGCAAGTATTGAAGTGCCGCTTCGCCCAATTGGACGACACACCTGAAGTCTTGTGCTCCCTCTTTCCCTCTGGAGGTGCGTCCGGGTAAAGTCCGGTGAACTGGAACACCAACTCCTTCCAGTTCGCTGTGTCGATGGCACCTGACACCGGTGGACCGTGCACTTTTAGGTCCAATATGTAGCTCACATCTTCCAGGGTGACCGTCATCTCTCCACACGGCGGGTGGAAGGAATGCGTCTCCGGACGCCATCATCCCACGAAAGGCGCCACCGCCCCGTCCATCTCCGAGCCCTTGCCACAATGGCTCGAGCAAGGCCCGTGAAGCCCGCTCTAGCCAGGTAAGGGGCGTACCGCTCGTCCCAACGCAGTGGCTTGTGAGCTCGGGGACGCAGTGGCTTCAGTTCCTAAAACAAATGAAGGAATGTAATGATTACAGATGATAAACGATGACCACAATATTAATTTCCAAAAATGAACATGGGAATTACTTGCCTTGCCCAAGTCCACCGCCAAGTGCGATCGGTGGTCCTTTTCATAGCGATTAACTTACGAAGGGGGCCCAATCCTCCTACACCATCCTGAAAAAGGCCAAAAACACAAGATTAGAAAAAAAACATGAATTATAATAATTAAAACAACAATGCATTACGAAATTATTACAACAAGACATGAAGAAATTATTGCAACAAGGTTGAACAAACAACACCTATGTACCTGAACACTATCATGAGTGGCTGCAGTGTGACCGGTCCTGTGGCATTTAGAGCACCGGACCGGAGCCATGGCCTCATCAAAGTCTCCATAACCATACATATCGAGCCCATAGCCATTGGATTCATACACATCAGGGCCATCGGCATTGGAATCGTCCATAATGCCTTTAAGGCGTATTCTCTTCCTTCTACCAACCTTTTGCTTTTCTTGATCCGGGTTAGGGGACATAATCCAATCCATAGTATGGAGGCCACTGTGAAGGATCTAGGTACGGCTCAAAGCTGGATTCCCACACTTTTAGGGTGTTTGATTTGAGATAGAATGGAGACATGAAAAACTGATCTTCATGGTCCAAACCCCTTAACTTACAAGCGGTGATGACGTGTGAGCAAGGCACATGAAGTAGCTGCGGAATGCAACAAGAACACTCCGGTTTCTGGAGGTCCACCCTATAATTTTTGCCACCGTACTTCTCACCGCCCGGATTGGTTCCTCCCGCTGACATTATGTTGTACACTAGCCTTGAAGGTCCGTAGGCATCACCAACCTGATTGGGACCTATGGCCTCCGCAATTTCAGTGTCTCCCTACCGGCCCGGCCCCATTTTTCTTTAGAAGCCTTGGCAATGTTCCAAATATTTAACAAAGTATTCGTTGCACTTCTTAAACGAGTACTCCACAATACCGGACACAGGTACTGCACGGATACCCTTAAACACTTTGTTAAACGATTCCGATGAATTCGTGGTCATCACGCCATACCTAAGGCCACCATCATCAAATGCGAGAGCCCACTTGTCCACATTACTCAACTGGCCCCGAAGCCAAGTCCTCGCAGGAGTGTTTAGGACCTTGTTCAACTCTCGCAAGCTTCTCCTTAAACCTCTCCTTCGTGCGACAACAACACCCGACCTTCAACTACGCGACCTCCTCCTTCCTTTGTCGCCGCCAAATGTTGGCGGCAAAGTGCCGCATGCACCATCGATGCTCAAGAGGGGAAGCCCATCTATCTCCTCTCTTGCAGCCATGAGCAATCCATTGTGCCGATCGGATATCATGCAAATCCTACGGGACGTCTGACGGATGACATGGATTCTAACAAGCTTCATGAACCAAGACCAGGCTCAAACTGTTCTCGCTCTCGGCCAAAGCAAACGCTAAAGGGACAAGGCGGTTTCTCCTGATCCACACCGATTTGCCATCATCGAACACCTTTGTACTTCCCCATAAGAAAGGTTGCATCAACAAGCACTACAGGGCGACAATGCTTGAATGCCTCGGTGACCGGGAAAACACCAAAACAATCTGCGCGAGAACATGTTTAGGCACGCCGTCCGTGTCATCCACTATGCGGCCCGACAACGAGGATACCACCTAAGCCCCGGATTGTAGTGTTTCATGGCGGTAAGGATCCTAGGAGCTTGGTTGTATGCCTCCTTCCAATCACCCCACAACAGCTCTATAGCATGCTGCTTTGCTCGCCATGCCTTCATGTAGCTCACTTCGATATCCGGTCCAACCCCATATGCTCTCGATCGGGGAGGCAATAGATATATCACTATCGGCCTTAACAAGGCCGACAAGACGACGACTTGCTTCACATTTCGAATCCTCCAAGTCTTGTTTGTCGGCTTCCTCGCCCAAACTCCTCAACCACATTTCTTCTTGCAAAGCACTATGTGTACCGCTTGTTAGGGTCGCAGATGATCAACATAGTAGGGCCTATGATACCTAACGGCGTAGTCCGTCAGAAAGAACTTGAGATGATCCAATGTGTCAAAGACCATCCCCTTCTTAATCTCCATCTCCTTGCTCTCTGTCCCTCATCGTCCAACAACGACAGGGCCGGTGTCACACACCGCTTCATCAACCATACTAATGTCCATGAAGTTGGGTGCGGAGGGTACCTCAACATGGACCTCCTCAACCGACTTAGCTCCACATCGGTGTACTCGATTCTAAATGACCCGTCAGTGGATGCAATATCCCCTATACTCATCGCTTTCATCCTCCGTACTAGGCTCCGACCAATACTCGTCCTCTATAACCTCCTCGAGCTACTTTCACTAAAAGTGAGCTCATCTCCGTACTCTCCATCGTCCTCCGATCCTACAAACATGTCGCCCATAGCACCAATCTCCTCCTCATCGCACTCTTCCATACCTACCATCACTGCATTATCATTGTCTCTAACAACAGCCGCTTCCAACTCTTCCTCCTAAGTAAGGTGCTCTACGGGCTCCTCATCCACGTTCTCCAAGCCTTGAGCACAACAACGAGGTTCATCACCTTTTCCACAACAACTTCCAAGCAACGAACACTACTACCCTTCACAACCTCCACAAAGTTCTTCCAATCATCTTCACATGACAAAGGCATCGGTGCATAGTGTGCTCGTTCCTTCCCACAATCAAATCGACCCGGTCAAGCTAGACGGCCATCCATACTTGTCACGACAATGGCCGACCAAATCATCGGCTAGGAGGTCTACCAAAAAATGAACTTGTTCATGCATGTTCTCAAACTTGCCATCCCCTCTAACTTTGCCACCAATATAAAAGCGCACTAAACGGTCCATCTACAAATTATTCGGGAAATAAAAGCTATAAGTAAAACAACCATATTGCCAATATATATTAGAAACAAACTCAACACCTCCATGCAACAAAGAACTTTATTCATGAAAAATCTAATCTAGGTGAAATCCACGGCAAAAAATATCCTAAAAACGTTTCCACGTACCACATTGCATCAATAAACGGCCCAATCACTTATAATTTCACATTGGAAAATAGAAAAAATATGAAACCCTAAACCTCCATGCATGAATCAATGAACTACTTTCATGCAACTCGTTCTCTATGCCAAATCCACAGCCAAATCCAATCCTAAACCGATTCTACGAACCACATTGTACCAATTAACGCTTCAATCACTAACAATTTCATATTAATAACCATAAACCATGAATAGGAGGAGGAGGAGAGAAAGAACTAGTACCTAACCCGGTTTGGAGAGGAAGAAGGGGCCTCCCGGCCTAGCTCCGACCACCGCCCGGTGAGGGCCGGCGCCGCCGCCCGAGGCTACCACGGAGCCGGCCACTTGTCGGCCGCCGCCGGCTCTGGGGCGGCCCCGTGCCCACCGCCCTCAAAAAGCCCGCCGCCGCGGTGGAGGAGGCCGGGTGCTTTGGCGGCCGGCGGTGGAGGACGGCCGCTGGGTCCGGCGGTGGAGGAGGAGGCGCGGCGGAGATCCTACATGCGGTACGGGCGGAAGCCGGTAGGGTGGACAAAGAAGGAAGAAAGAGAGAGAGGGAGAAAGAAAAATCGGGCCGGTGGATACCTATTCGGTGCGTCGCGCCGACGCATCCGGCCGTGACATCGTGGGACCCATGCGGTTTCGTCAAAGCCCAAACCGAAACCCTAACGGGCCGTCCGTCACGCCGACGCGATCAGGCGCGATCAGCGCGCCGCGCCTCATGCGTAGGCGCGACGTGGTGGGACCGAATGCCGCCACGCAAAGCACGGGTCAACGGGCGTGGCGGGGCGCCGTCGCGCCACATGCGTAGGGCGCGACATGTAAAACATCGCGCCCTCACGCATTTGGCGCGACAAAAAGGGATACCGGTGTAATATGTTTCAAAGTAGGGATAGATTTGAAATTTGTTTTTGAAAAAAGGGCAAAATTTTAAAAAAATCCTCACTTTTGATAGTCATAGGATTCCAAAAGATGGTCCAGAATTGGGTCAATCACGTTTATTATTTTTGCAAGTTGGACGATAGAGGGGTTGTACCGGCCAAAACTCCTGATGTATGATTGTACCGTTGATATATATATACTACTACCTCATCCTTCGGTTGTACCTTCCTCATGTGTCAATTGTGATGATGTACCTTGTTTTTCTAATCTTTTCTCTATCTCGGTACAACGAGGAGTTTACGTTGGTCCACCGGAGCATCAGGAACCATATCATAGAGGCCCTAATAATCTAACCGTAGTACTAGTAGTGTAGAATAACAAATATGGAAGTATGAAGTACTCCTCTATTCTAAATTGTAAGTCATTTCAAAAATCTTGAAGAATCAAAATATGTCAATTAAGTTTGACCAAAATTATAGAGATAATTACAAAGATTTATGATATCAAACAGATATACAATGAAAACATAATTAACGAAGAATCCAACGATGCATAGTTGACATCCTAAATGTTAATATTTTATCATATAAATTTGGTCAAAATTGAAATGTTTTTGACTCTCTAAAATTTTTGAATGACTTACAATTTGGGATAGAGGGAGTATTCAGTAAACGTAAGGTGGACTGGTGGTAGCGACACGTGCGTTACTGACTTGCAGGGTCCATGCTAGGCACGTTGAGAGCGCCTTTGGGGTGCCCGCGTGAAAGACTAGGCGTGTGTCTCTATGTGCATGCATGTGTAATGGGTCCGAAATGCATGCATTTGCGTGCATACCATCTAGCAGTGCATCTATCGAGAAAAATTGGGTGAGCACATTGGGTGTGAGCCACGGGCTCACCGGCGCTGCGTGCTCCCCCGGATTCCGCCACATGCACTACCGAATCCTGCGATTTCCCGTGAGGCATATGCTCACGCGGGATAGGCCCCCTTACCCCGGAAAGGCTTTCCCGGGAGTAAATCACGGGATATCGATCCGCGGGAAAAAAAGGGCGGGAAATCATCCTTTCCCGTGAACACGTAAGACGTTCACGGGATATCCTTCCGTAAACCTGTTTAGCTCACGGGATAGAGTTAACGGGGGGCGCCACAACGGGGGAGGGTGGGGAACCCGTTATGGCCTCGTGGCTGTTCTCTGAAACGGCGTTTACGCCTTATTTCCCGTGGCGTAGCGGGTAGCTCACGGGGATATCTAAACTCTTTCAGTGAGTCGAATTGTGCTCACGGGATATATTTTTGGCTCTTTCCCGTGAGCCGTCTCCACTCACGGGAAAGGTTTGGCCTCTTTCCCGTGAGCGACTCACGGAAATTGTTTTTTTTTTTTCGTTCCAGCACACAATACGGACATATAAATATATATATATATACCACATATCACAGATTTCTCACATATCACATATCTCCACAATACCACATATATTACATAAAATCCAACAAGTCACAAGTTCAAGTTCACAATAGCATGTGTTCACAAGTTTTTCACCATCACAATGATAGGCTCTAAGATCAAGTTCACAAGTTTTTCACCTAAATCATCACAACCTCGGAACCATTTACCCCGGCCGTCTTGTTGCTCCAGCTCGGTCCCAAGCGTTACGCTCCGGGAGTTGGGTTCGAGGCATGAGATTGATCCTCGCACGTAGACAAAGATATTGCATTTGTTAGACAAAATTCAAGGTAGATTCTATTGATTTGAAAAAAAAGCAAGATAAATTGTTAGAAATTTCGGCACACCTCCCCTGCACGGAGGGGTTTCCAACTTGCAAGAAAAGAACGGCTCGATGGCCGACAACCACATGTCCACGTGCACATCTCATGGTGCATTCAAAACTCGAGATCATATCCATTCACATTCATATATGCATATTTCGAGTTAAGGGGAGACAAACTCACGGGGAGAGGCTCCAGGCGGTGGAGGGAAGATTGACGGTGGCCGACCGTAGGCGAGCGGGCGGCGGGGCGAGCGAGGCGGGCGGTGGTGGAGGAGAAGGCGATCTCCGGTGGCATTGCCGCGAGACCAACCTGGCCACCAACAAGGCCGGGAGGTACCCTAGGAGAGCTTCCATGCTCTTACGGTGCTGCTCACCCCCTCTCTCTCGCTCCGCTGAGCCCTTGCCCACTCCTCTCCTCGGCCTCCTCCCGTCGCCTCCTCTCTTCCTCTATCTCGGGCCTATTTCAACACAAAGTTAGAACACGGAAAACAATGTCTGAGATAAATGAACCTTAAATAAAAATAAATAAACCTCAAGTCCGGAGACCGTAGCACCCGGTAAGTGGTTGGCCGCTCGCTTATCACCGGGCCCCCGAGCGTGCTTTCGGAGCTCGAGTAGCTTCTTTGTGTCGTCGCGGGTTGATAACGCTATCACCCAAATAGTACCGCTTTGTGCTTCTTGCCTCCTCCGGCGATCATGGCGATGTCCCTCTCAATGTTGTGGCCGCGGGGATCGAAGCTTTCTCCATCTTGCTCCTCGCCACTTCGGTGTACCTCTGATCTTCGTGGCGGTCGGGTTGGTGTAGGCTTCGAGGCCCGGCCTCGGGGTTGAAGAGCGACCGCGGGATCTTTATACTTGCCTGTGTGGGAGCAAGCAAAGGCCTCGAGCGTCTTGATTGGCACGCCATGTGTCTCCTCTGTGTGAGAAAAAGAAAAGTAGCTAGAATGCTTAGAAAGTATTGAGTTGCACATCGAAAAATAAGAATTGGATAACACTTACATATCTAGCTTGGTAGGCCGCGAGATTAAGGCTGCCTTGATGGTGTGGTACACTGCATCATGGCACGCCGTTCCCGGTGAGTCGTTGTGGACCTCCTCATAATCTGTATTGACCCACTTGTCCACACGAAGCTCCCAGCAACGCCTATGCAACAAGCACCACTTCGAATCACCTCTGAGGACACCAAGTATAACACATATTACAAAAATCACATTAAGCATAATTAAACTTAGTATGACCATTCAATATTTACCCGCATGTATTGTTCTTTGGTCGATTCATCGTTTTTCCATTCCTCCTTATCGAGCCTCCTTTTTATCGTATGTCGCGTACCACATCCCGACGTGCTGGCCGGCGTGCCTCGTACCACATGTCCGACACAAGCTTGAAACAGTTTTAGAGCCACTTCATCCGCCTCGGCCTCGAATCCCTCCTCGATCTTGAAGTATTTCTACACATAGAAACAATGTAATAAGTCATTATTTCTAACATTAGAATTTGAAGCGATGTATTTTAACACTACAAGTCGCGACATAGACTTACCCAAAACTCTTTGATCACACGCCTTTGCCTTGTTACTATATTTTTATGCCATCGTCATCATAGTTGTCCTCAAAGTCCACGCGTCTTGGTGGAACGGCGTGGCAAACATGCTCTACTCCGTCGATGGTAACAAGGCGGGTAGTGCTTCTTGACCAGAATACCAAGAATGCCATTGGGAAGGCGTCCTTTAACCGAGTTCGCGGTGACAACAAAAGACCTGCCCAAATGATCAAGAATAATGATTAGTTCCTATTACGATTTTGAAACCCAAAAATAAGAAAGTAGTGCTAAAATGTAAAGTAAATTACCTTGGTCAGACCGGTCTTATGATCGGTTTTGGTCCTCGATAGGTAGTCGATCCGGGAGTCCGGAGGGGCCTCGCAAAGTAGACACGCCTCTAAGCGGAGGAAGAGGAACCCCCTCCCGTGCTCTGGCTAGTCCCCTCCGCGTGGTGCGACGCCAAGCGGTCCGCGTCTCGCGACGCCGAGAGGTCCACGTCCTCCTCCTCCGCCTCCGCCTCCGCCTCGTGCACCACCGGGTGGTGGCGATGGTGGTCGGGGTGCACGACGCTGCCCCCTGCCCCTACCCTGTGGCGGTGGTGCCGGCTCTAACGCTTCCCCTTTGTCTTGCCCTTGCCCTAGCTCGGATACACTTCTGAATTTCCTGGTCATTCTCTTGAGGACATTCGTTCGAGGCATCTTTTTGAATCACCTACAATTAGATGTAGATAATTAGTAAAAATGCAAAATTAAATAGAACATAATTATGAAGATTTGAAAAACCAATAATCAGAACATAATTATTAAGAGATGCATAGTATTACATGTATTAGAAATAATCCTCATCCCTGTCACGATTTCGCACTTTGTCGGATCATAATCCTCATGATCACTATCATCCATGTCTCGTCTTCCAACATATGAAGATTGGCGGGGATCCATGGGAGGAGGAACGGCGTTAACACCGCAATTGTCCTTAAGTAATTTCTCAAGTAGCTGTAAGTCCTTCGCATCTCGAACCTCCTCGTCCTCCTCATCATCAACAACACTTTCATTGTCTACTTCCATTTTAGTTGGACCCGGTTATTTCTATCACAAATTTACGTTGTAGCCCTTCTTCTTGGAAGAACTCTCCCTCATATGTGTTTGCATTAAAATGGTAATCGTCCCCTGTTTGGGACGGGTAGTCTACCGTGTGGCAATACCTTCGCACAACATCCCAACCCTTAAGCCGCTCATCGGCCCGGCAACACCATGGGGAGATAATAAACTTGTGTGGCATGTTGAGCCACAATGTAGACATCATCTCCAGCCATCTGGGAATCTTGTCGAATCTGAACAATCCCAAGTTGTTCGAGGTCGAATTTGTTATTTGGGATCGAACCAATGGCACTTAAACCACGGCGAGGAGCAAGCCGTTTAGAGCCGGAGAAATAGAGCTCGTATATTTCTTCAATTCTTCCATAATAACCTTTAGTGCTAGTTCCATCATCACCTTTAGTGAAAACTCCGGTATTTGTGGTTTTTTTGGTTTGGTCGATTACGCTCATAGCTCGTTGTGTGGTAGCGATATCCATTCACGTCATAACCGATAAATGACCTAACCCCGGTCTCAAAGCCATTGGCAACCTTGTATGAGCTTCGGGATGCATACCGGATCGGTCGGTGCTGCAAGCTCAAGCGGGATATATGAAATGAGAGACGGTTCGTTAGCATATCAAATGAGGCGTTATTTAACATGAATTGGGCAGTACCTGGCGTTTGAACCAACTAATGAAATCGGGTTTTCCATTGCCAGCACCCTGTCTAAGCAGGGTGTCCAATTCATGTGCTTCAGGTGGTGTTAGTTGGCGCCACAAATTGCCTTTGAAATTTCCTATACCAGCGAGACAAAAGGGTTGGATCGCGAGAATATTAAGTACTAGAAGACAAGTAGGTTCTATGCTTAGAGTTGTGACTTACTGTATGTAAGGAAGCACTTCATCTAGGTTGAAAAGTATATAATTCATTATACTGATCCACTCTGGATTTGTCAAGGTCTTTATTTTTGAACCACTTGCACGTCCTAGTTCTCCTTAGAAAAGGCCGAGGGTTGATTCATTTTCTTGACATTGTAACGAGGGGGTGGATAATCGCGAGCTAGGAAGGTTGTCACCATAGTATTTTGATGTGAAGTCGACACCTCCCGCCGAACCTTTGCTTGCGATGGAACCCTCAATCTTACACTTATTTTTTTACGATCGGACCGAACATGCTTAACTCTCTCAACAAAGATAGCACCAACGAAACGCGCGGGGCCACCCACCCTTGCCTCGTATGGAAGGTGCAAAATCAAATGCACCATCGGAACGAAGAAGCTGGCGGAAATATCTTCTCCAACTTACTGGACCAACACGGTGCCATTTTTTTTCCATTTCTTCTAGTGTGGTCCGAGATAACTCTTTAGCACAAAGCGCCAAAAGAAATTGCTCAACTCTTGCCATCACATGCCGGACATGATCGGGGACATAGCCTCGAAGCATCACTGGAAGAAGCCGCTCCATCCATATGTGGTAGTCATGACTCTTGAGCCCATTGATTCGCATAGTAGATAAGTTCACTCCCCTCCTCCAGTTGTTTGCATACCCATCGAGGGAACATTAATTTTACGAAACCATTGCGTAATACTTCCCTCCTTTGGGGCCTGCTCAACACATAATCGGCCTTAGGTTTTCCATCTCTTGCCATTGCTAGGAGGCTTTATTTCTTGCTTCGATTACGTCACACAACTCGCGGATCAATTCTAGCCTTAACGTTGTCCTTTGACTAGCTAGTTTCCATGAATGTTCCAAGAAAATACTCGGCGATGTTCTTTTCGGTTATGCATTAAATCAAGGTTATGTGGAAGAAGAAGGTCATCATAATTGGGGAGCCTCTCTAATCGACTTGTGAGTCCATGCATGATCCTCGCCATAACCCACAAAGACACCATTTTCATCGACCACAAGAGAATCCACTTGAGCACGTACCTCGGCCAGATGTCATCATCTCCGGTTTTGGGTCCGTAACTTGGAGACCTTTCGTAAAGTTCTTCTTGTCTAGCCCGAATGCATGGTCGGGGGGAGGAACTGTCGATGCTTGTCGAACGCGAGAATACTTGCCACCCTTCTTCAACGGTGAACCTCACGGCCGCCTTGCATCTTGGGCAAGGGAACTTGCCGTGCACACACCGACCCGCAGAATATCCCATACGCCAAGAAATCATGCGGGAATAGTGGTACCACACGTATATCCTGAAATTTCTCTTCAAAGCTCGATCGTACGTCCAAAACCCTTCATTTCAACCTTTGATCAATTCATCAATCCAGGGCTCTAAGAACACACCCATTTTATTTCGGGTGGCCGGGAATTATCAAAGACAAAAAATGTTCTTACATTTGAAAGCGCACGCCCGGAGGGAGATTCAAATGGATAACGAATACAGGCCAACAAGTGTATGGGGCAGCCATCATTCCATAAGGATTGAACCCATCTGTTTGCCCGGCGCAAACACGCACATTACGAGCCTCCATAGCTTTGTCGGGATGAATATTGTTGAAATGGGTCCATGCTTGACATCATCGGATGGGTGTACCATCTTATCCGGATTGTAGCGGCGCCCATCTTTGTGCCATGTCATCTGTTTTCATGCAGACTCCTCGGTCATGTACATCCGTTGTAACCTCGGTCCGAAGGGAAGGTGCCGTAGAATTTTCACGGGGACCTTAAGTTTGCCTCTTCTCACCATCTT
Source organism: Hyparrhenia diplandra (assembly GCA_015847255.1). Classification (NCBI taxonomy): domain Eukaryota; kingdom Viridiplantae; phylum Streptophyta; class Magnoliopsida; order Poales; family Poaceae; genus Hyparrhenia; species Hyparrhenia diplandra. Next base: position 330,689 of record JADLZK010010820.1, on the reverse strand, counting down.
CACCAGGGTCTACCTCTATGAACCTTGAGGATTTACACTTTGGACAAGGCGTATCATCTTTGTAGTCTTTTTTTCTAAATAAGACGCACCCGTTCTCACAAGCATGTATCTTTCGTATGGCATCTTGAGTACCTTGAGGAGTTTCTCGACTCATACATGTTCTTTGGTAGCACGTGACCTCGCGGAAGCAAGCCCCCCCAAGATCGTCAACATGTCGGTGAAGCCGTCTCGACTAATATTGCATCGGGCCTTCAAGTCCATAAGGCGTGAAATGGCATCTAGTTTGGAGACCTCACAATAGTCGTGAAGGGGTTTCCGTGCCGCCTCCAACATGGTATAATAGGCCTTTGCGGTTTCTTCTGGCTCCTCCTCCCCCTCATCCCCAAGTCCTTGCTCAAAGTTTCCGGCATGAAAGTCATCTATCATGTCTCCTATCCCGGCATCAGAAGCAAGATCATCGATGCGTTGCCTCACGACCTCGTCTCTCATACGCTCAGTTTCACCATGGAAGATCCACCGCTTATAGCCATCCGTCCATCCATACTTGGGAAGATGTTTAGACATGTCCTCCTTACTTTGCCTTTTTTTATTCTCACATTTCTTGCATGGACACCAAACCTTACTCGCACCTCGAGCATTCTGAAAAGCCTTGTCCACGAAAGCACTGCTCTTCTTAACCCATTCAAGGTCATAATCTCCAAAACTCCTCCAGCCATCGTATATCCACGCACGGTCATCCATTCTCTATCATATGCACGAGAATATAAGAATGCAGTGCATCTACACAAGGATCCTACCATCTAGTAGGTGAAGATAGGTCCTAATCCACCCTCTAGGATGCGTAGATGAGGTCGGAGTTCCATGCCCCACTCCTATCCGAGACAGGGTTGGCAGCCCTCCCCTCGCTGTTCTCCAAATACACGTCCTCCCCGAGAGGGGGACCAGTGTATTCAAGAACAACAGGGAGATGCTTTGAAACTCTAAATCGACAGAGTGGAGCATGGAACCGACCTCATCTACGCATCCCTCGGGCTGTCCAAAAACGTGGACAATTCAAAACAGATACGGTTATAGGTATGCAGGGATCTGCATACTTCCAACCGTATCTCTTTCGAACGGGAGACGCCTAACTGAGCTGCGCGATCTAGCTACGACCATGACACGGAAGGAGGGGTCATACCTAGGGTCGCGGTGGAGTCAGGCTAGCCGGCGAGGAAGAAGATCAGGGCCACCAAGAGACTCCGGCTCGGCAAGCAACTCGGCTCCGGAGGGTTCCTCTCTCTCGCATAAAAAAAACACAGGGGATAAGTTCAAAATTTTGATGGAGAACCTCCCTACACGGGGAGGTTTCCAATACCTGCAAAACAAAACATACGGCACGATGGCCGACAACCACATTCACATCAAGGGGCACGATGGCCGACAACTGCGAAGGCTGAAGACGACGGGCGGGCCGGGCCGGACGACAGTGGGACGTCCTCCTACCTCTCCTCCGCCCCCGGGGCGGCGGCGTCTGCGAGTCACAAAGGCGTCTTGCGGCCAAGGCGGCGTTGGGGCAACGGTGTCGAGGCATGCGGGGGCGGCGGCGTCGGGGGCCTCCTCTTCCCCCCTCCCCTTCCTCCTCCTCCGGCCTCCTCCTCCACCTCCCCCCTCCCCCCCTTCCTCCTCCTCCTCTCCTCCCTTCTCCTTCTTCTTCTTCCTCCTCCTCCTCCTTCTTCCTCCTCCTCTCCTCCCTTCTTCTTCTTCCTCCTCTTCCCTCCTCCTCCTCTCCTCCCTTCTCCCTCCCTCCCCTCCTCCTCTTCCCTCCTCCTCCTCCTTCCTCCTTCTCCCTCTTTCCTCCTCCTCTTCCCTCCCTCCCCCTCCCCTCCCCTCCTCCTCCTCCTCTTCCCTCCTCCCCCCCCCCACCCCTCCCACCTTACTCCGTCCGGCCCGGCGTCGGCGGGTTGTGCGGCGTGGGGGGCCCGGGATGGGCGGGGCGGGCGGCGCGGGGGCGGCGGGGATGGGCGGTGGTTCGGCGATATGGATGGGCGGGGCGGGCGCGGCGAGGGCCGGCGGCGGCGGGAATCGGCGGGCGGCGGCCCGGCGGCGGGGCGTGCGTGTGTGTGCGTGCGTGTGTGTTCGAGTGAGAGGAGAGTGAGGAATGGGGAGCTGGCGGGGTTGACTAAACTTTAAAAACGGCTTTCCCGTGAGGGATCTCGGCCCGGATCACGGGAAAGTTGCCTTCTTTCCCGTGATCCGCCCGGATCCATCACGGGGGAGGTAAGGTTTTTTTTAAATATCCGCCGCCACCAACCCCAAAGGCGGGTCCCACCGACCCCTTTCCCGTGATTAGCTCACGGGCAATATCGTGCCGTTCCCGTGAGCGACTCACGGGAAAGGGATTTTCCGAAATTAAATTTATTACTCACCTTTCTTTTTTTTCTAACATATATATTTTCAAACTTTGATCAAGATTACTTCAAAAATACCTTATCACATACACTCACCCATACATAATTGATCCTTGCTTGCGAAAAAATGGCCATTATTTCATGTGGTTCTATCTCCTTTTTTTCAAAATTGTATTTACTCAACTGCAACAAAAAAATTATAATAATTACCAAAATAATCCAAAAATTCTCGAAAATAGACATGACACAATATCTCGAGGTCTGTTGCATATAGAAAAAGTTTTTGTAGCCAAACCACAACTTGACCGCCACATCCACATGAAATCACACTTTGGATCATTCTCAACAAACATGAAACTTCTACATAGATGTTGGAGCTTGTGAACATCGTGACGTGCCAACTTGTGCGAAACGTTCCCAATTTTTTATCATAGCCTAGGCATAAGATATCATGACATATTATCAAATTTCATGATTTTTTGCACATCGGTTTATTTTCTAGAATTTTTTAAACCACTTTCGAATAGGGATTAGCGTTGATGATTTCGTATTAAGATGTTCCAGATTTCTTTATTTTTTTTAAATGCAAGGCCTTACATTGTGTTGAGTATGAGGAATATAAATTTTCTACTAATTTTTTTTCAAAATTTGAAGCACTTGTAGTTCAAATTTGGCCTCATTTCATAAATTCCCATAAAAGAGAATAATTACCTAAATATATCAAATAAAGTCAATAATTCACCAAAATTTAATATTGAGTACCATATGATGTGTAACATGTGTAGAAAAAGTTTGGAGACGAAAATCCAAAAAAATTCCCGTGAGCTCCTTTCCGTGAGCGGGGATCCCTAGCTCACGGGAAATGGGGCCCTTTCACGTAGGCCTACTTGCTTAGCCCCACGGAAAAGACAAGACATCGGAAACAATTTCCCGTGAGCTGGACGGAGTTGTCACGGGAAAGGGGCACGGAGGGGCCGGGCGGGGCTGGGGCTAACGGCGGTTACCTTTCCCCGTGAGCCCCAACCTCATGGGAAAAGAAGGGGGATTTCCCATGAGCTATACCTCACGGGAAATGTGATATCCCGTGCGTATTTTCTTTCCCGTGGGGTTTTTTGTTACTCACGGGAAAGGATGTTCTTTCCGTGAACGGCCGACGGAAACGGTTCCCCCACGGGAAAGCGCCCAGGAATCTGGTAGTGATGTCCATGCGGCCCGATCGGATGGTTTGACTCGGATCCAGTTTGTGCGTTCCTTTGCATGTTGCGCCGAGTGTGGGATCGGCTCGGCTTAGCTCCTAAACATCAGCATTGTTCAAACCATCCGATCAGCTGTGTGGACACGTGACCAAAATCTAGAGGGCGCACCCAGAGCCTGGGGCTCACCTAATTTTTTTTTCATCTATCTCCCTCTATATTTGGCCATGGTTTCTGCAAATGATAAGCTGGCTGAGTTGATTTGTTACAAGAGAAGAACATTGAACCGTGTTCTCTCCCTCTCTATGCCATAGTTTCTATGGCTGATAAGCCAGCTGAAGTTCATTTGCTACCGGAGAAAAACAATGTACCGTGATAAGTTCGAGCGGAGATATATAGGCCTATTTCTTACATACATCAAAGCCTAGGTAGGTGCTGAAGGTATGGCACCCTGGCCCCAGGCCTGTTTCTTGTCGCTCTCTGGGGCGTCTCTCTGTTTGTACGCTGCCGACGACGGACAAGCTTGGTCCTGTGCCTGTCCGTGCCTGCCTGTTTCCCTTCATTCTCAGCCGTGCCATACTCAACTAGCCTCTCTATGGCTGGCTCGCTCGCTTGCTTATTTATATGTACGGCCGACCAGGTGGCGCCTCCTCGCTCTCCTCAGACCACCTTTTTCTTTTCAAAACAAACCACCAGCAGAGCAGACCTGGTACTAATACCTTATTAGGAGATCCATCCATTATATAAGCAGCGTTTGAGCACTTAGCAGCAGCAGCTCTACCTCTAGCTAGCCTGCCCGCCGTCGTCGTCACTCCTCGATCCAAGCACGACAGCCGACGATCATGGAAGCAGCCGACGATCAGCGGCCGCCGCAGCCGCAGCATGACAAGGTGTCCACATTCGCCGCCGCCGAGGAGATGGCGACGAAGCAGCTCTCCGATGAATCCGACGACACCGGCGAGCCAGAGGTGAACTACCGCGGATGGAAATCCATGCCCTACGTCATAGGTGAGCTAAAAGATCCACAAACGGATTCTTAAAAAGATCCATGAACCGAAAGAAGTGCAAGCGCATGCATGCAATGTGTAATCGTAATCGATCATACATGATTCATGGCGCATGCATGCAGGGAACGAGACGTGCGAGAAGCTGGGCACCATCGGCACGACGGCCAACCTGCTGGTGTACCTGACCACCATCTACGGCATGACGGGCGCCAGCGCCGCCACCTTGCTCAGCCTCTGGTCGGGCACCGTCAGCATGGCGCCCCTCCTGGGCGCCTTCCTCAGCGACAGCTACCTGGGCCGCTACACCACCCTCGCGCTCGCCTCCATCGCCTCCTTCATCGGCATGATCATCCTCACCCTCACCGCGGCCGTGCCGTCCCTCCACCCCGGCGCCAATCCCACCGGCCCGTCGTCGCTCCAGATGGCCGTGCTGCTCGCCTCCTTCGGGCTGCTCGCCGTCGGCGCCGGCGGGATCCGTCCCTGCAACCTGGCCTTCGGCGCCGACCAGTTCGACCCGCGCACCCCGGCGGGGCGAAGGGGCATCAACAGCTTTTCAACTGGTACTACTTCACCTTCACCATCGCCATGATGATCTCCGCCACCGTCATCATCTACCTCCAGAGCAACGTCAATTGGGCGCTGGGTCTCGCCGTCCCCACCGTTCTCATGGGCCTCCGTAGCGCTCTTCTTCATGGGCACGCGACTCTACGTCCGCGTCCGCCCCGAGGGCAGCCCCTTCACCAGCTTCGCACAGGTCCTCGTCGCCGCCGTGCGCAAGCGCCGTCTCCCCGCACCTTCGCCCGCCGACCTCTACGACCCGCCGCACCGGAGCAGCCTCATCTCCAAGATCGCCTACACCGACCAGTTCCTCTGTCTCGACAAGGCCGCCGTGCGCACCCCAGATGACGACGACGCCAACAACCCGTGGCGCCTCTGCACGCTGCAGCAGGTGGAGGAGGTCAAGTGCCTGGCGCGCCTGTTCCCCGTCTGGTCCGCCGGCATCGTCTACTACATCGCGCTCAGCAACCTCAGCAACTACAACGTGCTCCAGGCCATGCAGATGGACCGCCACGTCGGCGGCGGCGGCTTCCAGATCCCCGCGGGCACCTTCGTCGTCTTCAACATGCTGGCGCTCACGCTCTGGCTCCCCTTCTACGACAAGGTGCTGGTGCCGGCGATGCAGCGCGTGACCAAGCGCGAGGGCGGCATCAGCCAGCTGCAGCGGATCGGGGTCGGGATCTTCCTCTCCATCGTCACCATGCTCGTCGCCGCCGCCGTGGAGAGACACCGCCGCAGGTTCGGCGACAGCACCTCCTGCTTCCTGCTCGTGCCGCAGCAGATGCTGGCCGGCCTCTCCGAGGGGTTCGCCATCATCGGACAGGTGGAGTTCTACTACAAGCAGTTCCCGGAGAACATGCGCAGCGTCGCGGGGGCGCTGCTCTCCGTGGGCTTCGCCATAGCCAACTACGCCAGCGGGCTCATGATCAGCGTCGTGCACCGGACCACGGGCGGACGCGACGGACGCCCCGACTGGCTGGCGCAGGACCTTAACCAGGGACACGTCGACCTCTACTACCTGCTCATCGCCGCCATGAACAGCGTCAACCTCGTCTACTACGTCGTCTGCGCGCTGGTACAGGTTCAAGAAGCCGGCAGCCGCCGACGCCGAGGAGCTGGAGCTAGAGGGGAAGGCCGTGGCGCATCATGTCTGAACGCTGTGGACGAGGAGTTATTTTCTTCTCCGTTTTTCCTCATCGATCGACCAAAAGAAAAGGACGAACTTGCCGTGCACTGCAGTGTATGAAAGAAAAATAGTACTACTGTAGTAAACACTAAAGAGTACTCCTACTATATAGTATAGGTAGAAATGGACGTCAATGGCTTCAGCTAAGGATATTTAAACTCTTCTTTACAAACCTTTTTGCCTTCTACTTACGTCATGCTGCAACGTCTTTATCAGTCACAGCATCACCTTCAGGACTTGTTTGATGTGCATATATTCATCATTTCATCTCAATCCTCAAGTGTTGAAGTGTATTGGTATGGGGTTAAACTAAGTTTCACTTTAACAAATGTGGATTGGAGTCAATACACGTACATCCAAACAAGGCCTAACGTGTGAATCACAAGAATTTGCTATCACCGATTTGTTGCAGATTTATTTGACCGGGATGGGGTGGACTTGGATTACCTGTATCAATGCAAGAATATTTGTAGGTCTAGATTATCAATCACAGCACACTTCAACAAACAGAGTTTCGGTCCTCAAGATTTTTTCAGAAGGTTTGCAATGTTATTCAGTTGCACGAGCAAAGCTATCACCAGCAACTTTTGCATCGCTGCACTTGACAGAACAAGAAGCAACTAGGATTTGAACTCTATCTACAAAGTTAAAATTTGAAGTTCTAATGTATTTTTTTTAAAAAAAGTAGTCTCAATCAACAAAATGATAAATGTAGGGATTGGTTCAATCTACAACTAGCAAGCAACAAACGCAAAACCATACCTAAGATATAGATCGTGTATTTCTGGGTTATACAAACAACTAGCACTTATAGGTCTAACTTGCTAGCAAAATTGGTAGTATCCTATTCTTTCCCTTAGTTTCTCTGACAACCTACCAACAGTTAAGGATATTTTTTTAGATAATGGATTAAAAAATCCGGCCTCTACATCCGGGGATGTACACAGCCAAAAAATACAAAAGAGACAGAAAAAACAACAAGAGAAAAGCCATAGTCTTATAAATCGACCAGGACATTACAACAAACTAAATGCTTCGACCCTCTATTTGATTAACGAGAGGGCGTCCATGGCTTGCCCTTGACGCCGCAGCTGGGTCCCAATTGCCGTAGTGCAGGGCGTGGCTAGGAGGTGTGCTTGTGTTGATGCCTTCAAGAAGGTAAATGACGTCCACAGATGCCACCATCAACGAAAGAGAAGGAAGTTACAGCGACGCCTCCAAAGGGGAAAAATGACGTCGATTGCGTCATCGCCGCCCGGCCCAAGCATCGCCAGGCGAGTTTTCACCGTATTCCAAGATCCCGCAAAAGCACATCCAAGCCGAACCTTCACACGACGAGATGCCGGAGATAATCGGCGGGGGTCTTCACCGGATGGAGCGAGGTAGCGAAAAGAAACAGAGAGGCGGCGGTGTCCTTTGGTGTGGATGTCGGAGTTGATTAGCGAGCCCGCTGGGAGCGGCGTATTCTCCGAGAGCCTGTTGTAGTTGATCCAGGCCACGACCTCGGGGAGGGCGTTTTGACGGCGTGTTGAATAGCCGGTGCCAACGCCGGCATCCCCATCCGGTGCGAGGGGGTCCAATCGACCCCGGCTGTCGCGAGAAATATCCCGACCCAAGGCAACGCCCGCCCGAGTCCGCATCGCCGGAGCACCACCTGCACCGAAGGGCGCAACTGGGCAGCGGCGGGCGGATCTAGTCCTGAAATACCGAGATCAGTCCGCGCCGCCGGACTCCTTAAACGGCGAGCGGCTGGCGCCAATCCGTCCTTCCACCAAACAGTGGAAAGCGGTTACCGCCGTCCGCGTCGCCAAGCCCACCGAGGCGCGAGCCATATCGCCGCCAGCGAGGCCGCCACCTCGCAGTTACCGCCCGCGAAAACGTCGCACCAACCCTAGGTCGGTCGCGCCGCCGGCGATCCGGCCGCACCAACCGCGAGGGAACACCGCTGGGAAGCCCGATCCGGCCTTGGGGAGGCCCAGATCCTGCCGCGGAGGAGCGGATCGACCCTCACGCCGCCCGCGGATCACCGGCGTCGAAGGAGCGAGGGAGGTGGAGTTGAGAGGGGAGGAAAGAGGGAGAAGGACGGGAAGGAGAGCAGGGGCTGCCGCCGACGACTTGGTGGCAGCGGCGGCCCGGCCGGCGGGTGGGAGGGGGCCTTGTGGCGGCGCGGTGGGGAGCCCTCGGTCGCCCCCGAGGGAGACGACGCGAGGGAGATGAAGCCCTTCGCTCTCTATGACAGAATAAGTTGAGTGCTGTCACAGTTAAGGATATTGATTCTTTGACACAATCCCACATATAATCCATTGTGGCGCCTTGAGTAACTTCCACTATATATATATCTGACGGTGATGGTTTTGAACTCAAAAGCCTTTCTTGCAAATTTTGTATCGCAAAGGATCTCAAGTTTTTAAAGTTAGCACTTGGTCAAATGTAGGTATTTGTTGTTTTATTTACTAGAAGAATTCCCAGCGTTGCCGCGGTATACGGAAAAAAGAATTTAGATGGATTAGAATGTTAATCATTAAGAATATGTATAGGTGAATTCTTCGAGCGTCGCCACGGGAATTTGAGGTAATAGTTTAGATGACAGTTTGGGGTTATAGTTCAGGTAACATGTTTGGAGATCAATACAGAAAAATGTGTATAAGATATTACTGATGATATATGAAGTCAACATTTAATTTAGTGAGGACAAATGATAGATGGCCAAATTCATTTGTAATTGGCATACGTATAATTTATGTCTAATTCTCTTTGTTTCCATAGCGCTGCCATACATGCAGTCGGTGCAAGCATTCGACAGGTTCACACAACCCTTCTAAATATAGTGACTGAACACGTGCAAATTCAGTACCCAAAGAAACATTCAGCAGGCATTCTAAAATTGATTGACTGAACTTGCCAAGGGGTGGGTTATTGGGGAGGAGCTGCTTCCGCCATCGACGCTCAGGCGGCACGGCGACCGGCGCTCAGGCGGGTACGGACGATTCGCGCGCTGTTGCTGAGGCCGACGACCGGCGGTCAGGCGGCATGGCGACGGCGGCGCGGCGCGGCTGCTCGCATGACTTCGACGGCGTGGCCTCGACGGTGCCCACGGCGGACTTCCTGCGCGGCTGCAGACGGCTCGCGCCAAGACGACCCGCCGCACGCCTCGTCAACGCGGCTAGCCCCACGCGACGGACCGGCAGAAGCAGCGGCGCGCAACCCAGCGCCAAAGTCAAGCAGAGAAGCGGCGGCCTCGCTCCCAGGCTGCAACGGGGAGATTTGGCGCGCGCCGCAGCGTGATCCGAGCGACGTCGATGTGGAGGCGAAGCTCCGTACAACGCGTAGCCAGCCGTCGTCTCCGCCTGGGAGCACGAGCTCTTGCCGTCGTCTCCCCACGCGACAGCTCCCGTCTCTCTATTCAGAACCGAGGGGACTATGCAAAAGTTTCATCGTGAGACGACGGCTGCAATGCCCGTTGTACGTGGTGATTTTAAAGCGACCAAGTACGGTGCGTGCTAACGCTTACGGGACAAATCAAATAAAATATTTATAAGAATATATTTATTTGCCAACCAACCTGATATTTGTTCACCGATCAACAAGATACACACTTGATAAGAAAATATTTTTTTTCACATGTTTGGCATCATATAGTTGGAGAATAGCACGTTATAAGCCAATAACCAATACTTTGTTTTTTTTATTTTCATTTGGACTAACAAAAGTGATAAGCCGGCTACACACATGCATACCTGCAAAGGAAAGACTAAATCTACCATTGTCCTCAAGCTCAAAATAAACAAAAACAACTTGAAAGAGAAGTGTCAGCATACTTGTTTGCTGCAATTACACAACATATTGAGGTACTTGGTTCATTTCCTAGAGATCTTTTTGTGGTTCATCTAACTCGTGTATCCTTTTTTGGTTCTTTTTTCTAGTGCTACTTTCAGTGATTCTACTAACTCATGTACTCCTTTTCTCTTAACACTTGCTTAATGTCGGACCCTGAAATTTTAAGAGATCAAATATTAGTAATTGAAATTAAAGCTAAAGTAAAAAAAAAAAACCAATATGTCAGTACAACATGCCACTTGAAGAATTGCAAACATTACAACTGATCAGGTTCACAACTGAAATTTAGAATCTGGTTCAGGATTGAAAATTGGCCATGAATTAAAAATCATCCAATAGCAATCCAAGAGGACAGGGAAGCTTTACATACCAAGCTCTTTAGCTTTTCATTAATCATGGTCTGACAATGAAGAAAAAAATTGATTTTGCAGTGTAGTATATATGGGAGAAAAACGAAGAAAGCTGAACTCACCAGATACAGGTAGTAGATGCAAAAATCCATGGCTTGCTGAATGTGAAAAAGAATATCATTCTTTTTTAGTGAAATTGATTTTAATCTATTGAAACACAAGTAAAAACATCCCTTAGTGCAGGAATCCATAGAGCAGTTTAATGTGAGAATTTGAGTAGCCACGAAGCAAGAACCTGAAGCCCACTGCCATGGATTAAACCCATGTATCTTTTGCCAGACTGCTCTTGTCCTCTCCCATACGAGGGCAGCGTTTCAATCGAGGCCAGCTTGATGCGTCCTGCACCAAGAGATCACAAAGCAAATGTTTAAACCTGGGTACATGTCTTCTCTATACCTTTGTCCACAAGCAAATGCTTAAGATAAACCTGGGCAAATGTATCTGTAAAATAGACAATTACAAGAAGCTTGAAAAGTGTAATAGTAGCATAACCCAAACTGATGTCATGTAAAAACTGAAAAATAAGGAAAAAAATATAGAGCTGAAGAATTGTGGTTAGCCATCTTCATATTAGAAAGCATGTTGCCTCTGGAGATAAAGAAAAATATTACAAAGCATATATAAGGACCTGGAACTGAATGACAGTTGATGTGTCATTTTAGACCATGCCTGGCGTCTTACAATCACAGTATGGAAGCCTGTAGCCTTTTGTGAAGCTGTGTTCCGAGATGTTTCATTTAGGAACAGCGTGATGTTCTGAACTGGCTCAGACCACTGCAATGATTCAGTATCTCAAAGCAAATCACACCATCGAAGCAACCTTGTAAACCCAGTCTGTGCAAAGCTTCCTCCACATGAGCTTTGTCAGAATTTGTGAATACCTGCAGTAACCAAATGTAGGTTGACAAAAATGCTCCCTGTGGTCATTTTTCCAAACATATCATTTCATCAGACTCATACAGCAAGAAAACAGAAAAAAAAATGGTTGGTTTTCATACTATTTTTTATCTATGGAATTGAAAGTAGGAAGGTCCCCAAAAGGGCTTCCTCAAAACCATGGCAGGGACTTTGCTACAATAGTTTGTAGGGAATAAGCAATTTATTTGTAGACTTTTTAAAAAACAATATGCAACGGCAGTTTTTTATTTTATTTAAACCATGGATTCTTTATACAGCCAATACTGCCAAGAAGACATGGGAAATGGAACCTCAACTTCCCTCGAATGGAGGGCAGACGAAGCAAAAGGTAATCATTGGCAATTACAATATAGGATTTTGTGCATCTAACAAGTAGCGGCAAACAAATCATGTGTTTGATTACCTGGGGACAGACCAACAACCAGTCAGAAAGCTTCACAACTTCTATGATGCTTAGACTTCAGTAGACAACTCAAGATGACAATGGATTGTAAGTCAAGAAGACAATTCTGGTTTGCGAATGACAAGGCGACAACAATATGACTGCATGTGACATTTTCAGCACAACCTCATAAGAACTGTCTTAAGATCTGCATCTACAGGTTTTGAAACATACTGAAATTTGTAAACTGCAAGTTTCAAGCATCAGATCTATATATATGTTCCCAAAATAAATGTGTCAACCTGTCATTGAAGCTTGAAACATATAGGTCAACTGTGCATGTACTGAAGCCTGAAGGTGTCCTCCTATTTGCTGATAAGATAACGAAACCTAGGAACAACGGTTACTTTAGCACAAATGTTGAGATTAACGGGATGTGGCCTCCTACAACATACAAATCACCAAAGATGCATTAGGCCGACACTGAACATTTCAAATATTAACTTACAAGCAAACGCAAAAATGAATGGAGAAGAAACAACTCTGTATGAGGATGAGGCAATTCATCAAACATCTGTTGGGCAAGGTGCAGGGAACCTCGTCCTCCCTCCTCGTGCACCACCAACTGCAGGAAAGAGGAAGCCGGGGAGAGGACGCTGAGCTTGGCACGCCACTCATGAATCTGAGTCAGGGTAGCAGCGGAGTAAGGTTGACCCCCAAGAGCGTGGGGGTGACGTTGTCGAGGCAGGCACAGGCTCCGGCGTGCTGCTGCATGTCAACAATTCTGTCAACGTGCCTTCAAAATCCATTGCAAACCAATTTTTACAAGAAAAGAACAAATAGATTTGGACAGAATTACATCATTCAGTTGATATGTAGGAGACAGAGGAGGTTCTCCCTGCTGTGAACCTGCAGATGGCCGATGGCGGGCCTGATGGAGGCACACGAGAGAGGACGCCGCAGAGCTGTTGATGGCGCACGGCGTCGGGGCTCCTGAGATCGGGTCCGAGCCTGGGCTCTGGAGGAGCACGGGAAGGGGAGCCGTGCTCGGGATGGAAAGCCGCGCGCGGGACGGGGAGGCAGCGCTCCGGGAAGAGGAGCGCGCCGGCGTCACGGGACGGGATGAATCGGCGGCGAGCTCTTGGCCACGCGGAGGCGCCGGCGTCACCGGAGACGGGCGGCTTTCCTGTGGCCAAGGTTGGACGGGAGGCTCCCCTATGGCGCCTCGTCGACGTCCGTCTCCCCTGCGTCGGCGGTTGGACCGGCAGCTCCCTATGGCCGCAGTCGTCACCACCTGCTCCGCCGCTGGCCTCGTTCCCGGCCCGGGCGGTAGGGTTTAGGCGAGAGAGGGGGAGCACAGGATGGGGATTTTGAGGGGAGGAGGAGGGAGTTGAATGCGGAGGTAGAGGGAGTCGAGGAGGCGGCCTCGGGAGCGAGAGCGCCAACGGGAGGGGGGAGAATTGCACGCTGAGCAGGGCATGGTGGTAGATGAGTCTTGATCCCAGCAATTTTGACCCTTGGATGTGGGTGAGTGAGAGAAAGAGGAGGTTAGAATAGATCTGGTCCATTCATTTTAAAAACTGTTTATCTTTAGAGTGCATTTTGTTGGGTGTACTTAGAGAAGATTAAGAGAGATAATGACTGTGGTGTACAGTTTGTTGTGTGGCTTTAGGGATTTTTTTTTGGTGCATTATATGTAGTAGAGATAGAGATGAGTGTGGAGACTCATCGTCTGTTTCTGAGAGATTGCCTCTTGAGTTTTTACATTGATTGTTAGCTTGTTTATTATATTACTTGAGTGGAGCTGTTACTGAAGAACTGAAGGGGTGGGTGTGGGTGCTGGACAAAGATGGTCAAGTGGACTTTAAAGAGACGTCTCATGATTTTGTAAACTGATGGAAGATGGTGCATATGAAGCGTAGACAACATGAAACGGAAATAGAGCTGATGTGGCATGCCTGCATGCTCGGGAGGAATCACCTAGTGGGGGTTTCCCATATAGGTGTTATAAGATGCTCACTAAGAATGGATTATGGTAGGTTTTAGTGGGTTTAGGGTTTAGTTGGTACATAATGGCATAGAAATGCTTTCATATGTTGCTGAGTCCATGTTGGACGCTCATAATTCTGATCGCTCATTTTGATCCTTTTTTGTCCTCCTTTTCTGGTACTTTAGCTTGCCATGCCGACTGGTGTGAGATTCTAAAATGTTTTGTAATCCAGTGTTGTAATCGGATCATGGTCTTTTGGCTATTAGTTGGAAGTCCAGGGTGTTTTGTGCTTGAACTCTAAAAAAGAAAAATGGCATGGCAATGAATGTTTGGTTGGTAAGTTAGGGCAGTCCCAACGGTAGACACCAGGCGCGAAGTCCAAGACAACCACGTCAGCAAAAATGATTACTAGAAACCATCTCCTACAATGGTTAAAAGTAGACAATAAATATTTTACTGTCCTCTCCCTTTCTAAGTAATAAAATTTAATGAGCATCAACATCTATTAAAAACTGAGCAAGATCACCTGCGGCAAGGAGCCAAGCACTCTCCTCCTGTGTTCTGTGTAGGAAGACCATGCCGCACCCGTCCTTTTGTCCTGTGGTTCATTGCTCTTTCTCTCTCCTTACGCAGAAGAACAAATCCTCTTCTTCCTGTCTCAAATCCTACCACCAAATGAAGAAATCACGCTATGCAAGTCACACCACCGCGTTCTCTATCTCGAGAGATTTCCATTCTCCTATGGGGCTCTTGCTAGCGTGGAGTATCCGGACAGATCGAAGAAGGTCGCCCAGCTCTACATGTCTACATCAGCGGCGTCTTCTTGCTCAACCTCCATGGCCGCTGTGCAGAGCATTTTTCAAACAAGTGCGTGTGCTACGCCGGGAACGCGGCCAAGCTGCATCAACAAAAAGCTCCGCGCGAGCGCTGTCGCGCGGCGGCGCGGACAAGACGCCCGCAGACGAGCGAGGTCGCTGCTCCTGCGGACGCCGCGCAACGGGCGCTGCGTCGGCGAGCATGACGAGCTAGATTGCTGCTCGGCTGGCGCCGCGCGGCGGCGGACGGCGAAAGCACGTGTCCTCCGGCGGCGTGCGCGGCGGGCGCGGACGGCTGGCACGGCGAAGCGAGGTCGCTGCTCTGGCGAAAGCACACGGCGGCGCGGATGAGCAAGCACGGCGGCGAGCGGCGGGCGAGCGCTACACGGAGGTGCGGCGCACGATCCCCATGAATGCGGATAGAAACGAAGTCGTTTCTCCCAGTGGTGCTTCCGTCGTTTCATCGAGCCTCGTTGCTAGCGTCGGCGTCGTTCCTTGCAGGTAAACGGTTTCTTCACCGATCACTCTCTTTCTTCATTAACTTTCTTGCCACGACGGTTTTTTTTTTTACGTGGATGCCTCTTTAATGCCGATAGAAACGACGTATTAATTGCCGTTGGGACTGCCCTTAGTGGTTCACGATAATATTTTTGGTTTCTTCCACCATCTCATAACTTCCCTTGCTAGTCTACCAACATGTTATATAATATAATAACTTCGGAGCAGTTACTCTTTCTTTCTCTTGCAACATTTTGGATGTCATCCTAGTCATGAGGCTATGACTATAAATAATAGGCATCAAAGTTGCTGTTAAGTACCCAAACTGTGTTGGTGTAGTGCGGGTCATCGAAGTTGTCCATGCATCGTTTTTCTCGAACACGCCAAAGGTTTGCGGCGTCTTTTTGTATTAAGGCGAATGAAAAGTTAAGAGTTACAATGGCGCGCCATGAGCGGCGCACTAGGGGAGTACAATTATACCAATAGCTCAGCCCTCCCTAGCGAGAAAGAGAACAAACACGATTACTCACTAGATGAACAACCTAGTCGACATCGCCGTTCGGATCGACGGCTCGCGGGTAGCGTCGACCGCCTCGGTCCTACACCTGACGAGTCGGGAAGATCCGGCGCGCGCCTCCTTTTGCGAGGAGTGCGGTTGTCGCCGTAGACGCTGCTGTAGTAGGCCTAGGCTGTCGCTCTGCCGTAGGGGCACCGTCCGTCCATCAATGAACCCTATCCGCTGCATCACCAACATCTCCCCACGCCCAGCGGCATATCTTGCGAGCGGCTGGCGGCGAGCCTCTCCTGCTGCGGTCGCGGCAGCGTAGGCTCAGCGGTGACACGTGCACCGGCAGAGGCAACAAAGGCGGCGGCATTTGCGCCAGGACCTTGTCTTTGAACCGCTTATTCTCGCCAAGGGAAGGCGGAGGCGACGGCGGCTAGCGTCCGTGCGGTAGGTGTGGCTTGGCGTGGCCACAGCGCTGACTGCGTGGATGCATCGTTGATATATCATGAGTGTACTCCAAAACCTTCATGCATTAAACACCACATTTTTGTTTGCTTGGTACCATGAATCTCAGACAGTCTAAATATACCAGCATCGTCATGCTCAACATGGTTTGCAATTTTGTATGGCTGTTATCCTCAACATGGTTTTATAACTTTTTTTTTTTTTTTTTTTTTTTTTTTTTTGAAACCCGGCCATTTTATTACTTGGCCCCAGCTAAATCGCTGGTTACAAAAGCCTCAAGTGATTGAGGGATATGTTCCCAGACAGCGCTAGGGCTGCTGGTCAGCTTACATCCAAGAGCAGCAAGCTCGTGAGCTACTTGATTACATGAGCGATTACAATGACTAATTCTATACTCCGAGAATTCAGATATCAAGAGGTGTTTAGCTTCTATGATCGTTCCACCCATCATCGACAATCTGAAACTCTCCCCTTCAAGTGCTGACTTGACTTCAGTTGCATCAGTTTCAATCACTATTTTGGATACACCCATGGAGGCCGCAGCTTTGATGCCCTCCATGCATCCCAGCATTTCAGCCTGGAATGCATCGAGGAGGAACCGTTGTCTACCCATCCCAGCTTTACATACTTGGCCCTGGCTGTCTCTGATGACGAAACCCCATCCTCCTGCTCCCAGATGTTCGGGTAGGCGCCATCCGAATTAAGTTTCAGAAAACCTGCCTCCGGTTTGCACCATGATGAAGTCTGACGGGAATCCGACAACAGACGCCTTCCATCTTCTTTTACCTGTTTCATGCTCCATGTATTATCAGACATTGTGGCTGTTAGATAGGCTATCTCCATGCCCGGGCGCTTCCTCTTCTCTTCCCTTCTTTTATTTCTTTCATCCCACCATAGCCAAAGTAGAGTTACCACTGTTGCTTGGGTTTTACGCTCCATTTTCATCACCTCTTCGATCATCTCCACTGCTGTTCGTGTTTCAGAGAGTTTAATCCTGATTGATTCCAGGTTTAGCTCTCTCCACACTGTTTTTACTTCTTTGCATTTGAAAAACAGATGTCCTCCATCTTCATCAAATCTCCCGCATAGATCACACACTGGATCAAACTTCATGCCTTTTCTCATTAGGATTCTCTTGAAAGCTAGGGTATTGTGGCCCAGGCGCCACAAGAAGTGCTTAATTTTTGGTCTGCAATCCAATCTCCAAATTTTCCTCCAAAAATCTCCGACACCTGCACTACTTTCAGCACACCCCGGTCTCTCCTTTGTGCAATTCTGACGCTCAGTACTCCTATGAGTCCAGTAAGCCGACTTCACAGAAAACATCCCTTTCACATCAAAATGCCATGCCACGACATCTTCCATGTCTGTGTGCACTGGTATGGCTCGAATTATTTTAACATCCTCTTCTCTGAAAGTCTGGGACAGTAGCTGGTCATCCCATGTCTCCGTTACAGGGTCAATGAGCTCACTGACAAACCGTAGTAGGTTACGGCCCTTTGGGGTTACTGGTAACCTTGTCATGTCCCTGGGTACCCATGGGTCTCTCCAGATGTCTATTTGACTTCCATTACCCACTCGCCATATAATTCCCTCTTTTAAAACTTGCACCCCCTGCATTATGCTTCTCCATGTATAGGAACACCCATCTCTGGTGTTTGCATTCAACAAATTCTCCTTTGGATAATACTTTGCTTTGAGGATTCTCGCACAAAGAGAGTTTGGATTCTGTAGAAGCCGCCACCCTTGTTTAGACAGCATGGCCATGTTAAAAGAGTGTAGGTCCCTAAACCCCAGTCCTCCTTCATTCTTGAGAGTGTCGGTTTTTCCCAGCTCGGCCAGTGTATACTCTTTTCCTTCCCTTGGTTGTTCCACCAGTATTTTGCTATCATGGCACAAATCTGATGGCACATTTCCTTCGTAATGTCAAAGCATCCCATCACAAACACCGGGATAGCTGGTGCAACCGCTTTAATTAGAATTTCCTTCCCAGCCTTTGACAGCATCTTCTCTTTCCAGCCCTGAATACGCTGCCATACACGTTCTTTCAGGTATGCAAAAACATCGAGTCGAGTCCTTCCCACATGTACCGGCATGCCCGGGTATTTTTCACTTCTAGTTTCTGAACGGATAGCTAAGATGTTCATAACTGAACTTTTCTATGCATCTCCTGTGTTGGGGCTGAACATCACCGTGGATTTCTCAGCATTGATAACCTGGCCCGAGCACTCTTCATACACTTTGTCGGGATCTCTTTTAGTTTTGCTGCATTTTCCCCATTAAGCCTTGCACAATATAAGGGAGTCGATGCGCAAACGGTAGGTGTGACCGCAGGCGGGGCTCCCTACATACTTTTATTCCTTGTAATTTCCCTCTTCCTCGGCCTTTGTCGGGAGCGCCGAAAACCTTCCGCACACAATAAGAACAAGTAGGGTGAAATAGGATCACCTTGCACGAGACCTCGTTACGGAATGAATTCATCGGATAACTCCCGTTCACCCTTATTCGGTATTTTTACAGAGGTGACACAGTTCATTATCGAGATCAACCCATCTCGTAGCAAAACCCAATTTCAGCATCATCTCTTTTAGGAAGAACCACTCTACTCGTCATATGCTTTGCTCATGTCAAGTTTGATCGCGGCATAACCATCCTTCCCCTTCTTCCTCTTTTTTTCGAGAAAAGTGTGTCATCTCATATGCAATGAGGATGTTATCCGATATGAGCCGCCGGAACAAAAGCACTTTGTGACTGTGAAATCACCTCGAGGCAAAATTTTCTTCGATCTGTTAGCAATTACTTTTGAGACCATCTTATAGATTACATTGCACGGGGCTTATCGGACGAAGATCCTTCACCTTTGTTGGCTTCTTCACTTTAGGTATGAGTACCACTGTTGTGTCATTCCACTTATCGGGCATTGTGCCCCCTCTCAACACCTCGGCTGCAGCCACAACATCATCACCCATGAACTCCCAGTACTCCTTGTAAAGAGGGCTGGATTACCGTCCGGGCACGGAGCTTTCGGGTTACCTATGGATTTCGGGGCCGCCCACACCTCTTCCCCTGGTGAACTCACTAAGGAGGTCACTATTCATCTCCGGTGTGACTTTGTTTTGCACAGTCCAGCAACCTTTGGATATTATGGTTGCCGGACGACTGAAAAGGTTTGAAAAATGGTTAGTGATAAAAGCTCTCTTCTCTACTTCATTCTCCACCCAACCCCATTCTCCATTTGTAATTTTCCTATATAATTCCTCCGCTTCCTCTCTGAACACGACGCGTGGAAAAATGCCGTATTCTATCTCCGAAATTCAACCACTTCACATGAGCTCTTTGCTTCCAATATATATCTATTTGCTCCTGGCGCCTTGTCTAGCCTATATCTAAGCACTCCCTCTCTCGACACCGACTCCTCACTCAGCTTGCTTCGCCGGCACACTTCTAGCTCTTTTTTAATCTTCTTTACTTCCTTCTCCAAACCGCCTAGAACATTAGAGCCCCATCTTTGTAAGTCCCCTGACACCGCTTCTATTGCCTCATGCAGGGATATCCCCTCTTTCTTTTGCACCCTCCCATGCTTCCTTCACTATCTTTCTACTCTCTTCTTCTTCCACCCACCACGGACCTCAAAAGCGGTAAGACTTGCTGCCCCCCGTTCTCCTTACTTCTTTTTCTCCCAACTCAATGATGACCGGTCTGTGGTCAGAGTGTTTGGGGTCCCCTTTATTATACTCACATTGGGAAACATCTCCTGCCACTCATGGTTGGCCACCGCCCGATCCAGCCGTTCTCTTATATATCCATCAACATGATGGTTATTGTTTCTCCACGTAAACCGATCACCCTCAAAACCCAAATCTTCCACTCCACATACCTCCAAAGTCTCTCTGAAACCATCCATTTGCTGCTGCCTCCTTGGAACACCACCCTCCTTCGTGTGCATACGAGATTTCATTAAAATCCCCGCTAGCGACCATGGTTTAGTTGGCACCGTGATTAAGGATTTCGAGTGTCCCACGTCTTCCACCGGTTCTCCGCATGTGGTTCACCATACACTCTGTGAATCTCCACTCACCACCATCGTCATCTTTTCGTCCATATCAATATGGTACCGGTAGTTTCGAAGCACCACATCGACCCCCTTCCGCCATAACACTGCAATTCCTCCTCCTTTTCCTTCATTCTCTTTCACCACCATGTTTGCGGACCCAAAGACCACCTGAACTTTTGCATCCCCCTCTCGTCTAATCTCGTTTCCGACAAAGAAAGGATGTCGCCTCCTCAGACTTACGGAGTTCGAAGCCCCCAAGCTACCGGGCGGTTGCGGACCCGGCGGTTCCACGCCTATCTTCATTGGGCGCTGCGGAGCTGTTCCGGCGCCCAGCCAGGTCTCTTTTGCTTCTTCGTAACATGAAACTCCCCCCTCACTGCACCTTCTTATCACTCCTC
Organism: Hyparrhenia diplandra; assembly: GCA_015847255.1. Taxonomy (NCBI): domain Eukaryota; kingdom Viridiplantae; phylum Streptophyta; class Magnoliopsida; order Poales; family Poaceae; genus Hyparrhenia; species Hyparrhenia diplandra. The sequence goes on along the minus strand of JADLZK010010820.1, from coordinate 310,083 downwards.
CCCAGCTCCTCATCCACCTCCATTGAGTCCTCTGCACTTCTCTTTTTGTTTCCCTCGAGTTGCTCGCTGCCCAGCGACACTCCCTTCTCCACTCGTGCCTGTCTCTTAAATTTCTTTTGTGACCCCTTCTTCACCTCCTTCTGCACCCCACCTTTTGGTGTTATCTCTCCTGATGGCAGCTGCTGCTCGCTGCCCATCAACGTGCTCCCGACCCCCTTCTCCACTCCCTCTTTTACATTGCTCCCTACACCATCTTTGCTCACATCTTTTAGGACTGTAATGAGGTTTTTCTTCACATTTGATGCAGCAACACTAGCACCTGGCTGCAGCTGTTTTTGCGGGCTTGTTACCTCCTCTTCCTCGCCTTTATCCCGTCCCTCCTTGCCACCTACATCCTTCCTCCAAGACAAGGCATCACTTCTTGCTCTCCCTCCACCTCGTCCTCCTGATCCACCAGAGCCCCATGAGCCGGATCCTACACCTCCTCTCCCTCCCGACGAACTCCTGTACTCCTGCGGGCGCCATGCCTCCCCTCCATAGCGTTTCTTTGGTGGTATGAAACGCAGCTCCCGGCCATACTGCGCCCTCTCTCCTAGACCAAATTTCTTCACACACGTTTTGTCGACATGTCCTATCTTGCCACAAATATAGCAAAAGTGCGGGAGGAACTCATATTGGATGGGGCACCACCGTTCTTGACATCCTCACCCATGTCCACCATGATGCCTCTTCTCGGCGGCTTTCGGAGATCGATTCGACCTTGACCCGAAGGTATCTACCCGCCGCCATTTAGTCCCTTATCGAAATCGACCTCCATAAATTGGCCAATATCAGCACCTATCGTCTCCATTTGCCTCCCGTTCATCATTCCCATTGGGAGCCGATCCACCACGATCCGGTCGGGATGTAGTGGAAATCGACTTCATCGACGGACTTCGACTCATCAAACTCTGTCACCACCAACACCTCCTTTGATATTGTCCATGGACCATCATCAAGGGCCTTCCGTTCCCGGATGCTTGCGAGGCGTGATCGAGCGGTTTTCCCCAAACTCTTGCACTCGATGCCCTTCGCCGGGCACCAAATCCACCCAACGACTGCACCACCACCTCGGATTGATCTCCTTCTCAGACATCAACTTGGCGAACGCTCTAGGGTTTGTCTCCACCGATCTCGCCGCCACCGTTTTCTTCCCGATCCGGATCTTCTTTCTCTCATCCTCAGACAGATTCAAGCGCCTTCATCATTCCCTCCACTCCCTCCATGATCGCAGGAAGGCTACGACGGTGACACCGGCGAAGAGAGAGAATGGACACCGGGTGAAGGCTAGAAAGACAAGGGTTAGGGTTTTTGTGGGAACTCGTGGACTCAATTCCACCGTGACGATCGGTGTGGATGATCGTGAGTGGCGATTCACGGGGGCAAGATTGGGAACAGATGGGGATCTTGATCAAGGTGATCGGGGATCAGAGAAGGAGATGAGAAAAAATCGCCGTGTCACCCTACTCGAGTCGCCCTAGGGAACCTAGGCGCCGAGACCTTGTGCCAGTCAAAATTGGCCGAAGGCAACATGGTTTTATAACTTTGTATGGCTGCAAGCCTGCAAACGACATTCAAAATGATTTTTACAATCAACTGAGATCCCTCTGCTGATGGGGCAGCTAAGTTGAGGTCCATGTCGGGGGAAAGAGCAACCCTTTCTGGGCTCCTGGGCTGAATATGAAATTTGGTTGGAATCGACCCACCTCATTCATTCCCCACGAATCTAACGTGCGCCGCCGTGGCCGTCGACGACTCCGCCGCCGCGCATCCAGCCAGGTGCGCACCTCTTCCAACTCCTCCGCCTCCTTGTCCCTTCCCTCTTCCCCTCTCTCCTCCTTGGCTCATCTCTTCCTTCTTGCTAGGGTTGGAGTGGCGGCTCCTCCAGTGACCAGGGCTGGGCGAGCGGCGTGACCTTCGCCAAGTCTCCGTCGAGCGCTTTGCCACTGACGAGCATCGAACTGGTATGCCCTTCTCTTCTTGCCATGTGCGTTGCATTGGAGCTCTAGATCTGGCCTGCCTCTGCCAATTCTTTTTCTCTTGTAGTAACAACTGCACTGAAGCATTGACTGGAAAAGAATGCAAGTATCGAATTGAAAATAAAAATAGTCAATCGAGCTGAACTAAATGGGGGTATCTACGACTTGTATTTTTGTATTGGTTGTCGTTTGTATCCAAAATATCATAGATATTTACTTCGCATATGGTGCTATTTCTTCTGTGCTTTCCAAATATTGTGTGTTACAAGTCCAGCAAATATTGTTCATTACAAATACATACCAATTTTTTTGTAACAAATATTTGATTAGTTGGGAGTTTACCGATTTCCATAGGTCACTACAATTTTTATTTGGATTTATTCCATTTTCCAAATTTACTTAAAAAATGGGTTCAAGATAGCTTTTTTCTCATTCTCTCTTGCTTCTGTTCAAACAGGAGAAGTGGGCTTTAGACTACTATTTTCTATGATGTTTGTGTTTCCATTGTTGGTCAGAAGTAGGAGAGGTAGTGAGATTATAGCTACCTCAATTACTGTTTAAAACATGCTCACTAGCAACAATTACAATTAGTTTTTGAATTGAGCTTCTGAATTAAACAGAGCCGTCAGTCATCCAGCCAGCCACTAGTCAACTGTTTAACCTTTACTTGTTTTCTTAGCTCTTTTCTTATATAGTATATTTCAAGCATACTCTGACATTTTTCTAATCCATTTAATTTACAGGATCAGAGCGTGGTATAAGCAATGTAGAATGCAGGTCAGTGACACCTAAAGAGCTAGTTGCATCTCCATCACCAGTTATGACATCAATTACATCTCCATTTGCTTTCTTTTTATGTTCAGAGAGTGACAAATAATAGACCAAAATGGCTTTATTTTACTGTATAATGTGTGCATAAAGTATTTCTACTAAGAACCATAAAAGTCTAGTTTTTCTTAGTTTGTCATCTGCAAACATCTTGGTTCATGGTGTCATTTGTAGCTCTCTAAGCACCTTGTCCAGCCCCTCTGTTTGGTTCTGCACTACCTTGCTCAGTTCTACATGACTAGCAAGTTTAGTAATTTAGATCATGTTAGCAGTAATGTCTGTAGCCTTATGCATTTCAATTGGAAAGATTACATACCTTTTTAGGCAGTTAAAACATTTGCCATTTCTATGCATTTTAAAAATCTAGACCTACTGTGTCTTCTCATTTAAAAATCGTACTAAAAAGCTACTGTGCTTCCAATACAAAGCTAATGCATTTCAAAAGCTGCTGCCCCCTATTCAGGTACAATTTTCTCTACTAATATGTATCAGGTCAATACCAGCTAAAAAGGCTTTAATTTTGTAGTACAACTCATTGCTTGTTGCTAAGTTTGAAATTTTGTGGCTTTTCACATGTATCTTAACCATTTCTTCTCATATCTTCTGCATCTTAGTTTTACGTATCTAGTAAAGTCATAATTTGGAATGGAGAGTCCAAAACTTCTGTGGCCACTTATATTATTTTCCTTTCTCTTTTTAGAATCTTTGTGCATGTTTTAAAAATTTTGTGCATTTTTAATGATATTGGAGAGACATAGAAGCAAGCGTATCTTATGAGTAACTTCTCTGTTGAAGTCAATGCATGTGTGTATAATTGTTGCACTGCAGCAACCAGCGAATCAAAGCTAATCAAGCTTGCCTCCAAATGAGCCACGGGATTTTTGGGGATTAAAAATCACCAGGTGGGTGGGGATTGGTTTAAGGGAAGGGATCAACCCAAACCCTCCTTGGATGATATCTCACGTGGGTTATGCCTCCTTTTGTGCCAAACGGACCTAAGTACTGTCAGGAAACAGCTCAATTGTTTTCAGCTCCGATTTCATCAGATTCTAGTTTCTTTTTACTATTTCTGTTTTTCCAGAAAATACAGTATATAATCGGTATATAATGCATAGGGTGCGGTTGGGATGGATTTTACTGTCTTGTTTTCACAGATGCACGAACAGTCCATATATGTTTATCTCCACTATAGAGAGGGTACATATTGTCAACCGGACAGTCCACCGAGCAGTTGGACAGTCCGTGAGAGCACACCAAGCCACAATTCTACCGGGGTTCTGATTTGTTTGCGGATGGTGCGAGGTAGTCCACCGCGGACGATCGATCCCTACACTCAGGACAATCCGTATGTGATAGCTGACTGCCTATTAGTTCATGACCTACTAGTAGTGTTGCCTTAAGTGTTCCTTTCATGCATATCATATCATAGTATGAAGTGAACCTTAGTTCATATGGGAGATAGGGAAGATAATGGCGCCAGGGTTTCTGCCTGACTGCCCAAGCATAGGTGAGACTTAGAGAGAATAGGTGAGACTTATAGATAACTGATTCTTCTTCATTGCTTGATCCCTCTGGATTAGATTACATGGTATATATAGAGCATCCCGACCCTCACGGGTGTCCGGGCTCTGGCCCCTTCGTTTCTCTCAACATTAATCACTCTCTCATTACTCTAATCCCTTCCCCATAGGCCTTAATTGTTCTTGACTACTACAATTTGGTACCCCCTGGGAGACCAAAGCGGCCCTTTCGGCCACATCTCAAGCCTTGGGATGGTCTTTGTTGTCCCCATGACATCTCCCCCCCTTGAAGACCCGGCTCGTCCTCGAAAGCCGGGCGTGGAGAGCGGTCGTCGGCCGATGGCATCCTCACGGATCCCATGGAAGGAGCCCGGCAACTAGCTTCGGAAACGGGGGAGGCCGGTCGCCTGGGTTCACCACGGCCCGATCCCCATGAACTAGGGAAGGGCGCCGCTTTGCTTTGGATGTTCTTGATGCGAGGCGGGGACCCGTCCTTGCAAGTCAGTGGAGGCGGTGAGGGAGTGGATGAGCTTGGCCAAATCAACCATGGTGGATTTTTCCCTTGGTGATGAGATTGGGAGCGGCAAAGGGGTGACGAGATGGAGGCGACAAAAGAGTGGTGGTGAGGATGGAACAACGGTGGGAGGTGTGATGGTGGCAAGTGGTGGCGTATGAGCAGAGGAGGGACACCCTATTGAAAGTCGCGGGGTTTGATCGCTGCCCGCATCTTCCTTGTGGTGAGCCTCACCATGAATCCTCGTGCCACCGCTTGTAGGCGGACTGTAGCCTCATCACAGAGAGACCGCACCGTGGCGTGCCGGGGAGCCCTCACGCGCCACTGAAGCCGTCTGCATTTGCTTGGAGTTCATGCTCTGTCTTCTCCTTGTGAGCAAGGTAGCGGTTGAACATCACGACGAACTGATCCATCTGCTCTCGAAGACGGCCCTGCGAGGGTAGTGATGTGCTCATCATAGGATGGTGAGGATGATAGACAACACAAGCCATGAAAATGGATCGAAACCAAGGCAATCCGATACCAGATGAAGTGAACCTTAGTTCATATGGGAGATAGGGAGGATAATGGCGCCAGGGTTTCTGCTTGACTGCCTAAGCATAGGTGAGACTTAGAGAGAATAGGTGAGACTTATAGATAACTGATTCTTCTTCATTGCTTGATCCCTATGGATTAGATTACGTGGTATATATAGAGCATCCCAGCCCTCTGGGTGTCTAGGCTCTGGCCCCTGCGTTTCTCTCAATATTAATCACTCTCTCATTACTCTAATCCCTTCCCCATAAGCCTTAATTGTTGCTGACTACAACTAGTACCCTGGGAGACCGAACTGGCCCTTTCAGCCACATCTCGAGCCTTGGGATGGTGCTGTTGTCCCCCATGACATAGTAACTCATGATCATCATGTTACTTATGGCGTAGGAGCTGAAGTGACTGAGGGTGCGACCATTGAGTCCAAAGTCGAGTGCATTAATGAACCAAAACCGCCTGTTGAACCCATGGAGCACCAAGATAGGCTCCTAAGCATCTCTCTTTTATAATTGCATAATTGACTATGTTATACTTACATGCATATTACCTAGTTGAGCTATCATCCTTATTGTTCACAACCTTACCTTGACGTATTGACTGATTACCTTCTACCACGTAATCCCTGCTTAACTGCTAATACACTGTAGAATTACGACTTGTTATGGATTCTCATGGTTAGCGCGAGATAGGAATTGCTTGCTTTAGTAATGATTAATTTAAAATATGGTGCCTCCCCTGACGCTCGCAACGTTTGCGATCCCCGACGCAGCCACCCTTCCACTCCCGGACATCCTGCAGCCAGTCACGCCGCCGCCGCCGTCTCCTCTTCCATCGAGCGGACTCCTCCCCTCTCCCCCACTTCCATCGCAGGGTGCCGCCGCCTCCTCTCCCATCGAGCAGACTCCTCCCCTCCCCACCCCACTCCCATGGCAGGGCGCCGCCGCCACCTGCAAGGCCAGGCCAGGCCGCCGGCCCCCATCCCGGCAGTCCAGGCTCGAAACCCTAGCTCCAGCCGTCGGCGGTGCGGCGGCGATGGTTGGTGCTGCGGCGCTCTGGAGGACGCGGGGAGCAAGCGGGGGCTGCACACGGGACTCCCGGATCTGGCACTGAGGCCACAGATTCGGCGGCATCTTCCAATGAGGTCAGTGCCCATCGATCAATTTTGGTGTCTGTGGAAATGCACCACCGGTGGAGAACCCATCTTCCTCTCTGTAGGTCTTCGAGTAGATGTGCAAGCCTAGGAGCGGACCACGGATGGAGTGGAGCGCGTCAGTAAGTCAATGTATGTCTCCTCTTTTTCTACTGGCTGATGCACATGGGCATTCGAGTAGGTGGCTGGATCAAAATCCTGGCGCAGCTCCATACTTGACTATGGAATAGAGCAAGAATCTGGCATGTTTTTTACCACTTGGATTATTTAACTCTGCGACTCAACAGATTCTTAGAATTCTTGTAAGTGAAATATTGTGTTTTTTCTATTCTATTGTGACACTGTTATATTGTGTCACAGCTTCATATTGCGAGGTGGTTCAAATCAGGGAACTTATCTAGAATGATTGCTTCCTTTTCTATATTTTTGCGACGGAAGAACACAATCCCGTGAGCTTTTCAGGGGAGTTGGAATTTTCAATCCCAGATTGGTAGAGGATATCAAAATTTTCCATGGGTGTGGTTACGAAGCAGGTCTGGATCCATGGGTGCGCTACGGAGCAGGTTTGTTTCCCCAAGTCACCGGCCTCCATGCTCTGTCCAGCTGTGAGAGCCACTGTCTACCTCCCTCTATGGATCCGTCTTTCTTCCTTGATCCATGGTCTCTCTGACAGCCATTCTCACACCCTCTGGATCTAACATTGTTTAAACTAATCATTTTTTTTTCTTTCAGATGCAGCGTAGGTGTTCAATGGTGTTCCACTGAGAAGAAGCGGTTTAAGTTAAGTCCTCTGCGTCTTGGAGGTAAGAGTGAGATGTATAATTGGGTTTGTTGCTAATTTAACACTGAGTTCAGCCGCTTATGTTTGGGATGCAGATGGAACATCGTGTCTGAAACTAATTTTGAAACATATCTGCTATGACAGCATGGTGGTATTGTTCCATAATTACCACCTATTGTGCAGCATGGAAAGATTATGGCACGCTATACTGAATATATGGGAAACATAGTCATTTAAACATACATTACTGTAGACATCGTTTATATCTGACAAGGTTTCAGTTTAACTGCGTCCCAAATATAGGGGTAAGGTTAAAGTGGAGCTGAAGTCACTTCATTTTTTCTTGCTGGGTAAAGCTCCAATTCATTCCTTATCTGGAATTCTGGATAAAAGTATTTGTTTCCTTCTAACCTGCGCTTCTTTGGTTGGTTGGTGGCGGTGAAAATGCTGACTTCTTGCTACATATCAATGTTCTATAATTAGATAATTTGACAGATGACATACGAGGTTTTCTCATATAAGAAGTTGCAAGGTTTATTAGGGTTGGTTTGCTTTTGTGGGATGGATGTGTTTGTCAAAGATGTGCGATAGTTGATTTGCATTAGAACGAAAAATCCAACTGTTACCTGTATACCATCAATGTCATATGAATCATGATTCTAATGTCAATATAGTTTCCAAATTAGACCATTTTCACATGACTTTGCTTTCTTTCTTTATTAGTTGTGAATTGTGCTTGTTTCATATGATTAATATCGATGTTCCCCAATGTGTTTAGTTCAAGTGCCATGATAAGAAGACAGTGTTACCCTATTTCACACTCATTGTAGGCTTATTTCACTTTTGCCTGATTGCTTTTGTACTCCTGTGATGATAGTTGGATAAGTTATAAAACATATATATTTTTTTTTTCATATGAAACATTTAAGGTCACTATTTTTTCAAACAAATATATGGCCTGGGTGACAAATTAGTAATTTTTAGCTTGGTTTGGTGATAGCCTATAAATTGCTCACTGCCTGATGGCTCACTGCAGATCGGCGGTTGGGCGAGGGCTGGGAGGTAGCAGCTTCTGATGGCTCACTGCCTGTTATTTTTGTCACACAAATTCAGTGGCACCAACTTCAACAGCTCAAATCCATGGCATGGGTATTCGGCGGAGCGGCATGCATGACTGCTCTCTCAGGTAGATCAGTGCCAACACACGAGCTCTGCAAACGGTGGCCTGTTAGTGGTATTAGGCTCTGATGTGTGGTTATTCTGATTTTGATATGCTTTCCTTTTTTTTTCTCTGGCATTTTGCTTGTAAATAAATCGTACAGTATCATGTGTGAACTGGCACTGATTTTTTTTTTCAATTCATAGCACCTTTGAGAGATTGGAGGCTGGCGGTGAATGGTGTGGTGCTGGACTTGGAGAAAAGAAAGCTGATTCTGCAGTGGAATATGTCAACCCTCCTTGTTGGTTTCTTCTCTGTTTAACTGGGACGGGAGAAGTTTTTGCTGCTATAAGTGGTGATGGCAAATGGATTGCTACTTCTAATGTGATCACACAGGTCTTTGAGTTTTGAGTAGAAGTACCCAACTCCATATCTGATCACCCCTCAGTGTAGTAAGTTGAAGTGGTGCTTGTTTCTGAAGATCCTCTCTATATATTTAGCCCTGTAACTTTCATACGTGTTACCTCCTGAAGGAAAAAAAAGCAACTGTACAATTTGTCATGCAACTGATTTGTAGCCTGCAAATACTTGCTTTCTGATTTCCCTTGTATGAACTACGGTCTGTGATTTGCATCTCCTTTAGTACAATTTGGGCTTGAAATAATCAGATTAGAATTACTACATCTACTTATTATTATTATTCCGAGTTTACTCTAATTTTTTTTTTTTTTTGCAATTTTTTTTTTTGAATGGCAAGGGGGGCAGAGTTTCCCCACCTGACTTTTCATTGATCTCAACCCCAGGTCATCAGATAATAAAATTACATTGTTTGTTTGGTTCGATTCGAAATTACATTGCCTGAACTTCCATAGCTTTGCTTTTGAACTTTCTTACTGCAAAGCATTAATCTTTAGTAGAGGAAGATGCACCATGTTTTCATGTGCATCCCTAAGTGAAAACACGTTGCAACGCACGGGCACTATACTTAGTATCAGTGCTAGTTGCTAGCTAGCTGAAACTGCATCATATGAGGTAATACGAGCTAATTGATGATAACTTGTCCTGGAGCTCATACTACTAATCGGTGGTATTCCATGCCATGTAGTATAACGGAGTAGAACGGACGTGGCATGTATACAAAATCAGCTAAAATTTTCGAAGAACAAGAGACTTTTGTTTACCTCTGCATCTGTCCTTATATTTTCAGGTCATGATCATCGCCCAAAGCATTGGTGCTGTAACAGCGATGATACAGAGTGGCAACATCTGTAGCTTTTCCATCCAGCTATGAGTGTATGTTGTGGTCACATAAAGAACAAATGGAGCATAAAAAATTGCGAAGGCAAATTGAAATGCCTGCAAATACAAGAGAAGATGTGCATGGGATTAGATCGGCTAGTTAGGACAGAGGGCTCATATATATTGAGAAATAAGAATAGGGGTGGCATTATTCCGTCATCAAAAGCTGTATCGGTACGCTATGCCAGAACAGGAAATCAGTGCCGGTGCATCACTACCAGTTATGCTAGAGCCAGCAGTGGTTGCTTTTTTTTTTTTTTTTTTTTTTTAACCGGGGAGCTTTGCTCCTCATTTCCATGCACTGCTGTAGGATCATCAAGAAACAAGCAAGAATGTCGAGAATTAAAGCAAGAATCATCAAGAATTGAAGTTAATATCATCGGTCGCAAAGGATTTTTATTTTGGGTAATTAAGTTTTTTTTTTATATTATTAGTTGAACCCAAACAAACAAAGCAAAGGAGGGAGTTAAACTGGAAACGTACGGGGTCGATTGCAGGTCCTTGTTGCAATCATGATGATCTAATATAAGAAGAAGAGAAAACTGGAAGTGAGATTGGAGCGGGCAAAGTTACTGACCGAGCAGCTGTAGGATATGCGCTCGCCAAGCAAGAGCGATGTCGTCCCTGGCGTCTGCTCTTTCCCTTCGCCGCTGTCTTGCAAGCCGCCTTTCATCGCCGGTGTTGAGGTGGTGTTCGTTGCACTCTCCGATGTGTCGTCGTCTGAGCAGTGTTATGAACTCCAGAGTACATTTGCATTTTCTCTCGTTTTTAGTTTTATAGATATAGAAAAGGGAACATATCGCATGTGCAACTAAGCTTCTTGTGCAACATATGTAACCACCAATTAAGGCTACAGGATCTAGATCCAACGTATGGGGTTTTTTTCACTTAAACCCTCCCACCGGATACACACGAGTTAGATTTAAACCCCACAGGTGGAGGGTTAAAGTGAAAAAAACACCGCGACGTTGGATCCAGATCTTATGGTGTTAATTGATAGTTGCATAGGTTGCAGACACGGCGTTAGTTGTACATGATACATTAGCATAGAAAAGAACGGAGCGAAATACGATTTGTATTTTCTCTCGGCAATCAGCAATCGCAGGCGTGGTCGGTAGGAAATGGCTGGGTGGGTGCATGGTGAGTGATTGTCTCATCTCATCGTGAATGGAAAGCAGCAATCTGTGGGGAAAAAAAAAACTATGTAGTTGGATTAAAAAAAAAAAAAAAAAAGTAGCGGACTTGCATGTAGTTTTGCGTTTTTTACCTTATTTATATCTATACTTTTGACGCGGGGCCGCGAGTCTTTCACGGAGAACGCATCTATGAATGTGTCCGCTCGGGTAGACCGTTCACGAGGCGATGGGGGCGACCCGGCGCCCCGCCGCCTCTCGCGCCGCCAGCCGCCCCCTGCTGCTCCTTGCTTCCGTCCGACACCAACAACAGATCCGCGCCACACCCTCCCGTCGCTCTTTGCGTAGAGCTGCCCGACTTCGCCTTCGGGGATGGCGGAGATCGGCGTCTCGCCCGTCGCCCGCGCTCCGTGGCCCGTGCGCCGCCACCCGATGATACCCGGCGCCGCTGGTATCCTCCACGGCGCCGGGGCCCTCCCTCCCACGTCGTCGCGGGCGGGACCTCGTCGGGCTCTGGGGGGCCGCCACTACCGGACACCCGCTGCTCACCGGGAGTCCGCGCCGGCACCCGGCGGTTGGGGCTCTAGCGGGACTGCCGGCCGACGGGCAGCGGCATGCTGGCGCCGTGCTTGGCCGTGTGGTCGCGGACGGCGGTGCGTGGGCGCGCCAGACTTCTTTCTTGCCTCGGGCGCCTAGGCGCCGGGCGGCGCCGGGCGCATGTCGTCGCCGCCACGCCGGTGGGCCGGGGCGCCGGCGGGCGGTGGGGACGGAGGCGGGCCCGGCAACTCCGCAACGGGCTCCCCGTCAAGCGGCCCGGCCTCCAAGGGGCTGCGCCTCTACCATTTGTCGGTTGACGAGCCGCCGCTGAACTCGGCTTAACGCCCGACGGAGTTCATTCTTTGCCGTCGTGAGCCGCCTCGGGGCTAGGCTTGCCACCGGTGTCGGCCGACAAGTGCTGCCACGCCCGCTCCAGCGCCCCCGTCTCGGCCCGATTACGGCAAGGCTTCCCCCGCCACGCCGCGGTACGGGGGAACATCATGGCCATGGTTGCTCGTGGCGCCCACAACGCCGCCGGTCGGGCGCGCTACACCGCCCGTCCGCGGGCGGCTCCGCTGTCGTCGGGGCGTCCCGGATGAAGGGACAATGCGGGCGCGACGACGTCCCCGGCCCGGCGTCCTCATCGCCCGCCCGTCCGCCCCCGCCTTGACCCGATCGTCCACCTTGTCCCCCCATGCCGCACCCTTCCACCCCCGGAGCCGTTCGGGAGGGGCGCCTGAAGCATCGACGGTGGGCAGACGACGATGGTGACACTTCCGGCGAAGAGGCCTCCACTTCCCACCCGTACCTCGACGCCCGTCACGCCATTGAGGTGACACCCCCGCCTGACCCCCTATGGTGCCATGCCGGGGGGCCTACTGCCTGCTCACGCCCGGTCGCCATCCCTTTGGGAGGGCGACACTCGTCGTCGTCGTCGTCGTCGTGCCACGACCAGGGCGCACCAGGCCGCTCGTGTGCTGCGCGGATCAGCGGACTTGGTCCGCGGCCAATCGCGTGCGCGTGCACCAGCGGCTCGGCGGCGCCTCCGTCGTCCCTCCGGCTTGTCCACACCACGTTCCTCGGGTGGCGCGCCCGTCGACGCCCGGCGGCTTCACGCTTGTCGAGGCGTCGCGGGGTGCCGTCTTTCTCCACCCCATGCTACACCTCTCCGTCGTCACCCCCTCTGTGCCGCCCTCACTTTCGTCGGCCTCTGCTTCAACCGCCTTGGCGGCCGACCACATCACCGCCCCAGTGCACCTCCTCGCCCGTTGCCTCGTGCGCGCTTGGCACGAGGCACCGGGCCCGGATTGCAAGCACCCGTTACCATCGTCGCCCACCTGAGCACCCCTCGCCGAAGCCGCGAGGCATGCCCACGCCATAGCGTTGCCCGGCGGCCGCGGTGGCCAAAGGGGCTTTGGCGTGCGAAGACGCCGTGGCCCCGATCCGTGTTGGAGAGATTCTCCCCCGGATCCTCGGCCGGCACGCCGGGCGCCAGTGGGGGCGTCGCCTGCGACCGCCATCGCGCCGGCGGGCGCCGCCACAAGCCTTCTAGGTGGCCAGCCCTTGTCGCCGACGGTGCCGCCGCGCGACCCAATGCCGAAGACCACCGTCGCGGCCGGCAACCTTCGCCGACTGCTTTGATCCGTTGGTGATCGAGCACCCACCCGGGGGGATCCAATGCTTGATGAGACCGTGGCCTCACGCTCTGCGCCGTGCCTCCTGCCGGCGTGTTAGCTCTCCAAACCCGCACCTCCGTTGCGGGATGATTGGTGGGCTGACCTAGTGGCGGCCGAGTTTGTATCCGTCGCCACACGCCGTCTACGCCGGTGGAGGCCCCCGGATGGTGCTGGTGGACCCCCTTCGCCTCCACGCATGGTTCAGCTCAGCTTCGAGGATGCAGTGGCGTCAGAGGAGGTCGGTGAGGTCACCACGGCGGTGGTTTCTCCGCCGAGGTCCTCGAACGCGACTATCGCCCGGCAGATCCCGAACGTGTGTGCATCCCGTTGGACTCCCGGCCGATCAGGGACGGGCCGAAGTTGCGCGATCCCGCGCGACGCCGGCAACACTCGTCCGTCGGAGCTCCCCGCCTGGCCGCCAAGCCCCGCGTGGCAAATGCGACGCTCAGCGCAGGCGGTGTTCTTGCGAGAAGATGGGCATTGCAACGCATCCCCAGCCGGCTGACTTGGATGCTGCTCGCCAGTGTTTGGAGGCCTTTTCGGGTCCACTGACGCCAACCAAGGAAGAGGCTATGCAGGTGCTCTTCGGTGATGGCTTCGACCCGGTGGCCTGGAATCTGAATCGGGTCGGCCCGGAGGAGGAGGGGCAGTGAGGCCTTCCTCATTTCCTCTTAGCCCGTCGCCTAGTTTACCTGTAATCACAATCTATTGTTGCCTGTGGGCGTCGTTCAGTAATCCTTGGATTACTGATGTTCTTTATTTTTCTGTTTGTGTTTGTGTTTGTGTTTGTGTTGTAACTTAAAACTCTCTTCGTCTTAATGAAATCCATGCAATGCACGTTCGAGAAAAAAAAATCTATACTTTTGACGCAAGTAAATTCGGTGCATGCTCCTCTATTGTTCTTTTTGTTGTTTTATTGTAAGAAGAATGCTCCTCTTTTTGTTGATTCTTGTTCGGTGGAGACTCGCTTTTGACGCCAGTAAATTCTCGGTGTTCGGTGGAGAGACTCCTTTTTGGCGCAAGTCAATTCTCGGTGCAGGCTGACCTCTTGATTCCCTCCACCGATGTCTCCGTGCATATATACCAAAGCATCAGTTGGATAGACGAAGCCACGCGTCATAAACTCATCGCACACGGTCAGGTGGCGCAGCTCCGATCCTTTCTTCAACGCATGCATCTCCCCCCATCTCGGTTCAGCTGCACGCAAACAAAATAATTTGCCTATCTACACAATGTCTATGTTTTGGCTGCCTATGACAGTTCTAAACAAAATAGACCTGGTTAGAAGGAGATTTTTTTGGCAAGGGGAAATCTGAAAAGAAAATATCATCTTTTAAAATGGTCCATTCTTATAAAGGCCACAGGGAAAGGTGGTTTAGGCATAAAAGATTTAAGAAGAATGAACATGACCTTATTATGCAAATGGTGGTGGAAAGTGGAGAATGGAAAAGGTATTTGGAATGAGATTATCAATAAGAAATATATGAAAAAAGGAATGATTAGTACTCTGAAATATAGCCCCAAAAATTCCCCTGTGTGGAATGATCTCTTGAAAGTTAGATCAATTTATTTGAAAGGGAGATCAATGATCACTGGAAATGGTAAAAATACCAGTTTCTGGCATGATAAGTGGTGTGGTCAAGTAACATTTGTAGAAAAATTTCCTGATCTGTACAGTATCAACAAGGAACAAATGTGCTCGGTGGCTGAGATCAGGCAGAAAAACTGGAGGCTTACCTTTCGTAGGTGGCTTTATGAAGAAGCACAGAATCAACTAAGAAGGCTGAATGACATTACCTTTCGTATTGTCATCAATGATAAAAAAAGATAAAGCAAGATGGAATTTAGAGAAGTCGGGTCAATTCTCTGTCAAATCAACTTATAAGATGCTTAGCTCTCATGAGTATGGCAACAATTTCAAAGCTATCTGGAAAGCAAACCTACCATTAAAGATAAAAATTTTTATGTGGTTGGTTCTTCAGAATGTAATTTTGACCAAGGATAATTTGATCAAACGGAAGTGGAAAGGCTCTCCAAAATGTGCTTTCTGCCCTGAACAGGAGAGTGTAAATCATATTTTCTTTGAATGTGCTTCGGCAAAATATATTTGGAGCCTGATTGCTCATTCATTTGGTGTACAGTGTAGACCAAATTCTTTTGAACAATTCTGGCCTTGGATCCAGAGGATTCTTCCACATGTCCCTAATATACACATGTTTGGCTTAGCAACTGTTTGTTGGGCCATCTGGCGTATTTGAAACCAAATTTGCTTTGAAAATAAAAAATTCAATCTCCTACTGAGGTTGTATGCTTAATATGTGTGTTCATTACTCATTGGGCAGGTCTGCTGAAGGTTGGGCTCCAGGAACAAGTGTCAACGGGAGCTGAGGTGATCAAGTCGACTGCAATCTTCTTTCATGCACAAGTCAACCAAGACAAGCATCAGGACAAGCAGCTGGTACCATATGTGGGAGGACTGGGGGCCTAAGGGCACTCACAGTGCAGACTCTACGATAGAGTCCATAGACATTAATTGTATTACCATGTAGACACTTTGCTGATGTGGCGGATCATTTATTGAGTAAATAGAGGGGAAAAAGTAAGACTCGGAGTCTTATTTAGACTCGGCGTCTACGGGGAATACGAGGCCGTCCGTCTCGCGTTTTTTGATCCCGCAGGCGCTGCCTACGGAGATATCGGATCGTTCGAAGTTCTCACCGGTAGTCGCGACGAAGGCGACAATGACGCCCATGCTCGCGGAGCCTGCCCAGCGTCGCCGGAGTTCAGCGTGGCCGCGACGCCGACGCCCGCGGAGCCCGCCGTCGTCAGCGCCGCCCGGAGCTTGGCGTGCTCGCGTCCGTACCCTCGGAGCCCGCCTTTGCCGCTTCTTGATTCGTCGCCCGGTGGGCTAATTCCCAAATCGGGAGGAAGCTAATTCTAGATTCATCGCCGCGGCGTCGAGGCAAGCCAATCCGATTGCTTTGCTCGCGGCCCTCGAGCAGCAGAAGCGCAGACAAATGCTAGCGGATGGGATTTTTTTTTTTTTTTGACAAACTAGTGGATGGGATTTTGGTGCTCGATGGGATTTACAAGAGCAGCAGAAGCGCAGAACCTGATACTTTCTACCTTTTTTTTTGGCATCGATGGATGGGATTTTGGTGCTCCTGGAGCCAGAGATTTTGCGTCCGCGCCGCCGGACCTCGCTCATAACCCGCGGCGACCTCACATCTCCTTTCCCCTCGCCACCTGCTACAGTTGCCGCAGAGGATCCTGTGTTGATTTTTATTTGGACTCTATAGAAAGAAAACTGCATTGTGGAGAGGTAGAGTCTTGGTGCAATATCCTAAGCTATGGACTCTATGAGTAGAGTCTGCACCGTGAGTGCTCTAAAGCACAAGAGGCCTGGAGAAGACTGGACAGCTTTATCATTAGCATGTTACAGTTCAGTTTGAATTTTGTGTCTTGGTGTAGTAGTTCCTGGCGTATCACTTTCTTTTGTTTCATTGCCGTAGTTGGATGTTCCTGGGAACTGTTGGTGCAAGTTTCCCCCCTGGCTATGAGCCCTGGGTGTTTGTAGCAGGGGGGGTGGGTAGTTCTGTGTTGCCGGTCAGTCTACAGTACGCTGGTCAAAATCTTTGTAATTTCGTTGCTCCGGTAATGAAATTCGGATATCCGTTTTGAAAAAAAAAAAAGCTGCACGCAAACACCCAAATCAGGATGCATGACTTTTTTTTTTTTTCTCTTTGCCAAATCACGAACCATTGAACTGCAATGACTGGCCAAAGGACACACACCAAGACTTGATCACCGTGACCATGGATCCCACGTACAAGACCACAGCTGCTGCAAACTGTGAGCCCACAACTAAGCTTAAAGATAGGGCGGGCATATGACACAACACCCTAGGTCTCGGAATTATTTCCTCCGGCAATACTGCGGCAACATAGTTGCCAAGATCGAATCAGATGGTATCACATGAGACTCAAGGATTTATACTGGTTTAGGACACGACCTGTGCTAATGTCGCGCAGTTGTGGGTCTTATGTTCATGAATTCGATTATAGGGGGGTTGTTGCTCAAAGCTACAGGGTAGCGATGCATGGTTGGAATGAGATGGATCGCCAACTGGTGGTGGCGGACACCAAGACGATGCATGACGACGACGTCGATGTCAGACAGAATGATGTAATGTCTTCAGTTGCATCCTGCGAGTCGACCTGCGAGTTCTTGCAAAGCGTGATGAGTGATGAGCCGATGCGTTGAAAAAAAAAAGCAGCAGGGGAGCTGCACTGCCTAGCGCCGATCGAGCGATGACCTTTGGGACTGGTACTGGCTTCCATCCTTTCGGTGGTATTATGGGACGCATCGAATTTTCTTCCTTTTGACCTGAAGGGCGCCACTACGTCATACGAATAATGCCAGTGTGCCACAAAAGACAAAGTGTGGTATTCTTGGGCCGGGGGCTACAAAAATGCACGAGCTGCGAGACCTTGTCCCGGCCCTCAGCAGCAGCAGCATATCGTCCTCAAGATTTTCGTTCTTGCAGCTCACCCATTTCTTCGATCGCTGATCTTGGGCGAGGGAAATGGAACCGCCGAGTGTACTTGCCACCAGCTCTCCGCCACCGCCGTTAGCCCGAGGTCACCTCGATAACACTGCAAACGTGAGTAATTTAGATGCAAATTTGGAGTTACACTGAATTGGCAATTTGACTGGAACACTTTTGTTCCATTATCCAAAAAAGATACAAATTTAGAGGTTATTTTGAATTATCTTTCATAATGGCAAATGTCGTTAATTTTGAGGGTTACTTTATCTATTTTCATAATGGCGTTGATGATTGTTTTTTATATAAGAGACTAGATCCAATGGCTCTTATTGGAGATGATGGTTATAGTGTACCAAATTATAAGATAGATGTTTCTAATTATTATGAGAAATTGTAGAATTTGTCTTGTTTTAAGGTGTCTAACAAGAATTAACGTAGAGGCTCCTTTCTGTAGCGTCTTTGGTTAATTAGAATTAGTGTGGAACCAACCTCTATAGGGGAAATTGGATCCGTAACATTAAATTATTTGAAGTTTAGAAAAAAAATATCATCGAAAGATTCAGCTTTAGAGAAAAAAATAGCATCGAAAGCTCACTCTGTTACATGTTTCTACCGTATCTGTTAACTCACTGTTAAACAAGTTGAAAAAAATGAATTTGTGAATACTCACGTACAAACAACCCAAACGCACACACCCAACAGAAGGGGGCCGGAGAAGGAGACACGCACGATTCTGGTGCCTGGCGGCCGACGGCAAATCTCCCAGCCGGGACTGCAGCTCCTCCGGCTTCTCATCCATGGTGCACGCCTCCTCGAACCCCTTCTCTTTATCTCTTGTCCCATCTCCCTCGAGCTACTGTTTCTTGAATATGAATCCTAGTTTCTTGAGATTTTTTGTGCTGATTCGAGGGATCAGAGATTTTAGTAGGGATGGATCCTGACGGAGTTCCAGAAGGGTATGCTCCCTCTAACCCTCTCTACGTTCTTTCAATGTGCGTTTTGCTGGTATTTATGTGTGTACATGCATGTTTGTGTCAAATGAGTTGGTCATGTGGTGTGCGTGTGTTGGGTCTGTGGGTGTGCGTGAGTTCGCCGGGTGCCTGGTGTGTATGACTTCATTTTTTTACTTGTCTCAATAGGAATAGAGTGATCTTTCTATGCTACTTTTCTAAAGTTGAATTTGTCTATGCTACTTTTTTATAAACTTTTGAATATTTTAATGGTACACTAAAACAAGTGTCAATGCAGGCCCTGGTCTCAATAGGAATGGATAACAACACTTCTGAAGCAGCCGGTGATGAAGTTCTTGAATTGCCTGTGGTCATGACTACTGCGGGCGACGATAACAGCACTCTAGGCCACAGTATTCTTGACTTAATACAGGAGCTTTTAGCGGCGGCGCCGCATTTCGGGTTCATTGCTACATCATCAGGCGGACGCGGCAGAAACCGTGGTGGCGGCGTCCACCCTGCTTTGATTGAATTCTTGATCCAGCATCGGCGCCATGACTATGACTTGGAGGCACAACGGCCTCTCGAAATATTCTTGACCAACACTAACTTGGAGGCAGGAGGTCAAGCTCATCAGGTTTCCTCCCACGTTCTCCCTGCAGCCGCCGCCGCTCCAGTTGAAGAACCATCAGTAAATTCTTGCTCGCACTTTCATCGCCTTTATATTCTTTATTTAGTTTGCCAAATCTATATGTAGGGGAGCCAATTTGAACTAAAGCGTATATAGATATGATATATAAAGTTCATATTTTATTTACAGTATATTCGCATTCACCACCTACTTAATGTGTTTCTCATCAAATTAAAAGTACACTAAAAAAGTATCTTTTCCATACAGGAGGTTACCAACATGATCAAAGGTGTTATGTTGCAAGCTTTTGCCGCGTTCCTACCAGCGTGCGTGACGACGTTCCCTCAGGTAAAGGACGCTCCTGATCACGTAAAGTTGACAATTTTTGGAGGCCTGGGGTTCATCACCGTGGGCTTGTTGGTCGCGCTCCTGTCCAAATCCGTGGCTCGTTGCAGACTGGCCTTCCGGCTGGTGTCCTTTTCGGCTATTGCGGTCATGGCGTTCAGCTTCGCGTCTCAGTTCTCTTCACCTACCTACATCACTGTCACTGCACTTGTTGGAGTGGCTCTGAATTTGATCATAATGCTGCTGCCGTTCTATACTAGGTAAATGGCCAGATGGATATATCGACGTTCAATTGGAGGTCAATCAATAACAAAAACTTGGTGGAGTGTGTTTTGTGGAGAGAATTCTGGGAACGACATCGGCACATCTAGATCTAGATATATATATATGTGTGAAATCCATTGTAATAAAGATGGCGCAATATACTATATATGATATATAGAGATGGCGCTGTTGGATTTAATGTGGGCTAGACCCATATTTTATCTAAATAAATCAAATAAATTTTTAATGTGGATTTAATGTGTTTTATAAATTTTTTAACCTCCCCGAATACGGACTTATTGTAAAAACTCTCCTACTTAAATACAAGCGTAAATCTTTTGCGTTTTCGAAATGAAAAAGTATTGGACTGGAGTCACTGAACTGGATTATGCAATGTGCATCTGGCCAGGACCGTACCAGGAGTTGTCAATATCAAAATGCACTAATCGTGCGCGGCGTTCGCTCCTCAATTGCGCCGATGACAAGTAACAACCATGAACTGGACAATGTCTAAACCGAAACTTAGTGTCAATCCGACTCGGCAACTAACTCCCGAATTTATGCTGCTATTGTTGTGACACCAACAATCTTAAAAACAAATTTTTAGAATTAACTGAGATCCTTCTGATGGAACATGCGGCTAAGTTGAAACATGCATAGTTCTTCCCGAGTTTATGCTTTCAGGACGTGGACTGCTTTTTTTTTTTTTTTTGAGTTGCCTCTTATCCGGATACAAACCGTAGTATCCGCTCGCATGTACGCACACCACTACACACGCACACCCCACGCACGCCACCTCGCGGTACAATCGCACCTACAACTACACTCGACTTGAAAGATCGCGTCCTTCTTGATATCACCGGAATCACCGACTCCGTGAGACGACGAGGCGCGCCGTAATCCCGCTGAATCGAACCACGCGAAGAAAGAAACGCCGCTCGGCATGACGGAGCGAAGGTTGGGATGGGAACCTACTATTCCCGGTGAGAAAACGCGGGTGATCCAACAATCGAACCCGCGTCCGGCCGTTCGCCAACCACGAACGCGTACCGACCGAGCTAACGCTCGTTCTCGGACGCGGACGCGGACTGCTTAGGCCGCTGTATTGTTCTGTGGGCTGAAAGTGAGGATCAGCGTGGAATGAGGTCCATGTTGGGGAGAACGACCCTTCCTGGGCTGAATATGGTATTTGGTAGTTCCTGGGCTGAATCTGCATTTGATTGGAATCGACCCACCTCATTCATTCCCCAATCAATCTGCCGTGCGCCGCCGTGGCCGTCATCGGCGCCGCCGCCGCCGCCGCGGATGCAGGTGCGCTCCTATTCCAACTCCTCCGCCTCCTTGTCTCTTCTCTCTCTGGCCCTTCCCTTTCTCATCCATCGCTCATCTCTGCCGGCTTGCTCTGGTTGGAGGGGCGGCTCCTCCAGTGACCAGGTGCGTCACTCACTCCGCCGCGATGGCTACCAGATCGAACTGGTATGCCCTTCCCTTCCCTTCCCTTTTTGCCATGTGCAACTAGATGGAGGGTGCTTATTTCCATGTGCGTCGCACCTGCTGACACATGTACAACTATCAGTTGAGCCTGACACGTTCTCTTGGTGCCTCACGGCGGACGGAAACTACTCGGCGGCCTCGGCTTATGGGGCAATGTTCCTTGGTTCTTCGCCGGTCCAGGGGGCGAAGCAATTGTGTAAGACGGCGGCACCTCCGAGAGTCCGCTTCTTCTTTTGGCTCACTTTGCATGGTCGTTGCTGGACCGGGGATCGTCGGTACCGCCATGGGCTACAACCATCAAATCTTTGCATTATGTGCGGCCAAGAAGTGGAAACAATGGATCACATTATTCTAGGGTGTTACTACAGCCGTCAGGTTTGGCATGTGTGCCTGACCAAGCTGTGCTTGCAAAACATAATCAGTCTGGTTCAAGAGCAAGCCTTTCATTGGTGGCTGAGGTCTAGGAAGCTGCTGAACAAGGATTTTCGTCGTGGTTTCGACTCCCTTTTCTTTCTAATAGGCTGGATGCTTTGGAAGGAGAGAAATGCGCGGACGTTTGATGGTCTTCCTCGCTCGGTTCTTCAGCTGGTGGAGGCTATTGAGGGCGAAGCTCAGTGCTGGTGTGCGGCCGGCAATCGGCACCTGCGGTTTCTGCTTGCTGTTGCTGCATCCTGATGCTACCTGCCGCCGGCTCCGTAGCTTGCTGTTGGAGGCTG
Source organism: Hyparrhenia diplandra (assembly GCA_015847255.1). NCBI lineage: Eukaryota > Viridiplantae > Streptophyta > Magnoliopsida > Poales > Poaceae > Hyparrhenia > Hyparrhenia diplandra. Next base: position 287,988 of record JADLZK010010820.1, on the reverse strand, counting down.
TTGCCTGCATCCCTTGTTTCAGTTTGTAGCGTCTGTGCTTTTTTCTTCGTATCTTTGCTGTAGCTTTGCCTTTACCTTTGTTTCTTTGATTGGTAATCAAGGTATTACCAGGACAACTATTTGTATTTGGTTTGGTGTTGTCAACGCCTCGCTTAATGAAAAAACGCTACCATACTTAGGTGGGCGTGGTCTCAAAAAAATTTCCATGTGCGTCCGGACGCCCTGTAGATAGATCTGGCCTGCCTTTGCCAATTCCAGTATAGTTTTTTTTTTCCTCATAAACATGAATCTATATGCATCGTGTGCTATCGTACGGTCCACAGTATAGTATTTTGTCTCCTACGAAGGTATGGTGAGTTCAAAGTTTATAATGTATATTTTGTCACCTATGAAGGTTTTGTGACTTGTTCAATTTTTGTAAATGATCCACTGGTTCGTTCCTGAATACTCTAGTTATGAACTTATTATTTAATATGTACTAATGAGTTACAGGAAATTGTTAATAATTTTATGATCTGGTGTTGTCATCGACATGTCATACTTTTTTGAGTAAAGTCTATTTTTGGCCATCGAACTTTTGGCAAAGTCCATGAATGACCATCGAACTCAAAAACCGGGTATCTTTGACCATCCAACTCTTAAAACAGTTCACAATTGGCCATCGTGCGTCTCGATAGGTGGTTTAATGTTTTTATTTACAATTTAGTCCTTAGATCCAATAGATCCTCGGCGACGCCGGATTCGATTACACCTCCGCCTATCCGCCCCTCCTTTCCAATGTCGATTGCGGCGGTGAGGTCCCCCGCCCCCCCCTCGGCGCCACTCCGCTTCATGTCGGGTCCAGTCGCCATCCTCCTCCTCGTAGCTCTTGCTGCTGTGCTTGCCGGCGCTGAACCGCCGAGCCTGCACAATTTCCCTTGCCGCCGGAGGAGGCCGCCGCCTCCCGGAGCTACGCGGCGGGGGGGGCCTGCTCAAGCGTCGCCATTGCTCTCGCCACGAAAAGTGCGGTACAGGCAAAAAGTAATAATCATTTTAAGATCTAAGGACTAAATTGTAAATAAAATCATTAAAACCACCCATAGAGACCGCCAATGGCCAATTGTGAACTGTTTTAAGAGTTGGATGGTCAAAGATACCCGGTTTTTGAGCTCGATGGTCATTCTTGGACTTCGCCAAAAGTTCGATGGCCAAAAATGGACTTCACTCTACTTTTTATCCTAATGATGTGTAATCTCACCGATGCTAGCAGCATCTAGTGTTAAGGTAGTGGTGTACTGAATTTGAAGATGGATTTTCCTTTTCTGTAGAAACAAGTGTGCATAATTAAGGCTTCACCGGAAAATAATGCAAGTATCGATGTGCAATCTCACCGACGCTAGCAGCATCTAGTGTTAAGGTAGTGGTGTACTGAATTTGAAGATGGATTTTCCTTTTCTGTAGAAACAAGTGTGCATAATTAAGGCTTCACTGGAAAATAATGCAAGTATCAGCAAGTATTAAATTGACAATAAAATAGTCAATTGGGCTGAACTAAATGGGTATCTAAAGACTTTTATTCTTGTATTGGTTGTGGTTTGTATCCAAAATATCATAGATATTTACTGGCATATGGTGCTATTTCTCCTGTGCTTTCCAACTATTGTGTGTTACAAACTTGATCATCTGATTAATCCTTATTGTTCATTAAAAATGGATAACAATTTTTTGTAACAGATATTTGAGCAGTTGGAGCTATTTGATCAGATGGGAGCGCTATTTTAGCCGATTTGCATAGGACCCTACATTTTTTTAAATTTTTCTAGTTTTTCCAATTTTGCATAAAAAAAAATGGGCTCAAGAGGCTCAAGATAGCTAGTCCCATTTTCTCTTGCTTCTGCTCAAACAGGAGAAGTAGGCTTCAGACTAGTACTATTTTTCTATGATGTTCTGTTTCCATTGGTCAGAAGTAGGAGAGGTAGTGAGACTATAGCTACCCCAATTATTGTTTCAAAGATGCTCACTAGCATGAATTACAGTTAGTTTCTGAATTGGGCCTGTGAATTAAACAGAGCCATCAGCCAGCCACTAGTCAACTGTTTAATTTATACTTGTTTCTCCTCTTTTCTTATTTTTCATTTTCAGCATACTCTGACCTTTTTTTCTAATCCTTTTCATTTACAGGATCGGAGCGTGATACAAGCAATGTAGAATGCAGGCTAGAGACACCTTAAGATCTAGTAACACCTCCACTCACCAGTTACGACATTAATTACATCTCCACTTGCTTTCTTTTATCATCAGAGACTAATAAATAGTAGAACAAAATGGCTTTATTTTACTGTATATTGTGTGCATGGGCATGTTATTACCTAGATGAGATGTTTTATTTCAATTACAATAGATCCAACAAGATAATTATATGTTTTGAAAACATTATGTAGGTAATAACTACAAATTGTGTGTTTTTTTTTACCCGTAGCAACTCACGGGCATATTTCCTAGTCATTTAAAAACTATGCCCTTGGTTATTAGCACGTTTATGACTTTTAGCTTCTTGGTAGTGTTGTCAGTGAAATGAAAGGGCTTGGAGGATCAAGCTTCACTTTTTGTGCCTAATGTTGATGTTTGTTAAATCTTGCTATGCTTGTGATAGACAACTCTGTAATTTGCACAACTGCCTTTATGCAACCCAACTTTTATACCTTACTACAATCAAATGCATCCTTTGTTTATTATATTAGTTAAGTCCTGTTGATTATACTCATGGTGCAACGTCTAAAGTTTTTGTAGAGATGACGGGCCTGGTTTATGGCTATTTCTACACTACTGTGCCCTGACCCTTCACCCTTCAGTGGATTGGAAGCGATGTGTTGGCCTATGAGTGGTGTAACTCGGGTGTGGCATTGGCCCACAGGGCGTGTATCTTCAAACTATCTTACTGTAGTTTCCGCTGCTGAACTCTGAATGACGTCAAACTAAGTGTAATTGCCAACTTATGTTGTAATTTAAACCATTCTTTTATGTTAAGTGAACCCTGTGAGCTCTGTAGGAATCGTTGCAATATGTACCCTGGTGCTGGATCTATAGTGGATTGCACGGGTTGGTGCCATCAAAGGACTGCTGGGTTAATTGAGTTAAAATGAGTATGGAAGAACGGTGAAAACTTGGTTACTCAGAAGGTCCCTGACATCGACATGATTCTCGGTGAATTCACATTATTCAACCTTTATGTACATGGACATTCTCAACTTAAATATACTTATTTGGAAGCTAAAACTTCCACTGAAGATATATGTATATTTTTCTTTGTTGTCTTTACAGAGGAGTTATTCTACGGCGCTATGCCGATATAGCACAGTTTCACATCACAGTATGGATTAGCACAACGAGAAATTAGCTGTGTTAGCAGTAATTTTTTTTTCTTTTCACATGGGACGAAAACTGGCCTGGTGTGTTGTAGCAGTAAATCGTGCTACAAGTGCGTACCTTTTTTTTGCCATCGATGCATCAGAGAATAAAATTGGTTGAATTATTGGTGGTATATTGCCTGAAATTGTGCCTGGGCACATTACAGGAGAGTACATACAGAAAAGAGCAGCATTCCAATATAGAGATAAGGCACGTACAAAAGTAACCTACAAACACATATATCCCAACATCTAAATTGGCATCATACCGGCCAATATAGAGATAAGGCACATAATATTCTAAATCCTTCTCTTAGTCGCGAGCCACATCTTCTCTGCTACTATCCATGAAATTTTCGGAACATGATTGCCCAAAGCATTGGTGGTGTAACAGCAACGATGCAGAGTGGCAACATCTGCAGCTTTTCCATCCAGCTATGAGCGTATATTACGGTCACGTAAAGAACGGAGGCAGCAAAAGCAAATGCCACTAGAAGAAAAGCCTGCAAATACAAGAGCAGATGTGCATGCATGGAATTAGACCGACTAGTGAGCGAGGTGTGTGCGAGGTTAAATTTTGGAAGCAGCACTCATCAAGAAATTAAACTTAAAATCACGGTTTGTAAAGGATTTATATTTTGGTAATTAAGTTTTTTTTATATATATACTATTGATTAAACCTAAGCAAACAAGCAAGCTGAAGTAGGGGGGTCGCAGGTCCTTGCAATCATGATGATCGGAAAATATGCGAAACAGAGGAGGGAAGGAAGCAGGAGAAGAGAATTGAAGAGAGGATAGATCTGGAGATGAGATGGAGCGGGCCAAGTTACCCACCGTGCCGAGCAAGTGCGATGTCGCCCCTGCCGCTGCCGCCGCCACCGGCGTCTGCTCCTTCCCTTCGCCGCTCTTTAGCAAGCCGTGTTCCATCGCCGGTGAGGTGGTGTTCGTCGTTGCCCTCTCCGATCTTTCGTCTAAGCAGGGTTACAAACACGGGCAAAGTTTGTATTTTTCTCTCGTTATGAAACCTAGTTGGGGTGATCAGTGATCGGGGCAGGAAGACCTAAGGAAGGGAAGGGAAAAACTGTGCGTTAACCTGTCAATGGAGACGCGCCTCGGCAGTCAGCAATGCATCTTCCGAGAAACTACTGCGGCTGGAGTCAATGGAAAGTCGCATTCGAAGCTGTCAATGGAGTCAATGGAAAGTCGCATTCGAAACAATGCATCTTCCGAGAAACTACTGCGGCTGGATCTTCCAAGAAATTACCTGCGGCTGGAAATTGGTGGGTGCTTCCCAATACAGTAGTCCATGGAAAGTCAATGGAGACGCGCTTAGGCAGTAGCCAGCAATGGATCTTCCAAGAAATTACCTGCGGCTAGATATTGGTGGGTGCTTTCCAAATCAGAACTCAGTAGAAAGTCGCATTCGAAGCCCTTCGTTTTCACTTACTTGACGCATCTTCCGAGAAACTGCCGGACGCGGAGGATCGTATGATCAGTTTGCAAATCAGTACTCAGCATTGTAGCTGCTTTACCTTTGTTCCTCACAAGCAGCATCGTTAAGCTTTTCTCTCTTGCAGCTAAGCTAGGTCGAGGGAAGGAAGATATATCTCCTCACCCATTTTATCACTGATATTGGGCGAGTGAAGAAAGCAATGGGACAAGCACTAACCGGACTGAGTTGGAACCGTGCCTCTAGGGAGCAGGAGCCGCGTCGTGAGCGTTCATCATCTCAGGTGAATAATAATTCAGTCATGTTTTGTTCTTCTTGTCGATCCTGTTGGTTTGAAAAGTTAGATTCATTTGGTTCAGAATCAATACAAGCTAGCTTGTACCGTGTGATCGATATGGTGTCTTTCTGACTAGGTGTTGCTTGTTCTATGTAATTTAGTTTCTCTGTAAGCAGAGGTCTATGCATGATGTTTTTGAGGTTTGTCAGATTTCCAACAGGAATGAAAGAGTGTTTTAAACTTTCAAACATAACCATTTAATTTGTGACCGACGATAACTAAGTACAAGCTTGATTTGTCATTAAATGTATGTCATCGATACGATGCAGGCGCTCGTCCCAGTAGGAATGCACATCAACCCTTCCCATGCAGGCGGTTATGAGCTTCCCGGTTCGGCTATGTATTCGTATTCCCACCGGCGCCAGTCCTTGCTGGAGCTTGCAGAGGTGCTGCTGCATGTCATTACTACCAGTAGCAGGCACAGAAACGGCGTCGTCGTCCCCCGTGCTTTCATTGAATCATTGGTCCTGCGTTGGTGTCGTGACTACGAATTGGAGGTACAACGGCGTCTCGACTATGACTTGGAGGCAGGAGGGCAGCAAGCACATCGGGTTGGCGCCAGGCGCACAGGCGGTGGCGCCGCCACTCCGGTTCAAGAACTGTCGGTAAATTCTTGCTCCCACTGAACTGAACTGAACCACCAACCAACGCACACTCTTTTCGCCTTTATATTATATATATATACATACATATATATATTTTTTTTTAAAAAACTCCGATCCTTTTCCTTACAGGAGGTTGCCAACAAAATGGTCGTAGGTGTTCTGGTGCAAGCATATGCGGCATTCCTACCTGCGTGCGTGACGGCGTATCCTCTGTTAAAGGACGTTCCTGATCACATCAAGTTCACAGTTTTTGGAGGCCTGGCGTTCACTACGGTGGGCTTGTTCGCCGGGATCCTGTCCACAACGGTGGCTCGTCGCCGGCTGGCCATGCGGCTGGCGTCTTTTTTTTCGCTATAGCGGTATTGACGTTTAGTGTCGCGTCTCAGCTCACTTCACCTACCTTCATCGCTCTCACTGCAGTAGTTGGAGTGGTGGTGAACTTGATCATAATGCTGCTGCGGTTCTAATCCAGGTAATGAGACCCGATAGATCTGTAGATCATCGGTACATTATTATTATTATTATTGGATAATAGTACGAGATGTAAGAGAGGCTATCACGAAGCCTTTCTTGTGTAAATTAGTAACTTTGGCCCAATAATCTCAATAAAAAAAAAAAAAAAATTGGCCTAATGGGCCAAATGCTGTTTTACGGTGGTTGGGGTACTTTCTGGTTACTCTCGGTTCCTAAGCAAATAATTAGTACTAATTAATTTTTTTTGATTGGAAGGTTAGCACGGTAATTGTGTCTCCCACCTATCCCTTGCCCCGTCATCGTCTCACATGCATCGCACAGGAGCAGTAAGCTAGGCCAGGCCCCAACCCTAGCCGTCGCCGCCTCGCACTCGCCCGCGAAGGATGCGAGGCTGGTGATCGACCAAATGAAACTGTACTGATGCAGAGCACTGCCACCGCGTTCAGTTCCTTGATATTATTTTCTCAGGCCTTGTTTAGATGGCTAAAGTTTTGCCAAAAACTTCTAAATTTTTAGACTCTCTCTCCATCACATCACATTAAATACACCAAAAAGACATATGTTCGAGCAAGAAATATAGGTAAAAAAATAACTACTTACACAGTTTTGTTGTAAATCATGAGATCGAATCTTTTTTGCCCTAGTTAGTCCATGATTGGACAATGTTTACCAAATACAAACGAAAGTCTTCCGGAGTGCTACAAAGAGTTAGAACGATGCTTTTTAGCAAATATTTTGCCATCTAAACGAGGCCTCAATGTGTCGAATCGCATGCATAGGACTCACTGTGGGGCACAAAATACCAAAACCGAAACCGAACCGGAAAAAAACCGAGAACCGAACCGAATAGTACCGAAACCAAATAATTCGGTTCTGTTCGTTCAAGGGTCCGAGGAACCGAATTTACCGAGGTAAATACGAAACCGAACCGAATTTACCGAATTTACCGAACTTACCGAAGTTACCTGAAATGTGACAAGTTTAAGTGTTGTTATATTATTAATTATACTATTATAGACTATTATATTATATATTTTTGGCACTAACACTTATAGTTATGTGGACTTTTATATGCATTTGTATTTTGTACCATTATTATCTATGAAATCATGTCAAAATTAGTTTTAAAACATGATATTACATCTTCTTTGTGAGCAGTTCGGTACTGTTCGGTAAATACCGAAACCGAACCGAATTTACGAAACCGAAATCCTCGGTACCGAATTTTTTTAGGAACCGATCAGTACCGATTTCTCGGGAACCGAATTTTACCGATACGAAGAACCGAACCGATCGGTTCGGTATTTACCGAACGCCCACAGTGACATAGGACACCAGAGAAGCTACTGTCCAACTCACTATTATTTCTCCCGTGTCATGAGGGCGTCTCCAATGGTGATCAAATAGCTAGCTAGGAGGAATTCTATTGGTTATGAGCAGCAATTTACAAATAGCTAGCTAGATTAAGTATAAAATAATAAAAAGTAACACTTTCATTGGCTATCAAGGAGAGAGACCAAATAGCTAGCGACTCTCAAATAGCTAGCGACTAATAAATACCTAATCTAGCTCGATCTCTTAGAAACATCTCTCTCACATAACTCTCAACTATTGTATTTATTTTTTCTTATTTATATGTCTCATCTAACTAGCTATTTACAAATTGTCATGGATAGCCAATAGAATTCCTCTTAGCTAGCGATTTGGTAGGAGACGCCCTGATCGACGTGAGTGCATATATGGTGCAGCGTACGTACTTGGACCTGATACATGATTAATAGCGTGATCAATGGTGACTAGCTAGGCTAATACGATTTGTTACTTTATTTACGCGGACCGGCCGGACGGACCCAATCAATCTTGCTATTCTGGAGTCCAGGTGAAGTGTATGGAGTCCAGGTCCAGCCCTCGTATAATAAACCAAACATTGTACTTCTATTATACATTTATCATACTACCCTTAATTAATTACATAAATAAATTTCAAAATTAGAATTATTTTAATTTTTGTTAGGTCAATTTTAGTATGCACCTGGTGCATATGGGCCCACCATTTAATACGCACTTAGTGCCCTCCCAGCACCTCTAAAATTGGTTCCTCTTGGTTTCTCCGTCTTTTTAGCCGTCGGATCAGGCGTCGTGAGCCATCCATTTTACGACAGTAAAAAAACTCTATCACGAAGCCTTTCTTGTGTAAATTAATAACTTCAGGCCAACGGCATGGGCCATAGCTTGGTAAGATAGCACAAGATGTTTTATGTGTGAAATACTGAGATCCATTCACTAAACGTCAATTCAAGGACCAATTAAACACAAAGGTCCAATATTTTCAGCTTACTATTTTTGTTGGTGAAGAGTGTACGTGCTGTCCTGCTCCTGAAATTGGCACGTCAAACATGCCCGATTACCAAGCGCCTCGAGAGACCTACGATTAAGATCCTGTTGGGTTCTAGTGACTTTTTGAAGCTGGAACTAAAAAAAAAAAAAAGTCCCTTTTAGCCTAAGAAATTAAACATGAGGGTTTCTTTTTTTGGGATTTCCCCCTAGAAGTCCCTAAAAGCACCTCATGGAGGGACTTTTTCAAAGTTCTAGGACTAAAAAGTCATAAAGGCTAATTAACCAAACAGGGGCTAAGCAACTCCATCATCATCATCATCATCATCATCATCATCATCATCATCATCATCATTAAAAGTCATAATGTCTTGTTTTAGTATGGCACTTGCCAGCGAGTGTGTGTATGATTTAGCTTTTTTTTTTTTTGAGAATTACACAGTACAACGCAGACGCTCACAACACGCACGCACACTCACCCCTATGAACACACGCCGCAAAACCCTACCCCTATGAGCACCTCCAGGGAGGACTGGGCGGCCGGCGGATCTGGAGATTCTCGAAGTCACCATAGGCGCCTCGTCGGCGACGGAACGCCGCTACCACTTAATGCATAACGCCGGGTAAATCCTTGGGAAAATCCCAGGAAAGGTCGCGGCCACTGGGATTTGAACCCCGGTGGGTAGCGTCCCCACCTGGACCGTCCTACCATTGGACTACAAGCGCCAACCGAGGCAGCCGTGGAGGCTGTGGATGGAATGTTGGCTGCGCTGCAGGCCCATCTGAGTCTGCTTGCGATGGTCCACGTCGAAGGAACATGGTATGCTGGACTTCCAGGCCCATGTTTTGCTCTCGCTGCGGGCTGATAGGGAACTGGAAATCCTTTTTCAGGGCTCAAAAACAAAAAATCTGGAAGTTTTTTCACTAAAAACCTTGTCAGATGTTCAGATTTCACCTCATCGTACTCCAAAAATCGGTTCAGTTTACATGCACTGCCCGATTTTGTATTCGTAAGTATGTGGAGATTATCTCAAGTCGAACTGAAACGATCATGTTAATTTATTCGGTCGTTCAGATGGAAGCTCAAAGTTATTATTATTAATTACCCAATATAAATACCCAGGTAGGTTCAATTTACTGGAGATCTCCAAATTTACAGTCCACGCACAGGCATATATGCGTGCGTATTATGGCGTCTATGTTTTATTGTGTAATTCTTTTTTTCTATATATAAAAAAAAAAAGAGTTTGAGTCGTCTTCCAGGCGGTGAAAATTAAAGTGAAAAATCTATATATTAATAAAGCGAGGAAATTTCTGCCAAAATTTTTTTTCACTCTTTTTCCTTTCACCCTTTTTCCTTCCACCTTTTTTTTCTTCCGCCTTTTTCCTTCCACCCTCTTTTTTCGTTCGCCTGTCTGTTAAGGATGCAAGGTGGGGCGGCAGCGGCTAACCCGCCCCACGTCCGCGCAACCCACAAACGCATCGTGGGACGATGTGGCGAGCCCGCAAGGGCACACAATGCACGCGGCAACATGCGGGTTCCGTCAGCCCACAATTAGCACGCCGATACAGACGGGAGTTATCGAGGGCCGCGGATCCACCACGGTCCACCACCACACGCTATCGCACATCTTGGCACACGCGAGCAAGCAAACGTGGTGGCAGCTAAGGAAGCTCGATGCTTCTAGCTGCATCCATGGATGGCTAGCTAGCTTGTGAAGTTCTGGTCGAAGGTCCCTGCTGTGTGGAATTGCCAGGTCGTGCCCGTGCGATGAGTCTCACAAGGCTGACGCGTGGACAGACACAGGCCGCACAGCGGCACGGTGCCGACGGTGGAGGCAAGTCCGCGCGCTCGACGTGCGAGGTCCGGTCGACCCCAGCCTGCGTGAGGTTGCCGCGCGCTGGCCTCCATCCTACCTCCGCACCTTACGGGCCAAGCGATGCCTTGCCAGTTGTCGACGAGCGCGACGTGGCCAAGAGTAGGGAACTGGACATGCTCTCAACCTCTTACACAATTGGTTGCCGCTTGCACAGGCGACAGAAGGTGGTAGCGGTAGCGGTGGTGCTGGTGGAGGGCATCGGCAGTAGCGGTGCCCGACTGCCCGTGGATCGGTGGAGGCAGGGACAGCGGTGGCGGAGCCATAGGAGTGAGGGTGGCGCCTGGGTTCACCAGACCTCGCAATGCGGGATGTGGGTCGGCGGGTCGCCGTTGAGATATCTTGGGTTCCCCCACTTCGGCCCACTCTAAGTCGGTTATGTTGCGGGCTTTCATGGGTTGGTGGCGCGGACAACCCAACGGGTTGGCGCGGTGTTGATGTTTGTTAAGTGCTAAAAGAATATTAAAGAATCTGCAAACGCACAGAACACCATTATAGCTTTTCCCTAGGAGTATTCTAGAGTATCATATCCACGGGGGAAGCTTTAGTTAAAGAATTTAATAACTCACAATCATGTATCTACTAACTTAGCAAACCATCTAGACTAAAGTGAGGGATAAATAATATATAATAAATAAGACTATGAATAATAAAGCATAAAATAAATCTATGAAATACATAACCAAAAGAATATTATGATAAATGAGCAGTTAGCTAATCAAGAGGACAACGGGAGAGATCAAGATTCCTAAATACTTCAGTATTACTTGAGTTCTATGATAACTAAAGCATAGATAGATATAGCAATCACACAATAACACTTCAGGACATTAGAACACTAGCCACAGAAAGAGATGAGAAGGGGGCTAGGAAGCTCTGACAAAAGTCCTACAAACACCATCCCGACGTGGTGGAATACGTTGGCCATCGTGGCTGTCACCACCTAGGGTTCCACAAACTATCCGTAAGGAATGGGTGCAAACTCAGGCAACCTTCAGTCTAGACACCATGTCTACACTATTGATTACTACTCTAATCATAATTAATAACTAGAGCACTCAATACAAGCGGAGCCTCTAGTTTAGACACCATGTCTACACTATTGATTACTACTCTAATCACAATTAATAACTAGAGCACTCAATACAAGCGGAGATCCCATGCAATGGCATAACAAATACTAACCAATTATATATAAAAGGCATAAAAGTAAAATAGAGAAGATAAATATATTAAAGTATAAGTCTTGCAAAGTAAAGATACAAAGACATACCAAACTCGAAGACTCCTCCGAGAACAGGAGCGCAGCTCCGCTCTCCCTAACTCTCAACTAGATCTAATCTACTACATTGAAGGTATCTAGATCTAATTACATTGTCTAGAGATTGTCCTCACATTAGGACACCTCTATGATCAATAGATCAAGAGACAATGAATTAGAACTAATGAATTACATAATGAATTAGGGTTTCAGGGGGTGATCTGCCTCTTTATTTATAGTTCGAGGATGAATCATAGCCGTTGGATCAAACCGACCTTAAACCCGATCTAAATCAACGGTTAGATATGATTTATGCGATCCCATAGGTCGGTGGAGGAAGCTTCCGAAAGGCGGTGGTATTTTGTCAAATTGCCGGGGCGGCAGGGCCGACTAAATGACATGTGGGCCCCATCTTTAGCGTGATGTTTTCTTTTGTCCTTTAGGTCCCTCAAATTTATACTAATGCTTCGATTCGGTCCTTTTCTTCGATTTCTTCATTTCTCCTCTTTTTTCGACTCTTTTTACGGATCCATCCCGCAAAAACTGGTATGCAACAAAACTCGTGGAATTCATTAGTATAAACTCTATTTTCTAGTGTTTTTGTTCTCTATTATTCTGGTAAAAAATTGACATTATTCACTGTCAACAAGCTCCCCAAAGCTTACCTTTTGCTAGTCCCTTAGCAAAACTATTTATTAAAAAAATAAACTTGGATCGAGGAGTTGCTACAATGTTTTCATTCTTAAAAAATACACATGCTTTTAAACAAAAACTCTACTCCTGATCGGATAACAATCATTCTCGACTTCAAACTCACCCATATTACTTTAAACAATGGAGCTTTTTTTAACTTTCACTTGGGTCTTGAGTAATTGAAAGACAGAACAACCAAGTCAAGCACTATGTCTCAAGTCTTCGATCAACCAATATTCCAGAGTTTTTGTAAGTTTTCAAAAAAATAAAACTTAGAGCTTTTTATTGTTTGGCACTCTCAATCTCTCAATATGTGGTATTTATGGATCCTCACTAGGCAATAATAGTATTATGCCTTCTCTTAAATATGTATTATTTGTGGAACAAGGCCAAATACATTAAGCCTTCTCTATCTCTCTTTCCCACTTACTCACTCTCTAAATAAGGCTTATATAGAACTCATAGGAGTGACACTCTTAAGTATATAGCATACTTGTAATAAGTATATTGTAAGTCAAACAATGGATCCATAGAAAGTTTAGCCAATCAAATCAAGAAATGCATGAGTATGGAATATGGTGGATAGGTGCATATTTGATGGCTAAAGCTAATTCTATTTTTACTCTGTTGGTATAAATTAAATGCACACAATAAAGATAAAGATATCTCCAAGCGCATAAATAGAAATATTTGTTATAGCACTTCACTAAAAGATGAACTCTCCCGGTTTTAATATCGAACCCAAAGTAACAATAGGTGAATATAACTAGCGTTTACCCAATCCTCTTCACAATCACACTACTTAAGAAACTAGCTAGACTAGGAGATAACTTATGGTTTTCTAATTCTAATCTTGATAAACCTTGACTTATTTATTTTATAGTGGACGCTAATTCTTAATAAAGTAAGGCAAAATTACTTTACTAAGAACAGACAAAAGCCTACCGTTCACCTATTGGTGGGAAGTGGGCTACAGAGGATTCAATAAAGCTATAAAGTCACCTTTATGATACTACCACCGATTCCGAGCCAAAAGGGGGCATTCACAAGTAAACGTAATCTAAGCACCACGCTTAAATTAAGAATTACTTCTCTAATCTAGAGCAACCAAGATTAGAGTACTCAAACAAGAGTTGCAAACTTGAAGAATAAAATAAACCAAAACCTACTTTAATTATGAAGTCGAACACCAGATAATCTTAGAATAAAAACTCCTCTTGCGAAGAGATTGATCCCGCAGAATACAAGAGAGAAGATCCGACAAGCCGGAGCTCCTTCGAGTACTCCTTACTAATATCTCTATTTTTAATAAACTTGATTGTTAATCAAGATCCGTAGTAGCTAATCTAGAATAGGTATAGCTCTAATCATGGAGATCTTGACTTACGTAAACCTAGACTTCCACTAGAGAACTTTGAATTCTATAATGAACTAGCACTAATGAATTAGGATTTCAGAGGTAGCTCTGCCCTTGCTTATATAGCCTCATAGGATGAATCTCAGCCCTTGGATCAAACCGACTTGATTGGACGGTTTAGATCTACTCCTTAGATCGGTTGTGAGAAACTTCGGAAGGGGACACGTGTCTCCATCGGGTGAGGCCGCCCGGCCCACCTATCGGGCCGCCCGCCCCACACCATGATAGGTGGGTCCCGGCTTGTGCGAGCTGTCCTTGGAATTTCTACTAATCCCTCTATTTCGGTCCTTTCTTCCAGTTTCTCTATTTCTCTTCTTTTTCACTCTTTTCTGGATTTTTTCTGCAAAACTGAGTGTGCATCAAAACTCGTGGAAATCATTAGAAACAATAATATTTTAATAGCATTCATCCCTAGATTATGAGCATATTTAGTAAATAAATTTAGACGTTATCTACCATCAACAAGCTCCCCACACTTAGGCTTTTACTCGTCTCGATAAAAGGATGGTTTACTTTAGACTTAACTTTAGATTAAGACATCAAACATTAATATTCCTTAATCTTTACAATCTTTGTGAGATTCAAAGTGTCTACCACACAACTTTAGGCTATTGAGAAATAGAACAGCTGAAACAGATCACCTTCATTTCTTTAATCAAGTCAACTGGAGTTTTTTAATAGTTTTGAAAAGAAAACATAGCATTCCTTCTCCTATAGGTAATACTCTCAATCACTCAATATATGTGGTATTTTTGGATCCTCACCCGGGCATTAAGTGCCTCTTATAATCTAATAAGCTTATATGTATTTTCGGGTAAGTCAAGAAATAGCGTACTTACTTCGCATATGTTGTTACATCAAAACTTCAGATCTATGCGGGGTTCTTTCAAGAGGTGCAGTGTGTTTGAAAAATATAGTGGCTAATTCTAATTCTACTATGCTCAAAGAAACTTGTCTTTTTTTTTGAAATAAAGTATTTAAGAACAAGGACCATGGGCTATCTTTCTTTTTCTTTCTTCTTTTTTTTTTATATGAGAGAGAGCATCTAAGTACCCATTATTTTAAATTCGAGAGACTTGTCCATTTTTTCTCTCTCTTTTTATTTTTTACATACTTTATTCTTTTGCATAGCCCATGCCTTTTTTTATTATTGTGGGACGAAATATTCCATTTGCCGTTAAGAGGGCGAAATCAACATAAGAAGCCCACCATGGGATAAGCCCAATCCACGAACAAGCGATCAAGCCTCGGCCCCGCTAAGCCGACCAAACTTCGGGCTCGGTCGACGGGGCGCATCTCCGTCTCGAGCGAGCTCCCTCGGGACGAGCTCCCGGCACGAGCTCGAGCTCGGCCTATCGTCTCCCCTCCGCCTCGAATGAGCTCTCACAAGCTCGGCGAGTATGAGCTCTCCGGCCTTGGGGCAACCCCGAGCTCGAGCTCGATCGACGAGCTCGCTTTCCGTCTCGAACGAGCTCTCGGGTTACACGGATTCTCACCCAACGGCGAGGCTCGGGCCCGCGATGTTGGTCGATAGTGCCGCGGCTACTTGTCGGATGCCGCGGCCTATGGCAAGATATGGACGGAGGAGCAAGATCTCCGGAGGCATACGCGGTATGGGGCTGTCGGGGGCACACCATGCCGCGTCAAGCACTACGGACAATCGCTACGAGACAAGAACGACCTCGGCGACGGCGGCCGAGCTCTCAGCCCGAGGCTCTCACGTCCACATGTTTTTCTGCGACACGGTACATGCATTTATGGCCCGGCGGCGCGGCGGCGAGTCCGGCCGTGGACAACGGCGTGCACGGCGGGCGGCGGGATGAGCGAGCGACAACTGGCGGTCTTTGCGAGCTCGTTGTTCCCTCCCAACCGACCACCGAGCTCCGAGCTCGGCGCCCGGCGTCTGGGATATCGGGATATGGAGCCACCCCTACATAGCTCTACCACGGCCGTGGCGAGGCTACGAATAGAGGCGGCGGCGGCGTGCGCCGCGCCCGGCGGTCGGGCGTGCCGGCAAAAAACGGCGACATTTTCCTCTTCACCCCTTGAATTTGCATTCCTTCTCCTCCTAAGTCCCTCTCTCAACGGCCGCTGTGCACCTTCCCCTTGCGACTATAAAAGGGAGGCTCGGGCGTGGGAGAGGGGCAAGCTCTCAAGCACACAAGCATATTAGCTTTCCACACCCCCGATCACACACGTTCACGAGAGACACGGGAGCTCATGTCCCTCTCTCACCGCTTGTATTACGCCCTATCACGAGTAGTTGAGCTCGGATAGTGCGGACCAGCTGGACTAGGGTGCGCCCGATTAACCCGAACCGATATAAGCGCCGTGTCATTGTCCCTTGAGCTAAGCCATCATTGCACACATTAGCCCGGTCGATTCACTGTGACCGTGGTATCGACCATGGCCGGTTGGCGCGCCCGGTAGGGCCGGCGCTAGTGTGGCGACCACCACCGATGGCTTCCTTCACCACCCCTCCGTCCGTCGGGGACTGCGCCGGGACTACGGACCCGCACACCGGCTCGAGAACTCCCTTGTTGGAGTCACCTTCCCTCGGGCGGTGCGGGATGGGCGGCGCCTCGCCTAATCCGCGATACCGCCGACTCTCTGGCTTGTCCGCTCCGGCCGGGATGCGACTTCGGACGGCCCGGGCCCCATCCGCGGCGGCCGGCCGCCCTGCCGTTAGCATTGCGAGACTGCTTCGCGCATCCCCGAGGCCACTGAGCCGACTCGGGGGTTCTTCCGCGGCGTCACCTTCTGTCGCCAGCGTTGTCCTGCGGCTCGCGGGCGGGCTCGCTCTCCCCCCAATGAGTTCCTCGCCGCGTACCTTTGAGATGTACCGCAAGGCCGGCTCTTCCTACCTGCCCGCCGAGCAGCGAGCTCGGGTTGTCGGGCCTCGAGGCCGCGCTCGGTGGCCTGTGGGGCCTCGTAGGGACCGACCCGCTCGCGGGTGCTACATGTGCCAAACCCCGACGGCGCGGTACACGGCGTGCGCCGGCGGGAGGGAGTCCACCCTAGCACACCCACGCTTTAGGGACGGGGGGCTCGATGGCTCCCTCAGCGGTGCACCGCCTAAAGCATCCACGGCGTCTCGAGGGAGCTCGAGGAGGCGGCCGCGGGTCGCGCGGGAGCGTGAGGCTCTCACGGCCGGAAGGGGCCGACACCGGAGGGTCGGCTCGCGGGAGGGAGCGCGGCGCCGCATCGGGGGGCGGATGACCTCCCCCCCGGTGTTCGGCGGGCGACCCGGAACCTCAGCGCCGCCTCCATGCTCCCTACATGACCTCCCGGAGGCCCGGGGCGCCGGGGCCGGCGGCGGCACGGCGGCTGCGATCCCCTCATGATGAGAAGGCGCGGAGCGGCGGATGGAGAGCTCGGCGTCCAGCCGGCCGAGGGGAGCGAGGCCTCCTCAGCCGGAGGCCCGGATCGTGATGACTCCGCCGAGTACATGCCCGGCGGCCGGTCGGCGGAACCGCGACCTTGGGACACCCTCGATGCACGCGGCGTGCAGAAGCTCGGAGGCGACCGTCCGCGGCGCGGACCGCCCCGGCGGCCAGACCGCCGCGGACGGCGGCCGCCAGCTCCTACGGCAAGAGGAGGGGGCGGGCGCTCGGCCAGGGACCACGGCCAAGCCCGGCGCCCGGAAGTAAGGGGCGACCACCGTTCTCCCGAGCTCGAGGCTCGAGGTGGGCGCTCGGCGAGGCCCCCTCCGGGCGGGAGGCGGCCGCGGGTCTTCACGGCGGGAGGGTCCACGGCGCCATTCCCAAAAAACGCTTCGCGCTCGGACCTCCCGTCCGGAGTACAATGTGGAACCGGGGCCCGGCGTGGCTCGAGGATTACCGCCTCGCGTGCGTGGTGGGAGGAAACGACGACGAGCTCTTCATCATCCATAACCTCCTACGTACCTCGGCCCGACACCGCTCGGTCATGGCTTGAGCATTTGCTGCGAGGTCATCGGCGGTTGCACGACCTCCGTGACATCTTAGATTGGCAACTTCCGGGGAACCTACTCCGCCCGAAACAACGCGTGGGATCTCCACGGCTGGCAAGCGGCGGAAGAAACGAGCGAGCTGTGTGACTACATCGGTGCTTCTCAAGCTCTGCGCAGCGAGCTCACCGGCGCCACCGACGCGGAGATCATCACCGCCTTCACCTTCGCACGACCTGTGAGACGCTCATCCGAGAGCTCGGCATCCGCAGAAGCCCAAGACGGTGAAGGAGCTCCTTGACCTCGCCACGAACCACGCCGGGGCGAGGAAGCCATTTTCGGCGTCCTCCACGGCACCACCGGCAAGGGCAAGGAAAAGGCCACCGACGAAGCGGTGAGGGGTCGAGCTCGCAGCCCAAGAAGAAGAACAGAACAAGCGCCACCGCAACGGGGACGACTTCGTGGCGGTGGCGGAAGAAGAAGCGGGCGCCAAGGCGGCAGGCGAATGCCCCCAAGGACTGCTTCGAGAAGAAGCTCGAGCTCCCCTGCCCCAACCACGGGGGGTCCGTCAAGCATAAGCTCAAGGGACTGCAACCTCCCCGTGGAAGTTCGTGACCCGGCACTAGGCGGGTGACTCGGCGCGGGCAATGAACGGAGCGAGGATGAGTTCGACGGCGGGGGCGGGCGACAAGGGCGCCTTCTTCGAGGACGGCGCGATCAACGTCGTCTTCGGGGCCACCGGCGACTGAGTCAAAGCGCCGCCAAAGCTCTGCAGCGCGAGGTCCTCTTCACCGAGCCTGCGGCGCCCTCCCCTAAGTGGTGCGAGGCACCGATCACCTTCGACAAGAAGGACCACCCCGTGCACATCCCTCACGGGGCGGTTCCGGCTGTCGTCGACCCCATCGTCGGCACCAAGCGTCCGGGCAAGGTGGCGATGGATGGCGGCGGCGGGCCTCAACCTCCTCTACATCGATACCATGGAGGCTCGGCATCACGCGAGCTCGTCTTGACCTTCGGCGGACCCCATCCATGGGGTAGTCTTTGGGAAGCGAGCGATCCCGCTCGGACGGATCGACCTCCCCGTCACCTCGGTGACCCGAGCAACTTCCGCAAGGAGGTACTCACCTTCGAGTGCTCCCTTACAAAGTACGTACCACGCCTTTGTTGGGCGGCCGTGTTACGCAGCGAAGTTCATGGCCGTGCCCAACTACACACGCACCTCAAGCTCAAGATCCCCGGGCCCAAGGGCGTGATCACCGTCAACTCCACCTTCGAGCGCCTTCAATCGCGACATGGAGGCCGTGCGATGCCGCCAACGCCCTCATCGAGTCTAAGAGACTCATCCCTGAGATGCTCGCGTGGGTCCAGGCGGAGGATTCAAACGAGCTCAAGAAGCCATCGAGCATGTCCGGCAAAGGCGGCGAGCCCGTCGCCCGGCTCGAAAGGCGGCGGGCTCGCTTGCGACATTTCTTAACGCAATCACCAAAAAGGCAATCACGCTTAGAAATGTCTATTGGTGATACGCAACGTTCTGAGAACAAGTCCGCAAGCGCCGCGGAAATACCGTTGTAGCATTTCACCCGGAAGTATTCGAGGTATCGTTATTTATATTTTTCCCAAAGGAAGGCATGGTATAAAAGTCTCTAATTCGCATTAACGGTCAAGATAACACGAATGTATAATAGACCAATGCTCATAATAGAGGTAAAAGCAGGGATAGGTAGTAGGATAACTTGACACACACACTCAAGCCAATCTCAAGGATAAAGGTAAAAGAATGAATAAAAGAATAAGTCTAATATGGAGCAGGCATATCCTAGATAGTCATGTCAAGATAGCGGATACACACATGTTCTACCGTTAGAGATTCTAAGTCAAGATAGCCAAGGTCTCTGTGACTTACTTCGGGCACAAACCGTCGCCCAAACGGGATGGAGACCGGCAATTGCACTCGCCGCCACACCCGAACGTGGGGGGATTACAAGGGGACGGACAAGGCTGTCACAACCCAGCCACCTACCCCCGAACCGTAGGGTGCACCACAAAAAAGATAGATAACCCTTAGCCTAGACACCACGTCTACACTAGTGATTATTACTCTAGCGTGTTAACAAGGCTTACCCGTCCCCGGGGTCCTTCTACTAGAGCAATGCCCCGAAGGAACAACTATCAATCCCGCAACCCAACATCAACCAAGTCTAACTTTAGGTAGAACTCATCATATCAATCTAGCTCTTGGTCTAAACATGTATGCATGATAGATTAAGCATGATGTTCTATATGACAAGATCATGATATAGAAACTATATACTAGTTCATCAATAAAGATTATATCAAAAGAACTTTGCTCTAATTCAAGAACACAACTATATTAATAAAGTAAGAGCAAGAACAAAATGGAACTCTTGATATTATTCATACCGAAAGACTCAAGATGTCCAAGCTCTCCAAGTAAGCTCATGGCCTTCCTCCTTATTATTCTACTACTAACCTAAAAGAAGAAGAAGAAGAAAGAGGAAGAGAGGCTCTTGTGTGGTGTGTGTGTGTGAGTGAGAGGGGGGCATCTATTTATAGGAGGAGGGTGGAGGAATAAACCATGGAATATTCTCCTCCTAATGGCATAAACCGCCTCTACACTCGTCCAGGTTCGTTGTACCACGCGACGCACCCCCGAACCGACGTTTTGGAGACTTAATGCACCGCCACGCCAAGTTTGGGCGGATCGGCGCCAAAGTGGGTGCGGGCACCACGTCTGGGCCCGCCGGGCTTGAGCTTTGGCTGGTGGGTTGTGTCGGGCCCTGAAAAGTTGTAGGGCGGCGTTGGCTCGGCCCATTTTGCGTGTTTGGTCCGTTTCTCCATTGGGCTTGATGTTCTTCAAGAATGCGCTTTCCCAGATGGCGCCTTTTGGTACATTTTCCACTTGTTTCTTATATAAATCCTGCAAAACATTATTTCTACACACATGTGGAATTATGTCAATAATAAATGTATATGTGTGTAGTAAGGTATAGTTTCAACCCCTTATTGGTAGAATGTTGACGTTAAAAATATATGTCGTCGATGACCGTCAACAAACTCCCCAAGCATACCCTTTGCGTCCTCGAGCAAAGATAAGTACTGGTTGTTGATCGGGGAGTTGCTTCTATGCCGATTATGAATCAAATGTGCCATGTTTATAACACAAATTTTCTACTAGAATTTGAATAAAATGGCATGTTTACTCACCCATTATTACCTTTCGTTGTTGTGGGGCTTTTTGCTATCTCTCGGATCTTGGGTGGTTGCAAGATCGAGCAGTTCAATGGACTCGCTTATCTTTCACTCTTTTAAGTGATTTGTCAATCCGAGAGGTTTTGAAATATTTTTGCAAAGAATATAGTTCCTCGAATGATCTCTCGATCGCTCAATATTTGTATGTGGTTGTTCCTCACCAAAGGCTTAGATTTGCCTTTCTTTTTTGCCTACCCGGCTAAATAAGGCTTTTGTGGAGCTCAAGGAGTAAAAGATTGGCATACTTGTATCATGTCATGTTGCCCTCGTCAAAGACCGAACCACATGGTGAAACTCGTCATAGGCCTAGATCAAGATGTGCAAGTGTATGGAATTTTTGTATTTTGTACTCCAAGTATCATGACTCTCTCTTTTTGGTGGACTTGTGTAGGAGGTATTGTTGACATTTCTTAACGTATGTAGAAGAATCCATAAGCGCACGGAATTGTCGTTATAGCATTTCACCCGGAAGTATTCGGTGTATCGTATTTCCACGAGGAATGATTGTGTGATTACTCTCTGAATAGAGTCACCCTAGGATAACTTTGGGTGGTGAGGTATCTTTATGGGCTCAAACTCTCTAGCGGGGATCACTTGGTTATTATGTCCTTACTTCGGGCACCGGCGATTGCCCAAACTGGGATGGAGACCGGCAATTGCACCTGCCACCACAACCGAACGTGGGGATTACAAGGGACGGACAAGGTCATCACGACCCGACCGCCCTACCCCCCCAACCGTTGGATGCGCCAAAAAGATAGATAACCCGTAGCCTAGACACCACGTCTACACTAGTGATTATTACTCTAGCGTGTTAACAAGGCTTACCCGTCCCCTCGGGGTCCTTCTTCTAGAGCAATGCCCCCTCAAGGAACAACTATCAATCCGCAAGTCTATAACAGACTAGATAATATGCTTAAGAGTAATAAGCGAAAAAGAGGGACACAACCATTCTTACCCAAAATGATTAGAAGGTTGTAGAGGTACAAGCGTGGCGGGCACCGACAAGTCCGGTACTCCGGCCACCCGAGAACCGCGATGCACCTGGGGTAGACCAGGACTCCATGGAGAAGAGGCCAAGCCCTCTTCTAGCCTTCCCTCTCTCACTCTCCATTAGAACTAAGAAGGAGGAAGAAGACTAAGAGTGGAGTGGGAGCTTCTTCCTCTCTTCTACATTGTGGCTCCTCCTTGTGTTGTGTATGAATTGGTGTGTTGGAAGAGAGTAGAGGGCCTCCTTTTATAGCTTGAGTGGAGGGGTGTCTTTGCAAATGTGCCTCCCTCCCTCCATTATGGCCAAAAATCCCCAAGGAGGGCGGTTTCGGGGTTCAACGCACTGGACAACAACACCGCCACCGGCGTTCCTCGGAGTAAAGGAACCGCCCTCCGAAGATTCGCCCCACCTGCCGGAACAAAGGGTGCGAGGCGCACCCTAAGTGCGGGCGCACCTGTTCGGGCCCGAATTGGCCCAACTTTGGCCCAAGTCCTCTTAAGTCGTGTTGGGCCATGTGCCAAGATATTGGAAGTATGAGATTTTGGGCCCAACCGAGGTAAGTTGACTTGGCTTGCCATTTTGCTCTTTTGGGCCTTTTTCTATTTATTGTTTTTATTCTTATTTTCTTTGTATTTTGGCCCAAAGTGCACGTACCACTGTCTTTGTACCTGCAAAGCCAAATATACACCAAAACTATGGAATGTGTGAGATTATAAACCCTATTTCTAGGTTGTTTTGGTGTATGTTGACGGTATAAAATATGTAGTTAATGACCGTCAACAGGTATGGGCTACCTTTATTCCTTCCTTTTCTTTCTTTTTCCTTTTGGGCGAGTCTTGAGTTCCTTGTCTCTCTTTTTTTTTTTTGGGACATTTGTCCATCTTTCTTTCTTTTCTCTTTTTTTTAGCACAGCCCATACTTCTCCTTTTTGGAACAAGAATTTTTATGAGAGATCATGGTACAAATGAATGGAGTATATTTGTGGTGGATGGAAGGGTGCATGTTGTGCGCAACTCTCAAGTGTAAGAGTTGGCGATTTATTTACAGGTGTACGTGAATCTTGATCTTGGGCATATGAAAAGAATCTCGACATAGGTTACTGTGTTTTGACAAAAGGTGACCATGAAAACAAGCGACATATGACTAAGGTTTTTCATGAATGATCATATCATCATGTCATATGGCTTTGGTGGGAAATGCATATCATCAAGGAACTTTTGAATTTTTATTTTTGAAAATAAAACTACGGATATCAGGTCACTCTAAGAATGATGTCATAGCAAAGTCCATGTCACCATATCATAACTTCGCAACTACCTAGATCGAGATAAGCTTGTGCAACCCACATGATTCAGGGCTTTTCAAGGTGAAATAAAACTTAGCCACTAAACTCAAATCTTAGGGAAATTTAAGTTATAAACTAGGCACACATCATTTCAACGGGGGAAGAACTAAACATTTCTACAACACATATATATGGAGTGGAATAAATCTCCTCTCTCTTTCTCTTCTTCCCCTTTTTTTATTCTCGTATCTCATCATTCTTATAAGATAAGAAAATAACTGAATGGAATGTTGTTGGTATTTGTTAACCTACAGGAATATTATGATGGATAATCCATAGCGAAACGGATCTGGGTGAGCACTTCACCCGGGAATAGGGCTTTAAATATCGAATCCACGGGGAGAAGGTGAGAGAGTATGTCGAGGTGTATAGCTAAATCCGTGGCTAAAACTAGATTAAAAAAAGAGGTAAGGAGTTCCATTAGGAAGGTCTTGTTCTCACTTCAAGTAAATCATTTGCACATTGTTCTTAAGAGGGGTTGTCATGAAGAAACTCTTAATAAAGGGAATCTACGCTAACAACGCGGGGGCTCCTACGATTTCTATAAACGGGGCGCGGGCGTGACAAAGGACTCAATGGCATTTGTCACCACCACGATCGGCCTTAACAAGTGTCTTCACCCGGCCTATAGAAGGTATTCGTAATAAGCTAGTCAATCTAAGCACCACGCTTACATTAATCTAACAACTTCAACTCAAGAGCAACCAAGAATCAAAGTAATCTTATCAAAGAAATACGAACCTTAAGAACAATAGAGACAATACCACTTACTCGAATGGAAGTCGAACAATCCACAAGATCTCGAGTTGCGCTCAATGGCACCAACTCCGAGGAAGAAGAAGATGGAGGCGCCGAAAGCGACTCAGGGCCTTCCTTCAACTCCGCCTCAACCGCGCTCTAATTCTCTCAACTTGAAGCTCTACTCTCAACTCTAATCTAGGGCTTCTAGTTCTACATCTTGTCTAATCTTCTACTTCTAGTTCTTGAACTAGAGCTAAGGCCGTCGACTAGAGCTGGATCGATCGATATGATGATGAGTTGATCCGAGATGATTGAAGCCGGGGGGCACGGGGGCTTGCTTATATATGGGTCTTCTTATGTCTCTTCGGCCGGCAAGCAATATGGTACTAATCTTCATGGGCCTTGACAATGAGCGATGACCATTGGATCAAACCGACATTATACGACCGGTTTAGATTGCGTCTTAGAGGCGGTGGAGGAAGCTTCCCGAGGCGAGGGGGTGACTTGGCCGCCAAGCGGGCCGATCGGCTTTAGTTATTGGGCGATCGGCCCGGGGTGGGTCCCACCACCCCCCGCGATGCGTCGTGGCTTCCGGAGTCTTCTAGATGATGTTTTCTTCGATGTCAAGTTTCGTTCACGTCGGGGTGTACTCCGGAGCCTTCTAGACTTGTTTCGAGGAGTTGGATTGCGTTGCGTTATGACACATCAATTACAACTGTTTTTTTTTTTTAAGTCCCTGCAAATCACAACTTTACCAAAACTCATGGAAATCATTAGTAGAAACCCCTAATAAGGTTATCTAATTATATTTTAGTCCTTTTCCATGTTTAGTTGACAATTAAAAGTATACGTTAACATGTGTCAACAAATTCCCCACACTTAGGCTTTTACTGCGTCCTCGATAAAAGGATGGTCTAACTTTAAAAATAACAAGTAGAGACAAAAGAATGGATCATAATTATACTCCATGGTCATACCTGCACTTTGGGATATCTGAGCATGAAATGGTTAGAAACAGATCACCTTAAATTCTTAAACCAAGTCACTTGGAGAGATTTTGCATAAGTTTTGAAAAGAAAACATAGCTCTACTTACTCCTTTGTGACACTCTCAAGTCTCTCAAAATATATTATATCCTCACGGTTCATTTATTATATCATATGTGGAGCTCAAGAACATGTAGCACACTTACCTTGTATTTATTCTTTGAGTCAACTGTGGATCCATGGAGATAGATGTCATAAGTCATAGATCAAGACGTGCATGTGAGTCAAGATTATTATTATCAACTTTGCTCTCTCTAGTTGAAAATCGTCTATCTCCCTTTTTGGAACATTTATTTATTTTCCAAGCGAGGTAACCCGACTATTTAGTGGAGAGGTGGGTTCTACTCACCCTCGGACACTTGTCCATTTTACTCTCTTATTTATTAGAGAAGTGGGCCCTACTCACCCTCGGACACTTGTCCATTATTCTTCTCTTCATTTTTGCCTTTTTCTCTTTTTTTTTTTTTTTCGAGAGGGGGTTCTTCGACCCGTAGAACACTTGCTCATTTTCTCCTCTCTCTCACTTTTCTCTCCCACTATTAGAATTTTGAACATTTGGCTTTTTCATAGCTGTACCTTTTCAACAATTAAAATTATGGGAGATAGAGATTAAAACTTTTTAGAGCATGGATACTTTAGTGAAAGCGTGTATGTGATCTTGATCTTAGACTTTAGACAAATTTCAACATGGGTCGTGGTTTTTGACAAAGCTCAACACAAAAAAGCAACAATTAATTAGATATATCTTTAATGATTGCTACGGCTCTATTAGGATGTATCATTGATCACAAAGGAGAAGCATAACTAATGATTTTAATATTTTGAAATAAATAACTCTCCAAAGACAAGATAAAAGAAAGAGGATCTCATTATTCTAACTTTATTATTTCTCATGTTTTAAGCAATTAAAGCATCCCAACAAATAACAGGTATATGTAGGAATTTAATCATGCAAAACTTTGTTCATGGGTTAACAAGACATCTTTTTTCATATAGGGAAAATATACCATAACGAGAAAAAGACTTATTTTAATTCGAACGGAAAGTAATTTGCGAAAATTGAAAAGTTTTAGGAAGCAAACCGGCGGTGGACGAAGCCGGGCCTGAGTGGGACCAGGCGGGGGGCGGTCGGCCTGGTATATGGGCGGTCGGCCTCCCTCTTTGGACCGTGTCGGGGCACGGTTAGTCGTCTTGTCGATGGTTCCGTCTTGGTTCGAATTTTTGATTTTGGTCGCGAAAAAATTCTGTTTGGTTGTTGAGGATCTCCCCACACTTATTTTTACATTTTATCTTGCATACAAAGCATGGTGGAGACAAAAACATATCCAGAAATATATGGAGAATAATTGACTCAACTTGTGGATGACTTCCATAAGAGCACTTTATTATATAATTCGAATCCTAATATTTAAAGTAAACTAATTTTAACTAAACCGAACTAACCGAATTAATCGAACTAACTTTAAGACTTAAACGCTAAGACTTATTAACTCTAATCAAAGCAAACATATATAATAACTAGCTAATAATTTAAAAAGATAGAATAGTGATACCTATCGTGATAAGCGGGGTGCTCTCCCCAAAATTTGGATATTAAGTAGTCCTTTGATTAGTCCTTGGAAATTGTTAAGCCTTCGGGTTCTCCTTAAATGTTCTCCAAATAAATATTAATTCCGCATATACCCGAAGGAACAAATTCTAGGAACATGTTGTGAGCCTTCATGTGCTCACGTATTTTTTTTTTTTTAATAAAGCGTGGACCTTCATGTGCCCACATATTTTTAGGAATTTTTCTATGCAAAAGAATGATGATGCAAAAACATATGAATGCAATATTTTTGGATTTTTATTTTTATGCCGCCACAACAAAGGGGTACTTGCATGGGGCTTAAAGAAACCGATGCGAAAAGCGATAAACATATTTTTATGATTTTTTTTTTTTTTTTTATGCAGGTATAGGAAAGTAAATATGCTAAAGGAAATATGTTAATTTAAATATGCCGTGCGCGAAAAATAAATATGCGATAAATACCGAGTTACCTCTCGGCGAGAGTTTTGAGTACTTACTCCCATGGCGTGCGTCATCGATGGCATCTCGTCGAAATGTCGGTATGCGAAATGGTTCCTTCAATGATCTCGACGAGTGGCGTAGATGAGGTGGCCGATGGAGATGGTGTTTGTTCGGTTGATGACGGGTAGTGGTAGGTCTTCCGAAGGTGTACTCTTGGCGTCCTCTTCGGTAGGTGATGCTTCTTTCTTTTTCCATGTCGCTTCTTCGGAGGAGGAGACCTTTCTTGAAGTGGCGGAGTCTTTGAGTGTTCGGTTGGTCGGGGCGGCGAACTTTTTTAATCTTTCTTAATGTCTTCCTTGTTCGTCAACTCCGTTCAACCGGTCTTGTGACTTTTAGCGGCGTCTCCGCGTCTTGTTCTTCTTGGGTCTTGTGGTGAGGTAGGCAATAGTGGTGGTGTAAGGCCCTCTTGATGGAGTATGGGGATGAATGTTGACCCATTACTCTTGTCAAGTGGTCTACACCTCCCGATCATGTCGTGCTCACTTTGATCTTCCTTGGTCACTCTTCAAGTGCATCATCGATCTTAATAGCCACTTGGTGATGGCGTTGCCCATGTTCTTCGATTGATTCGGTTGCTTGAAGGAAGATTGGATGGTGGCGGTAGCGGCGTCTTGTTTAGTGTGCATATTTGTAGGTCGGGGACTTCCACTTATAGGAATTGGGGAAGTAAGACTTCTCCTCTTATTGCGCAAAGTGAGTCCTGCTTGCAAAGACAAGGTAGAGATCAAGTGCATGGGCTGTTGGTGGGAAAACACCATCGAGAACCAAAATTTCATTTACTTCTACTCTAACCTTGTGGGCACTTTGAACAAGATAAAGATAATGTATAAGTTCTTTTTATGACAAGGGTGGTAAGATCGAGAAGATGAATCTAGCACGTAAATCTTTTTAGCAAAATAAAAAGCGATCAAGAAAATGATGCTAGAAATTAAAAGGCTAACATCTTTGAGTTAACAAGATTGAATTATGTGAAACTATAACTCTAGCATGTTTTGACTTTTCATTTATGCTATAGTAAAGAAAGGAATTAACGACAACTTACCTCAAGGTGTTACCTTTATTATTGGAATATGATGGTGCTATTACACCTTGTGGTGGTCCTTCTCTCCTTCTTGAGTGGCATGTGGAGTGACAGGTGCATGTCGGGGAGGAAGAGGATGGGCTTGATCATCTTTAATGGAGTTGGCCTCCCTCCTTGATGCTTCTATCACCCATGAATTCCCCATGAGTGAGTGCTTCGATTGTGGATCTTGTCTTCGTCACTCTTCTTCTTCTTGGCTCATTGGGAATCCGTCTTCTCTCTCTTCTCGTATCTTGCTCCATCTCTAGTGAGTTCATCTCGACCTTCCCCAAGTTTGTTTCAAAGTTTATTCTTTTCTGCAGGGGTTAGTCCAAAATATACCGATCTACTATAGTTTACTATGGTTCAAAAGTCAACCTAGACACCACGTCTAATTTGATTTAGGAAGGCGTTCTAACCTAAGCACCACGCTTAATTTAAAAAGCCTTTAGAAGAAAGATCACCACACCTTATGGTTTCAGGAATCAAACTAAACACCATGTTTAACTCGAGCCATGAAAACAATTTAAACTAAGCACCCTGCTTAATCTAAAAGGTGTATGAAAAATACTTCAAAACCTAAGCATACTATAGCAAACAACGGTAGCATGAAAGCAATACGTAGATTTATTCAAACGAGAGATGATAGAGCATGATGAGTGTCGAGCATGCATAAAGGTAAAGATAACCAAGCTAGTGTAGCAACACGACAATAAATGTTTCTATGTATGTAATTTCAATGTTGCATAATGGCGGTTGGACATACCTTGTATTGTCATCCTTCGTTCTTCTTTACTCCAATCTGGCATGGTCAAGTGACAAGAATACCCCGAAGGAAAAATATGCTCATAATGTAGGGGCATATAGTGATATATAAGTCTTTATAGTATTTCCCCTAGAGTGCTTGTTTTTAGGACAAAAAACTCGTCCTTGGGAAACTTTCAAATTATGAATCAAGATGATGAAGTGGTTTCCCTTATAATGCCGATCTCAAAATTTCAAGCCGTAGGAAAATTCATCAACAACCACCCTTTCTAAGAAAGAGAGTATTGGAGATCTCATGTGCGGCAAGAATTGAGATGGTAATCAATTTAGGAGTTTTCAAATGAGCATGGACTAGGTGAAAAAGTTCCATTTATGAAGTAGTCTTTATGCTCATTGATGTTCTCCATAAAATGCGCTCCTTTTGGTCTTCCTTAGATCGTTCATAATATTTTAGGATCGTGAGGAGACGCAAGAAAAGGGCACAAGAGGATTCATTGGGCTCAAGGATGTGGTTAAAGATGGGTTTGAAAAGAATTATCTAATTTGAACATAGAAAGAGAGAGACAGAGTGGCTTCTTGATGGCTTTGCTCTCTTCCTATGGCATGATTAGATATGCCATCCTTGAGGTTCCCCCAATGTTCTCGCGTAGTAATAAAGGTGCTTTCTAAGAGATTATCTCAAAAGAGGTTTGGATTATATATGGTCTCTTGTGAAGCTTGGAAGTTCATGAAACTCATCATCTAAAGAGATATCCAAGGGTTGAATTTCTTCTCCCCTTAAAGGTTTTTAGCGCATTGATGATTTGGGGTTGATAGCTAAGCCTTGGGATTGGAGTGATGGTGATATAGCTATCGAGAACTTCTATTTTT
The DNA here is from genome assembly GCA_015847255.1 of Hyparrhenia diplandra. NCBI lineage: Eukaryota > Viridiplantae > Streptophyta > Magnoliopsida > Poales > Poaceae > Hyparrhenia > Hyparrhenia diplandra. Next base: position 258,067 of record JADLZK010010820.1, on the reverse strand, counting down.
TTTTTTTTGGGAGGATGATTCTTCTTCCTTTGGGTGGTCATAAAGGATGCTAGTATATGGGTTTCACCCATTGAGTTCGTCAAAGCAAACCTTGCTTAAAAAGGGAAAGAAAAGGTTCCTCAAAAAAAAAAAAACCATGATGATCATGCGCACAACACTTTCATGATGTCGGCAAAGACTCCTACCATAGAAGATATGATCCTGCTTCTCACTCTGAGAAGTATTGCTTCATGATCATTTTGATCAACCGTAGGCATAGCTAATGGCGGATGTAAGGATGAGATCTAAAGATTCTAGTGGCGAGCTTCCGCTTAAGGGTGCAGTATAAGATAGATAAATATGGAATCAATTGATCCCACGAAGATAGAAAAAGATGAGAAGATAGAATAAAAGAAAAATATAAAAGTATGGTACAAGATTTAGCTATAGTTTTTCAACGTGGTCTCAAACCGTTCTCCCGACAACGGCGCCCGAAATGCTTGTTGGTATTTGTTAACCTACGGGAATATTATGATGGATAATCCGCAAGCGAACGGATACTGGGTGAGCACTTCACCCGGGAATAGGGCTTTAAATATCGAATCCACGGGGAGAAGGTGAGAGAGTATGTCGAGGTGTATAGCTAAATCCGGAGTGGCTAAAACTAGATTAAAAAGAGAGGTAAGGAGTTCCATTAGGAAGGTCTTGTTCTCACTTCAAGTAAATCATTTGCACATTGTTCTTAAGAGGGGTTGTCATGAAGAAACTCTTAATAAAGGGAATCTACGCTAACAACGCGGGGGCTCCTACGATTTCTATAAACGGGGGCGGGCGTGACAAAGGACTCAATGGCGTCTTTTGTCACCACCACGATCGGCCTTAACAAAGTGTCTTCACCCCGGCCTATAGAAGGTATTCGTAATAAGCTAGTCAATCTAAGCACCACGCTTACATTAATCTAACAACTTCAACTCAAGAGCAACCAAGAATCAAAGTAATCTTATCAAAGAAATACGAACCTTAAGAACAATAGAGACAATACCACTTACTCGAATGGAAGTCGAACAATCCACAAGATCTCGAGTTGCGCTCCAATGGCACCAACTCCGGAGGAAGAAGAAGATGGAGGCGCCGACAGCTCAGGGCCTTCCTTCAACTCCGCCTCAACCGCGCTCTAATTCTCTCAACTTGAAGCTCTACTCTCAACTCTAATCTAGGGCTTCTAGTTCTACATCTTGTCTAATCTTCTACTTCTAGTTCTTGAACTAGAGCTAAGGCCGTCGACTAGAGCCGGATCCGATCGATATGATGATGAGTTGATCTCGAGATGATTGAAGCCCGGGGGCACGGGGGCTTGCTTATATATGGGTCTTCTTATGTCTCTTCAAACCCCAAAGAAGCAATATGGTACTAATCTTCATGGGCCTTGACAATGAGCGATGACCATTGGATCAAACCGACATTATCACGACCCCGGTTTAGATTGCGTCTTAGAGGCGGTGGAGGAAGCTTCCGAGACGGGGGTGACTTGGCCGCCAAGCCGGGGCCGATCGGCTGGTTATTGGGCCGATCGGCCCGGGGTGGGTCCCACCACGGGCCCGCGATGCGTCGTGGCTTCGGAGTCTTCTAGATGATGTTTTCTTCGATTGTCAAGTTTCGTTCACGTCGGGTGTACTCCGGGCCTTCTAGACTTGTTTCGAGTTGGATTGCGTTTGCGTTATGACACATCAATTCTCGCTGTTTTTTTACGTTAAGTCCCCGCAAATCACAACTTTACCAAAACTCATGGAAATCATTAGTAGAAACCCCTAATAAGGTTATCTAATTATATTTTAGTCCTTTTCCATGTTTAGTTGACAATTAAAAGTATCGTTAACATGTGTCAACAAATTCCCCCACACTTAGGCTTTTACTGGAGTCCTCGATAAAAGGATGGTCTAACTTTAAAGTAACAAGTAGAGACAAAGAATGGATCATAATTATACTCCATGGTCATACACACTTTGGGATATCGAGCATGAAATGGTTAGAAAACAGATCACCTTAAATTCTTAAACCAAGTCACTTGGAGAGATTTTGCATAAGTTTTGAAAAAGAAAACATAGCTCTACTTACTCCTTTGTGACACTCTCAAGTCTCTCAAAATATATTATATCCTCACAGTTCATTTATTATATCATATGTGGAGCTCAAGAACATGTAGCACACTTACCTTGTATTTATTCTTTGAGTCAACTGTGGGATCCATGGAGATAGATGTCATAAGTCATAGATCAAGACGTGCATGTGAGTCAAGATTATTATTATCACCTTTGCTCTCTCTAGTTGAAAATCGTCTATCTCCCTTTTTGGAACATTTATTTATTTTCCAAGCGAGGTAACCAGCTATTTAGTGGAGAGGTGGGTTCTACTCACCCTCGGACACTTGTCCATTTTACTCTCTTATTTATTAGAGAAGTGGGCCCTACTCACCCTTGGACACTTGTCCATTATTCTTCTCTTCATTTTTGCCTTTTTTTTTTTTTTTTTTTTTCGAGGGGGTTCTTCGACCCGTAGAACACTTGCTCATTTTCTCCTCTCTCTCACTTTTCTCTCCACTATTAGAATTTTGAACATTTGGCTTTTTCATAGCTGTACCTTTTTCAACAATTAAAATTATGGGAGATAGAGATTAAAACTTTTTAGAGCATGGATACTTTAGTGAAAGCAGTGTATGTGATCTTGATCTTAGACTTTAGACAAATTTCAACATGGGTCGTGGTTTTGACAAAGCTCAACACAAGAAAGCAACAATTAATTAGATATATCTTTAATGATTGCTACGGCTCTATTAGGATGTATCATTGATCACAAAGGAGAAGCATAACTAATGATTTTAATATTTTGAAATAAATAACTCTCCAAAGACAAGATAAAAGAAAGAGGATCTCATTATTCTAACTTTATTATTTCTCATGTTTTAAGCAATTAAAGCATCCCAACAAATGACGGTATATGTAGGAATTTAATCATGCAAAACTTTGTTCATGGGTTAACAAGACATCTTTTTCATATAGGGAAAATATACCATAACAGAAAAGACTTATTTTAATTCGGAACGGAAAGTAATTTGCGAAAATTGAAAAGTTTTAGGAAGCAAACCGAGCGGTGGACGAAGCTGGGCCTGAGTGGGACCAGGCAGGGGCCGGTCGGCCTGGTATATGGGCCGGTCGGCCTCCCTCTTTGGACCGTGTCGGGGCGGGTTCGTCGTGCGAAGTCGATGGTTCCGTCTTGGTTCTCAATTTTTGATTTTGGTCGCGAAAAATTCTGTTTGGTTGTTGAGGATCTCCCCACACTTATTTTACTGTTATCTTGCATACAAAGCATGGTGGAGACAAAAACATATCCAGAAATATATGGAGAATAATTGACTCAACTTGTGGATGACTTCCATAAGAGCACTTTATTATATAATTCGAATCCTAATATTTAAAGTAAACTAATTTTAACTAAACCGAACTAACCGAATTAATCGAACTAACTTTAAGACTTAAACGCTAAGACTTATTAACTCTAATCAAAGCAAACATATATAATAACTAGCTAATAATTTAAAAGATAGAATAGTGATACCTATAAATACGATAATCTGGGGGTGCTCTCCCCAAAAATTTGGATATTGAAGTAGTCCTTTGATTCGTCCTTGGAAATTGTTAAGCCTTGGGTTCTCCTTAAATGTTCTCCCTGCAAATATTAATTCCGCATATACCCGAAGGAACAAATTCTAGGAACATGTTGTGAGCCTTCATGTGCTCACGTATTTTTTTGGATTTTTACGTAAAAAGCGTGGACCTTCATGTGCCCACATATTTTTAGGAATTTTTCTATGCAAAAAAAGAATGATGATGCAAAAACATATGAATGCAATATTTTTAGATTTTTATTTTTATCTTTTGCCACAACAAGGGGTACTTGCATGGGGCTTAAAGAAACCGATGCGTAAAAGCGATAAACATATTTTTATGATTTTTTTTTGTAGGTATAGGAAAGTAAATATGCTAAAGGAAATATGTTAATTTAAATATGCCGTGCGAGAAAAATAAATATGCGAGATAAATACCGAGTTACCTCTCGGCGAGAGTTTTGAGTACTTACTCCCATGGCGTGCGTCATCGATGGCATCTCGTCGAAATGTAGGTAATGCGAAATGGTTCCTTCAATGATCTCGGCGAGTGGCGTAGATGAGGTGGCCGATGGAGATGGTGTTTGTTCGATTGATGACGCGGGTAGTGGTAGGTCTTAGAAGGTGTACTCTTGGCGTCCTCTTGATAGGTGATGCTTCTTTCTTTTTTTTTTCCATGTCGCTTCTTCGGAGGAGACCTTTCTTGAAGTGGCGGTCTTTGAGTGTTTCGGTTGGTCGGGGGCGGCGAACTTTTTTAATCTTTCTTAATGTCTTCCTTGTTCGTCAACTCCGTTTCCAACCGGTCTTGTGACTTTTAGCGGCGTCTCAGCGTCTTGTTCTTCTTGGGTCTTGTGGTGAGGTAGGCAATAGTGGTGGTGTAAGGCCCTCTTGATGGAGTATGGGGATGAATGTTGACCCATTACTCTTGTCAAAGTGGTCTACACCTCCGATCATGTCGTGCTCACTTTGATCTTCCTTGGTCACTCTTCAAGTGCATCATCGATCTTAATAGCCACTTGGTGATGGCGTTGCCCATGTTCTTATTTGATTCAAATTGCTTGAAGGAAGATTGGATGGTGGCGGTGGCGGCGTCTTGTTTAGTGTGCATATTTGTAGGTCGGGGACTTCCACTTATAGGAATTGGGGAAGTAAGACTTCTCCTCTTATTGCGCAAAGTGAGTCACGCTTGCAAAGACAAGGTAGAGATCAAGTGCATGGGCTCTGTTGGTGGGAAAACACCATCGAGAACCAAAATTTCATTTACTTCTACTCTAACCTTGTGGGCACTTTGAACAAGATAAAGATAATGTATAAGTTCTTTTTATGACAAGGGTGGTAAGATCGAGAAGATGAATCTAGCACGTAAATCTTTTTAGCAAAATAAAGAGCGATCAAGAAAATGATGCTAGAAATTAAAAGGCTAACATGCTTGAGTTAACAAGATTGAATTATGTGAAACTATAACTCTAGCATGTTTTGACTTTTCATTTATGCTATAGTAAAGAGGAATTAACGACAACTTACCTCAAGGTGTTACCTTTATTATTGGAATATGATGGCGCTTATTACACCTTGTGGTGGTCCTTCTCTCCTTCTTGAGTGGCATGTGGAGTGACGCATGCATGTCGGGGAGGAAGAGGATGGCTTGATCATCTTTAATGGAGTTGGCCTCCCTCCTTGATGCTTCTATCACCCATGAATTCCCCATGAGTGAGTGCTTCGATTGTGGATCTTGTCTTCGTCACTCTTCTTCTTCTTGGCTCATTGGGAATCCGTCTTCTCTCTCTTCTCGTATCTTGCTCCATCTCTAGTGAGTTCATCTCGACCTTCCCCAAGTTTGTTTCAAAGTTTATTCTTTTTACGGGGGGTTAGTCCAAAATATACCGGCATCTACTATAGTTTACTATGGTTCAAAAAGTCAACCTAGACACCACGTCTAATTTGATTTAGGAAGGCGTTCTAACCTAAGCACCACGCTTAATTTAAAAAGCCTTTAGAAGAAAGATCACCACACCTTATGGTTTTTTAGGAATCAAACTAAACACCATGTTTAACTTTCGAGCCATGAAAACAATTTAAACTAAGCACCCTGCTTAATCTAAAAGGTGTATGAAAAATACTTCAAAACCTAAGCATACTATAGCAAACAACGGTAGCATGAAAGCATTACGATTTATTCAAACGAGAGATGATAGAGCATGATGAGTGTCGAGCATGCATAAAGGTAAAGATAACCAAGCTAGTGTAGCAACACGACAATAAATGTTTCTATGTATGTAATTTCAATGTTGCATAATGACCGGTTGGACATACCTTGTATTGTCATCCTTCGTTCTTCTTTACTCCAATCCCGGCATGGTCGGTGACAAGAATACCCGAAGGAAAAATATGCTCATAATGTAGGGGTATATAGTGATATATAAGTCTTTATAGTATTTCCCCTAGAGTGCTTGTTTTTAGGACAAAAAACTCGTCCTTGGGAAACTTTCAAATTATGAATCAAGATGATGAAGTGGTTTCCCTTATAATGCCGTCTCAAAATTTCAAGCCGTAGGAAAATTCATCAACAACCACCCTTTCTAAGAAAGAGAGTATTGGAGATCTCATGTGCGGGCAGAATTGAGATGGTAATCAATTTAGGAGTTTTCAAATGAGCATGGACTAGGTGAAAAAGTTCCATTTATGAAGTAGTCTTTATGCTCATTGATGTTCTCCATAAAATGCGCTCCTTTTGGTCTTCCTTAGATCGTTCATAATATTTTAGGATCGTGAGGAGACGCAAAAAAAAGGGCACAAGAGGATTCATTGGGCTCAAGGATGTGGTTAAAGATGGGTTTGAAAAGAATTATCTAATTTGAACATAGAAAGAGAGAGACAGGGAGTGGCTTCTTGATGGCTTTGCTCTCTTCCTATGGCATGATTAGATATGCCATCCTTGAGGTTCCCCAATGTTCTCGCGTAGTAATAAAGGTGCTTTCTAAGAGATTATCTCAAAAGAGGTTTGGATTATATATGGTCTCTTGTGAAGCTTGGAAGTTCATGAAACTCATCATCTAAAGAGATATCCAAGGGTTGAATTTCTTCTCCCCTTAAAGGTTTTTAAGCGCATTGATGATTTGGGGTTGATAGCTAAGCCTTGGGATTGGAGTGATGGTGATATAGCTATCGGAACTTCTATTTTTTTTTTTTAATTTGGAGGATGATTCTTCTTCCTTTGGGTGGTCATAAAGGATGCTAGTATATGGGTTTCACCCGGCCGAGTTAAATCAAAGCAAACCTTGCTTAAAAAGGGAAAGAAAAGGTTCCTCCAAAAACGCATGATGATCATGCGCACAACACTTTCATGATGTCGGCAAAGACTCCTACCATAGAAGATATGATCACGCTTCTCACTCTGAGAAGTATTGCTTCATGATCATTTTGATCAACCGTGAGGCGTAGCTAATGGCGGATGTAAGGATGAGATCTAAAGATTCTAGTGGCGCGAGCTTCCGCAAGGGTGCAGTATAAGATAGATAAATATGGAATCAATTGATCCCACGAAGATAGAAAAAGATGAGAAGATAGAATAAAAGAAAAAGATAAAAGTATGGTACAAGATTTAGCTATAGTTTTTCAACGTGGTCTCAAACCGTTCTCCCCGCAACGGCGCCGAAAATGCTTGTTGGTATTTGTTAACCTACGGGAATATTATGATGGATAATCCATAGCGAACGGATACCGGTGAGCACTTCACCGAGGAATAGGGCTTTAAATATCGAATCCACGGGGAGAAGGTGAGAGAGTATGTCGAGGTGTATAGCTAAATCCAGTGGCTAAAACTAGATTAAAAGAGAGGTAAGGAGTTCCATTAGGAAGGTCTTGTTCTCACTTCAAGTAAATCATTTGCACATTGTTCTTAAGAGGGTTGTCATGAAGAAACTCTTAATAAAGGGAATCTACGCTAACAACGCAGGGGCTCCTACGATTTCTATAAACGGGGCGGCGTGACAAAGGACTCAATGGCGCCATCACCACCACGATCGGCCTTAACAAGTGTCTTCACCCCGGCCTATAGAAGGTATTCGTAATAAGCTAGTCAATCTAAGCACCACGCTTACATTAATCTAACAACTTCAACTCAAGAGCAACCAAGAATCAAAGTAATCTTATCAAAGAAATACGAACCTTAAGAACAATAGAGACAATACCACTTACTCGAATGGAAGTCGAACAATCCACAAGATCTCGAGTTGCGCTCCAATGGCACCAACTCGGGAGGAAGAAGAAGATGGAGGCGCCGACAGCTCCGGGCCTTCCTTCAACTCCGCCTCAACCGCGCTCTAATTCTCTCAACTTGAAGCTCTACTCTCAACTCTAATCTAGGGCTTCTAGTTCTACATCTTGTCTAATCTTCTACTTCTAGTTCTTGAACTAGAGCTAAGGCCCGTCGACTAGAGCCGGATCGATCGATATGATGATGAGTTGATGCGAGATGATTGAAGCCGGGGGCACGGGGGCTTGCTTATATATGGGTCTTCTTATGTCTCTTCGGCCCGGCAAGCAATATGGTACTAATCTTCATGGGCCTTGACAATGAACGATGACCATTGGATCAAACCGACATTATCACGACCGGTTTAGATTGCGTCTTAGAGGCGGTGGAGGAAGCTTCCCGAGACGGGGGGTGACTTGGCGCCAAGCCGGGGCCGATCGGCCTGGTTATTGGGCGATCGGCCCGAGGTGGGTCCCACCACGGGCCCCGCGATGCGTCGTGGCTTCCGGAGTCTTCTAGATGATGTTTTCTTCGATTGTCAAGTTTAGTTCACGTCGGGTGTACTCGGAGCCTTCTAGACTTGTTTCGAGTTGGATTGCGTTGCGTTATGACACATCAATTCTGCCGTTTTTTACGTTAAGTCCCTGCAAATCACAACTTTACCAAAACTCATGGAAATCATTAGTAGAAACCCCTAATAAGGTTATCTAATTATATTTTAGTCCTTTTCCATGTTTAGTTGACAATTAAAAGTATACGTTAACATGTGTCAACAAATGTGAGATCTGAGTTTACCTTTTGTGGGAGTCCTCCCCAAGCTAGCTTTTGACTTACCTTCGGTTATGAATGTTGCTAGCTTGTGCACGCCATGAATTGATCTTTTGATTAACTCCTTTTAGCGTGCCGGGAGACTCCCCCAAGCTTGTCTTGTGATGATCTTGGAAGAACGGGACAACCATTCTTGGGGTTTCAAAGGTTTTATTTATTTGTATTTTATTATTATTATTTTATCTCTTTTTTTTTTTGGTTCACCCGGCAAGATCTATTCTCCATTGTCATCTCCGGGACACCCTCTTGAATTTGATAATTTCCTGCAGGGGGTTAGTCCATATGGTCGACCAAATTCTACACTAGTAGTTTTGTTTCAATAATCAAACTCGACTCCATGTCTAATTCGATTAAGGTAGACTTTTTGACCTAAGCACCATGCTCAATTCAAAAAGTCTATGGAAGTAGGATCATCGGCTAAATGATCACGACTTCCAAACCGCAACATATCTTGGCATAGAAAATGGAAGTATGAATTGAAAAAATGGATTCATCAAAGGAGGTGAAGACTTTGAGAGGTGAACATTTTTTTTTTGCAAGATAACGAAAAAGGATGGGAGTGAAAGATTCACATTACCTTGTTTTGGTCCTCCCCAAGCTAGCTCAAAGCCCATCGGATTGGAGTTTTACCCCCACGCTTTTGGCTTTTCCTACATGGTTAGCATATGGTAGATTCACGAGTGGACTTACCATCCTTCGTGATTACCTTAATTCAAAACATATGCGGGAAGGAGCAAAAGAGCAGCTTGTTTATTTATTTATTTATTTGAAGAATTTTTATTTCAAGATTTTATTATCAAGGGAGGACATAAAAAGCTTCACCAAACTTTTTATACTCAAACAAGGCTAAGATAAAGATGTAGTATAGGTCTAGCCTTGCTTTATCTCCATCATGAAATAACTCAAATGTTTATGACGTCGGCTACGGGTTCATTAATCAAATGTTAACACCATGTCAAAATTTGATTAAAGAAGGTCATTTTAACCCAAGCACCAAGCTTGATTCAAAAAGACCTATGGATGTGTCACATTGATCCATGTAAACACATCCAAACCCGCACCATATTTCATAAACAAAGAAGACATGAATTTATATGGAGATAAGTTTGAGTAGAAAGATTTGGTGAAATATTACCTTTGCATACACAGTGTGTGTACCAACCGCGCATGAAGGCAAGAACGTTGAAACTCCCGCGGTGGTAGCTTGATGATCCATCTCGGGCGAGCCACAAGGCTTAGGTGATACACACAGGTAGTAGTGTATATGGACCATGGGCCTTAGTCGTCACAAAGGTGTAAAGGAGGATGTTCCTCCTTTCCTTTACCCTTTCTCTTTTTTTTTTTTTTTTTTTTTTTTTGTTTCTTCCTCTTTTTGTTGTTTTTTTATTTTTTCTCTCTTATATTTTTTTATATCTCTCTTTTTTTTTTAACTCTTTTTTTTTTTTCTCTCTTTTTTTATAGCAAGCGGAGGCTAATCTCTTATTCATCTTTCTTCTTTTTTTTTTTCATTTGGACTCCTTTTTTTTTCTTCTCTTTTTTTAATGACCCCTTGGTGCGCTTGGAACTTGATATTCTCACCATCTTCCCTCACACACTTGGACTTTTCGTGAAAAAGTCAAGTGTGCAAAGTCGTGGTCTCCTTTAGAGTGCGTTCCTCCGCCCAAGAGCATCAAAGTTTTCTTGATGTAGCCCCCATGTTTTTCGAGTGTCGCGTGCCCCTTTGTTCTTCTTAGTCTCCACACAAATGGTTAGCGACAAGAATACCCGAAGGTGCATACTAACTTGACAACATGTCCTTGCTTTTTATTTATAAGAATTCTTTTTTAGATAAACCTAAGATGAACAAAGATCACTACACATGCATATTATCATGAACATGTCCTAATAGATCATACCTTTAACTTTAACGCCTTCCCAAACAGCGCGCCGAAATGCTTGTTGACATTTCTTAACGCAATCACCAAAAAGGCAATCACGCTTAGAAATGTCTCGCTGGTATTACGCAACATTTACGAACAAGTCATAAGCGCACGGAAATACCGTTGTAGCATTTCACCCTAAGTATTCGGGGGTATCGTTATTTATATTTTTCCCAAAGGAACGCATGGTATAAAAGTCTCTAATTCGCACACGGTCAAGATAACACGAATGTATAATAGACCAATGCTGATAATAGAGGTAAAACAGATAGGTAGTAGGATAACTTGACACACACACACCAAGCCAATCTCAAGGATAAAGGTAAAAGAATGAATAAAAGAATAAGTCTAATATGGAGCGGGCATATCCTAGATAGTCATGTCAAGATAGCGGATACACAAATGTTCTACCGTTAGAGATTCTAAGTCAAGATAGCCAAGGTCTCTGCTGACTTACTTCGGGCACCGGCAGTCGCCCAAACTAGGATGGAGACCGGCAATTGCACTGCGCCACACCCGAACGTGGGGGATTACAAAGGGGCGGACAAGGCTGTCACAACCCGGCCGCCTACCCCTCAACCGTAGGGTGCACCACAAAAGATAGATAACCCTTAGCCTAGACACCACGTCTACACTAGTGATTATTACTCTAGCGTGTTAACAAGGCTCCCGTCCCCGGGGTCCTTCTACTAGAGCAATGCCTCGGAGGAACAACTATCAATCCCGCAACCCAACATCAACCAAGTCTAACTTTAGGTAGAACTCATCATATCAATCTAGCTCTTGGTCTAAACATGTATGCATGATAGATTAAGCATGATGTTCTATATGACAAGATCATGATATAGAAACTATATACTAGTTCATCAATCAAGATTATATCAAAAGAACTTTGCTCTAATTCAAGAACACAACTATATTGGTAAAGTAAGAGCAAGAACAAAATGGAACTCTTGATATTATTCATACCGAAAGACTCAAGATGTCAAGCTCTCCAAGTAAGCTCATGGCCTTCCTCCTTATTATTCTACTACTAACCTAAAGAAGAAGAAGAAGAAAAGAGGAAGAGAGGCTCTTGTGTGGTGTGTGTGTGAGTGCGAGGGGGCATCTATTTATAGGAGGAGGGTGGAGGAATAAACCATGGAATATTCTCCTCCTAATGGCATAAACCGCCTCTACACTCGTCGGGTTCGTTGTACCACGCGACGCACCCCCTCAACCGACGTTTTGGAGACTTAATGCACCGCCACGCCAAGTTTGGGCCGGATCGGCGCCAAAGTGGGTGCGGGCGCACTGGGAAGCGCGGCCGCACCGCCTCTGCCCCGGGCCCGAGCTTTAGGCCGGTGGGTTGTGTCGGCCCTGAAAAGTTGTAGGGCGACGTTGGCTCGCCCATTTCTGCGTGTTTGGTCCGTTTCTCCATTGGGCTTGATGTTCTTCAAGAATGCGCTTTCCCGGATGGCGCCTTTTGGTACATTTTTTTCACTTGTTTCTTATATAAATCCTGCAAAACATTATTTCGGACTACAAGTGGAATTATGTCAATAATAAATGTATATGTGTGTAGTAAGGTATAGTTTCAACCCCTTATTGGTAGAATGTTGACGTTAAAAATATGTCGTTAGTGACCGTCGACACTCCTTCAAGCCGGACGAGGACGCCAAGAAGGTGGCGGTCGACAAGGAGGGGGGCGCACCGTTCGTGTCGGTGCGAGCTCACTCCCAAATAGGAAAGTGAGCTCGCCGACTTCCTCCGCTGAACCTCGGCGTGTTCGCGTGGAAACCCTCGGACATGCCCGGCATATCGGGAAGTCGCCGAGCACTCCTTAAACATCAAGCCGGTTCTCGGCCGGTGAAGCGGCCGGCTCCGGCGCTTCCGACGATGGCGGTATTTGGCCGGCAATCCCGAGGAGATAGATAAGCTCTTAGCGGCGGGCTTTGTTAAGGAGGTGTATCATCCTGAGTGGATAGCCAACCCTGTACTAGTTAAGAAGAAGAATGGGAAATGGAGAATGTGTGTTGATTATACGAGTCTCAACAAGGCATGCAAACAAAGGATCCGTTTCCTTTGCCGCGCATCGACCAAATCGTTGACTCCACCTCCGGGTGCAAGACACTCTGTTTTTTTCTCGACGCAGACTCCGACTACCACCAGATCGCGATGAACGAGCTCGATCAGCTCGCAACCTCCTTCATCACCCCTTCGCGGCGCGTTACGCTGCGTGGCGATGCCATTCGGGCTAAAATGCAGGCGCCCACCTTCCGTAGGTGCATGCAAAAAAGTCTTGAAAGAGCTTCTCGAAAGCTCGTAGAAGCATCGTCGACAACATCGTAGTCAAGACGAAGCGCACGGGCGAGCTCATCCCCCGACCTCGAGCAGGTCTTCGGCAACTCCGCGAGTTTGGAGTAAAGCTCAACCCGCAGAAGTGCATTTTCGGGGTCCCCCGAGGGAAGCTCCTTGGCTTCATAGTGTCCGAGGCGGCATTGAGGCTAACCCCGAAAAAATCAAGGCTATCCGAAATATGGGCCCGATTAAGAACGTCAAAAGCGTACAGCGGCTCACTGGGTGCCTTGCCACACTTAGCCGGTTCATAGCTCGACTCGGCGAGCGCAGCCTCCCACTATACAAACTCCTGAAGAAGTCCGAGCGCTTTGCACGGACCAACGAGGCACAGGCCGCGCTCGACTCACTAATGGAACTCCTGACAAACCCACCCGTACTCACCCCGCCGAAGCCAGACGAGCCGATGTTACTCTACATCTCGGCCACCTCGCAGGTCGTCAGCACGGTGCTCGTGGTGGAGCGTGAAGAGGAAGGACACACACTCTGCGTACACCGTCCGTCCCACTTCATCGGCGAGGTCCTCTCCGACACCAAGGACGGTACCGCGGCTCCAAAAAGCTCGCCCACGCCTTGCGATCCGCACGCGCCGCCAAGCTCGCCACTACTTCGACACACATCCGATCACCGTCATCTCCAAGTTCCCTTCGGCGAGATCATCCGTAGCCCCGAGGCCACGGGGCGACGCCAAAGTGGAGCATCGAGCTCATGGGGTCGGACATCTCGTGCGCTCAGAGGGGCGCCATCAAGTCCCAGTGCTCCCCGACTTCGTGGGCCGAGTGGACCGAGACACAATCTACGCCCAAACCGGACGACAGCCGAGTACGGACCCTCTACTTCGACGGCTCCGTGAAGAGGTACGGCGCGGGGCTGGACTGGTCTTCATTTCGCCACGCATAACGTGCGCATGAGTGTTGACGGTAACCAACGACATATTTTTCCCGTCAACTTACTACCATAAAGGGGTAAAAACTATACCATTTTATACTCATATACATTTATCACTAATAAAATTCCACTTGTAGTGTCTAGTATTTTTATTTTGCAGATTTATAATAAAAGCAAGTGGAAAATGGACCAAAGTACGCCATCCGGAAAGCGCATTATTGCAAAACACAAGCCCGGGAGCAAATCGACCGAAACATCAAAATTGGGCCGAGCCAAGCCCGCCCACAACTTTTCAAGTCGAAGGACGACACCCCACCAAGACCGGGCCGAGGCCGAGCCCGGGGTGCTTGTACATCACCACAGTGCGGCGCACCCCCCCCCGAGGCGGTTTCGCCCGACCTCGGGAGGCGGTTCGTGCACACACGCCAAATGGGGATTCCCCGCCATGGGATGGTCGGTTTGTTTAGATTAGGAAGGTTTACCAGTCGGTTTTGGTGTAAATTAGCACTTAGGCCCCTCCTCCAAGTGTATAAGTAGTCCCCTCTCTCCCTCTCTCAACACACACCACTTGGAGTCCAAAAAACCAGCAATCTTCCTCTCTCTACCACCTCTACCTCTCTCTCTTCTTCTACTTCTTCTTTCTTCCTCTTCTTAGTTCTTGGTTAGCACTTGGAGTAGAAGAGCTACAAGGAGGGCTTGTCTCCTAGAAGAAAGTGCCTTGGTAATACATCTTCTCTATGGAGCATTCTTCTATTTACAAGTCTTATATCTATGTTCTTGGCCTAACTTATGAACTAGAGTATAGTCTTGTTCATGTTCTAGTGTTGGTATATGAACTAGCATATAGTTTACATATCATAATCTTGACATGTTCATCTCGTTCTTCATCGATCATCATATGCCTAACTTGATTAGAGGTGGGATATCGGTTCGTTGTTCCTTCGGGTTTGCTCTTGTTCTAGTCCGTCCCATTCGACGAGTGGGGATCCCGGGGGGGACAAGAGTAGTACTCGATATGGGCATGGTGCCCCGGTATTACGACACTGCGAATATGAGTGCATGCCATGGTTGAGGGGGTAGGCGGCTTGGTCGTGACAAGCCTTGACCGTCCCTTGAAATCCCCCACGTTCGTATGTCTTTGTAGGAGTTAAGTAAATGCTTCCCATCGGGCCGTATGGTATCCGGGGAGTCTCCTTTATCCTAGACCTAACCACGATTAAATCAGTTTGCATATGATCCTAACTAATCATTTGTATGGCCATGACTAGATACATTAGAATTACTCCATTAGATTATTCATTTATTCTTTATCTATTTTCTTTATTCTTTTGCCGGTGGATTCTTAAGGTGTGTGTCGCACTATCCATAAACCATTATTGCTTACCCCCTCGTTATGGACAATTTGGTCTAAGCAAACACAAGTTCCTCTATTCGGATGCCATGCTAGCTTATTAATCACATGCCTTCCTTTGGGAAAATATAAATAACGATACCCTGAATACTTCCGGGTGAAATGCTACAATGATAAATCCGCGGCGCTTGATGAAATATCTAAGATGGCAAGATCTATCCCGTTGACAATCCCTTGCGGATCACCGACATGGTGGTTTTACTTGGGAATGTCAGCGGCGCATTTCTAGCGCTGTTATTGGGGATGGGTTTTATACCTGTTTCCTTTGATTGCGCTAACAAATGTCAACAAGCATTTCGGCGCCGTTGCTAGGGAAGGCATTATGAAAAAAAAAAAATAACTAGCTGGCTATGAATATGAACTGTGTGCGTGGCTACCATTTGCTCATACAGGCTAATCTTTATGTTTTCTCCTGTTGTGGATGAAAACAGATAGTGTATGTCGGGTTTCCTATCGTTTAAAAACTTCATCTCCGATCCGAGAGGCACTCCTAAGGAAGAACAGGTCTCGTGCCGCTTCTTCGCGGCCGGAACCCCGACAATCGAGACCGACATCCCCGCACCAACCGCATCTCAAGCCATGGCCGAAGTCGCCGCTACGATTTCTGTACTCCCGCTGTCACCAACGTGCCCATCGGGCCGGTGGTGAACGGGCGACAAGAACTTTGAACTACGCGGGCTGGGCTAATCACTATGGTGCAGGCCGGTCCATTCAATGACTGCCTAGCGAGGGGCGCCAACGCTCATCTCCAACACTTCCTTGAGCCATGCGACACAATCGTCATCAAGGACGTCGAACCCGACGTTATCGCTCCGCGCTTCCCTTTCTCCCTCGTGGGGAAGGCGAAGCGCTGGTTCTACAAGGACAAGGAAGTCGTCGGTACATGGGCCAAGTGCTCCGCGGGCGTTCCCGGCCAAGTTCTTCCCCATGGGCAAAACCAATGCCCCGAGAGGGAGGATCGCCAATTTCCAGCCAGACATCAATGGAACCCATTCCGGAGGCGGGGAAAGGCCGCAAGAATAGATTCTAGCATGCCCGCACCACGGGATGGAGAACCGGCCGGTGCTCCGCATCTTCTACAATGGTCTTACGGCCATATCAAAGGGGCACCTCGACGCCGCGGCTTGGTGGCGCATTTCTATCGCCACCATCGACGGGCAACAACCCCGATTGACAAAATGGTGGCAAACCATCTCAAGCACGCCCGCCGCCAAGATAACGGTGATGCCGACGCCCTCGCCAAGCTCGCCTCCGACCGAAGCAAGTCCCCCCGGTGTGTTCGCCATGACCGCTTGTTGACATTTCTTAACGCAATCACCAAAAAGGAAATCACGCTTAGAAATGTCTCGTTGGTATTCTCGCAACGTTCTGAGAACAAGTCCGCAAGCGCACGGAAATACCGTTGTAGCATTTCACCCTAAGTATTCGTGGTATCGTTATTTATATTTTTCCCAAAGGAAGGCATGGTGTAAAAGTCTCTAATCTCGATTACGGTCAAGATAACACGAATGTATAATAGACCAATGCTCATAATAGGGGTAAAACAGATAGGTAGTAGGATAACTTGACACACACACTCAAGCCAATCAAGGATAAAGGTAAAAGAATGAATAAAAGAATAGATCTAACATGGAGCGGGCATATCCTAGATAGTCATGTCAAGATAGCGTATACACACATGTTTTATTGTTAGAGATTCTAAGTCAAGATATCCAAGGTCTCTGCCGACTTACTTCGGCACCCGCGACGCTTCAAACCCGGATGGAGACCGGCATTTAGCGCCAACCACACCCGAACGTGGGGGGATTACAAAGGGGCGGACAAGGTCAAGTCACAACCCAGCCGCCTACCCCCTCAACCGTGGGTGCGCCACAAAAAGATAGGCAACCCCTAGCCCGCACACCCACGTCTACACTAGTGATTATTACTCTAGTGTGTTAACAAGGCTTACCCGTCCCCGGGGTCCTTCTACTAGAGCACCGCCACAAGGACGACTATCAATCCCGCAACCCAACATCAACCAAGTCAATCTTTAAGTAGAACTCATCATATCGATCTAGCTCTTTGGTCTAAACATGTATGTATGATAGATTAAGCACGATGTTCTATAAGACAAGATCATGATATAGGAACTATAGACTAGTTTATCAACCAAGATTATATCACAAGAACTTTGCTCTAATTCATGAACATGACTATATTGATAAAATGAGAGCAAGAATAAAATGGAACTCTTGATATTATTCATACCGAAAAGACACAAGATGCCCAAGCTCTCCAAGATAGCTCATTGCCTTCCTCCTTTATTCTACTACTACTAACCTACAAAGAAGAAGAAGAAGAGGAAGAAGAAGTAGAGTGGCTCTTGTGTGGTGTGTGTTGAGAGAGGAAGAGAGGGGGACTACTTATACACTTGGAGGAGGGGCCTAAGTGCTAAATTACACCTAAACCGACCTTGTGCGCCTTTCTAATTAGAGCAAACCGACCATCCCACGCCGGTAATCCCCATTTGGCAGGTGCATGAACCGCCTCCCGAGGCCGGGCCGAAACCGCCTCGGGGGGGTGCGGCCGCACTGGGTGGTGCGCGCCACCCCCTCTCGGGCTCGCCCCGCCTCGGTGGGTGGACTTCCTTCGTCTGGAAAAGTTGTGGGCCAAGCTTGGCTCGGCCCAATTTTGATGTTTTGGGTTGATTTGCTCCTGGGCTTGTGTTTTGCAATAATGCGCTTCCACGGATGGCGTACTTTGGTCGTATTTCCACCTGTATTTATTATAAATCTGCAAAACAAAATACTAGACACTACAAGTGGAATTTTATTAGTGATAAATGTATATGAGTATAAAAAGGTATAGTTTTACTCCTTTATGGTAGTAAGTTGATAGGAAAAATATGTCGTTCGTGACCGTCAACACCCGTACATCCCCTCAATCCGACTTGAGGGGGAGGGCTCAAACTCACGCGCAGATCCGGCCAAGACACCTTTTGTGCCGTTTCCCAACAAAGTCGAAACCCCACCGAGCTCGAGCTCGCCGATGGAGGTCGACCTCGTTGGCACCGAGGTCTTCGTAATCCGGGAGCCAGAAGCCCCAAGACCCGACCGGCGGACCCCCATCCTGGGGTGGCTGAAGGACGGCAAGCTACCCATCGAAAAGGAAGAGGCCAGGCGCATCACGCGCTGAGCCAAATCCTGTGCCATCATCGAGCACGAGCTGTATAGGCAGGGCGCATCTGGAGTACTCCAGCGTTGCATCACCTTCGAGGAGGGGCGCGAGCTCATAAAGGAGATACACGCCGGGGAGTGCGGGCACCACGCAGCCCCTCGAGCTCTGGTAGGCAAGGCCTTCCGCCAAGGCTTCTATTGGCCGACGGCTGTCGCCGACGCCAACCAGGTCGTGCGCCGTTGCGAGGGGTGCCAGTTCTTCGCCAAGCGAGACGCTCCTTCCCGCCCAGGCCCTCCGGGCGATCCCCATCACTTGGCCCTTCAGATGCCTGGGGGCTCGACATGGTCGGTCCATTCACGAGGTCGCCCGGGGCTTCACGCATCTCCTCGCCGCCATCGACAAGTTCACCAAGTGGATCGAGGTCATGCCCATCTTGCGCACGAGGTCACAAGATACGGTCAAGTTCTTCACCGACATTGTCCACCGCTTCGGCGTCCCAAACTCAATCATCACCGACAACGGGACCAACTTCACCGGGCAGATCTTCCTCGACTGGTGCGACGACTATGGCATCCGTGGACTGGGTGGCGGTCGCCACCCTAGGACCAACGGGGCAAGTCGAGCGGCCAACGGGATGATTTTGCAGGGATTGAAGCCGCGCATCTTCAAAAAGCGGCTCGAGAAGTTCGGCGGTCGATGGCTCGCCGAGCTCCCCGCCGTCGTGTGGAGCCTCGGGACTACGCCAAGCAGGGCCACAGGGCGCACACCGTTCTTCCTCGTCTTCGGCTCCAAGGCTGTTGTCCCCACCGACCTCGACTACGGCACCTTGCGAAGCCCTGGCGTACAATGATGCTAGCAACCGGGCTTCACTCGAGGATGCCATGGACCAGCTCGAAAAAGCTCACGAGGTCACGCTTCACACTCGCCAAGTACCCGGCGATCGATGCGCCGCTATCACGACCGCCACGCACGAGGGCGAGTATTCAACGTCGGCCCGATCAAGTCCCACGGCGAGTACGAGCACGAAGGAGAAGCACAAGCTCTCGGCGCCATGGGAATGACCATTCACCATCGCGAGTTCTACGGCCGGGCTCGTACACGA
Source organism: Hyparrhenia diplandra (assembly GCA_015847255.1). Taxonomy (NCBI): domain Eukaryota; kingdom Viridiplantae; phylum Streptophyta; class Magnoliopsida; order Poales; family Poaceae; genus Hyparrhenia; species Hyparrhenia diplandra. The sequence goes on along the minus strand of JADLZK010010820.1, from coordinate 238,528 downwards.
TCAAGGACTCCGGCAGCCCTTGAGCTCACCAACGCTTGGAACATCGAATAGCTACGTCGCTTCTACCCTTAGATGTATCTTGTAAAGCCACTTTCATGAAGTTTGAATAAAAAGGCGCACTTCGATGCAAAATTTGTGTAAGCAACCGAACTCTTTCTTTACCCGGCTGTTGAGCAACGGCCGCCCTCCGCCTTCGGGGCGAGGCCCGCCCTTACTTGGGGGCTACGGAGGGGCGGGCGCGCACACCCCGCGTTTTCACGAGCTCTTTTTCTTACAAAAGCACCCCGACCCCCGAGCTCTAAGTTCGGCTAGGTCCTTTCACTCGCTCTTCTTGCTCCTAAGTCCGCATGCGATCTATCGGATGGGAGACTTGAAACCGCCTCCACAAGGCATAGCGCGATTGCCCACGACCTCTAGCGCCTCACGCGGCCAACGAGAAAGGGCCGGCTACTCTTAGCCACCGAGGTGCAATTCGAAGTCAAACAATCGACTAGGAACACGGACAAGGGAAAAAGAAAACGACCTTCTTTTTCATAACGCAAAATAAACAAGTTGTTATACATACATCTTACCCCGACCTCGGGGACTTTGTTCAACAAAAGAGGCTCCGCCTCGACCTATGCCTACTCCCGTGCGGGCGAATACTCATCGGACGACTCTTCCTCCTCACCGACCATGGGCTCAAAGATCTTGAGCTCTTCGACCGCGAGCTTGAAGAGTTTCTTCGCCATCTTCTCGAGTCGGCCTCCGCTTTGGCAGCCACCCGGTCGAGGTCCGCCTGGTGTCCACCTTTGGCCAGCCCTTGCACACCACCTTAGTATCGATCTCGGGGTAGTGGGCAAGGACCACGACCGCCGCCTTGTGGACAGCCCGCGGCGGCGTTGTCCCTCACCACGTGCGGAGCACGCACACGGTGGCCGGGTTCTCGACTCTTCCGCGCCAAGGAGATCGCGGTAACCCAGTGTCGGCGTCGAAAATGAGGTCCGTCCTGCGCTTCAAATCCCGGCGGCCTCGACCTTGATCACCCGGCCACGGAAGCCGACGACTTCGGTCTCCTTGGCGGGCGCCTCATCCCTCTGGAACTCGAACTCGCTGGCGGCCACGCAGGTCGCCGCGTCCTTTCTTTGCAGCTCTCCTCCTTCGCGGGCCGCAGTCAAGTGAGCCGAGTGTGCGTCGGTCGCCTCCGCAAAAAGACGAGGGAACTCTCCTTGTCCCTAAGATCACGGGCTAACCCTTGTGACTTCGTCTTCTCGGTATAAAAAAAGAAAAGAGCAGCTCATTGTTAGTTTTAAAACATGAAGAGGAAAAGGTGAGGATCACCAGCTTACACATCAAAGCGCCATAAATATCTTCTTGGGTCTCCCACAGCGAGTGGTTCTCGGCATCGAGCCGATGCCGCTCCGCTCCGAGGCATGGAATAAAACCCAAACCTCGGGCGGACTCGCGGTCATAGGCCTAAGCCTCACCGACGAGGTCAATCGATCCCCCAACTCTAAAGAGATAAAAACAAGGAAGAGCACGACAAAGGGAATACTCACACTCCAGCTCGGTGTCGCGTTAAGCCAACGTCCCGCGACGGTGTCCTTCTCCCCGCCGAGCACGGCGGCTCGGCACTCAGCGCCGACCTCTCCGGCTCCTTGTCCTCCGGCATCTTGCGGAGGCCGGCGAGCTCCTCCCCGCATCTTCTGGCGCTGGGCCGGCGGTGCGCGAGATCGACCTCTTCCCGACGTCGGGCAGCCGCCGGCCCGATGTTGCTCGGGCGGCGACCTCCTCGCGGACCCCGCGGGCGGCGCGCTCTTCAGCATCACGAATGTGAGCGGCGACATCGCCCGGCCGTCCCCCGATGTCGCGGTGAAAGTGAACATCGGCCAAGGCCCCGCTCACCCGGGACCAGGTCGATTGAGCTGCGCCATGAGTCCCTCGAGCTTGAGGCCGGGCCGCCGCCTGTAGTTATACCCTACGACGGAGAGCTCGGGTCCTCTGAGGAAGAAGAGGTCGACACTACGACTGCATGTTCGCCAAGGCAAAGCGAACGCGGTCCTTACCCGAACAACTGGTGGAGGCATTCCGGCGCCCGTCTCTTTCTTGCCGGCGCGCCTCCCTCGGCCGCCATCATCCGCAGCCGCCGCCTCCGGGCGCCATCATCCGCGTCACCGGCTCCTCGACCATCGCCACGGCAAGAAAACTCTGGCGGGCCAGCCCCCCGCCCGAGGACCGCCGGGGAAGGATACTCGTCCGAAGGAGACGCCCCGTGGCGGCGGCACATCACCAACAACCGTCTCGGGCGTCGGCGCGTCGCCGGCGACGACGCCAGCCTCAAGCCCCGGCGGCGTCTCCGAGCTCGGTGTGCGTTGTGCATCTCGACGGCGGCGGGAGCAACATCCGCCCCGGCCACGAGACTCGGGACTTCCTTGGTGGTACCGCCCCCGGGTCCACGGCCCGGTGTTGGTTGAACCGGGGCTCGAGAGGATCATGCGCCTCCGTCCTCTCCGGGAGTCGGGACGATCACCGTCCGCTCCGCCGGCCGCCTCTCTCGGCTCGTGGGCTCGGGGCGAGACCGGCCGCGGTGGCGACGCCAAGGCCTCGATCCCCGCGATCGAGCTCGACACCGTGGCTAGTGCCCGTGTCACGGGGACCGTGCTGCTCGAGGAAGAGGCCAAAGCTCCCCCGCCGACCGGTCTCCCCCTCTCCTCCTCCTCCGGAGGTCGGGAGGATGTCCGTCACCGGAGGCTACCCGGAAGCAGAAGAGTCGGGACCTTCGAGCTCATAGCTCCCACCGTCTTCAGGCGTTTGGCGGGGATTCGGGAGCCCCGGCTTGGCCTTCCCGATCGAACAAGGGATAAAAGCTTAGGCCTAAAGAAAGAGAATCGCAATATCGATGAACGACAAGAGTCGAGCTCGACCGCACTTACGTGTCGGCCATCTGCCTCTTCTTCTCTCTACAGGGCTCGAGCTCGGCAACCCCCTCCTCCTCGATGTGCGGCTATGAAGAGACAGGCGGCCGCGGCCCGGGACCGCGTTTGAACGGCCGAGGTCGCCCCGCGTCGGCGGCGCGCGATCTAGGGCGACGATGTCCCTTGACCCGCCGAAAGTCCCGCCATCTCCTCGCCCGGCCGAGGTGCGAGCCGCCGCCTCCTCGAGCCCCGGATGCTCGGGCGGCATCTCGTTGGTCTCCTGCGCTTCACTATCCCCGAGGACTCGGCGCTGCCCGCGGGAGCAGCTTCGAGCAACGCCAGGGAGGGGACGGTCCTCATCGGAGGACGAGATGGTGAGAGATCCACCGTGCCGACCTGCACGCCACAAAGTGAGGAGAGACGATGATACACAAGCCATGGCGCTAAGTGTGGAAAAAAAGAAATCAATCTCACCATAGCCCTCATCGTCGGGCGAAGGCAGGCGTAGCGGGATCGAGCCGGGCTCGTCGGGGATCTTGAAAGGTTTCCCGGTCACCCTCCGAACCCACCACTCGACATCGTCCTTGCGAAGGGGAGGCGCCACCATGCCCTCGAAGGGATGTTTCTCCTACGTCATCTCCCGGATGTGGAGGACCCTCCTCCTCAAGGGGGACGACGCCATGTCCTAGCGCCCGAGGCGGCGATGAGGGGCTCCGTGAGCCCGGCATCGCCGAGAAGCTCGATCCGCCTAGCCACCTCCTGGATCCCGGCAGCTGGTGGTCATGAGGACCCTCCCTCCCACAGCTCGTCCGACGTCGGGAACACGCGGCCCGTAAAGCGCGGCGTGAGGAAGGCATCGTCGTTCTTGAGGTAGAACCATTCGTCACGCCACCCGTGTTGGATGTGGGGAGAAGCTTGGGGAACTTCGACTTCACCCCCGGCCGCGGCTGGATTGTGACGCGACCTTATCGGGGACGGGCGCCTTCCGCCCGTCGGAGCTCGGCGGATCTTGGCGTGGAAGAAAAAACCAAAAGCTCCCCCGCCTCGATCCCCAGCCACCCCTCGTAGAAGGTGGTGAAGACGGCAAGGTGGAGGATCCCGTTCGGGTTTAGGTGCTTTGGAGCTCGACGCCCCAAAGATGAAAAGAAGACTTCGGAAGAGGTCGGTGGAGGGGGACGCCGAGCCCCCTCTCATGAAAAGAGGCGAAGGAGACAATGTAGCCGTCCGTCCGGGGATGAGGCGTGGCATCCGTCGGAGGGGGCACGATCCACTCGACCGCGGCGGGTCAACGGCGGAGCCCGCCATGCGCCGCCCGCTCCTCGAGCATCTCCTTAGTCACCCTCGTCGGCGCCCATGAACCCATGGCTCCCTCTCCGCTCCCCGACAACGGCCTCCGACGGAACTTCAGCGACTCCCTCGCTCTCCGACGAACGGCATGCAAGAAGCGGCGGATTAGATCTAAGGCGTGAAAGCGGTGGCGAACTCTGGCGGCGGACGGAAAGTGAGGAAATGGCTCGATCCTTCGCCTCCTCCTATTTATAGGGGAGCTCGGGGCGGATCCGTCGAGACGATCGGGCCGGTGAGGCCCACCTCGCACTATGCCCCCTCCCCCCGAGAGTCTCCATGCGTCCGCCACGTGGCGGACAACGGGCGAATGCCGTGTAAAAGCGACAACGATTACTTCTCGGAGAAGGTAACGGTAACTTTCCCCGCAACGGCTATTTTTTCCAACGACTCTTTTTCTTGTAGGTGAAAAACCGGCCGAGCTTCGTCGCCAATCGGTCGTATTCCCGACGAATATCTCACGACCGCGAGCTCACATCGAACACGAGCTCTGGGTTCGAAGGCGGCTCCCGCGAGCTCGGCGGCCACACGGAGACAATTCGAGCAAGGAGTACGGTGGAGGAACGGCGCCGACGGCCCACGCCCCTGAGCACCCATGTAAGCTCGGGGGGGCTCCTCCCGAAGTACGCTTGAGTTGCCAATGGTAACGAAACGGCCTTAGGTTATCCTCCGCGGTGAGGAGGCGACGAGCCCCCGAGCTCCTCATAAGGTCTCGGGGAACCGTGGGCCGAGCCACCGGAACGTGAGGTCGGTCCACAAGGCCGACTAAGCGAACGAGCTCGTCGCGAAGACGAGCTCGGGCCTCACTCAAGTTATCCGCCACAAAGCTCACCGAGCACTCGGTTTCGGCCCTCAAGGTAAAACCGAGCTCCGGCTCATCCCTCCTCGCGCAAATCGAACGGAAGTGCGGGGGACGAACGAAGGAGCACGAACTATTACAAAAGCCTCCGCGAGGACTCCTCGTCCTCGTGGAGCCTCGGGACTACACCCGCGGGTGCGCTCGCGCGCACCCCCGACTAGGGATCTGGCCTTTTAGCCTTTGTTCGGATGAAGTCAATAAGCGCCGCCGAGAATTACTCTCCTCCACGCGCTCGGAGGCTACTGTGGGACGCAAATATTCCGGCCGCCGTTAAGAGGGCCGAAATCAACATAAGAAGCCCACCATGGGATAAGCCCAATCCACGAACAAACGATCAAGCTGGCCCGTTCTCTTCGACCAAACTTCGGGCTCGGTCGACGGACGCAACATGCATTTATGGCGGGTGGCGCCGCCCGCCGTCCGACCGTGGACAACGGCGCGTGCGGCGGACGGCGGGATGAACAGACGACAACGAAGCGGCGGCTGCGAGCTCGTTGTTCCCTCCACAACCGACCGCCGAGCTCCGAGCTCGGCGCCCGAGCGCTGGGGATATCGGGATATGGAGCCGCCCCTACACAGCTCTACCACGACCGGCGAGCAGGCTACCGAATAGGGCGGCGACGGCGTGCCCGGCAAAATGGTGACATTTTCCTCTTCACCCCTTGAATTTGCATTCCTTCTCCTCCTAAGTCCCTCTCTCAATAGCCGCCCTGTGCACCTTCCCCTTGCGACTATAAAAGGGAGGCTCGGCCATTGGGAGAGGGCAAGCTCTCAAGCACACAAGCATATTAGCTTTCCACACCCCGATCATACACATTCACAGAGACTTGGGAGCTCATCTCCCTCTCTCGCCCGCTTGTATTCACCCCGATACGAGTACTTGAGCTCGGATAGTGCAGACCACTGGACTAGGGTGCGCCGATTAGCCCCGAACCAAAGATAAACGCCGTATCATTGTCCCCTGAGCTAAGCCATCGTTGCACACATTAGCCGGTCGATTCATCGTGACCGTGGTATACGACCACGACAATTACAACAAACTTTAATGACAGAGATATGAACAGAATGAGCATGGATAAATCCTAAATATTTTTGTATCTATTCCCGTGTAGGAATAGATTTTTGGATGGAAAGAAACATGTTTTTGCGTACTTTCAGTGTGAAAGCAGCATATATATATCTGGGTGTACGTGCTCTTGATAAACCACACTACATAGGTCACAAGATTTGAAAATAACTCAACACAAAAATAAGCAGCTTATGAGCTAGGCTCTTTAATTAATTTCTAAGTATATAAAGCTCTGGTGGGACATAGCAATTATCACACAGGAGAAGTATAGCTATTAATTTAAGCATTTAAAATAAAATTCTCCAAAGAACAAGATGTCAAGATTCAGGTTTTCATTATTCTGCTATATCATATTTCACAACAACTTAAGCAATATGGGGGTCCCTAATAAATAAGTTCCCAGCAGCTACTAGATTTTCAGGAGACATTATGTGAGTCTATCACTTAAGTTATGACTAAAATAAATTAGCATGTCTCAAATAAAGTTTATATTAAATTTTTACAGGACAAATTAAAATAAAGATTAAGACAACCTAAGCATTAAATAAATAAGATAAGACTAAAAAACACATAATTAAAGATTATTAAAAACATAAGAATAGTTCTAACAGCACAGGAATAAATCTAAACAATATTATAATAAATATAAGTATAAAGTAAATAATGTTTATAATTTTTTGTAACCTGACCGTAGGCTGTGCTGACGCTACATTTCTCCCCCACACTTGTTTCTTTTGTCTATCTTTTCTTCTGCAAAAAATGTGGAGACAAACGCATATCCAAACAAAAATAATAAAGAGATAAAGTAAACAATAAAAATTAAAAACTTTAAAGAAAAATTTAAGACTCAATAAAAACTTTATTCATACTTTATTTGCCTCACTGACTTGATAACAAAATGACTCAAAAATTAAAGACTCTTACTAATACTTTATTCCGCTCACTTTATTCGCTGCTACCGGATACTAAGGCTTTTATTCAGTCAAGCCTAGGATCTCATAGATTAACTTAACAAACTCGCTAAGGTTTCTCACTTTATTAGTGAGCTTTACTACTTGCTGATGAACTATATTGACTATTTCATCCTGAGTAGTGCCTGTCTTGATCGCCATCCTGAGAGTGTCATTAACCATGCTGACTCTCTCATCGACCATAGCTACGGTCTTTCTGAAATGCTTAGGATCTTCTGATGGGACTTCCTCAGGGGCTGCCCTCTTCTTGTTGTCTTGAGCAGGAGCTAGAATACGAGGAAGGTACTGGACCTTGCCTGGTGGAGCGTATGTTCCCTCTGGAGCTGGCTGTGAAAGTGCTGTCACAAATCTCGCACTGGACACCTCTTCAGGCGCCCTTCTTGTAACCTGAGCAGGCCTAGCTGCTGGTCTTGCTCTCTCCTGGATGGTGATGTTGTCCCTCCTCCGAGGTGGAATGTGGACTGGCTCGTTGAGCCTAGCTTGACGGACCACCTCCCTCACTAGCTCAAGATGCTGATTGTTCATCTTGAAGCGAGGCTGCCTGGAACCACTGGGTTCCATGGCTCTAGTGGTGTTTTAGGCACGAGATCTGAACTTTTCGCTTTCTGATCAGCCATGAATAAAATTTTAATTGTAGGATCCCTCTCAAAAGATTAGTAGGCTCCAAAGAGATGAGAATGAGATGGATGGGGGTGGTCTGGGGATGCTTATATAGTCCAGAGGATGGGTCTAGCTTCCTAAAATAGGATCCCTACGAAGGAAATCGAGATCTGATCGCTAGTCTAAATTCCTAGAATAATAAAGATTGGATAAGGATACGAGAAAAGGTCGGTCGCGAATGGCCACGTGGGCAGGCCGCCCGCCCCACCTGGGCGTTATTCCCGTCCGTCTTTTTCTGCTACTTATTTGGCCCATATATGTCCCGTAAATTCATATTAATGATCTTAATTCATTTCAAAAATAAATATTAAATAATCATGGCAAAATGCAAAAATCTAGACGATCAACTATTGCAAAAGGAATATCAGGCTCAAGAAAAAAAATTTAAGTCGGTGACCATTTACCTTGAATAACGTACTTTTCGCTAGTTTGTAGAGTTACCGCTCCATGCGATGACGAATTTACCACCGTGAATGGTCCTTCCCACTTACTTCGAGCTTTCGTGCCCGAATAATTTCACCCCGGAATTAAAGAGCAATACCTTATCTCCGTGTGCAAACTCCTTCTTCTTAATTCTCTTATCATGCCATCTCTTTGTGTTGGCGTGGCACAAAATCCTGCCACCCCTATGGACAACCGAAGGTGGTGCGAACAGCCGGACGTGGTGTCGAATGTACGATTTGTATTGCTTGTTATCCATCATCCTTACAACGCCGCACAAGGGGCCTATTTATACATGTCCGTATACACCTTTATGCCTAAAATGCCCTTCAACCACCCTGATCCCTTCGGATATTCCTACGTCGACAGGGGCGGTTTGGTCTTCTGGCTCCTCGATCCTACCTGCTCCGCGGGACCACACGCGCGCCGCCGCATTCGGTGCTAGTTTGCCGAAACCGTGGATTTCGGTGGCGGGGCCGCCGCGCGCTGTACACGCAAAGCGAGTGCTCGAACTTCTATTGACGTTTCTTAACGTATGCGAGAAGAATCCGCAAGCACACGGAATTGTCGTTATAGCATTTCACCCTGAAGTATTCAGGGTATCGTATTTCCACGAGGAACGGTTGTCTGATTACTCTCTGAATAGAGTCACCCTAGGATAACTTTGGGTAGTGAGGTATCTTTATGGGCTCAAACTCTCTAGCAGGGATCACTTGGTTGTTATGTCCTTACTTCGGGCACCGGCAATCGCCCAAAGCGGGATGGAGACCGCAATTGCACCGCACCACGCCCCCGAACGTGGGGGGGATTACAAGGGACGGACAAGGCTGTCCACGACCCGGCCGCCTACCCCCTCTCAACCGTTGGATGCGCCACAAAAAGATAGATAACCCCTAGCCTAGACACCACGTCTACACTAGTGATTATTACTCTAGCGTGTTAACAAGGCTTACACGTCCCCGGGGTCCTTCTTCTAGAGCAATGCCCCGAAGGAACAACTATCAATCCCGCAAGTCTATAACAGCTAGATAATATGCTTAAGAGTAATAAGCCGAAAGAGGGACACAACCATTCTTACCCAAAATGATTAGAAGGTTGTAGAGGTACAAGCGTGGCGGGCACCGACAAGTCCTTACTCGGCCACCTGAGAACCGCGATGCACCGGGGTACACCGGACTCCATGGAGAAGAGGCCAAGCCCTCTTCTAGCCTTCCCTCTCTCTCTCCATTAGAACTAAGAAGGAGGAAGAAGACTAAGAGTGGAGTGGGAGCTTCTTCCTCTCTTCTACATTGTGGTTTTGCTCCTTGTGTTGTGTATGAATTGGTGTGTTGGAAGAGAGTAGAGGGCCTCCTTTTATAGCTTGAGTGGACGGGTGTCTTTGCAAATGTGCCTCCTCCCTCCATTATGGCCAAACCGACCAAGGAGAGGCGGTTTCAGGGTTCAACGCACCTGGACAACACCGCCACCGACGTTCCTCGGAGTAAAGGAACCGCCCTGCGAAGATTCGGCCCCACCTGTCAGAACAAGGGTGCGGGCGCACCCTAAGGTGCGGGCGCACCCTGTTCGGGCCCGAATTGGCCCAACTTTGGCCTGGCGTCCTTTTTCGTCGTGTTGGGCCATGTGTCGATTGGAAGTATGAGATTTTGGGCCCAACCGAGGTAAGTTGACTTGGCTTGCCATTTTGCTCTTTTGGGCCTTTTTCTATTTATTGTTTTTATTCTTATTTTCTTTGTATTTTGGCCCAAAGTGCACATACCCTGTCTTTGTAGCTGCAAAGCCAAATATACACCAAAACTATGGAATGTGTGAGATTATAAACCCTATTTCTAGGTTGTTTTGGTGTATGTTGACGGTATAAAATATGTAGTTAATGACCATCAACAAACTCCCCACACACTTAGTCCTTTGCTCGTGCTCGAGTAAAGGTTAAGGACTAAGATGGGTTGTCTCCTTGATATGCAACCTGCATACAAGTTATTCCAAGCTTCACCTGCACTTGTGAACTTTTTGATGTGTCTACCACGTTAATCTTGGGTAATTGAATTATGGAACAACACGATTCAAATCCCCTTGCTTCAAATAAGTGCGAGGAACTTGGGTTTTCATTTGATTTTGAAAATATAAATATAGCATTGCTCCTCGAATGATTCACTCGGATCACTCAATTTGTATGTGGTTTGTTCCTCACCAAAGGCTTAGATTTGCCTTTCTTTTTCCCTACCAACTATATAAGGCTTTTGTGGGGTTTTGGGTAGGTAAAAGAACGACATACTTGTATCATGTCATGTTGCCTTTGTCAAAAACCGGACCACATGGAGAGACTAGTCATAGGCCTAGATCAAGATGTGTGAAGTGTGTGGAACATTTTTGTGTACTCCTGTATCATGACTCTCTCTTTTTGGTGGAATTTATTTGAAGGAGGTATGGGGTACCTTATTCTTTTTCTTTTCTTTCTCTTTATTTTTTTTGGGCGATCTTGACTTCCTCGTCTTTTTTTTTTTTTGGGACTCATGTCCATCTTTCCTTTCATCGTCATTTTTTTTTTTTTCAAGCATAGCCCATACTTCTCCTTTAGTAAATGAGGGGTTTTGGTGAGAGGTCATGATACAAATGAATGGAGTATATTTTTTTGGTGGATGGAAAGATGCATGTTGTGCGCAACTCTCGGTGTAAGAGTCGGCATTTTATTTGTGGGTGTACGTGATTCTTGATCTTGGGCATATGAAAAGAATCTCAACATAGGTCACAAACAATTTGACATAGGCTCACCATGAAAACAAGTAGCATATGACTATGGTTTATGTTTTTATGAATGATCATCATCATGTCATATGGCTCTCGGTGGGAAATGCATATCATTGAGGAGCATGCTAATTGAATTTTTGAAAACAAATCCCAAGTTCATATAAAAAGAGCAAGGTTCATATCATCCAAAATATATCACATATTCCAATTACTTAGATAACATGGGGTCCCTATGATAAGTGGTTCACAAGCTATAGGAATATTAGCAAGGAATAAAGAGTATGCACATTTTATCAAAGGATAGCATGGAGATGGAGCTTTTTCAAAAGTTTTGTCTTTTTTGATTTGTTAGATTTTAAACTTCAAAACTTTTGGAGGATGTGAGAGAGGGAGTTGCACAAACCACCGTTTGAAGAGGAAGGAGTCAAATGGTAATCGTTTGTATCGTCCTTCTCCATCGTGAATTGCTCACAGGGTTTGTGCATTGTGTTGGGGGAGATCTCGGAAGTTTGTTCATTTTGTTTGGGAGATCTCCCCACACTTGGTCCTTGTACCTGGTTTATTTTAAACAAAGAAAACAAAACAAAAACAAACACATGGCTCTATCGGCAAGAATACCGTGGAGCCTTTATTATGATTATTATTTATTTATTTATTTATTATTTGTTCACCTCAACATTACTCAAGCAAGGCTAACGTAAATAAGCGAAAATAAGCAAAAACCTTGATTCATCTCCAACATAAATTACTTCCGTTGGTCATGACAACAAAGCTCTAAGTTCATTAACCTAGCTTTGACACCATGTCAAAGTTTTGATTAAAGAAGATCATTTTAACCTAAGCACCACGCTTAATTTAAAAAGACCTATGGATGCATTACACGTGTACACATGTAGGTGCACCCAAACTCAAGCATATGCCATGGCATGGAAAGCATAAAGTTTTATTTTCATGGAGACAAAAAAAAAAAAAAAAAGTGAGGAAATGGTGAATGTTACCTTTGCATAATCGGGTATAGATACCGTCAGCATTTATGGATGAAGCATAGAAGTTGTAGCTGCGGTTTTGCTTGATGGCTCAGCCAGTGTATCTCAAGGCTAGGCCACACACACACACATGATGTGTGTGCGGGCCATGGGCCTTGATGATTGCAAAGAAAGATTGAGAGGTGAGCCCTTCTTTGCTTGTTAAGTCAAGGAAGGGTGGAGTCGAGGCGACACATTAATATGTTTCTTGACCATGTGGGCCAACCTACTCCTCTCTCTCTCTTATTGTTTTTTTTCTATACTATATATATATATTTTTTTCTTTTCAACAACACTCTTTTTTTTTTTTTCTCTTTTTTATATATATTTTTTATCTATAATCTTTCTTTTTTTAATCTCTCTTTTTTGTATAATTCTTTCCTCTCCATCTTTTTTTTCAATTCTTTTTTTTTTTTTTTAGCAAGGCAGGGGCTGACATCATCTTTTTTTTTTACCCTAATTTTTTTTTGTATGATCCCTTGGTGGATGGAACTTGGGATTGTCACCATCTTCCCCACACTTAGACTTTTTGTGTAAAAAGTCGAGTGTGCAAGGTCCGGGTCTCCTCTTGAGCATGTTCCATCATCCATGAACATCATAACCTTTTTTTTTTTTTTTGGTGATGTAGCCCTCATGTTCTCGGCGTCGCATGCCTCTTTGTTCTTCTTAATCGATCTCCACCTGAAATGGTTAGCGACAAGAATACCCGAAGGTGCATACTAACTTGATAACATGTTCTTGCTTTTATTAATAAGAAGAGAGAAAGACTTTTTTGGCGCTTTTTATGATAGTCCGGGGTATCTCCTGGAAGTGCTTTCTTTATGGTCGTAAGCTTGACCGTGGGAAAAAAATCCTGCGGTGATGGTGGTGAAGTTTCCAGTTTCACCACTAAGAATTTAGCATTACGCTCAAGCTACAAGGTTAGCGTCATCATGCTACTACGAGGCTTGCAACCATTCTTAAAAAGGTTTACAAAGAGAATCAAGAGATGGTTGTAATTTTCGTGGAAGCACTCAGCTAGAAGCAAGACAAACTCAAGAAGACCCAAAGGTGAGCATGTAGGAAGTCTCAATTGACAACTTGTTATGCTCAAAAACAGATTTCCGCTTGGTCTCAAGAGTTGTCGCCGTGCATGTCCATGGCACATGAGGCTTTCTCCTCAAAGATGTGACATGAAGGACGAATGTTGAATCTTGACAATTGTCAAAAACAACGTTTTATCGGCCGAGGGACATGACTTATGTTCGTGTGAGGGCAACAGGTGTTTCGTTTCACTAAGATGCGGAAGCAACTTTGGTGAAGCGAACAGGAGTTATGAACCGCCTCCTCGAACATGTTGGGAAGATGCTTTGCCTTTGGGATATCTAGGTGAGAGGCGTATAATCTTTCCCAACTTCTCATCAAGACTCCCTCTATAGGTTTTTTTTTTTCGTGAAAATCTTTTCGAGAGGGTAGCCTATGAGAGGGTTGAAGTCAAGGATGAGATAGATATGAAAGTCTAAAAAGCGCCCTCGGTTTACGAGGTTACGTCATCATCCTTGAGATTCAATCGCGAACTCGGGCGATGAAGCAATCCTTCCTTCGGTGTTCGTGGTTCGGGAGAGGGCTCAACGCTTGGTTCCGACAATTGTAAGGGGTATGGGTTCGACCGATGAGGGCTCCTCAAAGCTTGACATGCCCTTGTTGTGGAGGGGGATAGGTTCTACAACGGGAGAAGCATGCTTCTCTAGGATATAATCAAGTTTTCTCCTATGCTCCGTTGTAGGTTTTCGTGCAAACGACCCTCCAGTGGTCATGTCAAGGCATAGGGCAGCGTCCATGTCAAGACCCCAACAAAAGATATGCAAATGCACACTATCGGGTAATGACAAGTCTAGGCCAACATGTATAAACATTATAAACCTGGCCTAGGCTGCACCTATGGACTCCTTCTCATCCTACTTGAGATCGAGAGTTGTCCTTGGTAGGCATTGATGGGGAAGAATGCTAGACAAAAATTGTCTTTTGAGTTCTTCTCGGTCCCCATTCAAACTTCCTATGACAATAGTGTACTATTGTTTTGCTTTTCCCTGTGAGGGAGAGCGTAAAACAAATTCCACATGAAAATTTGAATCTTGCTAGGAATGCTGAGGCAAGATTATAACTCCTCGAAATCTCGTAGGTGGTTACACAGGTTTTCAAAATAGTCACCAGAGAAGGAGTGCCCGAACCAAATGTTTTTTTCTTTAAATTAGGGTGGAGTTCATGGCCGAAAGAAAATTTTGATTTTGAAAAAGATTTTGGCCCTATGAACTCACCCCTTGGAGAAGCACAAAGATTTTAAATTTGAGTAGTTGGCTTCATTTTGAAAAAGCAAAATAAATAACTAATTTTTTGTTTTTTTTTGGATACAACACACGGGTGCTCTAGGCTCGGAGAGAATTACGACAACCGTTCCGGCAACCGCGCGAGAAATGCTTGTTGACGTTTCTTAACGTATGCGTAAGAATCCGCAAGCGCACGGAATTGTCATTATAGCATTTCACCCTAAGTATTCGGGGTATCGTATTTCCACGAGGAACGGTTGTGTGATTACTCTCTGAATAGAGTCACCCTAGGATAACTTTGGTCGGTGAGGTATCTTTATGGGCTCAAACTCTCTAGCCAGGATCACTTGGTTGTTATGTCCTTACTTCGCACCGCAATCGCCCAAACCGGGATGGAGACCGGCAATTGCACCGCGCCACGTAGAACATGGGGGGATTACAAGGGACGGACAAGGTCATCACGACCCGACCGCCTACCCCCTCAACCGTTGGATGCACCACAAAGATAGATAACCCCTAGCCTAGACACCACGCCTACACTAGTGATTATTACTCTAGCGTGTTAACAAGGCTTACCCGGCCCCTGGTCCTTCTTCTAGAGCAATGCCCCGAAGGAACAACTATCAATCCCGCAAGTCTATAACAGCTAGATAATATGCTTAAGAGTAATAAGCCGAAGAGGGACACAACCATTCTTACCCAAAATGATTAGAAGGTTGTAGAGGTACAAGCGTGGCGACACCGACAAGTCCTAGATCTCGCCACCAGAGAACCGCGATGCACCGGGGTACACCGAGACACCATGGAGAAGAGGCCAAGCCCTCTTCTAGCCTTACCTCTCTCACTCTCCATTAGAACTAAGAAGGAGGAAGAAGACTAAGAGTGGAGGGGAGCTTCTTCCTCTCTTCTACATTGTGGCTCCTCCTTGTGTTGTGTATGAATTGGCGTGTTGGAAGAGAGTAGAGGGCCTCCTTTTATAGCTTGAGTGGAGGGGTGCCTTTGCAAATGTGCCTCCTCCCTCCATTATGGCCAAACCGACCAAGGAGAGGCGGTTTCGTGGTTCAACGCACTGACAACACCGCCACCGACGTTCCTCGGAGTAAAGGAACCGCCTCGCTGGCATTCGCCCCACCTCGCCGTAACAGAGGGTGCGGGCGCACCCTAGGTGCGGGCGCACCTGTTCGAGCCCGAATTGGCCCAACTTTGGCCCCGGCGTCCTTTTTCGCCGTGTTGGGCCATGTGTCGATTGGAAGTATGAGATTTTGGGCCCAACCGAGGTAAGTTGACTTGGCTTGCCATTTTGCTCTTTTTTGGCCTTTTTTCTATTTATTGTTTTTATTCTTATTTTCTTTGTATTTTGGCCCAAAGTGCACATACCCCTTCTTTGTACACACAAAGCCAAATATACACCAAAACTATGGAATGTGTGAGATTATAAACCCTATTTCTAGGTTGTTTTGGTGTATGTTGACGGTGATAAAATATGTAGTTAATGACCGTCAACAACCGTCGCCTAGCTTCCCAAAAAGTCGCCCCAAAAGGCGTGGCTCGCCAATCAAAACCCATCCGTTCCCAAGATCTAGAGCCTCCCGGGCCCGACGCCGGGCCGAAACAAGGTGCCGCTTGCCGGGCCCGACCTCCCCACCACTAGGGGAAAGCTTCCCTAGTTCGGTTGGCGAGGGACGGGCGACATCGGCCGGCCCCGACCCGAAATCCCGTGCGGACCCTCCGGCTTTTAAGTGGCCTCCTCGAGTCTCTTTTTCGCCTTTGGGTGTGTGCGCTTCACGGGCTTCTCGGGCGGGGATAGGGGGGATCGAGCCATCGGATCCTCCCCCAGCAGAGAGCCCCTCCGATTTCGCGGTTTAAGTAAGCGGGGCTAGAACTCCGCCCGGACCGACGAGCTCCGGCCAAGAAACCCCCTCGGAGATGAAGGCCCGGAGGTTTGGAGCTGCTTGACCATTGTCGAGGGATTACGACGGTGTCCCTGTAGTTCCTCGGGACGCCGCGTCCGGGCGAACCGTCGCGTCGGTTGCGTTGGAGCTGGTGCCCGCACCAGTATAAAATGTTCTGCGGGAAGCTCAATCCTCTTTCCCGGCCATTTGCTCGTACTCATGGAGTTCTTGCTTCTCGTATCTTCGGCGTTTGGCGCCTTCGGTTTTGGATCGCCTCGACCTTCGTTCTCTTCTTTGCTCTCGTGGTACGGGTTTTGGTCTCTTACCTTTTGTTTTTTGAGTTTTAGGTGTTTGCTTCCTTTGGGCTTTTGCTCTGTTTCCGTTGTGATCGTTAGACACGTACCTTTCTTTAGATGGCGGTGCTACTTGACGGAATCAACGGTTACGCCCCGGTGAATCGCGCCTGCCATTACCGGCTGGCGGCCAAGCGGGTGTCGGTCATCTCATCTTGAAATGGACGAGCCGAGAGTTGGTAGTGGCGAAACGAGAGTTTGTCCGGGTCGGCGGGTTGGTTGCCGAAAGCCGAGAGCGGACCGCGGATCGAGATTTCGGTGATCATCGGGCCCTCCGATAAAGGAGAAGAGTTATTTGATGGGGAAGTCATTGGTTGCCGAGACGCGTCTGGATGACTACAGCCAAAGAATATATGGACCGGGCCACGCGCCGCCTTTGCCGAGCCCCCGGAGAAGAGATTGTCCCTGAGCCGAAGCTCACGAGGCGCTTGTTTTTCAAGGATTTTTTCGTCGCCGGTCTTCGATTTCCTTGCGGATTTTCTCGGCGGTGTTGGAGAAATTTGACGTGGAGCTGCATCGGGATTACACCGAATGCCATCGTTCGGCTTGGGGCTTTCGTGACGGCTTTAAAGATGCTCGGGGCTCCTTTGAGCGCGGAGTTATTCGCTTACTGCTACAGCTGTTTTGTTAAACCGGACGATGTTGTGGACGCGGAGACTCAAGAAACCATGGAGGCGCAGTATGGAGCATGCACTTTTGTCCCTCGGAAGAAAAAGGGAATGCCTTATCTGGTTCCGGCTTTAAGAACAAGTGGCAAGATTGGACCGATCATTGGTTTTATGCCGAGGTCACTACTCCTGAGAGAGAGGAGGAAGCTCAGGCCGAAGGTTACGGACGGAGCACCTGGCTCGCCAGTCGGCTATTGCCTTTGTCTATGCAGCGTTCGGCTTCCAGTGATCCCGAATCGCCAGGGTTTGGTGATGCCCTGGCCTCCTTGTAGGAGGCCAGTAAGTATCAGATTACTCGGGACTTGGTTGAGGAGTGGCTGGCGCTCCGAGTTTTTCCTTTGAGTTCTTCAACTGTCTTTCAACCGAAAGAACGGGGTCCCGGGTACCATGGCCCGCTACTAGTGGTTGACCGACCCTCGGATTTCTCCTCAAATGAAGATTTCGTGTGGGCGGTTAACGAGGCTGCTGATGAGATCCTCGGTTTATACTCCGAGAAAGAGCATAAGCAAAAAGTGAAGTATCTGGGTGCACTCCCGAGACTGAATCAGGTGTTCGAAGCCATGGGGATATCCTCCGTGGTTCGTCTCGATCCGAAAGCCTATAAGAAGGCTAAGGCCGAACGCCGGAAGGGCCGACGGGGGCGAGTAGCTTTGCTAAACTCCTCTCGGTTGGAGAGGAAAAAGAGGAAGAGGCTCGCGACGTGGGCGTAAGTCGCCAAGGAATGTCGCCTCTCTTGCTTCCGATCGTGCCTCAACAGGGCAGCTGGTGGTAGAGGGTTTGACACATTCCGGTTGCGGGAAACTGAATCGGTAGCTTGTTTAGCTTTCCCGGCCTTTTTTCGACTATATCTTTGTGCCTTTTGTTTTTTGTGCTTAGGTGCGCGTGTTTGTGTGTAGGTTGCTTTAGGTGGCCCCGAAGAGATGGCGGCCAAGAAGGATGCCAAGGCCGCTATGCGGATGCTCCGCCACCAGCATTACGGGGTGTTTGCGCTCAGCGCAAATCTACCGAAAAAGATTCGGTTCCTAAACGGCCACGCCAACCCCAAAGGGCCGACCGCCAATAAGGCTCCTTTAGCCCTCGTCCACCGCCTCGCCCGGACTCGACGCCCCTTCCTTCCACCCGGTGAGTTGTTTTCTCTTCTCGGTATTTTGTCGAAAGTGTTTCGGTTTTACGTATGGATTGATTCTCCGTGTGTTTGTCTCAGGTGTTTCGCTTCTCCTGCCCTCGCTGGATGCTCTCGCTCCGGTGGTCGTGTTGTCGCCGACTTTAGTATACCGGAAGTGGAGAAGCCCCTCCTTTCGGTTTCTCCTTCCCGAGTAGCCGAGGCTCTGACCGCTTTGACGGTGCCAATGTATGTTAGGGGGATCTTTTCTTATTCCTGGATATTTTGACTCGAACTCTTATTATTTAACTTTCCTTTTGCTTTGTTAGGTTCTGCTGGCCGGGCGTACTTTGGGGCGGCAGCTTCAACAGTTGGAGGCTGATTCTGCTTCCAAAGTGAAGCAAGCCGAGGACGGTGCTTCGGCGGAGCGGACCGCTCGTCTTGAGGCGGAGAAGAAGCTGAAAAGCGCCGAAACCCGGGCGGCCTCTGCTGAAAGCCGCGCTAAGGCGCTTGAAGAGGCTTTGGCTAAGGAACGTGCGGGAACTTTTCTTCGGCTGCTCGGGCCGGGCGTCCAGGCGTATCAAGATCTGGTCGCTGGTTTCGCTTCGAGAGCGCTCCGCCGGCTGACCCTCCGCCACCCAGTTGATGAACTGGCTGACCGGGAGATTCATGGTTTTGGGCGGTGCTGTTTACACCGCCGAGACTATGCCTCTCTCTGAGTCCCTGCGCGCCTTCTGCGAAACGCTGAAGGAGCAAGGGTTTTCCCAGTTTGGGGAGTTGGTGCCGAGGGCGGAGGCCGACTCGTACTGGACGGATTCGGAGGAGGCCGCAGCCGAAGCTGAAAGGTTCTTCGACGCCTTCTGGGAGCGAGGCGGGCGCGATGTCGCTATGCTTCGCGCTGCTCTGACTTTTTGGTGATGTGAGTTTGTGGTCTTTTCATTTTGGTTTCTTGCTTAGGGTGATCCGTATTCTGAGGTATGTTTATTCATTCAGACCGCGGAGGAGAAGGCTGCTATTATGGAAAAGGTGCGGGCTCGGCTTGCGGCCCGAACGGTGGAGCGGCGTCGTCGGCGTCCGGGAACCCTTCGCCCCGAAGGAACGCTCCTCCTGGCAAGAGCGCGCCATGAGCCTCCTCCTTCTTCTGCTTTCAAAATGAAATTGTTCCTGATGTGTGATTATACAATCGAAAAGGCTTTTGCCTTGTCGTTAACTGTTGGATGACCGGATTGAATACGACGGTTTTTCGTTTTCCTTGATTAACCTTCCTCGTGAGTTGGTGGATTTTCGTCAGCTGTTCGGTTTGTTTCTGGGTCGCTTTTTGCTTTGTTCCTAGCTCGATGACTCTAAGTACATGCCACCGATGTGGCGTGGCCGCATTGTGAGGCTCATTCTTGCCTCTCTCGCTGAGTGACCCAAGTGTCTTCGAGGGGAAGACTTATTCCTATCTGTCGTAGCCTTCGAGACCCACGCTGGTGCCTCGGTATGGGCCTGTATGGCGTTATTGATTCTTTCGTCGGTTAGCCTTAGTGACGCAGTCTGGTTTTCGGCTTACGTATGACGAGACTTGTTTCGGTGGTCACAAATATTATGCGAACCTTTCGAAGAAACCCCTCCCCCTTTGTGAGGGCCGAAACTAGAATCCGCCATCTGTATTGTTTACGTTACCGAAAGTCCGATGAGATTGAGTTTGTTACGCATGTGATGATTGTAATTCCTGTGCGTATATAGACGTATATGTATGTATGTTTATTATTGTAATATATGTTTACATACATATATTATTTATATTATACATATTATTATTATATTTTATTTTTTGGTCGAACTTGGGATATGCGCGTCCGAATGTGGACCGACGTAGCGGTTTTCCTCGATTGGCGCACCCGTACGCTTATAAAAGGCCCGATGGGTCGCCGCTGCCTCTTACCGATCTTTTTTGCTTCCTGCTTGTTGGCGAGCCCATTCTTGCTCTCTGGTCGTGCACCGTCCTGTTGCTGCCTTTCTTCTCGGTTTGCACAGGTACGGCCCCTTCCCTTAGCTTTTTATCTTGCTTTGCCTGTGTTCGCGTTTTTACTTTCTTCTTCTTTTTTTTCAGTTGCGGTCGGTAGAGTTATATCATACATTTGAATGGCATCTTTGCCGCCCTTCGGTTCTGATGATACTTCATCGGGTAGCCTTCTGCTTGTCAGCTCGAATGAAGAGAGCGCCGAAACCTTTAGTTCCGGTTCTGATGACTCGAATGTTGAGATTGGTGACTCATCCGGGAGCTCGAAAGGCTACCGGGATTCTTCGAATGCACCGAAGAGCTGCTTTATTGGACGTTCACTAGTGACCGAATCATTGCTCGACGAGCTTGTTACTAACGGCTATATGGATGCGACTACCCGAAAGTTGTGTCGCGTTCCTGGGACCGAAATATATCCCAACCCGAAACCCCTACGAAGCTCTTGTGTTTAGGGATTTTTTCGTGGCCGGACTCCGTTTTCCCTGCGAGAGTTTTCTGCTGGAGGTACTGCAGAAATTCAATCTTCATATTCACCATTTGACGCCAAATTCCATAGTGCGAATAGGCGCTTTCGTTATGGCACTAAAAATGCTTGGCGCGCCATTAACTGCTGAGGCATTCGCTTATTGCTATACCTGCTTTATCAAGCCGAATGTTATAATGGATTCAGAGACGCAGGAGATGGTAGAGGCACAGTATGGCGCCTGCACTTTTGTGCCTCAGAAGAAGAAAGGCCTGCCTTACCTTGTCCCTGCGTTCAAAAACAAGTGGCAGGATTGGATTGCCTACTGGTTCTATGCCAAGGTTAGCAGTGCTCGGGCCGAAGAGTCGTCCTCGCTGCTTGGCCTTTCCCGAAGTAACTATCTTGTAACCCGGTTGGTACCCTTGTCTAAGGTTCGGTCGGTTTGCGGTGACCTTTCCAGTCCGGGTTTTGATGACGCGCTGATGGCTTTGGAGGAGACGGCGAGGTATCAAACCACCCGAGACCTGGTCGAAGAATGGCTGGTTCTTGGCGTCGGCCGCTTTCTACCCTTGTGTCTTTTAACCCGCGGCCTCGTGGTCATGGGTATCATGGGCCGGAGCTAACCGTAGGCCGGCCTTGCTGTTTCGGGTGTAATGAAGACTTTGTCTGCGCAGTTAGCGACACCGCCGATGAACTACTTGGGTTGTATTTAGAGAAAGAACACGCTCAAGTTTTGCATTATTTGCCCAGGATTCGTAGGAATAACCGTGCCTTCGAGGCGATGGGTTTCCGGGTTGGTGTTCGTCCTGACCCTTTAGTGTACAAACGTCTAAAGACCGAACGTCAAAATGCATTACAGGCCGAAAGTGACCCTAACCCGGTTGTCTTCATGGGCCAAAAACGCAAGGTGATAACCCGTCGGCATAAGATTCTGCGGGTGTCTAGGCCGTCCGGGCAACAAGATGATAAGACCCTCGGGGTTCCTGCTCATGATCTAGTTCCTGACCTTGCAGTGGTATAGTGTGTGTTCCTAATTAGGTTATTCGGCAAATGCTGCATTTCGCCTTTTTGTTTGTCGAAAACTTTCTGTTGATTGCTTGCTTTTGGAGTGTAGATAATCCTTAGCGATTCCGACGAGATGCCGCCGAAGGTTGACGCTAAGGCTGCTATGAAGAATGCTCAGGCGGTGAACGTGTCAGCGCGAAGCGAAAACCCCAGGATGGTTCCGGTGCTGGGATACAGCCTGTAGAGAAGCGCCTGTGGCAGGCTTTGGCGACATCACCCGAAGGTGTTAATATTCCTTCTCCCCCTAGGACGAAGAACCCTGTTGGTAAGTCCCGGTTCTTTCAGGAGAGCTTTGTTGTTGCCCCGGAGATGACGAGCCGGGTGCTATTCGGGCATGGAATCCTGTCATTGGATCCATGCCTTGAGGACTATGGTGAGATGCAAGTCTACTCCGGTTCAAGCTCTCCGGGGGATACTAGTTCAGAGGATGTTATCACAGGGAAAGAGAGGTCTTACCGAATCGCTCGTGCTTTAGGGTCTGCGGGCAATGCGCAAGTGATCGCCAATGTCGATCACACAACGCTTCCCTTTCTTCCTAATGAAGCGGCCGCAGATCTTGGGGAGCGGTGCGCTAACAGCTTCACGGTGCCTGAAGTGGAGCGGGACCTTCTTTCGGTTCCGCATCCGCGGATTACGAAACTCTCAATGTCTGCGGTGCTAAGGTTAATTTAATTTCTTTCTTGTTACGTGCTTGGCTACCTTTCGTTTCAGTTGGTTGTTTCTTATGGCGCTTTTGGTGTTCTGTCGAGATTTTGCTGGCTAGCCGAACTCTGGAAGAACAGTTTCGGTTGTTGGAGTCAGATTCGTCTGCCCGGGTTGAGGTTGCTGTGAATAAGGTGACTCAAGCGAACCTGAAGTACCAGGATTCGGAGAGAAAACTGAAGGAGTCTGAAGAGAGAGCTGAGCGAGCCGAACGCCGCTTGAAAGAGGTGGAGGAGACCCTGAAATCTGGCGAGAGCTGGCTCAGCGCACCTCGGCTGGCGTTTCTTCTACTCTTGATAATGCGGTGCAGGCGTATCGGCACCTGCTTGCCGTTTTGGCTTTGATTGTTCCCCTCCCACCGAGGTTCCCGCTGACCAATTATTGAGTTGGTTTGTGGGCGGGATTCGCAAGCTTGGGGGTACAGTCAAAACTGCTCGCGATTTTGCGTCGCTGGAGACCCTTCGCCGCCTTCTGCGAATCGCTGAAGGACATTGGTTTTACTCGATTCGGGGATTTAACCCCCGAAGCCTTCCTCTACGGACTACTGGCGCACCTCAGATGAAGCTACTGCTGCTGCTGAGCGCTTTTATGACTCGTTCGGTGCCAAGGTGGCCGAGATATTGCTATGCTTCGGGCGGCCTTGACCTTCGGGCGAGGTGAGGCGTTGTTTGCTTTAGTCTCTTTATATACTTATTTCTTTTCGGGGTAGTGTAACTCCTATCCACCTCGCGTTTTTATAGACCGATGAAGAGAGAAGTGCAATAAAGGCAAGAGTCAGTGATTTTATCGCTTCTCGGGATGCAGAGGCCCCGAGTTCGGTGAACGTGGATTCTCTGGCCGCGGATGAAGAAGCGCCCCGGACGCAGCCACCGCCTCAAACTGAAGCGGTGGTCACCGAATAGGATAGCTTTTACACGGATTTTTGGTCCGCACGGGATTTCTTTTTGGATGTAATGTTGTGTACTGAAAACTTGTTTTGTGTGTTTGACACCCTTTGTCCTGCTCCCCCTTTGGGTTAGCAGGGAAATGTGTTATTTGTGTGCTGTGACTGCTTTTTAGTTTGTTTATCAGGTTCCTTCTAGTTTTTATTCTAGATGGCGTTTGTTTCGGTCATCAAATAGTATGCACTTTGGCTTTCTGGATTCGGTTCTGTCTAGCTTTTTTGCTAGCCCTTAGAATGACGCAATATCGAGAGGGAACGCGCAACTTTTGCGCTTTTTATTAGATGTTTACATTTTGGTCCGTGGACTTGGCGTACCTCGCGGGTGATTGTTAATTCTTTTCACATTCGGTCCTCTTGGTGCCGCTACTGATCTCCTCTGATCTTGACCTTCGGTCGATGCTCGTGCAATCTGGTACACGAGGCTAGCGATCAAGGCCAGTGCTGGAGACTTTTGCTGTATGCAGAAGGGCTTGATTCTGCCACATGGTACAATCTGGTAGATCGGGCCCACGTGCTGGCAGTTATCATCTGCGAGAGCAGCCTCTGGTGGAGAACCGGACCGCGCGAGAAGGAGTCTGGTGCAATTACATCGCGCGATCTGGTAGACAAGGCAATTGCCTCTGTAGCTTCGAGAGGCTTCCCTCATGCGTTGCACTGCCGAAAACCTCAGATGCTTCCGAGGGTTAGAATCTGGCTTGAGGTGGTTGCTTGGCTGGTATCATTCCTATTTAGCGATGGGAACGATTAAACCCAGTGGCCGCGCTTGATAAAATTGCCCTTCGGCTAGGCTTTTCTTGATTGCGACTATAGCCGAAGGTGCCCCCAGATGCCCTCATTGAGGCTGTGGACGCCACTTCCCTGAAGCCTCCCAAGCCTAAGCTTACGAATGCGGGAGGAGCCGAAAGCTCTTTAGGTAAGGGCTGCGGCGTTCCAAACTTTCTGTCGATGGCATGGCCAATGTATTGTTGTGATTCTTAAGATAATGGTAGGCCTTCGTGCTCTATTTTATAGATCGACACATCCTCATGACCCGTGGTTTTTTTTTTTTAGATGAATCGTATTAATGAGTTTTGTCCTCGCCATTAAGGTGTTATAGCCCGGGTACGCCTGTTAGGTGAGGGCCTTAACTGCCGTTGATTATCCACCCTGGATGTGTATTTGATTTGGTCACCCTAATGGACCGAACGAATCTGCTCTTTGCAGGGACCTGGGCGTTTTTTTATTCTGCCCATGGTCTCAAGGCTTTTCGTTTTATGAGTACCCGAGCGAGGATCTTCTGTCCTCTTTTTTCGGGTATTTGGCCGTTTCTGGCCTTGGAGTTTTTGGCGTCTTAGCCGAGGTTTGTTGGTTCTCGCCAACAATCTCTTTTCGTATAGTTATCCTCCGAATATGCGAGGTGATCCGAATCACCCTTGCTTTCGGTTAAAGTCTGCTTCTTAATGCAAGGTGTGCCCGAATACTAATTTATCAATATGCATTATGTCCTTTAAGGATGGGACTGGAAATACAATGATAATGACAATTACACCGAATACATCTTGGTATGCTAAAGCTGGCCCTAGTCTTGACTACAGCCTGGCTCTTCGGTCTTGTCCTCCTCTTCGCTGCTGGATTTGCCTGTCAGCTGTATAACTTCGGTTTTTTCAGGTTAGCGTATGCTTCTTTGAGGTTGAGTCACCCTCAAATGCTTTGTTGTTGAACGAAAACCTCGATCTAGTATAACCGAAAGGATAACGGTAGTTTTGAAAAAGGAACGAATTAGAACTGGTACCTTCGGTTTCCCCCTGGTCGTGGGTTACCCGCACAACCACGGTGGGCGCCACTGTTGGCGTGGCACAAAATCCTGCCACCCCTATGGACAACCGAAGGTGGTGCGAACAGCCGGACGTGGTGTCAAATGTACGATTTGTATTGCTTGTTATCCATCATCCTTACAACGCCGCATGGCGGCCTATTTATACATGTCCGTATACACCTTTATGCCTAAAATGCCCTTCAACCACCCTGAACCCTTCGGATATTCCTACGCCGACAGGGGCGGTTTGGTCTTCTGGCTCCTCGATCCTACCTGCTCTCCGCGGACCACACGCGCGCCGCGATTCGGTGCGAGCCTGTACCTGCAAAACGAGTGCTCTCGAACTTCGCCGGGCTTCCCGAAAGTCGCCCCAAAAGGCGTGGCCTGCCACCGAAACCCATCCGTTCCGAAGATCTAGAGCCTCCCGGGCCCCGACGCCGAGCGAAACAAGGTCTGCCCGGCTGGGCCCGACCTCCTGACCACTTGGGAAAAGCTTCCCTAGTTCGGTTGGCGGGGGACGGCGACTACCGTCCCAGCCCCTCGACCGAAATCCCATGCGACCCTCCGGCTTTCGCCGCCTCCCGAGTCTCTTTTTAAGCCTTGGGCTGTGCGCTTCCCCGGCTTCGGGCCGGGATAGGGGGATCAGGCCCATCGGGTCCTCCCCCAACACTTTGTTCTTTCTTTATAGATCTTTGAATTATGATAAGTCTTTTCTCTCCATTCTTCTAGCTCGATAGTTGCATTTTTCTCTTTTCTCCTGGGGATTCAAGATCCATGTTCCATCTTTTGATAGCCCAATGTGCCTTGAATTCCAGTTCCATAGGTAGATGACAGGTCTTTCTATAGACTAACTGATATGGTGACATACCCAAAGCTGTCTTGTATGCTGTTCTATATGCCCAAAGTGCTTCAGGTAGTCGATCTCAGTTCCCATCCCGTTTACTGTCTTTTGTAATATGTTCTTGATTTGTTTATTTGATGTTTCTGCTTGGCCACTTGTCTGAGGATGGCATTCTAGACATGTGGATAGGAGTATATATAATAGACATCGACATTGATTTAGCTTGTCAGTTGTAATCATGCAAACATTGGTGCAAGTCATCCAAAAGAACAAAACTTCCCATGCATGGCATTCATTTATCATGAGTGCACTCATCGGGATCTAGAATTACCAGCGCAAACAACATGGTTTCATTTGCCTGATGCTGATGTCGTGTACGTACGTGTACCATAGGAAGTGAATTGAAGAGGGGTTGAACAAATGTCACTATGTGCTTATTTAGTTTGAACTGCGAAGTCTCTTCACGTTTTTGTGGTCATCGTCGTCAAGCGTACTGTGTATGGTTGTTGCAACGGGCAGCATCAAACTCTGACCACGAATTTGGTGATTCCTCTTCAGTTGCATTGCTCACAGACATGAACTAAACTATTGCGTTGCCCAAGATGCTCTTCTACGTGAGTATCATACTACCGACGGTAAATTAAAGCATACTAAACCAATTTAAGAATATCAAACAAAATCTCTCGACTCATGAAACAGCTAATTCCGTACCATGAGGTCATCTGCCATGACACGCCGACAGCCCTCAAATGTACAGACAGCCCAAAAGCCCAGTCATGTCCAAGCTCGTGCGGAGTGGTCAGTCCGTTTCTGGGATCCAACTTGCTGGAACCCAAGATTCGTAAATTGTGGTGGTAGCAAACTAAAGAAAAAAAAAGTTTAATTTACTTTCCTCGGCTATCGTAGCCGTACAATTTTTGCTCTCTAATAAACTACTATAAAACTAGATTTTTTCGCCTCCCTTAACTTAAACCAGGTGAAAAAACAAATGGTTTTAAAATTAAGGGAGGTCTAAATAAAAAATTAATTTTGTAATTCAGTGAGGAAAAAATAGGACGAGGAGCCAAAATAAACTCTCATCGTACATGGGCTCAAGAGCCATTTGGATTTGCTGAGAAGCCCAATTACCACGTCGCTCACTATTATTGAGGCATCTCTTGCTGTGCGTTTCATCTCTATTTGACCACCCTGCAGGCACACATGAATTGCAATGTGTATTTGGTAGCCATATTATCGCTTTTGCTGGGAAATAGAAACATCTCTTGCTGCCAAGTGACTCTTAAAGAATGTAAAAGGTTTGCATCGATGGTGTTTAAGGAAACCAGCATGCCGCCAAGTGATGTGGATTACAATAATATTTTGGCTCCCTCCAATATGTCAAAGTGTCTTGTCCCCCATACATCTAATTCTAATATCACTACAACAACGATACATAAGTTGCATTTGTGTTTATTGGCGTATGTGTTTGCACTTTCTCCTGCAACATCACATGTAATAGTCTGATAGCTTGTAATAAGTTAGAAGCGGCGAACTGCTATGTGCAAGTCATTCGAAACACTTCATGCATCATTTGTTTATCATGAGTGTGCATGCATTATTAGTGATAACTGATGAGTGATGTATTTGCCTAGTGATAACCGGAAATGCAAAAATTTGAAACATACCTCGACTCAATCCGCTAGTGCGTCAGGTCAGAGGCTCAGGCCAAAAGAAATTTAATCCGATCATTTTCTCAACCTGACCCGAACTCAACCAAACCCGACGTTTGATCAGGTCATCTGTGTTGTGCTGTTAGATTCAGGGCAACAGACTGTCTGACGCTAGAAGTCAGGACTTGTAGCGTCTGCAGAAGCCTAACGCTGAATGCTTTTAGCGTCGGACCGTCTGACGCTGTAGCCGCTTTTAGTGTCACATCATCCAACGTCAATTCTGGTGTTGCGGTGTAGTTGCTGGCGAGTGTCCCAAGAATCCCATATGGCTCCATGGAAAGTGATCGAGGAGCACTGGACGAGGGTTCTTCGATCCGTCCCTTACTGTCTGCTGTAGAGTGTGTCAAATCGGTGCTGCAGGTGTCGACAACTGCAGCCGGCCACAAAATATGGTACGAGATGGGCAAAGGCAAGCAAACAAAGCCAATCCCCCTGTGTCTCTCACCACAAAATATCGTACGTGTTTTGTTGGGCCGAAACAAAACGAACCATAGTCCCGTACCCGTACGTGTTGAGTGGTTATTACTGTTAGTGGGCTCCGACTGATCTGACCCAAAGATTGGAGTCTTGTGGTGGTGAATTAGAGGCGCATTTGAACTTGCTAACGAGCACACAATTACTGGGAAGATGGCGAACGAATGGACACAAGACACATCTCAATGACAATGCATGATTTTAGTCGCGTAATGGAGAGCCAAACCGGCACAAATGCATGCACTCAAATGCTAGTTTTTGCCAACATATATCAATGATAACTTACATCAGTGACTCTTTCTTTCTCTCTACATTTGGGATGGATGCCGTGTCATGAGGCTACGACTATATATAATAGTGAGAGGACTAGCGCCCGGACGTCCCGTGCACGTGTATCCAGACGCCACTCGACTCCGTGAACCCACCCGTCCCCGCGTATGGAATACGGGATCCTGCCCACCCCCACGCGTTACGGAACCCGCCATGTCGTCCACTCCCCACCGTGACCCTGTCCCCCTGTTCCTCAAAGCAACCTCGTTCCCCTACCTCCCCTGTCCCGAAAGAGCATGAAACACTTAAAGTGTAACATTGCAAACATATGCAAAAACTATGTGGTGCAACATCATGATATAAA
Organism: Hyparrhenia diplandra; assembly: GCA_015847255.1. Lineage (NCBI taxonomy): Eukaryota > Viridiplantae > Streptophyta > Magnoliopsida > Poales > Poaceae > Hyparrhenia > Hyparrhenia diplandra. The sequence continues at coordinate 209,568 of JADLZK010010820.1, read as the reverse complement.
TATTACAACATCGCAAAAAATAAATATTGCAACATTGAAAAAACATGTGCTACAAACGTCGAAAAAAAATGTAGTGCAACAGTAAAAAATATGTACAACAACATCAAAAAAAATATGTACTGCATCCAAACACATGTTCAGAAACATTGAAAAAACTTGTACTACAACATAAAAAAATTAGGAAGAACTAGGTGTATGGCCCTAGAAAAAACGCAGCTTAGTTATTTGGCCCTTTTTTCAATTGAATTTGGCCTTGTGGCCTCAAACCAAAATTTATTTAGCTCTATGGCCTTCCATCTATTTTAGACCTCTAACGGTGTTAAGTCAGGTCGTTTTACCCCTAACGAAAAAATAAAAAAGAGAGTTTTGTTTCTTTATTGTATATTTTGTGTACATAATATATATATAGACATAATCACATATATATATAAACAGTGCATATACTCAAAATATACAATAATAAAGAAACAAAACTCTAATTTTTTTGTGCCCACGAACTTGCTCAGATGGGGCGTGAGTTGGGACCCGGGTCAGTACCAATTTTGGGCTGATCCTCCCGAGTTTGTAAACTTTTGGATGGCTCGCGATTTGGTGAAAGCATCTTCCTATTAATGCAAGGCGAAGCCATTTGCAGGATAAAAAATGGTTTTTACCCCTGACTTAACACCGTTAGAGGCCCAAAATGGACGGAAGGTCATAAAACTAAATAAAATTTAGTTTGGGGCCACAAAGCTAAAATTCGATTGATAAAGGGCCAAATAACTAAACTGCGTTTTTCCAGGGCCATACACCTAATTCTCCCAAAAAATTATGTGATGGAACATCAAAATTATGTACTGCAACATCTCAAGTAGTAGTACTGCAAGATCGCAAAACATTTGTTGCAATGACACAAAGATCCCATTGCTACATTCAAAAATCATTTGTTGCAACGACAAAGAAAACCCATCCCCGAGCTCACTTTGAAATCCTAGCCATCGTCGTGCCCCTTAGATCCGTAGAGGAGGAGGAGAAGGAGGAGGGCCACGATCTCTGCCTTGATCTGCTCCTCCATTGGGTCATTGAAGAGGACCTCGTGCACCAGCACGTTGTATTGGCCACCGCCCACCAGCACACTAGCTTACTCGTGATCACGAGGAACTTCTGCTGAGTGAAAAATCCCCTAGCCACCAAATCTGTTGTTGAATTAGCTTTTCACTTCCTCACCTGATGCTCAATTTAATCATAGTGTCACTCTTAGAGTGTGATGTCACTGATATGGATTTGTTACAAGTTTGTACAGGATGGGATGGATAGATTAGCTAAAGCAGAATATTTGTAGGTTTCGATTATCAATCACAGTGTCACTCTTTGACAGACAACCTCAAGATTTTTACAAAAAGATTTGCAACATTCAGTTCCACAAATAATCATCAGCCACACCAGCAAGATAGAATTGAACTAAGGGGATGGACGTCGGCCTCGGCTCGTGGCATCGCAATGCACCACTTCTTCGTTGTTGGCCCCTCTGATGGCGCGGTGGCTCTCCATAGCGCCCGTCGCAGCAAATGCCCAGCACGAGCCGCAGCTCCCTAGTGCTTGACTGGACCCTGCAGTCACAGCTGGCCTTTGCAGCTCTTAGTGTGCCAGTTGTCGGAGATCGGTAGTGGGAGGCTCCTATCGCTGCGCCTAATTTTCACAGGCCAAGTAGTGAGGTTGACAGTTCACATGTGTGTTCATTGAAAAACTTATTTTTCTACTGGGGTCATGCCTGGGTCAGGCGACCCCGATGAGTGCATGTAGATTCGCCGCTGCTTGTCTCTTGTCTCAACATGGTTTCTTGGTTTCCTCTAATATTTCAGAGTTTCTACCTCAACTCCAAACCAAAGAAACAAAGTTATGATATCTCCTACAGCATTTTTCAATGGCATTCTAGACATGGCGTAGGAGTATATATAATAGACATTAGTATTGATTTAACTTGTAAATGGTAACCATGCAAAGCGTTGGTGCAAGTCATCCATAAGCACACAACTGCTCATGCATGTCATTTATTTATCATGAGTGCACTCGATCTGATCTGATCCGAAATTACCAATGTGCAATCCAGCAGTATTTCCATTGCCTGGTGCTGCATGATGTGTGTGCCGAAGGAAATAAATTGAAAATGCTCAACCCCAATGTCACTCTGTGTCTGTGTGCTTTAGTTTTGAGTCTCGTCACATTTTTGTCGGTCATCGTCACGCGTGTGGTGTGTATGGCTGCAACGGCTGAAGTCAAACTCTCCTGTTAGAAGGCTATCAAGTATGAACTAAACAGGAACAGGCATTTGGTGTTTCCTCTTCAATTGTTTCGATGGCTCTATAGCATTACAGACATTTGGACTTGCTGACCAGCCCAGGTAACACATCGCTCACTACTGAGGCATCAGGAAGCCACGCCGACCAAATTCATTTGCTGACAAGCGCAGTTGCCACTTCGTCGTGGAGGGACAAATTCAGTCGTCGCCTCTTATTATTAATTGATTCAACCTGGCGAGCGAATGGACACATCATCTCAATGCTTTTAGTGCTTGTTGGGATGGGTTAGGACTAGTTAATAGTTGGATTAAAAATTGGCTCAAATTCCCTAAGGTTAGCTGTTGGTTAACAACTAGCTAGTTGAAGGTTTGGCTGAAAAAACAGCCTAGCTCATTACCTCCCGTTTGGATGCACTAGACTAATTGTTGATAATCAAAAATGTCCAAGGAGAGTTCAAGTGTCATAGATGAGTTATAAGGACTCTAGATATGATCATTTTGACAAGTGGCATATGACAAGACGAGTTTTCTTTCGGGTTCGAACTCAGCAATCCGGTACGATAGCTGGGCGACGTCGTTTCCAAACAGTTTGCCGACCACTCAAATTTGTCCCAACATAATTTAATGGAGAAGCAAGATAGTAGTATGGATCGTTTGATTAAAAGCATGCACGGCAAAGATCAAGTTCCTGTTTGTGCAGACGTGGATGGTTCTTTCTCTAATCAGAATGGTACTTTTCATGGTGCATTTGTGTATAATTTTAGGAAAAATCAAAGAAACTTGATTATGCCCAATCTAGATGTGCTGGTTCATGCGTTAGAAGAGAAGGCTGCTGCAGTTTTATACAGGAATAGGTGTTAATAAAATATGATAATGTGTTGCCGGTTCATGTGTTGGAAGAGAAGAGTTTCGAACCTTTGTTATTTGTGTTCCGGTCATTATTGAAATGCAACGCGAAATGCAAATCACGTATTTGAATTGTTTATTTAATATATTGATTTGCGCCTAAATGTAATGTTAAATGGGTTTTGTATAATCTTTTCGTTTGGGCTAACATTTGATCTATATATGGCCGATATTCTGAAGTATGCTAAAATAAATGGGCCAAAGAAATATCAATCTTCATGGGCCTCAACAATGGACTTGGTGCACTACAAGCCTGCTTGCTACGTGGATTATAGCTGCGAACGAGCCAGTGGCTCAGTGGTAGTACTCACGGTGGTGAGTCTGCCCGCCGTTCGATTCCTGGGAATCGCACGCTGGTGTCGCACCCGGGTGGCTGCTGTGCAGCACCCAGTCTTCGCCTGGATTTTTCGGGCCGCCTCTCTTCGCGTTGTACGTTCAATGAATATTGCGACGAACTTCGTTGCCTCTCGAAGGATGCGAACTTTCAAGTCTGTGTGTAGAACAGTAGGTCTGCGCTTACATTGCGGTGGTGCGGCGTGTATATGTGTTTGAACAGATACTACAACCGTATCCGCATGAGAGGCATCGCAAAAAAAAAAAAACGTGGATTATAGCAGGCCATATTTTCAGTTTATGACGTTTACAATAGCTACCACGTCAGCATCCATGTGGCATGATGCAAAAGCTTGCGACATAAAAAAAAAAAAAAAAAAAAAAAATGTCATACACCTTTTGTGACTTAAAAAACCAATGCCATAATACTGTGACGTAAAGTATACAGATGCCACATAATCGATTTGTGATGGTGGTTTTATGTTAAAAATCTTAACTCATGATATTAATTCCATATAGTATAACATAAATAGAATGTCAAAAACCACTCATTTCTTGCAGTGTTGCTGCAAGAGATTGTTCAAGGCGTCTGCAGATATGTTATCAAGGCAATGCTTGCTAGAAGACACAAAGTGATAGCCCATTTTAAAAAAAATATTTTATACTATTTTTGCAAAGTGACAGACCACTTTTTCTAAATATTTTATATTAACTTTGCACATATTCATGAAACATAATTTGTCAGCGAATGAGCGCAAAAATATTGCTAGACGTTGCAAATGCTTGCTACACAAGATGTTGGATATGAAAAATATTTGGTTGCTAGATTGACCTTGAAACCAGGAAAGGTATCCCTTGTATATTTTAGCTCTCCCTATCTGTCTGGTATCCCAGTCATCAATGTTTGTGCTTGTTAGGGCATGTACAATGCAGGGCTCTTATGGACTGTTACGAGCTGTTATTTAGGTAATCGTCCACTGTGGAGTCCAGCTCGGACAGCTTTGGGCGCCTGCGGGCGGAGCTGACGCTCGGCCAAGCAGCGGCGCTAGGGACAAATCTCACGTGATCTCCAGGTCTGCGGGATGGAACGGCCTCAACGAACTGTAATTAAGCGCCGCCTTAAAATATTTTTCCACTGTAGCTTAAGCTCTGGAGAGACGCTTGCTGACGGAAAATTTTCTCTCTCCTTCGAAGCGCCCCTCTGCGTTGTACATGGCCTTAGTGGCTTACAATAGTATTTTGGTTTCCTCTCCCATCTCATAACTCTCCTACTAGTCTACCAACATATATCCATAACTCAGAGTAATAAGTTACTCATATTCTCATACAATATTTTGGATAATATCCTAGTCATGAGGCCACGACTATATATAATAGACATCAAAACTGAAGTTGTTAAGTATGCAGAGTGTGTTGGTGTGAGTTGTCCAAAATTGTCCATGCATAGTTGATTTTATCTGGAGTGTGAAAGCATCTAGGCCCCCTAGTGTGGGTTTCGATGATTGATGACAATATAAATTACCATGACTAACGTGTGTTTTGCGTAAACAGTGGGTGAGTTAGGTCATGGTAATGACAATCTCGGGCAATATGGTTTTCATGCCCCCGACGATGGAAATCGTTTTCGGTTTTCAAAGGATGAACGACAAGGTTAAGGAAGGTTAGTTCCGATTGTCGATGAAGTTGAGTGACATCGGATTAGTCGTTAGGACTTTGTTTTCTCTTTTGGCCGTACTATTAAGGGGGGTACGAATGGGTGGCTTGACCTAGGTGAGTCTAATGTTTAGATGTGGTGCACACTTGACAAACATAGCACTAGGTAGTTACAAAATGTCCCCGAGATTGGTTGGAGTTGAAGTCGTTCACAAAGAATTTGAATTGGGCGTGACTCGGGGCTTCAAAGTCTGCGCGGACGCCAGAAGGAAGTGCGCGTCGGGCCGGTTCAGCGTCGGCCCCGCGCGGCGCGCAGCAGCGAAGATCAAGGGCGCCACGCGCCCGGGGTTTGGCGCTGACGCCGTCGGCGCCGCGTCGGACGCAGATCCGATGAGGTTGTTGTTGGCCAAGTGCGCCGGACGCTGCGTCAGTGGTCGGCGTCGGACACGCCCGGCGCCATGCAATGGTCAACAGCGGGTTTGAATTTTCTTCCGCGTCGGACGCGTCCCCCGTAAATTTCGAGCATCCGACACTCGCTTTTTCGCGGGGTTTTGTGGGTAACGGTGGGATTTTTGAGCATGGCTTATAAATACCACCTTACCCCCTCGTCCCTTCTCACTCTCTTGCCCATTTGTTCAGTGAAGAAACACTTTGAGAGTGCAAGGGAGAGCAAGAGCCTATTGAGGTGTTGATATTTGCAAGATTAAGGACCTGTTTAGTGCTTTGAGAGTTTCAAGTGTGCATCCACTCTTCTCATTAGGCTTGTTCTTGGTCAAGTGAGAGTTTGTGCTTGTTTCTCTTGGTTATCGCCATCACCTAGACGGCTTTGGTGGCGGTTTGGAGCTTCAAGATCATCCGGTGGAGCTTGTGGATGACTCAAGCAAGCTGGTGAGCGGTTGTGGGTGATTCACCGCGATGGAGTGTCGAAGAATCAGCCCGTAGAGAGCACTTAGTCCTTGCGCGGACTAAGGGGGAGCGATACTCTTACGAGAGTGCTCTAACGAGGACTAGTGGGGAGTGGCGACTCTCTGATACCTAGGGAAAACATCGCCGCGTTCTTCTTCCTCTCTTTACTTTGAGCATTTACATTTCGCAATTCAATTCATGTCTTTACATTCTTAGAATTGCCATGCTAGAGTAGGAATTGGAACTTAGGGTGCAAAACTTTGTGCGGTAGTTCATAGAAACACACTTAGGCACGAGAGGGTGAATATGAGCTAGTAGGTTGTTATTTTGCGATAAAATTTTAGATTAGCCCAATTCACCCCCTCTTGAGCATCTTGATCCTTTCAGAGTGTACTTGAGAACCTTGGCAATTTGTTAAGTATGCGAAGTGCAGCGGTGTGAGTCATCCAAAATTGTCCATGCATAGTTGATTTTATCATGAGTGTATTTGAGAACCTTCATGCATTAAGCATCACATTTTTTGTTTGCTTGTTGCCACACTGCCAATGGTGTATGAGAGCTGAAGGATACAAAGCTGGGGCTGCTGAACTGACGACACTATCTGCTGAACTGACGACACTATATATGTGCTTCAGCTCAGACAGTCTAAATTTACCACCATCGTCGTCCTCAACATGGTTTGTAACTTTGTATGGCTGCAAGCTTGCAATGACCTTGCGGCAGCGGCAGCATTGGACGGCTACCAAGTATGGACTCAAGTCACTGAACTGGATTGTGCAGTGTCCATCAATGTGCATCAAACCAGGACGAGGAGTTGGCAATATCCAAATGCACAATCGTTGAGGCGTTTTCTCCTCAATTGCACTGATGTGAATTGACAACCATGAACCGTACAATGTCTGAACTAACACTCAATCCCAACCCAACTCTGCAACTCCCGAGTTGAAGCTGCTACTGCCGTTGTGCCACTGGGAATCTTCAAAATGATTTCTATAATCAATACTCTGCTGATGGATCGAGCAGCTACGTTGAAACATGCATAGTTCTTTTTAATCAAAACATTCATAGTTGCATAACGATTACCACATACTGAATTAATACACAAATCTATCTACATACTAGATTGCTACCAGTTGGCTGAATAATACACAAATCTACATGCGCGGTGGCAGCAAACTCAGCTTGGATGGCTATCAATTATGAACTGGACTGACTATGCATCTGGCCGGGAGTTGGAAATATATATCAAAATACAGAGTTCAGGCATTTGCTCCTCAGTTCACCTGTACTGAATTGTATGTCTGAACTGAAACTCAGTCCCAATTTGTGTTGCCACCACCAATGCCAGGCCCGACACAAATGGTGAAATTAGGTAATTCCATCATTGCCTCTGACCCCAATAATCCAAAAAACGACTTTAGAATTAATCAACTAAGATCCCTCCGCTCATGGAACTGCAGCTATGTTGAAATGTTCATAGTTCTGCTCGAACACAAACATTCATAGCTGCATACAGATTACTACACCACAAATCAATCTAGAGGATTGATTCCAGGCAACTCAATCCAGCACCAACAGCCAGCAGAATGGTACAATGGCACACCTACTTTCTTATTTTATTTACCGAAGCACTCGTTGCTCCGGCGTTGGAGCTCCTGCCGGTACTCCTCCGTCTGCTGCTCGGAGTACCCGGACACGTCAGTCTTGAGCAGCAGGTCCGTGTACGCCGTGAGCCTCCGCCTCTGCGCCCGGCTCTCCGCCACCTCGCGCCGCAGCGCCGCCTTCTTCGCCCGCAGCTCCTGCTGCTGCGCGACCGCCTGCCAGTACGCCTCCGGGGCGGCGCCGCGGAAGAGGTGGCCCATGATCTCCGCCTCGATCCGCGCCTCCGTCGGGGTCGTCGAGGACGACCTCGTCCACCACCAGCACGTCGGAGGAGTTGGTGGTGGTACTGGATGAGGAGCGCCTTTTGCGGGATGGGGTAGGGGAGGAGGGCGGCGCACCGAGCGCGCTTCCGCGGCGCCGGCGCCGGCGGCGGGCTGCCGAGACATCTGTGGTGGCCGGCGGAGATTGATTGAGATTGATGACGACAGCTAGTAAGGTGCTTTATTCAACGGCTAATTTGCGGGCCCAAAACTAGAGCGAGCCTGGTCCACCAAATTTCTCAACGGACCTCCACAAAGGCCTGCGTCAGCTCAGTAGTGGGTTGTCTGGCCCGAACCAAGAGGGGATCAGGAGCTAAATTAAATATTTTCTGTATCCATCATTTATATCACCTCATATAAAAAAATCATGAGCCTAGATTTTTTATTTATATTTTAGCCCCCTTATATATTCTCTTTTTTTTTTGAGGAAACTTCGGGTGAGATGAAAGTCCCCACCTACAAATATATTCCACAGTTCCGATGGCCGGTGGGTGGAAGGCAAAGGCCTTGCTACAAAGGATTACACAGCGGGGGAGAGAGGGGGGATTACATGGAGTTCAACACTTGTCTCCACTGCCTAGCAAGAGTTGGTAAATATGTGATGATGCATAATTCAGGTAGAAAACTACAATATCTCTTGTTCTTACTAGTGTACAAGGACTGATTAACAAAGAGGTTTGCCAACCTGTCTGAGAATTCTCGTAATCTTACTAGAAACAGAAGATTGTCTTCCCATTTTATAAAGTCTTTCTGATCTTAGTATCCAATTTAATTTGTATCGAGGGAAAAAAACTTGTGTAGGCAATAACATGCGAATACATATATATATCTATATTTCTGTCTAACTGAACCTGTATTTATGTTCAGGCCCACAATCTTAGAGAATGATGCAGTGGCATCCAACAAGCCAGTTACTGAATCCATGCAGAAATCAGGTGCATTTACAGGAACAGATGATGAAGATATCACAGCAATTAAAACTGTCACTGATGCAGCTGAGATTAAGTGGTAAGATATAGATGTTCCTGGGCCCTTTTGTGGTTGTAACCTGGAAGAATTAATTTGATTATTTCTCTTTCTAAATACATGCTGTAATATTGATTGATTTTGCCTACTTATGTAGGGGAGGTTCTTTATCTGAAGGTGGATATGGTGGTGGACAGTTGGGCCACAATTGTGGTAATGTACTACTGCATGCATACACTTTTCACTTCTGTTTTGACATTTACTTATGGTTAGTCACTTTCAGGCCAATTACACTTAGCCTGGTTTAAGTGCAGTACTCTCTTGATCTATTGTTTAATGTTGATAGGCTGGTATGGTATAGTTAAATAACATTCTTGTGAAATGATGATGATTTAACTGAGAGTGTTGTAATTATATAGGTGCCTTTGGAGTTTGTTCACATTTTGCATACTATGTTTATATTTTTGCCTTATTTTCAATAATTTTCATGCATTCTCTGACTTGAATATTTATATGAAGGTCGTCCAATGGAGGGGAGACCCCCTTCTGGCTATCTTTGTCGTGTGTGTTGTATTCCTGGACATTTCATTTGGCAGTGCCCAACAGGGAACAAGCCGCCTCCACCTGGCTATATCTGCCACAACTGTGGAGTCCCAGGGCACTTTATTCGTTCTTGCCCAAACTACGGCAACAGGAAATATGATTCCAGAAGAACCAGTTCACTGATCCCCATTGTGTCTAGCTTTGATGATATCATCCCAGCAGAAATGGTCCAGGACATGTCTAGCAGTGTCAGTCATAGTTTGCCAGCAGAACTCTACTGCCCACTATGCAAGAAGATCATGACAGATGCAATGTTGTCAAGCAAGTGCTGTTATGATAGTTTCTGTGATAAATGTAAGTGGTGCAGAGTTTGTAAAATGGTTTTCATGTCTATCCTTGGAATCTTTATTGATAGTCGCTGTATGAGTTTCGTGTTGCATGATAAATAATCCTGATCTACTTGTATTCTGTCCTCAGGCATTCGGGACTACATCATCACTCAATCGAAGTGCCTTTGTGGTGTCAAAATACTTGCAGATGACCTCATACCCAATCAAACCCTTAGAATTACAATCTCCAGCTTGTTATCATCAAGGGCTGGTGGCCTTTCAAGTGGCACAGGGAATCTTGCAAGGTCCAATAGCAGCAATTTGGATGGCAAATCTGTCATCGCTTCATTTGTGTTAAAAGGGGACTAAGCGCCGTGCACCAACCGACTACGGCACCGTCTTGGATGCTACGGATGCAGGCGCCGTAGTCCGTAGCATCCAAGACCGGCGCCGTGGTCGGTTGGTGCACGGCGCCAGTCCTCTCCGAAGATGACTTCGTTTCTATGCTTCCAAATTTCCCAGCAGGAGGAGCGGATGGAGCGTCGCCTTGGGCACCGCCAAGGGCGGCCGGGACTCCCACGATCGATCGACGGTGGCGACATCGCTCGGCGCCAAACCTATCGAGCCCGAAGGTCTCCGACGGCCGCATTCGAGACAAGATGGTCGACGGTCTCTTCTTCCCCGCTTGCACAACTCGCACTTGGCATCATCAAGTATATGCTTGTTAGAATTGATCTCACCCATCTCAACCCAACGGTGGAGATGGACCCCTTGACTATGTCCTGATCGGGGACACCCAGCCCAAGACGTGGCTGGTGGGCCCCTGTCGCGCAGCCTATATATAGAGGAGGTGGGGACCAGTGGCTCAAGTCACGAGGTTCACCGCTGCAGCCGCTACCCCACCATCCTAACCCTAGTCCGATCGAGAGGGGCCCTGCCACAGGGATGGACCCATCGCCGTCTCCACCAACTCCAACACCGACGCCAGGGCCTACATCGACCATGCCGTTGCCGAGGACCATCTGGTATGTCATCCAACTCTCTCCTTCCTCTCACTCTCTCTCTGTCGATCTAGTTCATGAATCATGTGTTTATCCCAAAAGACAATCCCACTGGATCCATGCCTAGTCGATCGTAATAATATAACAATGGTATCAAGAGCCTGGTTGTACTAGCGAGTAGATCCAGATCGGGTTCAAAAGAAATCAGAAAAGAGGTGATTCGGTTTCAAATCGGATCGAAATGTAACCCTAACCTAAGATAAAGGGCCGGTGGGATCTCCCCTACCGCTGGCCGCCAACGCAGGTTGCCGAATGGCGCGCGCGGTAAAGACGAAGCCTCCGCTGGCGAGGTCACGCCACCGCGCTGCCTCCGGCTCGGCGGGTAAAGGGCACCCACAGCAGCACCGCTCATCACGGTGCGCTAGGCCCGGCCGCACGCTGCGGCGCCGCGCCGGCGAAGGATGCGGTGGCGCCACCATCTTCCTCCGTCGTGCGGTACCGTCGCCGTGCTCCTAGCCGGCGAGTGTTGCTTGCTGTACGCCGAGAAAAAAATGGGGGAGAAAGAAAGAGAAGAAAGAAAGAGTCGGAGCCGGCGGATCGATCAGCCGCGCCGCCCTTCGCCGGGCGCTCATGGTCAAGGTGGCCGCCGTCGGCGCCGACAGAAAAAGAAGGTAAAGGCGAGGGGAGCCGACCGTGTGTTGACCCGCGGCCTCCGCCTCCGGCGGCGCCGCCGAAGCGAGCGAGCAAGAGAGCCGCCGGAGCCGTCGTTCCGCTGCGACGAGGAGTTGTCCTCGCCGCTGATGGCGGCCGGCAGCCCGGCGAAGAAACCGCGGGCGCTAAGGGAAAGGGAGGAAATGAAGCCCTAGGGTTCGGGCGGCCGTCCATGGTTTTGATCCACCGGAAACGCCGCGCCGACCGCCGATCGAAATGAGTGGCCGAGATCGACTCTGTCTCCACTGTTGGCCTGCTGCTGGGCTCATCGGCCCAGCACTTGCTACGGCCGAAGCGGGCTGGGAGCTCCAAAGCGAGCGGCTGGGCCTCCGTGGAGTGTTCTGGGGCGGGCCGTTTTTTTCTCTTACTGGGCAAAAGCAAAAAGTAAACAAAAAAAAAAAAAAGGGGGCGTGCAGCGCTGGGCCGCGAGCTATGTTTTTCCAGGCCGGGCCAAAGTACAGCACAAGATCAGTTCAGTTTTATTCTATTTCAGAAGCACAATATTGATGAATTTTGTCTTTGTTTCATCTCTATTGAATTTGAATCCATGGGATTTTGTTTAGAGAGTATATGAGTACCATGAGATGCTTCTGATCTAGAATAATTATTGTAAAGAATTGTTAATGTTTCCGTTGCAAAGTTAAAGTGTTTATTTTTTCTTCTCATTAATTTCGAACCAACGGAAGAATTTAATTTGAAGAGAAAGTGATTAAAGTTTATCCCCTAATTTCATTAGAGGAGTAATGAGTTTATGGTAAAAGTTTAATAATGGTATTGTTATTTTCGACCAACGTTGATGATAACAATATTATAAGTTTATAGTGAGTTTTATGTTTAAAGTGTAAATCTCTGATAAATTTTGCATCAAAGTGACCAATTATTCGAGAGAGAGAACCGATAAAGGTAAAAGAAAAGTACTTTCATGTTTCCGCTGCAATCAAGATGGTTCGTCCTCTATTTGTGAGGAGCGATTATATGCTTTCAAGATTATTGAGTTTTCATACATTTATTCTATTTCGCCCAACGGTGATGTGGAATTAATGTAGAAAAATGTGTTATATGCTTCAAATGTTATTGAGTTTCATACATTTATTCTATTTCTGCCCAACGGTGATGTGGAATTGATGTACAAAGAATGATGTTTTATTCTATTTCTGCCCAACGGTGATATAGAATACAAAGTTAAAGATATTTAAAGTTTAATGTGCATGTCTTAACCATTTCAACATAGGGTTAATTTCATGCTCATTATTGTTGACTATTGTTGAATATTCACAGACAATGATCTTCATGTTTTGAGTCTTGAAGGCAGAAAGAAAATGAGCTGGTTATTTATGACTCGAAAAAGATGATAAAGCAATGAATAAGAGTAAGCCAATGGCGTCAAAGTTGATATTAAAGTTTAGTTTGAGAAATATTTTTTTTCTCATGTACTATCAATGAAAGAATGTATTTTCAGTTTCAGTCATTATGATAAGAGTTGTTAAAGATCACATTCATGTTTAATTTGACCAACGTTGGATTAAGCATGTATGTTACGTAGTATTCGGATTTATTTCTGAATTTGATGAGCCAATCCCGGCATTGATGTCCCTTCGAGGGAGATAATACCCGCATGGCGGGGTAAAGTTGGCAATAATGCTTACCTTGCACAGCAAGGTAAAGTTAGCATAGTGTCTATCTCGTATAGCGAGAAAAAGTATGGGTAGCTCTTATGCTATCCTAGAATTGACATTAAGCACTTTATAAGTGTAAAGTGAAAAGAAAAGTTACGAACCTCTGAAAAGAATAAAGTGCGAGCATGACTTGCAAAAAATATTGATAATAAAGGACTTTGCTAAGTTCTTGAAGTGAAACGAGGAAAAAAGTACTCCCATAAGAATTGAGAATTAAGTTTATTCTACATGAAATAATCATGTGGATGAATAAAGTAATCAAAGTTTTCTCCTTCACAAGAGTTTGAATAGTTTCGAATTGTGGTAGAAAAGTTCATGCCACATTCCGAGGGGAGAAATATGAGATAAATTCAAAAGATGTGAAGAAGAAAAAGACGATTAAGAAAGATACTCCCCTATAGTTCGAGATAAAGCGGTGCATATTGTGCATTGAAGACGCAGTGATCTATAAAAGATGAATGTGATCGTTGAGGGAGTACAATGGTCATAATAGTTATACCCCTAAAAAAGAAATGGCTAAATTCGGGACTTTTTATAGTTCGATAGGAAGATAGCATATTGAACAAGTTTTAGAGCTATTAAAGTGGTGCTTATGGCGCCATACGAGTTTAACATATCAACCCAAATAAGAAAAGTGAAGATACTCTATCTTTAGAATATGTAGTAACTGGGGAGCATGGAATGTAAAGTTTTTAAAATACCATGTTATTGTTGTATAAGCAAACAAGGATCCTAGATATAGGACCTTATAGAATTAATTGCCTCTGTGCAATAAAAGAGCAACAACAACCCCATATGAAAGAAGTGCCAATAGATAAGGACCACGAAAGGTCTCAAAGATTGAGAAAAGCAGTTTTCTCTAATGACTATAAAGTCTATGTTAAAGAAATTCAAATGAAGGATGATCTCATCTTATCTAAAGAGCCATGAGAAGTACTCACTTGTCTAAATGGCAAGAAGTTATGAAATTAAAGAATCTCGATGATATTTGGGACTTAGAAGTAATTTCTAATGGAGCCAAAACAATGGACCTTGAATGGGTCTACAAAACGCAATGTGACTCCAAAGGGAATACGAAGAGATATAAATCGCCACTTGTGGCGAGAACAGTTATATAAAGAGAATGAATTGATTACGATGAAAGTTAATAGCACATTATGGTTTTGAATTACATCATATGGATGTAAAGACGGCATTCCCTAACGGGATTTGTATGAAAATGAATACATGGCACAACCTAATGGTTTTGTCGTGGGAGTAAAAAAGAACATATGAGATGTCGCCTAAAGAAATGATTTAAAGGTTAGAGCAAGTCTCTAGAAAGTAGAGTTTTAAAGTTGAAAAGTCAATAGAATATTTGGGTTAAAGAGAATGAGAAGGACAACAGTATTATGAGAAGTTTAAGAATAGAAAATTTATTTTCCTAATCCTACATGTGGATAGCACCTTGCTTGCTAGTAGTGGTGCTAATCTAATTAAAGAAGAAGGTTTTGTCCTCGAGATTTAACAAGAATGGTCTTGGTGAAATGTCTCTCATAATAAGAATTGAAAATTCACCGAGACGGAAGAAAAGGGGTATTAAGATCGTGCAAAGGCATACTTAGAAAAAGATTCTAAAAAAATAAAGTATGCATGAAATAAAACCTATGCCTGTTCTTACAAAGTGAAGGGTAATGGATTTGGAAACTTTTGTGTTCCAAGAATGAATGTGAAATAGCTCAAAGAAATATGTGGTACCACATGCTTCGGGCCGGTTTGGAAGCTTAATGAAAGCACAAGTGTGTCATTACCCTACAGAGTTCACATATCCGGGATAATTTGGCAGAAGTCCAGTCCAGATATAGATAACTGGAATGGAGTAATAAATGTATTGAAATTTTGTAAAGTACTGAAAGCCTCATATCGAGTAAGAAAGAACAAGTACTCTCATATAGTTGTGGGTACAAATGTTGAGATTTGGCAAGATGTGCACTAGTCACGACACTCGCGGTTGGAGTTTGTTGTGGAAAAGCTCCAAATAAAACAGTTTGTGGTGTTATTGATGATGCATACACATGGTACAACTTGTTATGAGGCTTCAGGGGACAGCAAAGGTAATCAAAAGAATTTTACCCTCGAATTGATAATGGTTAACAACAGCAATAACCATTTAACTGTTTTACTCCTATGACAACGAGTCAAGTGTGCTGCCAAACACATTGACACAGAGTTATACGTTATAAAGGAGAAAGTCCGAATCATATTAAAGTATTGAGCATATAAGGAATGTAGTGTTTTGCGGATCCGTTCACCAAAAAGGCTTACCACCCGGTGCGTTCGAGAGAACACACGATGACATGGGTTTATGGTATAGCCTATGATTTTCGGACAATAAAGGACCCAATGTTAAAGAACCCGTTTCAAAAACAGAGACGTGTATTGTAGCTGTTGAATCCATCGGCGATTGACCGTGACGACAAAGCGGTTCTATGCACCAATCTGTATTGAAATAAGAAAAGAAGTATAAGGTATAAAGTTTAAGATGAGATCAAGGGGGAGAATGTTAGAATTGATCTCACCCATCTCAACCCAACAGTGGAGATGGACCCCTTGACTATGTCCTGATCGGGGACACCCAGCCCAAGACGTGGCTGGTGGGCCCCCGTCGCGCAGCCTATATATAGAGGAGGTGGGGACCAGTGGCTCAAGTCACGAGGTTCACTGCTGCAGCCGCTACCCCACCATCCTAACCCTAGTCCGATCGAGAGGGGAGCTGCCAGCGACGGGATGGACCCATCGCCGTCTCCACCAACTCCAACACCGACGCCAGGCCTACATCGACCATGCCGTTGTCGAGGACCATCTGGTATGTCATCCAACTCTCTCCTTCCTCTCACTCTCTCTCTCTCTCGATCTAGTTCATGAATCATGTGTTTATCCCAAAAGACAATCCCACCGGATCCATGCCTAGTCGATCGTAATAATATAACATATGCTTGTGGACCAAGGCCACTCTGCAGTGGGTCCTCCCACGGGTGAGCAGCCAACCGAAAAACTTCACCCGGGGTGGGGCAAAGTTGGTCCAGACGAAGGCATACGCTGGGCTTTTGTGATCCCTGGCATTGGAGGTCTTGTAGATGAGTCTGGAGAGGAGGCGGTGATGGCCGTCTTCGAAGGGGATGCTTCTGGTGTCTGGGCCGGACGTGAGCTCGACGTCTTGCAACAATGTGGTGGCGTGTTGAGCTCCTCGGCGGCCTGGGAGAGGCGGCGCTGGAACAGTCCCCCGAGGTCGGTGCCGAGGGCGTCGCGGACAGAGGCGCTTGATCCGGCGAAGTGGGAGTGCAGGGCTGGCAGCAGCTCGGCCAGGGGGTCGGAGGTCCAGCGGTCGTGCCACTGTCGAGGCCCCGTCTCCCGTGACCACAGTGGTGATCGCACGGTAGCCCTTATATATTCTTACGTGTTATTGATACATTTATTTAAGGCTTGTTTTTATTTGCCCCTCATATAATCTTTCTGCTACGTTTGTTTATTTATTTATTTATTTATTTATTTAATAAAGCCTTCCAATCAAATAAAGACTTGTGCAGCACACTGTTTATTTGTTGGTGCAGCCGCCGTCGGCTGTCCCGAACACGCCAATGATGCTGTGTTCATGGTTCAATTAACCATTTTATGCTTGTACAATTCTGGTTGCTGGAACCCAACAGGAAGAAAGCGCCTGCAATAATCCATGGAAAAACTACTTGATGCAACGACAAGACAAAAAAACTCCTCGGACAAACAAACAGCCAGCAAATTCTGTACAGAACGCGCTCCTAAGCGATGCAGCACTGCACGTCCGTGTCTCAGACAAGGCAAATTCAGAAGGGTACCACAGCAACGACGGGCGACACACGCCCAGTTACACGTTTACACGAATTGATCTCCAGGCGAAGATCCAATTACAAGTCATCGTCCAACAAACAGCTCACTGATCCAGCTGGGTTTCGAATTCCCAGTGGCAGTTGCAGCTCCCGTCGTCTCGTTCTTCCGACATCAAATTAACAACATTACATGCCAGCAAACACCAGAACAAGGTTCATGGCGCTTCAGAAATTCCAAAATTCAGGAACAACTGCTTTGTGACCTGCGTGCGCTACCATCTTCGCTTGAAGTTGCTCTCCTCATCACTTGAAGTCGAGCCCTCATATGCGTGTCTCCTGTACGAGTGCCTGGAGCTGGATCTCTGACTTCTTGAACGCGCTCGAGCTTTCTTCCTGTCAGGCTCGGCATTGTTGTCATGTAACTCAGAGATAGTGCTGTCCTGGGCATGTCGACGCTGACCACCGTCCCTAGGACTAGTATTAGGATGCACTCCCACCTTCTTCCGAACATGAAACTCCTCATAGTTGGCGTCAGATTCAATGCTGCTGTCCAGCGCCGTCTCTGGAACCGACCTACCCTTTCTCTTGGATCCTCCTTCCTGAGTTAAGGTGTGGGAATGATAGCATTCTGGTTTGTGAGATTGCCGTCCTGCGCCTTTGCTTCTCTTGTACTGCCTTGCATGTGCAGAAGCTTCAGGATCTTGGAGAACACTGGGCTGGAATTCATTGCTGAAGAAATCAAATCAATAGTAAAACGGTTAATGTGGCAGTTCAAAGTTGAAAGAAGATACAGACAATGGAATGGAAGGCAATGAACTGATAATCTAGTGAATCTCTCCTGGTACAAAAGGCTTCATACAATGAACATATCCAAAAAATTGGTTTTATAGTGACTAATTTGTGGTACGATATCGAGTCATTAACTGTTTGTTCTGAATTTACCATTTTCACTCAACTGACTTGCAACTCTACATACCTATAATGGCTTGCTGGGTAGCCTTGCAATCCAGGACTGTGCAGTAGTGCTAAGTTACTGATGCCATTGACATTATAGGGGCCCAGAGGGTAGCCGAACGAAGGCATATTTGGCATACAGTACATGTAAGGATCGGCTCCCCAAGGCTGTCCTCCCAGTCCAAACAAAGAGTCATGATATGGTGGTTCAAATGGAATGTTGAAACCATATTCAGCACAGTTGGTGTTTCCATTTCCAGTGCCGCCAGACTTCTTTTCTGACTTGGTCCTAACAACTTTTGGCTCAAGCTTCCCTGAAACTATTGCTACACCATCTGGTTGCGGCAGCTTCTGGCATCTTGGTTCAGGAAAGGTTTCTGTGGCACCTGCCGCGGCTTTGGTGTTCTTCACATATGTTTTCTCAGTCTCTTCAGTTTTACTGTGGAGATCAGAATGTGTCGATATCTCCATTGTATTCTTGCATGCAGTTATCAGGCAACTGCCTTCAGTAGTAGCTGACGGTGCACTATCCATATGCTGCTTAGTGTCCCCTATTAACACAGCGGAAGCGATGACAGATTTGCCATCCAAATTGCTGCTATTGGAGCTTGCAAGATTCCCTGTGCCACTTGAAAGGCCACCAGCCCTTGATGATAACAAGCTGGAGATTGTAGTTCTAAGGGTTCGATTGGGTATGAGGTCATCTGCAAGTATTTTGGCACCACAAAGGCACTTCGATTGAGTAATAATGTAGTCCCGAATGCCTGAGGACAGAAAACAAGTAGGTCACGATTATTTATCATGCAACACGAAACTCATCCAGCGACTATCAATAAAGATTCCAAGGATACACATGAAATCCATTTTACAAAATCTGCACCACTTACATTTATCACAGAAACTATCATAACAGCACTTGCTTGACAACATTGCATCTGTCATGACCTTCTTGCATAGTGGGCAGTGGAGTTCTGCTGGCAAACTATCACCGACACTGCTAGACATGTCCTGTACCATTTCTGCTGGGATCATATTATCAAAGCTAGATACAATGGGAATCAGTGAGCTAGTTTTTCTGGAATTATATTTCCTGTTGCCGTAGTTTGGGCAAGAATGAATAAAGTGCCCTGGGACTCCACATTTGTGGCAGCTATAGCCAGGTGGAGGCGGCTTGTTCCATGTTGGGCACTGCCAAATGAAATGTCCAGGAATACAACACACACGACAAACATAGCCAGAAGGGGGTGCCTCCCCTTCCATTGGACGACCTTCATATAAATACTGAAGATCAGAAAGACTTTATAGAATGAGGTTGGCAAACCTCTTTGACATTTTAACCAGTCCTTGTACACTAGTAAGAACAAGAGACATTGCAATTGTCTACCTGAATTATGCATCATCACATATTTACCAACTACAAAGCTATCTTGTCTGAACTGGAAACACATGCATTTTAAATATGGATTTGTTTGCAAGAAAATAACTAGATAATTCAACAGGAGACCGAGCCCCAAATGTGAACCCTGTCCAATGATGTACACTCAGCATTAACCTTGAACCAAGCTGTGTCACTCAATTTTTCTCACCCGCAAATACTAGAAATACCTCCATGCGAACAGAGTAGCAACTAATGAAATTCTGGAGATTTATGGGATGACGAGGAGTGGGGCAATACAATGCAGTAATCGCGCCTGTTGGAGTTCCAGCAATCTGGATCGCGTCTGTGGAGCGTCCAGCAATCCGGGTGAACTAGCACCGTGGAATTCTGAGGTATCATGGTATTCTCATCGACATACTCTGTAGCCAGCAGCAACAGACATAAAAGCAAAACATTATTAGATCATGGTAGTAGATGAGCACACTTGTTGAATGCGAAATTACATTATATACAAAACTACCTATAACATCCCAACAAGACACCCTCTAACAAGAACAAATGGAGATAAACTGCCAGTGTCATATACTGATATACAATGCATTTCCCTTTTGCAAACGCAGGCCAACACAAGAACATTTCGGCATACATCAGAAATGGATGTCCCCCAAACACAATAACATTTCGGCATACAGCAGAAATGGATGTCCCCAAATCGGGATGACGAACACCCTGCCCTGTGCCCTCTATCAGCCTCTCAACACACGATCGATGGCTTTGTTTCCGTACACGTGGTGGTGGTCGCTGAATCGCCAGTCGCTCAGTTCAGAACAACAAACACGCTACACGCCGGATCGCACCTTCCCGGTCGCGGGGTCGCAGCGCGATGCCGTCACGCGGGCCGCGGCCCCTGGTCCGGCCATCGCCGTGGCGCCGCCGTGGCGGCGATCAGGCGCTTGAGGTCGGGCGACAGAGGCGGCGGCGCCGGGACCGCACGGAGAAGGTATGCACCCCGCTCCGGCGGTAATGCACAACCTCCATGCTGACCTACCGAAGAGCGGCTAGCAGCCTCCCGCGGGGCGCCGAACCCTAGCCCGCACGCCCGACGGCAACGCTGGGGTACGGGTCGCGATGAGCGCCGGAGGAGAGAAATGCGGCGGGCGGTGGCCGGTGGCCGGGAGGAGGAGGAGTAGGAGGCGATGGAGAGGGGTTTGGGGGGTCTCTCCGATTCGAGGAAGCGATCGAAATCGGCCAACCCGCTGGTCGGGAACGCCAGGCACGGAAGCCGAGGCGGGCAACCGCAGCCGTGGGCCGCCGTGGTGGGGACGGTAGTCCGCCGGTTCGCCCCTCGTGTCCGTGTGCTAGTGGGGCCCATTTGTGGAATGCCGGGTCGGATCGGATCGCACCCATACGATTCGATTCGCTGCCGAGGTTCACGCCGGGGCCAGCGGGCTTCGCCAATGGGCCGACGTGGAATTAGAAAAAGATTCATTTCTGTGAATGGGTGCGGAGTATATAAGGGCCGGAGGGAATCTTGATAAAGAGGAAGTAAATAGAAGAATATATAAGGGCCGGAGGGAATCTCCAGAGATGTCTAGGTTTTAGCCATCCGACGTCACAACTTGCTCGAAACTTTTTCAAATTTTTTCCACAGCCTCCCATGAGATGACAAGACACCACGCCAAGTTTCGTGATTTTAAAACTTCGTTTGATTTTATAGATTTTAAAAACACCTTTCCCGCGGTAACTCGTCATGTTCCGCACACATAAATGTTCGAAATTTCATGCGAGTCCCCTGATTGAGCCTAAACATACGCCAAACATCATGAATAACATTTTTTGAATGACCACGAGTCCATTATTTCATGTACCTGCAGTTCAAATTTGGAGTCGTCCCGTAAAATGCAAGAAAATAGAAATAATTCATGAAATATAGAAAAACAACTTGAAATTGTCCCAAATTGTGAAGATGAGATGTAAGTACTCTACTAATGTCACACAAAAAATATGGGACCTAAAAATCAAAAAATTAATGGTTTGCCGAGTGCCGGAAGGACACTCGGCAAAGAAAGCTTTGCCGAGTGCCCGAAGCGTGGCACTCGGCAAAAGTGTGCTTTTTTGAAAATAATAAAATGGGACCTTTGCCGAAAGTGCCGTTTTTCCCCGGCACTCGCAAAGACACTTAAATATCTGTCCCAAGGGGCCCGTTCTTTCTCCATTCTCCTTCTCTCCTTCACCACGCCGCCACGCCCCCCCCGGGAAACCGCCGCCGCCGCCCCGGCCCGCCGGAAGCGCCGCCGCCGCCCCTCATTGATCCGCCGCCGACCCCTCCCGCCGCCGATCCGATCCGGCCCCTCCCCCGCCGCCGGAGCCCGCCTTCGCCACGGGCCCCTCGGCGCTGATCCGCCGGGCGCCGCCTCGCCGGAGCCGCCGGCGCCATGTCCGCCCCGCCCCGCCCCCCTCGCCCCCATTCCCATTCGGGAGAGTGAGGAAGGGAAGAAGAAGAGGAGGGAGGAAGGGAAGGGAGGAAGAAGAAGAGGAGGGAGGAAGGGAAGGGAAGAAGAAGAGGAGGGAGGAAGGGAAGGGAAGAAGAGGAGGAGGGAGGAAGGGAAGGGAAGAAGAGGAAGAGGAGGGAGGAAGGGGAGAAGAGGAAGGAGGGAAGAAGAGGAAGGAGAGGAGGAAGAAGAGGAAGGGGAGGAGGACCGGTCGTCCGTTCTTCGTCTTCCAGCGGTGATCCACGCCGCCGCCGCTCGGCGTTGCTCTTCCTGCTCCTCAAGTTAAGGTAAACCCTACCCTTCTAGTAGTGGTTAGTAGTTGTTAGTACTAGTAGTTAGTAGTGTTAGTTGTAGAGTTAGTAGTAGTAGTTAGTAAGTAGTTAAGTATCTATTTGTATTACTAGTGTTAGTAGTTAAGTAGTTGTTAGTAGTAGTTGTAGGGTTAGTAGTAATTGTATATGTATGTGGTTGGTGGCCTTCGTGCCCATATTGGTGGTTGGTGGCCTTCGTGCCCATTCTCTCGGTATATGCATGTGGTTGTTGGCCTTCGTGCCATGTTTTTTTGCAGTTTTTGGGAACCTCCCCGTGCGGGGAGGTGTGCTGCCAAAAAATTTTGAGTCGACACTAACTATTTTTGGCCTTGTTTTGTAGGAGGACTGTGGGAGGGACTCGGCGACCCCTCGTGCCCTCGTGGGGGTCTTGCGCACCGCGTCTCCACCGACCCCGTAGGTATGAATCACCTCCGTCCCCGCCCTTGTAGTTGTCTTACATAGCGCGACCCAGGTTAGGCGTCTCCCATCCGAAAATATACAATGGGCGTTGGTATGCGATCTGTGCATATCGCGACCGTATCTGCTTTCGGATTGTCCACGTTTTTTGGACAGCCCGCGGATGCAGATGGGTTAGCATCCATGCTCAGGTCCCGCCCGAGCCGGATTTTTCGCAAAGACACCCCCCGTTGTTCTCGGATACACACTCTCCCCGCCAGACGCATCGGAGAACAACGGGAGGTGTCCGCCGAAATTCGCTCTGACGGACCCGAAAAGCATGGATGCTAACCTTGTCTCGATCCTCGGTGGGATTAGGACCTATCCCTCACCTATTAGATGGTAGGAACGCCGTGTAGATGCAATTGCCGGGTTATGTGGCTCACCGACATGGGCGTATGACGAGAGGATGGATAACCGTGAGTGGATGTACACGGGCTTCGCAAGTAAGAGCCTTGAATGGGTTAGGGGACCGATGCTTTCCCCGAGCATGCATTTGGCCCAGCCGCTAAAGGGTCCGTTCGGATGCCGTGTCCCCTCGTAGCAAATGTAAGAACAAGAAAAAAAACAACGAAAGGTTGAAATGGGCGAGACATATTTACAACAACGGATTTGTCCCAAACTATAGCCGCCGGATCTTCCACGGTGAAGTCGATCGTATTAGAGAGGACGTGGTGAGGCCCCTCCTCGAGGAGTATGATCAAGATGCCGGGATGGCGCATTATGATGGCGCACTTTCACGATGCACGCTTCAATGGAGGATTGGAGGAGGAACTCCGAGGAAACCGCAAAGGCGTTCTACGAGATGATGGAGGCGGCACGGCCAGCCCCTTCACGAGAAGACAATGGTTACTGGCGGATGCCATTTCACGCCTTATAGCGTTGAAGTCGCAATTGAGCATTAGTCGAGACGGCTTTGACACCCCGTTGTCGGCTATTGGCAACCGCCTCCCGAGGGTCACGTCCCCGCCGAAGAACACGTCACGAGTCACGAGAGACTTCTTCGTGAGACTCAAGATGCCGTATGAGTCGTACCATGCTTGTCCAAAGGGGTGCGTCCCTATTTAGGGGAGACCTCAAGGAAGCAACGCGACCGTCCAAAGTGCAAAGCCTCTAGGTTTGTGGAGGTAGAATGTAGTGATGGCGGGAAGAAACAGTCAAGATCCCCGAGATGGTCCTACGACACCTTCCTTTCGCATCGAGGCTCGAACGGCCGTACATGACGGAGGAGTCCGTGAAACAAATGACATGGCACAAGAAGGGCAAAAAGATACAGATCCCGAGAAGTTGGTACACCCATCGGATGGTGATGCATGGAAGCACTTCGATAATATGCATCCCGAAAAGCTATGGAGGCTCGAAATGTACGCCGTGGCGTTCGCTCGCAATGATGGGTTCAACCCGCACGGTCAACCGGGCGGCCCCGCATACACTTGTTGGCCCGTGTTCGTGATCCCTCTCAATCTTCCCCCGGTGTCATGTTTGAGCTCAAGCACCTGTTCTTGACGATAATACCCGCACCGGGCAACAATATGGGTGTGTTCATGCGGCCCGTGTGGGATGAATTGCAAGATGCTTGGCAAAATGGGGTAATCGACGTGCATTTAATCGAGAGCTACAAAGACAAACTTTACAATGCATGTGTGGTACCTATATTCAATGCATGACTTCCCGGCTTATGGCATATTCAGCGCATGGTGTGTTCATGGGAGGTTTCCCTTGCCCAACATGCAAGGCACCGTTGCGCTTCACCCGGCTTCTCAAGGGTGGCAAGTATTCTTCATTTGACAAACATCGTCAATTCCCGCCCGAGAACCATGAATTCGGACTAGACAAAAAGCACTTCACGAAAGGTGTTGAAGTCACCGATCCCATCCCAAAGTTTATGACCGTGAAGAGGTCCTTGCCGAGCTAGCCGGGTCTCAAAATCGATGAAAAGAAAGGTGGTTTTGTTAGATATGGTACCACACACATGTGGACTTATATATCGGGCTTGACTAATCTCCCCTACTACAAGGATCTTCTTCTTCCACACAACATCGATGTAATGCACACGAAAAAGAATATATCTCGAGGCACTCTTCGCAACAACCATGGACCTTAAGAACTCAAAGGACAACGTTAAGGCTAGACTTGACATAGAGATGTGTGGCGATAGACCAAAGCTAGTGATAGAGACCCCTAGCCCCGGGAGGAGATGGAAAAAAGGCCCGGCCGACTACATCATCAAAAAAAGCCGATAGGAAGGAAGTGCTACGGTGGATGAAGACGTTATCGCTCCCGATGGGTATGCGGCGAACCTCGGTAGGGGAGTGAACTTGCGCACTATGAAAGTCTTAGGGATGAAGAGTCATGACTTCCACATATGGATTGAGCGGATCCTTCTGCGATGACTCGAGGATACCTCCCCGCCCGATTAATGGCCAGCGTCTGGCAGAGTTGAGCTTTTCTTCCGCCCGGCTTTGTGTTAAGGAGTTATCTCGGGATGCGATTGCCGATCCGGGCGTCTTTGCACCCGTGTTGATCCGCAAGTTGGAGATGATATTTCCACCTAGCTTCTTCCCCGTCGATGCAACACCTGATTTTGCACTCGCCCGTTGAGGAGGCACGGTTGGGGGCCGTGCGATTCCGTTGGTGCTATCCAATCGAGGGCTCTCAAGGTACTTCGGAGAAAATGCGAGAATAAAGCCGAGAATTGAGCCTTCCGTGGCGAGAGGCATACATTCCGGAGGAGGTGTCGACCTTCACACAGCGTACTATACTTGAGAAACTTCCCGGCGTCCACAATCCTACCCCTCGTTACAACGCCGACGAGAGTTCATCGAACCTCGGCCTTTTCGGAGGGCAAGTCGGAAGAGGAAGCGCAGCTACCCACAAGCACTTGTCCTTTGATGAGTGGCGCACTATCATGCTCTATGTGTTGTTGAACCTTGACGAAACCGCTCCTTATCGCCAGTAAGTTGTCAATGAGCTTGTTCCATACGCCGCCACTATCCTCCACCTATCGACCCTAAACCTCCGGCCTTGTTTTTTCAGGGAATTTATTGGTCAACACCGGAGAGGGAATGAGGCTCCTACCTTGCAACAAGAAGACAATCTTCTAAAAAAATGGGCAGCCCGATTTTATTTCCCCGTTCTCGCTCCAAAGGTACCATCCAACTAACCTCGTTCGACTTTGATATTCCACTTTGGTCCTAGTAACATATAATGTAACGATCTACGTGGCCTCACCTTGCGTGCCCGCACGCATGCCGAAATGTGCGAAGATTTAAAACAGTGGGCAATGGTTTCCCCGTAGGGTCAACTCGCTTCACCGCTTATGATGTGAATGGCTATCGCCGCACGACGAAGCTACGAGAGAGTCGGCCCAACCGCAAAAACAACGCGCACCGGAGTTCGTGACGCCGCTTGGATAAGAAGGACTATTACGGCATAGTCAAAGAAATATATGAGCTCAACTTCGGGGTCCTAAAGAGCTCAAGCTAGTGGTATTCAAATGCCATTGGTTCGATCCCGATGACACGAAAGTGGACCCTACGATTGGGCAAGTCGAAATTCGACGAGATTCCGTGATATGGAGGAGAGGATGTCTATATTGTGGCTAATATACACGCCACACAAGTTTATTACCTCCCATGGGCGTGCCAAAAACACGAGGACCTTGCGGGTTGGTACCTTGTGCGGCCAGGTATCGCCGCCGGTAAAAGCGCCCGTTCCAACGATGATGATTACAACCTCGACCCAAACACCAAGAGTTCTATCAACCCGAGGGGCTAGAAGGACGTTTGGAGATAGACATTCTTTCGCCGATGGGCATGGAAGTAGACAACGCCATCGATGAGGACGAGGGTGATGAGGTGCAGATGCTAAGGACCCGCAAATTCTTGAACGATGGAGGCCGGTGCGCCAAGGAGCTGTGGAGGGCGATGCACATGCCGAGGACGATACGTGATGATGAGGATGGTGACATTGATGATTACAATAGTGGTAGCGATAGTGATGACTACATGCCGACCTTTAGGCATTCGGGAGATAATTTCTAAATCATGTAATACTATTTTGTTATTATTGTTACCTTTCAATTATATTTCGCTTCATTTTGCAATACTAATTGGTTTACTATTTGTTTTTTTGCAGGGACTCGACAAAATGCCAGCGGAAGGCGGCAACGTCGGCGGGGGTCCAAATCATCTACGCGAGACCCCCCACCCTCTCCCCACGCCGACGCAGGAGGAGGCCGACGAGCAAAGACCGACGGTGGAGACGCCGAGGCGCCGCCGACGCCGCCCGGCCCACGAGGAGGCTTGAGTTTGTGTCGCCGTCGGACCCGACCGGGCCATCGTCGGGCCAGCGGGGCGTCGTCGGGCCAGCCCTCGTCGGGCCACACCGCTTCGACTCGGACTCCGGTGCCGAAGAGACACTGTCCGAGACGCCCCCTCCTCGAGTGCCGCCAGGGTCTACCAAATGGGCCTCGAGCCTCCCACGAGGGGCCGATCCCTTTCCCCCGCCGCCCGTGATTCGACCCAACGGTGACAAGTAAGTAGCCATTGATATTTTCACTACTTGTTCATATGACATGTTGCAAATCAAACTTCGACTAACAATTTGTCTTAATGGCTCGTGGCAAGAATCGGTTGATTGTAGCGGAGGGGGCGCTTCGCGCCATATCAATGGCATCCGTGAGCTGCCGATTAAAGAGAACTACCGCCCGGTGACCGTCGGGCCGGGCCGAGGGAGGTTCCCCGGACGTGGGACCACTTCGTGCGCTGCGGGAGGAGGGCGCCCTTGCCAGAAGATCAAGACGGACTTTTGGATGAGTCTGTATGCGTGGATTACTTCACGCCGTTTAAATACTATGTTTCTTAAATAATTGAATGATACATGTTTTACGTATATGCGTAACTACTTCACGCGGCGAGGCGGGGCGGGAGGCGGTGGCCGCTAGAGTGCAGGATGTGGTCCGCCGAGACCGACTCAAGGACCTGTACCACGAGGCGCGTGTTTTGTGCATCACCTCCTTCAACGCCGACATGCTTGGCAAGGTGGTGAGGAAGAACGAAGCAAGGGAGATGATGCTCCGGAGGGAGACCGACCTCACCGGGGACCAAGACATCCAGGTTCGTAGAACGCATTTTTTCGCATTCCTTCAATGAAAAATAAGCGGACTTCCATTAATCCTCTGCTATGTCATGCGGATGTGTCCGGAGTGGTGCGGCAAGTACAAGGACTCAGCGGGGGCCATTGTGGACAAGTGGCTCTTGGACGAGACGTGCGAGACCAAGAGACTCCGTCGAGATGTCGCTTGGAGATGCCAGCGCCTCCACACCACCAAGGGAGCGTGCCCTCCCAAAGGTATATGAAATCGATGGGTACGATTCTGTTGATTTTTTTTTTCAAGCGCTCAAATCTCTTCACTTCTAACCATCTCTCATGTTCTCCTCGCAGATGGAACCGCATGAAAACCAGCAGATCGGCGAGTACGCTGGTGGGCCTTGACTCACGCCGGCGAGCGAGCGACCCGGCCAACGCCTACGACCCGCGAAGGGGCCCGAGGCGCACACCAACGCCGGCGTCTACCCCAAGCTTACCCAAGATGCGCGAGGCGGCCAAGCGGCGCCATGGGGGCGACGATCCAGCCACCGCCCCCGGACACGCACTGTGATGAGGTTGGGAGGAGGGAAGCAAAGACGGCGGGTTCTGGATGGCTAACGCGATCAACCCGTCCTCCCGCTGACAGGCCGAAGTGCCGCTCAAGGAGCACGACCTCCACCGACATCCCCATAGCACCTCGGCGCCAGAGCTCCACGCCAGATGATGCGAGGACTTTCGTGGTAACCCAGTTTCATCGGTCGCTCACCGGTTTTACATGTCCGCTACCTATGCATTGTTTCAATGTTACGGTTGTAATATTGCGGGCCGGATGGCGAGTTGGAGGCGAGGCGGGCGCCCCAGCGGCACGCTTTTGAGGCCGTGCAGGGCGCCCGAGGCGAGGGGAGGCCCATCGGCGGGAGTTGGAGGCGATCCAAAGAATACTCGGTCGCGCCGGTGCGGGGACGTGGCGAGCTACTTCCGGTGGCCTCCAGATCCCCGGGTGTGACCCCGCTCCGTTGCCTCCCCCTCGGCCGTTCCGCTCCACCACCATTTCCCATTCCTCCTCCCGTACGCACTCCGGTGAGTATATGTTGTTGTTTATTTATTTTGCCTGTGCGGCTCACCGCAGGTACTAATGAGATCGCCTCTTCTTTTGTGCGACCCACACAATGGGCGGGTTCGAACCCGACTCCTCCGGGTGACCCTTCTCCACCCCATCCGGCCTATCCGGTCGGCCCGACTCCACGAAGACACGTGGTCGGTGGCGTTCCTCCTCGGCGCCAGCCCAGCCACACTCACGGGAGCTTCCACACGCCCCTCCACACCACGGGTGGACGTTCGATCGGCGCCGCAGACGGGTGGTATCCGGGGCAAGGTGAGGACTCTTCGCACCGGGGAGGCCACGGTTCGGGCCGTGAAGTTGAGGTGGTCGTGATGGATTTATTTTCGATGTTGGACATGTTGCAATTTGTGATGGATCTAGTTTCGATGTTGGACATGTTACATTTCGTTTGGATGTTGGACATGTTTAATTTCGTTTGGATGGTGGACTATATGTGTGAATTTGTGATATATGTGGATTATATATGTGGATTTGTGAAATATGTGGATTATATATGTGAATTGGTGATATATGTGGTCTATGATATATATATGAATGCTTATGGTATATGTATGTGTTGATGGAGGCTGTGAATCAATAGAAACAGCAAAAAAAAAAAATCTCCCAGCTTTGCCGAGTGCCGGGCACTCGCAAAGCCGGGTACCCCGCAGCGGAATGGCAGATTTGCCGAGTCGCGGCCGGCACTCGGCAAAATGACCATAACTTTGCCGAAAGTGCCACCGCACCGCACTCGGCAAAGTGTATTTTGGTTTTTCAGAAAACAATTTTTTGCCGAAAGTCTTGGGATACGCGACTCGCAAAGTTTCAAAAAAACAAATCTTTGCCGAAGTGCCGGGCGCTCGCACTCGGCAAAGAACCTTCCATATTTAACGGGCGACGCCGGGTTCGCCGAAATCGACATGGCACTCGGCGAACCCTTCGCCAACCGATTTTGGCACTTTCGGCAAAGACTCGCTTGCCGAGTCAATCTTTTGCCGAAAGTGGGGTTCGCCGAGTTTGGCAGTTGGCAAATCCTTTGCCGAAAGTGCAAAACTGTCTTTGCCTAGTGCGTCGGCACTCGGCAAAGCCACCGCTTTCCTGTAGTGGCCATGGTGGGGTGAACAGGCAGGTATATGCAGGCAGGTAGACACACCACCAAACCACTACTCCCTCAGCTCCGGCCTAAATACAAGATACCCTAGCAAGAGTTCTTAATTAGTTTAGTGAGGCTATTTTTTTTCCTTACAAATTAGGTAGTTTTGTTATTAACTTATTACTTAATTAATTTTGTAGTGATAAGATATGTATCAACCATATGAGCATTCGGACTATATAGAACAGTTCTGATGTCACTCACTTTTGATAGTCATAGGATTCCAAAAGATGGTCCAGAATTGGGTCAATCACGTTTATTATTTTTGCAAGTTGGAGGATAGAGGGGTTGTACCGGCCAAAACTCCTGATGTATGATTGTACCGTTGATATATATATACTACTACCTCATGCTTCGGTTGTACCTTCCTCATGTGTCAATTGTGATGATGTACCTTGTTTTTCTAATCTTTTCTCTATCTCGGTACAACGAGGAGTTTACGTTGGTCCACCGGAGCATCAGGAACCATATCATAGAGGCCCTAATAATCTAACCGTAGTACTAGTAGTGTAGAATAACAAATATGGAAGTATGAAGTACTCCCTCTATTCTAAATTGTAAGTCATTTCAAAAATCTTGAAGAATCAAAATATGTCAATTAAGTTTGACCAAAATTATAGAGATAATTACAAAGATTTATGATATCAAACAGATACACAATGAAAACATAATTAACGAAGAATCCAACGATGCATAGTTGACATCCTAAATGTTAATATTTTATCATATAAATTTGGTCAAAATTGAAATGTTTTTGACTCTCTAAAATTTTTGAATGACTTACAATTTGGGATAGAGGGAGTATTCAGTAAACGTAAGGTGGACCGGTGGTAGCGACACGTACGTTACAGACTTGCAGAGGTCCATGCTAGGCACGTTGAGAGCGCTGGGGTGCCCGCGTGAAAGACTAGACGTGTGTCTCTATGTGCATGCATGTGTAATGGGTCTGAAATGCATGCATTTGCGTGCATACCATCTAGCAGGTGCATCTATCTGAGAAAAATTGGGTGAGCACATTGGGTGTGAGCCACGGGCTCACCAGCGCCTGCATGCTCCCCCTGGATTCCGCCACATGTCCATGCAGCCGATCGGATGGTTTGACTCCGGATCCAGTTTGTGCGTTCCTTTGCATGTTGCGCCGAGTGTGGGATCGGCTCGGCTTAGCTCCTAAACATCAGCATTGTTCAAACCATCCGATCAGCTGTGTGGACACGTGACCAAAATCTAGAGGGGCGCACCCAGAGCCTGGGGCTCACCTAATTTTTTTTTCATCTCTCTCCCTCTATATTTGGCCATGGTTTCTGCAAATGATAAGCTGGCTGAGTTGATTTGTTACAAGAGAAGAACATTGAACCGTGTTCTCTCCCTCTCTGTGCCATAGTTTCTATGGCTGATAAGCCGGCTGAAGTTCATTTGCTACCGGAGAAGAACAATGTACCGCGGATATGATAAGTTCGAGCGGAGATATATAGGCCTATTTCTTACATACATCAAAGCCTAGGTAGGTGCTGAAGGTATGGCACCCTGGCCCCAGGCCTGTTTCTTGTCGCTCTCTGGGGCGTCTCTCTGTTTGTACGCTGCCGACGACGGACAAGCTTGGTCCTGTGCCTGTCCCGTGCCTGCCTGTTTCCCTTCATTCTCAGCCGTGCCATACTCAACTAGCCTCTCTATGGCTGGCTCGCTCGCTTGCTTATTTATATGTACGGCCGACCAGGTGGCGCCTCCTCGCTCTCCTCAGACCACCTTTTTCTTTTCAAAACAAACCACCAGCAGAGCAGACCTGGTACTAATACCTTATTAGGAGATCCATCCATAAGCAGCGTTTGAGCACTTAGCAGCAGCAGCTCTACCTCTAGCTAGCCTGCCCGCCGTCGTCGTCACTCCTCGATCCAAGCACGACAGCCGACGATCATGGAAGCAGCCAACGATCAGCGGCCGCCGCAGCCGCAGCATGACAAGGTGTCCACATTCGCCGCCGCCGACGAGGAGATGGCGACGAAGCAGCTCTCCGATGAATCCGACGACACCGGCGAGCCAGAGGTGAACTACCGCGGATGGAAATCCATGCCCTACGTCATAGGTGAGCTCACCACTCCATTGACGAGCACGAGCTAGCTAAAAGATCATGAACGGAAAGAAGTGCAAGCGCATGCATGCAATGTGTAATCGTAATCGATCATGCATGATTCATGGGCACGCATATATGCAGGGAACGAGACGTGCGAGAAGCTGGGCACCATCGGCACCACGGCCAACCTGCTGGTGTACCTGACCACCATCTACGGCATGACGGGCGCCAGCGCCGCCACCTTGCTCAGCCTCTGGTCGGGCACCGTCAGCATGGCGCCCCTCCTGGGCGCCTTCCTCAGCGACAGCTACCTGGGCCGCTACACCACCCTCGCGCTCGCCTCCATCGCCCTCCTTCATCGGCATGATCATCCTCACCCTCACCGCGGCCGTGCCGTCCCTCCACCCCGGCGCAAATCCCACCGGCCCATCGTCGCTCCAGATGGCCGTGCTGCTCGCCTCCTTCGGGCTGCTCGCCGTCGGCGCCGGCGGGATCCGTCCCTGCAACCTGGCCTTCGGCGCCGACCAGTTCGACCCGCGCACCCCGGCGGGGCGAAAGGGCATCAACAGCTTTTCAACTGGTACTACTTCACCTTCACCATCGCCATGATGATCTCCGCCACCGTCATCATCTACCTCCAGAGCAACGTCAATTGGGCGCTGGGTCTCGCCGTCCCCACCGTTCTCATGGGCCTCTCCGTAGCTCTCTTCTTCATGGGCACGCCACTCTACGTCCGCGTCCGCCCCGAGGGCAGCCCCTTCACCAGCTTCGCACAGGTCCTCGTCGCCGCCGTGCGCAAGCGCCGTCTCCCCGCACCTTCGCCCGCCGAACTCTACGACCCGCCACACCGGAGCAGCCTCATCTCCAAGATCGCCTACACCGACCAGTTCCTCTGTCTCGACAAGGCCGCCGTGCGCACCCCAGATGACGACGATGCCAACAACCCGTGGCGCCTCTGCACGCTGCAGCAGGTGGAGGAGGTCAAGTGCCTGGCGCGGCTGTTCCCCGTCTGGTCCGCCGGCATCGTCTACTACATCGCGCTCAGCAACCTCAGCAACTACAACGTGCTCCAGGCCATGCAGATGGACCGCCACGTCGGCGGCGGCGGCTTCCAGATCCCGGCGGGCACCTTCGTCGTCTTCAACATGCTGGCGCTCACGCTCTGGCTCCCCTTCTACGACAAGGTGCTCGCGCCGGCGATGCAGCGCGTGACCAAGCGCGAGGGCGGCATCAGCCAGCTGCAGCGGATCGGCGTCGGGATCTTCCTCTCCATCGTCACCATGCTCGTCGCCGCCGCCGTCGAGACACACCGCCGCAGGGTCGGCGACAGCACCTCCTGCTTCCTGCTCGTGCCGCAGCAGATGCTGGCAGGCCTCTCCGAGGGTTCGCCATCATCGGGCAGGTGGAGTTCTACTACAAGCAGTTCCCGGAGAACATGCGCAGCGTCGCGGGGGCGCTGCTCTCCGTGGGCTTCGCCATAGCCAACTACGCCAGCGGACTCATGATCAGCGTCGTGCACCGGACCACGGGCGGCCGCGACGGACGCCCCGACTGGCTGGCGCAGGACCTTAATCAGGGACACGTCGACCTCTACTACCTGCTCATCGCCGCCATGAACAGCGTCAACCTTGTCTACTACGTCGTCTGCGCGCGCTGGTACAGGTTCAAGAAGCCGGCAGCCGCCGACGCCGAGGAGCTGGAGCTAGAGGGGAAGGCCGTGGCGCATCATGTCTGAACGTTGTGGACAAGGAGCTATTTTCTTCTCCTTTTTTTCCTCATCGATCGACCAAAAGAAAAGGACGAACTTGCCGTGCACTGCAGTGTATGAAACAAAAATAGTACTACTGTAGTAAACACTAAAAGTACTCCTACTATACTTATTCTATAGTATAGGTAGAAATGGACGTCAATGGCTTCAGCTAAGGATATTTGAACTCTTCTTTACAAACCTTTTTGCCTTCTACTTACGTCTGCAGCGTCTTTATCAGTCACAGCATCACCTTCAGGGCTTGTTTGATGTGCATGTATTCATTATTTCGTCTCAATCCTCATGTGTTCAAGTGTATCGTTATGAAGTTTCACTTCAACAAATGTGGATTGGAGTGAACACAAGTGCATCCAAACAAGGCCTAACGTGTCAATGACAACAAGAATTTGCTATCACCGATTTGTTGCAGATTTATTTAATCGGGATGGGGTGGACTTGGATGAGCTGTAACAATGCAAGAATATTTGTAGGTCTAGATTATCAATCACAACACACTTCAACAAACAGAGTTCGGTCCTCAAGATTTTTCGAAGGTTTGCAACGTTATTCAGTTGCAAGATCAAAGCTATCACCAGCAACTTTTGCATCGATCGCTGCACTTGACAGAACAAGAAGCAACAAATACAAAACTATGCCTAAGATATAGATCGTGTAAGGATTTAGTTGGTACATAATGGCACAGAAATGCTTTCATATGTTGCAGAGTATATGTTGGACGCTCATAATTCTGATCGCTCATTTTGATCCTTTTTGCCCTTCTTTTCTGGTACTTTAGCTTACCATGCCGACTGGTGTGAGATTCTAAATTGTTTTGCAAACCTGTGTTGTAATCAGATCATGGTCCTTTTGGCTATTAGTTGGAAGGCCTAGGGTGCTTTGGCATTTGAACTCATGGCAATGAATGTTTGGTTGTTAAGTTAGTGGTCCACGATAATACTTTGGTTTCTTCTACCATCTCATAACTCCCCTTGCTAGCTAGTCTGCCAACATATATATATCTATAATAACTCGGAGCAGTTACTCTTTCTTTCTTTCTTTCTCTTGCAACATTTTGGATGTCGTTAGGGCTATGACTTTATATAATAGGCATCAAAGCTGGTAAGCTGTTAAAAACTATATATAATAGGCATCAAAGCTGGTAAGCTGTTAAGTACCCGAACAGTGTTGGTGTAGTGCGGGTCATCCAAAGTTGTCCATGCATCGTTGATTTATCATGAGTGTACTCGAAAACCTTCATGCATTAAGCACCACATTTTTGTTTGCTTGGTGCCACACCCACTGCCAATGGGCCTATGAGAGTTAAAGGATAGTGTTGACACCCAAAATGGCATGGTCTAAGTCATGGTAAATTCCAGACTTAGCCATATTTTAGAGGTCCAAGTCACCGCAAATTTTCAGACCGGACGCGGGTGACCGGACTGTCCGGTCACTCCTTCATGCGTCCGGTCAATCAGCCGGACGTCCAGGCCGGTTTCGAGGCACCGACCGGACGCACTCCGGTCCAGCGACCGGTCCCAGCGTCCGTCGGGTTGCGCGCCCACGATCGGTTTTCGGGACCTTACTGGGAACCGACCGGGACGCCGGCCATCGGAGTGTCCGGTCACCCCGACGCGGCCCGTGTTCGTACGAGATCCGAACCGATTTGTTTCCAATCGTGTTTAAATCGGTTTTTGAGGCTTGGAAACGTCCAAGGACGGTTTCCTAAAAGGATAAGACCACCCTCCTCTATATAATAAAGAGGTTCATGGCCGATTTGATCCCATCTACATCTAATCAACAATCAATCTATCCCCTGTCCCGTTTGTAGGTCATCTTCTTCCTTCAACCCTCTATCCTGCTGTTCGGCGGCGAACTCCACGTTCTTCGTCGGCGTCCTAGGCGTCCTGGTGCGAAGCCCTAGTTTCAACAGATAGAAAGCAAGCGCTGCTGAACTGATAGCATTATATACGTGCTCTACCGTAGTACCATGAATCTCAGACAGTCTAAATATACCACCATCGTCATGCTCAACATGGTTTGCAATTTTGTATGGCTGTTATCCTCAACATGGTTTTATAACTTTGTATGGCTGCAGCATTGGATGCCTATCAAGTATGGACTGAAGTCACTGAACTGGATTGTGCAATGTGCATGGACCATGATTTTTTTTTTTTTGTTTTTTTTTTTTTTTTTTTTTTTTGAGCAACGGCCAGGACCATGAGTTGGGGGCGTCTTAGGCGCCGACCTGGTCGGCGCGAATGCATGCGCCGACCAGGCGCGGCCCATTTTCCAGCGCTCGAGCGCGCAGCCCAGTTTGCAATCAGCACCGAGCGCGCATGTGCCAGGCCCAGATTGCCGCGCGGCACAGGCCTCGTTCCATCTCGTGGCCCATTTTCCATCGCTCGAGCGCGCAGCCCAATTTGCAATCAGCACCGAGCGATCTCGTGGCCCAAGTAGCTTCAGGAACAAAAATGGTGCGCAAAATTATGGGCTATTACAAGAATTGAACCCAGGACCTTTGGTCTGTGAAAGTGGTTCTTTACCTCCACACCACTCAACTCTTTTACACTTTTATTAAAACTAGAAACACGCCCTCGCCGTGCGTTGCAGTGGGATTCGATCACGCGTGCCCGGCAAAAACGATCGGACAGACTCACTTGTGATCAGTTTTTTTGCCCGTTAAGACGACTCGTATTTTCCTCGGCTCCATGTCTCGTAGGGTGTGGCGTCTAGTCGCGCGTTGCACCAGAGAAAATTAAATATTTTTAGAAAACATTGACGAAAAATGATTCATATATTTATATATTTGATATTTGTGATTTTTTGAGTTGAAAATCTGGAATTTATTTTTGCAAAGACCTAAAAATAAGGTAATTGCCAGATTGCCCCCTGTTTTTGAGCTCTAATTCCTCATTCCATGAGTTGCTCCAAAGTTATGGCCAAAAATAGTGTTTGGGAAAAAGACCCATCTTCGGCGGCAGCACGGGCGGGCTGCTCCGCAAGGCGCAGGTGGAGGAGTTTTACGTGATCACGTGGACGTCCCCCAAGGAGCAGGTGTTCGAGATGCCCACGGGCGGCGCCGCCATCATACGGGAAGGGCCCAACCTCCTGAAGCTGGCGCGCAAGGAGCAGTGCCTGGCGCTCGGCACCAGGCTGCGGTCCAAGTACAAGATCAACTACCAGTTCTACCGCGTCTTCCCCAACGGCGAGGTGCAGTACCTCCACCCCAAGGACGGCGCCGTGTACCCGGAGAAGGTCAACGCCGGAAGGCAGGGCGTCGGCCAGAACTTCCGCAGCATCGGAAAGAACGTCAGCCCCATCGAAGTCAAGTTCACCGGCAAGAACACCTTCGACGTCGCTAATCCATCGCATACATCTGCACGTATCACAAGTCAATTAGCTGATGGCCTGGTGGTGCCATGCATGGTTTGATAGATGATGATCCATGTGTAATTTTATTATCAAAGTTCTCTTGGTGACCGATGTGGAGGTGCAGCGCGTGGGATTATATATGTACATTTTCCATTTGCTCGTGATATGTGTCTACGATGAAACTTCTTGCATATACACCAATCGATGGTCATCGTTAGTTTCAGTCATACTTTCCTCCCTCCGTGCAAAATTAGTACACCTATTTTCAAAGTCACAAGTGCTAATAGTATAAATTGCATCATATTTAATACAAAAGATGTGGTGCATGCTATGCCTCTCAAAAAATACACGGTAGTCAACGCCATGGAGTAAGTGTAGTTACTAAACACAACTCCAGCTGTCACCATTTGCCGCAGGCGATCCAGCGCCTCAGTGACGCGCCCATGCCTCATAAGCCCGCGCAGGCCGCACTTGGCGTACATGTCGAGGACCGCGTTGCAGAGCACCACGTCCAGACACACGCCGCTCCTCAGAATCCACCCGTGGACGCGCCTGCCGGACTCAGACGTCGCCGAGCCCCGCGCTGCACCGGATTAAGGCCCAATTAAGACCCATATAAGGGCAGACCTAAAGGAGGTGGTCGAAATTTTCTCTTTTATTAGTAGGTATAGATATAACACCTCAAATACGAAAAGCACTACATAGTACTTCCTAATTTTGGATACCAATACACTTACGGGAGTACGTGCTTCATATTGATTAGGTGTGTTATGACTAGCAGTTTTGTCGTCAGGAGCCGGTCATTTGTCTTCCTAGCGGCAAACAATAAATAAAATATTTTAGAGTACTAGTTCATGCAGCGATCGGAGTGTTGGCCCATACATGCATGCAGAATGATGACCAGGCCCTCTTGATATCGCTGCCCGCCTAATATGGCCAAATTGAAAAACGCATGCGCGCCCGATAATGAAGGGAGTATAAGGAAACAAAATAAAAGATGTAAGGGATGAATGCAATAAAAATAATTAATTAGAGTCCAATAAATATAAGAAAAAACTAACGGAACATCACATATCCTAGAACATCAATGTATGTGTCACTAAACATCATAAAATACATCATAGAACATCACAAGATATATCTAGAACATCACAAAATATATTCTAAACATCAATATATGTGTTATCGAACATCTCAAAATATATCCTAGAACACCATTGTATGTGTTATAGAAAATCAAAAGATGTATCACGAACATCACATATGTACTATAGAAACATCAAAAGATGTATCACGCGAACATCACATATGTACTATATGAACATCACATGTGCACTATGTGAACAAAATAACATATAATAAGAAACACCACATGTGTACTTGTAGAAACATCAAAAGATATACCACAAAAATAGCACATATAGGAACATCAAAAGATATATCACTGAACAACACATATGTATTATAGGAACATCAAAAGATATATCACGTAACATCACATATGTACTATATGAACAAAATAAAATATAATAAGAAACATCACATGTGTACTATAGAAACATCACATACTCCCTCCTCGATTGGTATTAGAAGTCGTTTTGGAAAAGGTTTTGGTCAAACATTGGGAATATAAATCATCAATAACTTTTAAATTATTGAGTTTGTAAATGTGAAAATTATACGAGTAGATTTGTCTTAAAAAATATTTCGATAAAAGTATACATATGTCACATTTCCATAAATATTTTTATGATAATAAGAGGTCAAAGTTTGTTTTGGAGACCATGTCGCTGTCCTAAACGACTTCTAATACCAACCCTGAGGGGAGTATATACTACTTGAACAAGTAAAAATATATCGACGGTCATTTCATAAATAATATAGGAACATTACATGTATACAACTTGGACAAGTAAATATCTATATATATAAGGAACAAGTCTTAAAAAATAAGAAAAAAAGAAAATATACAATGAAAAAGTCTGAAAAACAAAATAATAAAGTAAAATAAAATAAACAAAGAAATAAATAAAAACATAAATGAATAAAATAAAAAGATGGAAAAAAGAACACAACACCACCTGACGCACGTGCATGGGCATCAATGGAAAAAAAAGGGAAGTAGTAATAATAATAAAGGACCGAACAAGAAAATGAAAAAAAAGAAAGAAAGTAAAAATGAAATAAAAAAAGAGGAAAAAAGTAAGAAAAGGAAAAAAAAAAGTGCACGTAAGAACTACTATCCTTACCCACGGTGGAAAGAAAAAAAATAAAAGATACTAAAACAAAGAAAACAGAAAAACAGAAGAAGAAGAAAAATATGAAAATGGATAGTAAAGGAAACAATAAAAGGTATATAACAAATAATTTAAAACTAAGTATATAATATTTCATGCATTCAACAAAACAGTCACATGTTGTTGTGGTAGGGAATGCAACTGTGAACCATAAGGTCCTGTGTTCAACTCCTGCTGCCGTCACTTTTTTAATTTTCAACGGCGACATTGCTAGGCGCGCGCGCCCGAGTGGGCTCCTGGCGTTGGTGGGCCGAGACGCGCTGGCGCCGGCGTTGCGGGGCCAAATTCCGCGCGGGGGCGGCTGGGTTGGCTGCTGGGCTGGAATCAGGACGCGACGTGGGGCGACTGGGCTGGAAAACACGTGTGGGCTGCTTGCGTGGGGGGTGGTCGGCGCAATGTTATCTGCCGACTGGTCGGCAGATAACATTGGCCCATGAGTTGTTGTCAATATCAAAATGCACAATCAGGTGGCGTTTGCGCGCTGATATGGCCGCTGTATTGCTCTGTGGGCTGAAAGTGAGGGCGGTGAGCTTCTGCAGGCCACGTTTTGAAGTGCATGCATGGATCAGCGTGGAATGGAGCCCAAAACCCAACGCCGTCGTTAGAGGGAAAGAGCAACCCTTTCTGGGCTGAATATGGAATTTGGTCTTCCTGGGCCGAATCTCCATTTGGTTGGAATCGACGCACCTCATTCGTTCCCCACGAGTCTACCGTGCGCCGCCGTGGCCGCCGTCGACTCCGACGACGGCGCCGCGGATCCAGCCAGGTGCGCACCTCTTCCAACTCCTCCGCCTCCTAGTCCCTTCCCTTTTCCCCTCTCTCCTCCATGGCTCATCTCTTCCTTCTTGCTAGGGTTGGAGTGGCGGCTCCTCCAGTGACCAGGGCTGGGCTAGCGGCGTGACCTTCGCCAAGTCTCGGTCGAGCGCTTTGCCACTGACGAGCATCGAATTGGTATGCCATTCCCTTCTTTCCATGTGCTTTGCATTGGAGCTCTAGATCTGGCCTGCCTCTGCCAATTCTTTTTCTCTTGTAGTAACAACTGCACTCAAGCATTGACTGGAAAAGAATGCAAGAGTATCGAATTGAAAAATAAAATTGTCAATCAAGCTGAACTACTTGTCAAAAAAAAAAAAAAAAAAAAAAAAAAAAAATCGAGCTGAACTAAATGGGGGTATCTAAGACTTGTATTTTTGTATTGGTTGTCTTTTGTACCCAAAATATCATAGATATTTACTTCGCAAATGCTGCTATTTCTTCTGTGCTTTCCAAATACTGTGTGTTACAAATCCAGCAAATATTGTTCATTACAAATACATACCAATTTTTTTGTAACAAATATTTGATTAGTTGGGAGTTTACCGATTTGCATAGGTTACTACAACTTTTATTTGGATTTATTCCATTTTTTTCAAATTTACTTAAAACATGGTTTCAAGATAGCTTTTTTTTCCTCATTTTCTCTTGCTTCTGCTGAAACAGGAGAAGTGGGCTTTAGACTACTATTTTTCTATGATGTTTGTGTTTCCATTGTTGGTTAGAAGTAGGAGAGGTAGTGAGATTATAGCTACCTCAATTACAGTGTAAAAACATGCTCACTAGCAACAATTACAATTAGTTTTTGAATTGATCTTCTGAAGTAAGTAGAGCCATCAGTCATCCAGCCAGCCACTAGTCAACTGTTTAACTTTTACTTGTTTTCTTAGCTCTTTTCTTATATAGTACATTTTCAGCATACTTTGACATTTTCTAATCCATTTAATTTACAGGATCAGAGCGTGATATAAGCAATGTAAAATGCATGTAAGTGACACCTTAATAGCTAGTTACATCTCCATCACCAGTTATGACATCAATTACATCTCCATTTGCTTTCTTTTATGTTCAGAGAGTGAAAAATAATAGACCAAAATGACTTTATTTTACTGTATAATGTGTGCATAAAGTATTTCTACTAAGAACCATAAAAATCTAGTTTTTCTTCATTTGTCAACTGCGAACATCTTGGTTCATGGTGTCATTTGTAGCTCTGTAAGCACCTTGTCCAGCCCTCTGTTTGGTTCTGCGCTACCTTGCTCAGTTCTGCATGACTAGCAAGTTTAGTAATTTAGATGTTAGCAGTAATGTCTGTAGCCTCATGCATTTCAATTGGAAAGATTACATACCTTTCTATGCAGTTAAAACATTTGGCATTTCTATGCATTTTAAAATCTAGAGCTACTGTGTCTTCTCTTTTAAAAATCGTACTAAAAAGCTACTGTGCTTCCAATACAAAGCTAATGCATTTAAAAATCTGAATCTCTACTAATATGTATCAGGTCCATACCAGCTAAAAAGTATTTAATTTTTGTAGTACAACTCATTGCTTGTTGCTAAGTTTGAAATTTTGTGGCTCCTCACATGTATCTTAATCATTTCTTCTCACATCTTCTGCATCTTAGCTTTACGTATCTAGTAAAGTCATAATTTGGAAGGGAGATTCCAAAACTTCTGTGGCCACTTATATTATTTTCCTTTCTCTTTTTTAGAATATTTGTGCATGTTTTAAAATTTTTGTGCATGTTTAAAGATGTTGAGAGACATAGCAGCATGCGCATCTTTTGAGTAACTTCTATGTGGAAGTCAATGCATATGTGTATAATTGTTGCACTGCAGCAACCAGCAAATCCAAAGCTAATCAAGCTCGCCTCCAAATGAGCCACAGGATTTTGGGGTTTGAAATCACCTGGTGGATGGGGATTGGTTTAAGGGAAGGGGATCAACCCAAACCCTCCTTGGATGATATCTCATGTGGGTTATGCCTCCTTTTGTGCCAAACGAAGCCTAAATACTTTCAGTAAACAGCTCCAATTGTTTTCGGCTCCGATTTCACCAGATTCTAGTTTCTTTTCTACTATTTCTGTTTTTTCAGAAAATACAGTACATAATCGGTATATAATGCATAGGGTGCCGGTTGGGATGGATTTTACTGTCGTGTTTTCTCAGATGCACGAACAGTCCGTATATGTCTCTCCATTATAGAGAGGGTACATTTTGTCAACCAGTGTATGTCTATCTCCATTATAGAGAGGGTACATTTTGTCAACCGGACAGTCCACCACAGCAGTTGGACAGTCCGTGAGAGCACAGCCAAGCCACAGTTCTACACAGGTTCTGATTTGTTTGCGGATGGTCCGAGATAGTCCACACGGACAGTCTGACCCTACACTCAGACAATCCGTGTGTGATAGCTGACAGCCTATTAGCTCATGACCTAGTAGTAGTGTTGCCCTAAGTGTTCCTTTCATGCGTATCATGTCATAGTAACTCATGAGCATCATGTTACTTATGGCGTAGGAGCTGAAGTGACTGAGGACGCGACCATTGAGTCCAAAGTCGAGTACGTTAATGAACCAAAACCTGTTGAACCCATGGAGCGCCAAGATAGGCTCCTAAGCTTCTCTCTTTTATAATTGCATAATTGACTATGTTATACTTACATGCATATTTTTATATATAGGATATTATGACTGGACTCCATGATGCACCTAGTTGAGCTATCATCCTTATTGTTCACAGCCTTACCTTGAAGTATTGAGTGTTTACCTTCTACCACGTAATCCCTGCTTAACTGCTAAGACACTGTAGAATTCCAACTTGTGATGGATTCTCATGGTTAGCGCGAGATAGGAATTGCTTGCTTAGTAATGATTAGTTTAAAATGTGGTCAACTTGATGCAAGGACTGGCAATGGGTAGGATCATAGTGAGACAGGGTCTCGAATGGTATAACTCGCTTTGGTCATTTAAGAACCAACATTTGCACTCGCTTTGGTCGTTTAAGAACCATCACATTTGCCGTAGTGTCTTGAACACCCTTGTACAGATCATTTCCCATGTATGAGAATGGTAGATATAGTATTATGTCGTGATCGGGTGGCTCCATGGATTCGGCATAACATGGGGCATGGGGTAGTTACCATCGCTATTACACCGGCACATCTCAAACTGTTCGTGGGCCACTAAGCAAGGCATGAGAAATGTTGAGGTGGTGAGGTACTCACAGATTGATGGTGTCGTAAACTTAAAGGCAGTAACCTCAGTCTTTGGTGGGCAAAACTTGTACCTCTATGCATATTTTTGACTTTTGAGTTATTATTTTGATCATTCATATGCCGCGCTCTTGGTTATTAGCATGTTTATGACTTCTAGCTTCAGAGTAGTGTTGTCAATTAAAGGGCTCTTGGAGTAGTGATGGACAGCCATAAACTTAGCTTCACCTTTTGCGCCTAATGTTCATGTTTGTTAAACCTTACTCTGCTTAGAGTAGTGATGGACAGTAGTGTTCTGTTTGTTGCTCAACTGCCTTTATGCCACCCAACTTTAATACCTTGCTACATTTAAATGCATTATCCTTTGTTTACTATATTATTAGGCAACTCATGTTGATTATGCATGGCCCTGGTTTTTGGTTTATGGCTGTTGCGACACTCCCGACCCTTCGGTGGATGGGAAGCGATGGGTTGTCCTATGAGCGGTGTAACTTGTGGGGGGAGCATTGGCCCACAGGGTGTGTATCTTCAAGCTATCTTATTGTAGTTTCCGTGTTGAACCAGGGTGTGTATCCAGGGACACCTGGGTTAATTGAGTTAAAATGAGTATGGATCAATGGTGACAGGTTGGTTAATAGGTCACCCACATCGATACGATTCTCGGTGAAATCACATCTTGAGCCGTGATGTACACAAACAGTCTCAACTTTTGAAAGCTAAAAGTTCCACCGAAGTTTTTTTTACTTGTTCTAAATTACAAGTTGCTTGATTTATTTGGTTTTTCTATTTTTCTATGTATCTAGCCATATA
Organism: Hyparrhenia diplandra; assembly: GCA_015847255.1. Taxonomy (NCBI): domain Eukaryota; kingdom Viridiplantae; phylum Streptophyta; class Magnoliopsida; order Poales; family Poaceae; genus Hyparrhenia; species Hyparrhenia diplandra. The sequence goes on along the minus strand of JADLZK010010820.1, from coordinate 165,244 downwards.
ATTATTATGAGATTCGTAGCAAAATGGATGTACCAAAGAAACCAATGTGACTTAATTTGGAAGAGTGGTATATCTTGCACAGTTCAATGTTACAGCATATAGATTAGTATATCCAGAAATTAGCATTTGTCTTTCATATGGTACATTGGTACAGCACTCAATACGACCTGATTCACTATGACAGTGACATCATAGTTACATAAAAATGCAGAGCTAACATCCCAAATTTGCCTGTCGCTGCTGTTGCATCATAATTCCTCCTCTGTCCTCCCTCCCTGTGGAAAAGATAACACACGATGAGCAAAGCCAAAATACACGCGATGCAATAACCTGAAATTGGGTTATTCTAAAATTACTGTCAGCCGTTCATCCAATTAGACCGGACTGTTAATCATTATTACTTTTTAGAAGGTAATATGTGAAATACATATTTAATTATTTTTTATTTTGGAAAATATTATAAATACATTTATAATATTATACCACATTTTTGCAAAAATACATATTATAAAATTACTCTCTCTCTCATCGGTGCCATTCCATATAGTATAACAAAATAGAACAGACGTGGCATGTATACAATCAGCAAAAATTTCGAGGCACAAGAAACTTTTGTTTACCTCTGCATCTATCCATGATATTTTCAGCTCATGATCATCACCCAAAGCATTGGTGCTGTAACAGCGATGATGCAGAGTGGCAACATCTGTAGCTTTTCCATCCAGTTATGAGTGTATGTTGCGGTCACGTAAAGAACGAATGGAGCATAAAAAATTGCGAAGGCAAATTGAAATGCCTGCAAATACAAGAGAAGATGTGCATGGGATTAGATCGGCTAGTTTGTGAAATGTTGTGTACCATCGATTGTAAAGAGAGCTGATTTTCAGAGGCAGTTTCAGACCGTTCCAAGAAATCGATTTTCAAGGGGGTTCTAGGTCAACTGCCCTTAAAAATTTACTTTCAGGATCAGTTGGTTTTGTTAAGGCCACTGTCCCTAAAAATGATCTTTAGACTTTTTTAAACTAGTTTATAAATTGTAGAAAAACTAAGAAAAAAATCTTGGTCTAGTAAGAGGGCATGAGGACTAATTGTTATCACAAGATTTTAATTTATTGATTCATAATGGCACCCAACAGTGGTATTCATGATATCATTGTCAGGTTGGTAAACCGGCTGTGATAGTCCATCCTCATTACTGCTGATGGAAGGTTAATTTAATTTGGATATTCATGGATTTTATTAAATGAACTAGAAATTTAAATTTTGGTGGGGTCATCTCTTCCTAGTTCATTTTTTTTTGAACTAGAGGGTATTCATTAGACATCCATGGACATCAACTTCCACCCTTACTGATGATTGTCCTTTGTGCCACGCAATTTGGACAGTGATGGAGGGTTTTGACTTGACAGCAGTGACAATTCGTATATTCTGAAATAACTTTTGCTTGCAGTAAAAAGGGCTGGTTTAATAAAACCTAATATGCCCTTAAAATCTACTTTCTCTGTCGGTTTTCTTAAGCCCACTGTCCCCAAAAAATGATTTTCAGATTTTTTTATCGTTTAAAAGTTGTCAAGTAAGAGGCCATGCATGCGAGATTTATTTTTTAGTTCATAATTCAATCAGGCACAATAATAAAAACCTGAAAGCCTCTCGGTAGGAGGAATAGGGACGATATAAACACTACTGGAGGCGCCCTACCGAGCCGGAAGCACTCGATAAAAGGGCTTAGAGCGCTCGGTAGAGGTTGTACCGAGGGCCGCTCTCATTAGAAGCCCCTCGGTGAAATTTTGCACGGAACCGGCTTTTACCAAGAGCTGAAAACCGGCCTCTCAAGACAACCTCTAACAACCCCTACCGAGGGTTGTGCCCCTATCACTAAAGTTGGCCCAACGTTGACGGCGTTTGCCACCGTCAAGTTCAACAAGAGCCCCCTCTCGCCAAAGGAAGGTACTTCATCTAGCCCGCTCCCCCATAAAGGCGCTCAGTGAAGTCTTACTTTTAAAATCTTTAAAATTATGTCTACCTAGCGCCATGTCAGTTGGGTGCTCGATAGATTTTAATTTTAAGAAAAACAAAGTGAAACCATCTGTATCGGCGCCGGCTCGGTCTAGCGCTTCGGTAGATTTATTGTCGTTTCACCGAGTGCCAAGGCTGCGCTCGGTGAATCGACCATATTTCTACCTGCGAGGCCCTATGTGTGGTAGTGAAATCATACTATAAATAGGTTGCGTGATTATGTCATCTCAACAAATTAAAGCAAGAATCATCAAGAATTGAAGTTAATATCATCGGTCGCAAGGGATTTTTATTTTGGGTAATTAAGTTTATTATTATTATTAGTAGTTGAACCCAAACAAACAAGCAAAGGAGGGAGTTAAACTGGAAACGTACGGGGTCGATTGCAGGTCCTTGTTGCAATCATGATGATCTAAGAAGAAGAGAACACCGGAAATGAGATTGGAGTGGGCAAAAGTTATTACTGACCGAGCAGCTGTAGGATATGCGCTCGCCAAGCAAGAGCGATGTCGTCCCTGGCGTCTGCTCTTTCCCTTTCATCGCAGGTGATGAGGTGGTGTTCGTTGCACTCTCCGATGTGTCGTCTGAGCAGTGATATGAACTCCGGGGTACATTTGCATTTTCTGACGGTTTTAGTTTTATAGATATAGAAAAGAACGGAGCGAAATACGATTTGTATTTTCTCTCGGCAATCAGCAATGGTAGGCGCGGTCGGTAGGAAATGGCTGGGTGGGTGCATGGTGAGTGATTGTCTCATCTCATCGTGAATGGAAAGCAGCAATATTCTGTGGGAAAAAAAAAACCTATATAGTTGGATTCCAAAAAAAAAAAAAGTGTAGCGGACTTGCATGCAGTTTTGCGTTTTTTTACCTTATTTATATCTATACTTTTGACGCAAGTAAATTCGGCGCATGCTCCTCTTTTGTTCTTTTGTTGTTTTTATTGTAAGAATGCTCCTCTTTTGTTGATTCTTGTTCGGTGGAGACTCTCTTTTGACGCCAGTAAATACTCGGTGTTGATTGGGTGCAGCAGGCTGTGATTCCCTCCAACGATGTCTCCGTGCATATATTATATACCAAAGCATGGATAGAAGCCACGCGTCTATTTCTGTCTATTTCTTGTAGAGCGCCGGCAGATGTTGTCTATTTCTTGTAGAGCCTAGGGACGTAGGCCGTCCGCTATGATGGTGTATATGGGTATCGCCGAGAGGACGGACTTGATCCAGAGCCTCCCACTCCTTGCCATTAGCGGACCGTGACAGGCATGCAGTCTTTTTGCCACCGAGTCGACGGTACACTGGATGCGTGCCTTGGGGATCTTCTTGATGCTGAGTGGTAGGCCAAGATTGGTGATCGGGAACTCGGAGATGTGGCACCCAAGTACCTCTTGCAGTTGGTGCATGTTGTCATCTGGCGTGTAAATTGGTGTGATTGAGCACTTTGCGAGGTTGGTGCAGAGGCCAGATGCTTCAGCGAATATTCGCAGGATCTCCTTGATCATTCTTGCCTCGGCCACATCCGGGTGCATGAAGATGATGACGTCGTCGACGTAGAGGCTGCAGTGATGTCTGATCGACGGTGTCCTGGCGGGGTGGAGGAGGCCGCCTTCCTTCGCTGCTTCCACCAGTCTCATAAACACCTCCATCACGACGATGATGAATAGCATTGGAGACAAGGAGTCGCCTTGCCGGACGCCTCGCTTGTACTTGATGGGTCTTCCTGGGTCCCCGTTGAGGAGTATCCGCGATGAGGCCGAGGTGAGCATGGACGCCACCGATCTACGCCAATTTGGGCCAAACCCAAAGGCCTGCAGTGTGTTCAATAGGAATGGCCATGCCACGGTGTCAAAAGCTTTGGAGATGTCAAGCTTGAGTAGTGCCTGTGGAATTTTTTTGTTCCTGAGGTAGACGGCTGCCCACTGCACGAATTTGAAGTTGTCGTGTATCATTCGTCCCCTTGATGAAGGCGTTCTGGCTAGGCGAGATGAATTCTTGCAGCTTGGGCGCGAGACGTGCAGCCAATAGCTTGGACGCGAGCTTTCCGAAGCTGTGGATCATCGTGATGGGTCGGTAGTGGCTTGGCACTGAAGCATCTGGTCTCTTCGGTAGTAGCACCACAAATGCATTGTTTAGCCTCCAGAATTCGTGGTTGTCCCCGAAGAACAGGGAGTTTAGGGCGTCCAACACATCATTCTTGATGGTTGCCCAACTCGACTTGTAGAAGGCCCCCGTGAACCCATCTGGTCCAGGTGCTCGGTCTGACGGCATGTCCCGTATGGCTACCGCCACCTCGTCTTCACTAAACGGCTCCTCGAGCATGGAGAGATCAAGGGGCTGAATCCCGATCCCAGCTGCGAAGTCTATTGTGTTGTCCCCGGATCCGCTTTGGCCGAACACGCCCCTCAAGTGGTTGTAGATGGCCGATTCCGTGTCTTCCCGTGAAGTGCAGATGGCGCCTCCTTCCTTGGACGCAAGTAAATTCGGTGCATGCTCCTCTTTTGTTCTTTTGTTGTTTTTATTGTAAGAATGCTCCTCTTTTTGTGTTGATTCTTGTTCGGTGGAGACTCTTTTGACGCCAGTAAATTCTCGGTGTTCGGTGGAGAGACTCCCTTTTGGCGCAAGTCAATTCTCGGTGCAGGCTGACCTCTTCATTCTTGACGCAATACAAGTAAACTTCGTGCATAACCTCTAGACGCAAATATAATTGGGTGCAGCAGGCTGTGATTCCCTCCACCGATGTCTCCGTGCATATATACCAAAGCATCAGTTGGATAGACGAAGCCACGCGTCATAAACTCATCGCACACGGTCAGGTGGCGCAGCTCCGATTCCTTTCTTCAACGCATGCATCAGCTCATGCTCTCATCATCCCCCATCTCGGTTCAGCTGCATGCAAACACCCAAATCACGAACCATATTGAATGATTGAACTGCATACAATGACTGGCCAAAGGACACACACCAACACTTGATCACCGTGACCATGAATCCCCACAAGACCACAGCGGCTGCAAATTGAGCCCAGAACCAAGCTGAAAGATGGGGCAGGCATATGGCACAACACCCTAGGTGTCGGAATTATTTGCTCCGACAATACTGTCGTGAAGATCGGATTAGATGGCAGCATATGAGACACAAGGATTTATATTGGTTTAGGGCACGGCTTGTGCTATTCCCTACTCCAGTCGTGGTGTTGTTGATCTTATGTTCATGAACTCAATTATAGGGGTTGTTGCTCCTAGCTACGGGTAGCGATGGTTGAAACGAGATGCATCCCATACATGGGGTCCCTGCTCTCTTTTATATACACAAAGGGGATCGAGCATAGTTATAAGAAGGGCTATCGGGTTCGTTGGTAAGCTTCCTATTCTATTGTATATAGTATGCAACCGATTGATCCTAGCTATTGTCTACATACACCGGTCTTGGATTCCTAGCGTCGTGCCTTGTTTGCCACAATGGTCGCCTGCCATAGCCCGCATGGTCTTCCTCCTCTATGGCTCTTGGGCCTGCAGCGCGGATGTGTCACATATACGGCGGTGCAGGTATCCCAGGCCCATATATCCCACATTGGGTGGTGCAAACCACCCCTTTGGTTGTCGATGATCAACTACGAGTGGATGAGTAGGGCTATCCACCGGGCTTCGAGTAAAAAACATTCCATTGAGCATGCATGTGGTAGGCTGCGCGTGCTCTGATCGATCCATGCTTGCTCGAGGAGCTCGCCCCACGTACGTTGTCACTGGGGGATGGATCGATGAGCCAAGGTGAATGCCGTATTGCCGTCGTGACATCCTGTCCTCTGAACCTCTCAACAGTTGGTTGCTAGAACAGCGAACACCAGCTCTCGCGGGCTGGTCTCTCGCCTCTCGCATGCGGGGTTGAGCATCGGATTCGAGGCCCGAGGTTTGTTGGCCTGCGACTTGTGGTGGCGGACACTAAGGGGGTGTTTAATTACTTCCCATGCAACCCAAAAAAATAGCTACAGTACCCATCAAATCTCTTTATGCATGTTTACCCGTCATATCAAATCTCTTTACGCATGTTTAGAGTATTAAATGTAGGTAAACAAAATAACTAATTGCACAATTTAACTTTTTTTTAGATAATGGATAATCATATCCGGCTTCTATATCCAAGAATGTATACAGCCAATTATTACACAATCTTTCAATGAAAGAAAAGAAAACGTCATGGTCTTATAGATCGACCCGGGAAGCTAGTTCAAACAATATAAATCATTCCATCCTTTATTGGAAATCTCTAGAGCAATAATTTCTAATTTCTTGCTCGTCGTTGAGAGTGCTTCCTTGGCTGTCTCGTCACGCTGCAGCAGGGCCCAAGAGTGTAACCAATACGTTCCTCTGAAAATTATCTGCAAAATGGAGTTAGATTTCATTTGATTAAAAATAACATTATTACGGCATCTCCGGATAGCCCAGCACATAGCAGCCACACCCACCCAATTGCACAATTTAACTGAAAAGTGCAAGACGAATCTTTTAAACCTAGTTAGTCTATAATTAGACAATAATTATCAAATACAATCAAAAAGTGCTACATGTACGATGCATGACGACGATGTCGACGCCAGACAGAATGATGTAATGTCTTCAGTTGTCTCCTGCAAGCCGAGCTGCGAGTTCTTGCAAGCCTGATGAGTGATGAGCCCATGCGTTGAAAAAAAAAATGAGCAGCAGAGGAGCTTCACTGCCTAGCGCCGTGCGATGAGCTTTTTGGGACGCCTGGCTTCCATCGTTTCGGTGGTATTGGACGCATCGAATTTTCTCCCTTTTGACCTCAAGGACGCCACTACGTCAGACGAATAATGCCAGTGTGTCACAAAAGACAAAGTGTGGTATTCTTGGGCCGGGGGCTACAAAAATGCACGAGCTGCGAGACCTCCCGGACTCCCGGCCATCAGCAGCAGCATCATATCATCCTCAAGATTTTCGTTCTTGCAGCTAAGCTAGGTTCAGGGTAGATACATCTATCAGCTCACCCATTTCTTCGATCGCTGATCTTGGGCGAGGGAAATGGAACCGCCGAGTGTACTTTGCCACCAGCTCGCCGCCGCCGTCGCTGTTAGACCGAGGTCACCTCGATAACACTTCAAACGTGAGTAATTTAGATGCAAATTAGGAGTTACATTGAATTGGCAATTTTACTGGAACACTTTTGTTCCATTATCGGAAAAAAGATACAAATTTAGAGGTTATTTTGAATTATCTTTCATAATGGCAAAAGCCGTTAATTTTGATGCAAATTTAGAGGGCTACTTTATCTATTTTTATAATGGCATTGATGATTATTTTTTTTTATAAGAGACTAGATCCAATGGCTCTTATTGAAGATGATGGTTATAGTGTACCTAATTATTATGAGAAACTCTCACTTTGTTGTATTTAGTGCCCCTGTCTCCCTCCTCCTCGATCTCCTTACCCTCTCCCCTCCTATTGTAAGTATCTCTTGTACCTGGTTGTTTTTGCCTTTTCCTTTTATATAAAAGTTTTGAGGGGAACTCCCCCACGGTCTTTTCACATCAAAAAAAAAAAATTACACGCAACCCAAACGCACACACACCGAACAGAAGGGGCCAGAGAAGGAGACACGCACGATTCTGGTGCCTGGCGGCCGACGGCAGATCTCCCAGCCAGGACTGCAGCTCCTCCGGCTTCTCATCCATGGTGCACGCCTTTTCGACCCCCTTCTCTTTATCTCTTGTCCCATCTCCCTCGAGCTACTGTTTCTTGAATATGAATCCTAGTTTCTTGAGATTTTTTGTGCTGATTCGAGGGATCAGAGATTTAAGTAGGGATGGATCCTGCCGGAGTTCCAGAAGGGTATGTGTTGGGACCTAACTTTGATTTCTGTCTTAAACTCTTGTCCCAGACTTTAAAGTTTTCAGGGTAATCAGCAAAGATACATGCCGGCGGCGACTTCGCGTTATATAAGCTCCGCGAGAAAAGAGACAAAGACGAAAAGGGAGAGTCGAAACTAGACGTCCCGGCGAAGATAATCACAACGGCTTCGCCTCGAAGCTAAAAAAAATTATTCCGAAGAGCTGAAACCATCGCGAAGATACAAGTCATACTCAAAGAAGGCCGCGAAGACGAAAAGGATACCTTCAAGGGAAAGGACACTTCGTAGGGAAACTTTTTAGGAATTTGAACATTTCGTACAACTACGAAGTCGGGGGGCCTATAAATACCCCCGACATCCCTTGTAATCGCCATGTTGAATGGTCGCCTTGTAAATCATTTCATCATCAATAAAGTGTTGTCTTTGAGCAATCACCCAACATCTTGGCGCCCACCGTTTGTGTGAGCAGCGATCAACCCCACGACCACCAAGAGACCATGGCAAGACCCTCCAAGAACAAAACGGCAAATACGACTGAAGAAGTCTCAACAGAAAATGAAGTCCCAAGAACAAGCGAAGACAACATGTCAAAAGAAAACACTCCCCAAGAAAGTCAGAGCGAAGAAGCAAGGAAACTCCAAGAACTAGAAGAAGAGTTGACCAGAAAACAGAAAGAACTTGAGACTTGTAAAGCCAGAACAAGAGAAAAGACATTGAAACAAAGAATACAGGAAGCCGAAACAGAGCTTAAGAGATTGAATGAAGAACTCAAAGACCAAGACAGCGAAGTCACAATCACAAACGGAACCAAGACAAATCAAAGCAATGAAAAGGCAATAGTCACAATTGACCCGAATCTCCACTATCAATAGACTTACAAACAGCAAAATGGCCAAAAGGCTTCAAATTCAACATTATACCAACTTACGAAGGATTGACAGATCCAAGACAATTCTTGATGAGTTTTGAAGTAGCTGTTGAGTCAGGAGGAGGAGACGATAAAACACTAGCGAAGGCACTTATAATGGCAATGAAGGGACCAGCTCAAAAGTGGTACGCTTCGCTCAAGCCAAGATCTCAGAAAAGCTGGGAGCAACTCAGAACAACTCTGCTAGTCGACTTCCAAGGATTCCAACACACAGGCTTAACAAGCGATGATCTATTTGATATCAAGCAATACCCAAAGGAGCCAATAATTCAGTACTACAAAAGATTCATCCAAATGAAGACCCAAATCCCGAAGTTTCGAGACGAAGTCGTCATCATTCTTCTTGATCGAGAGGCCTCGGAGGCCGACAAGCTGTCTTCGCATCTCAAGAGAGAAAGACCGACAACTATATGAAGAAATCCAAAAGTATGCAAGGTCAGACGATGATTTTAGGAAAAAAATCGAAGAAGAGAATACACAGAGAAATCAAGCAAAGACAAATAACCAGTTCAGGCAATATAACTCCGAGCGAAGACCATATTACAATCAATACCAAGCACCGCTTCGCATAAATCAAATCAACAACGAGCAAGGCGAAGACAACAACCAAGCTCAAAATAACCAGCGAAGCCAATACAACAATAGAAATTTCAATAACAATCAAAAAGGAGGCTTCAATCAGAGATTTGGAGAAAGAAGAATTTTGAAACCCGAAGAAATGTACTGCATCATCCATGGCAAAGGGGCTGGCCACACCTCGAAGATGTGCCCAATGGTAAAGAAAAGCATAGAACAATTACAACAAGAAGGCAAATCGATGGAAAATCAAAAGATCAATAAATCTTTTGTCTCAAGCAAACACTTCGCAAAATCAAGCTTACTTCAATCCAAGCTACAATCGCCAAGTCACCCGCCAGGCCACCTCCGATATACAATTGCCAACCATCGGCAATAGCTCCGCCACAATGGGGACAAGGCACAAAACTTACAACCCGAGGCTTCGGTGGCAAATAATACACCTAACGTCCAAAATAATGCTTCACCATCCATATCAATTGCAAGCGAGCGGGATAATGACAATCTGAGGTAACAAAGATAGAACATACAACAAACAACGAAAGAAAGAACTACTTTCGAAGAGTCAACTCAATAACAATGGAGGGACCTTACAAGAAGACAAGATGGTCACACCAACCAATCATTTTTACAGAACAAGACATGAAACTCAAAGATTACCCACATATGGATGTCATGGTCATAGAAGCAAACATTGATGGATGGGATGTCACAAAAATTCTAGTAGATGGAGGAAGCTCCGTGATATACTCTTCGCGTCAACATTAGATGCAATGGGAATCAAAAGACAAAGTTTGGGAAGAGCGAGAATATCCATTAGTTGGCTTCGGTGGCAAAAGGATAAATTCAATTGGAAGAATCGTCTGCCGGTATCCTTCGAAACAAAAAACAATGCAATAACGAGAACAAGTGGCATTTGATGTTGTTGAAATGCATAGCCAATACAACGCAATCTTCGGAAGAGGGAGCCTAAATATCTTCGAAGCAGTGATCAACTACTCTTACCTGTGCATGAAAGTTCCAGCAATCAATGGGCCAATATCAATTCATGGAAATCAAACAGAAGCAAGAAACATTGAGAAAGATTTAGCTCCGGCCCAAAGAAATGTTTTGGCCATCGAAGAAATCGAAGACAAAAATGAGACAAAAAATGCGAAGTCACAAAAGAAAGCGAAGACATGTTCCAAGAAAGAAACCAAGGAAGTCTTGTTAGATCCAATGGTAACAGGACAAAAAAAGTCATCATTAGCGCCAATCTAACAAAAGAAGAAGAAGAACAACAACTTAAGTTTCCTAAGAAGCAATCAAGATGTCTTCGCATGGTCGACAAAAAGACTTAGAGGGAGTCGGCAGAGATATCATCGAACACCGACTGAATGTCGACCCAAATATCAAGCCAAAGAAACAAAAGTTACGAAAAATCTCCGAAGACGTAACAATGGCCGCGAAGGCTGAAACGTAGATTGCTTGATGCAAAAGTTATAAGAGAAGTTCAATTTACAACATGGTCGGCAAACATTGTGATGGTAAAGAAAAGCAATGGAAAATGGAGAATGTGTATAGATTTTACAGATCTCAACAAAGCTTGCCCAAAAGACAATTTCCCGCTACCAAGAATTGACACATTGGTCGATCAAGCCGCGAGGAAGTGAAATGCTAAGTTTCCTTGATTGTTTCTCGGGATATCATCAAATTTACATGAAAAAAGAAGATGAAGAAAAGACAAGTTTTATCACGCCATTTGGAACTTCTTGCTTCAAAGAATGGCGAGAGGGTCTTCGCAATGCCGGGTCAAGCTTTATCGGAATGACTTCGGTAGCACTTAAAGATCAAATCGGAGACAATCTGTTAGCATATGTTGACGACACATAATAGTGAAAAGCAAGAAACGCGAAGACCACACGAAGGACTTAAAGCGGACTTTTGAAAATTTGAGAAAATCAAATCTCAAACTCAATCCTGAAAAATGTACCTTGAGTACAAAAGGCAAGATTCTCGGATGCATAGTTTTAGCAAAAGGCATTGACCCGAATCCAAAAAAAATAAAAGCAATCATGCAAACGAAAGTTCCAAAGAATATCAAGGACATCCAAAAATTAACAGGGAAGATTGGCTTCGCTAAACCGGTTCATATCAAAGTCGGCGAAAAAAAAGCTTCCCAATCTTTCAAGCACTCAAAGGGGCGAAGACAAACTTTACATGGGGAGAAGAGCAACAAAAAGCATTTGAAGAAATAAAGAAATATCTCACAAGTCCCTCTACACGACAACACCAAATGATAATCAAGAACTACTCCTATACATCTCGGATCCGAAAAAGCAGCGTGGCGCAGTTCTAGTACAAGAAAGCGAGAAAGACCACGTGAAGAAACAAGAACCAGTTTACTTTGTCTCCGAAGCCCTCTCCGGATCAAAGTTGTTTTACTCGAAATTGAGAAAATAGCATATGCAAGTACTTATGGCAACAAGAAAGTTAAAGCATTACTTCTTGGCTCACAAAATAAGAATTCCAACAAATCAACCACTCAAAAGATGTACTCCAAAGTTGTAAATCTTCGGAAGGCTTGGAAAGTGGGCAGCTGAAGTCTCACAATATTTCATTGAATTTGAGAAGAGAACAACAATAAAGTCACAAGTATTGGCAGATTTTATCTCAGATTGGACACCAGCAACATCTTGCGAAGATCTAAAAGATCATCAAGAGTGGACTTTGTCTTGCCAAGAATGGACAATGAATTGCGATGGAGCATGGGGCTCCGCAGGGGCTGGTGTAGCAGCAATAATCACTTCGCCATCCGGTGTCAAAATGAAATACGCAGCAAGACTTGAATTTCGATGCACTAACAACATCGCGGAGTATGAAGCAAGATTCTTTGGGGCTTCGCAAGGCTAGAGCAATGGGCGTACAAAAAATCTTGATAAAAAAGATTCTCAAGTTGTGGCGGGGCCATGTCGAGAAAAATTACAAGGCAAAAGATCCGAGCCGGCAAAATACTTGCAAAGTGTGAGGGATCAAGAAAAACACTTCGAAGGATTCACGATGCGAAGCATCTCAAGAACAAACAATGAAGAGGCGGATGAAATCGCGAAGGCGGCGGCTCAAAAGTAAAACGCCCCCCAGGATGTGTTCTATCAAATATTATCGAGAATCCTCGATAAAAGCAAAAATTGAAGAGCCAAAATATATTCACATCATTGAAAGCAAAGATTGGAGATCGAAATAATAGCATTCCTAAGAGGATTTTATGAACCGAAAGCGAAGTTTGAAGAAATAAGAATGAAGCACAAGACAAGAAATTACAAGCTTATTGAAAATCAACTTTTCAAGCACGGCATTTGTCAACCACTACTCAAATGCATTTCAAGCGAAGAAGGCAAAGACTTGCTGCTAGAAATACACAAATGGAACATGTGGAAATCATGCGGCCCCAAGAGCCATAGCGGGAAGGCATTCATTAAGGATTCTATTGGCCAACACTCAAAAAAGATAGCGTAGAAATAGTCAAAACTTGTCACAATTGCCAAATCTCAGCCAACAAGTCAAATGCCCCGACCAATCAATTCAAAGACATTGAACCTACTTGGCCACTAGCAAGATGGGGAATAGACATAATTGGCAAACTTCCACCAAACCAAGGCAATCATCAATATGCGAGTTGTTGCGGTTGAATATTTCACAAAGTGGATAGAAGCGAAGCCAATCACAAACATGTCATCCACAACAATGAAAAAGTTTCTTTGGCAAAATATAATTTGCGGTTCGAATTCCAAGACACATAACTTTGGACAACGGTACTCAATTTGACAAAAAGATTTGAAGCTATTGTGAAAGTATGAAAATCCAACTTTGCTTCGCATCAGTCAAATATCCTCAATCTAATGGAGCAGTTGAAAGAGCAAATGGCATCATATGTGTGGAATTTCAAAGAATCTAGTGGGACTCCCAAAAGAAAAATGGGTTGAGGAATTACCAAGGATTGTTTGGAGCCACAATACAACCACAACAAGATCAACAAAGTTCACACCCTTCAAATTACTATATGGTGATGAAGCAATGACTCCGAAGAAATACAATTCGAAGGTCCAAGAACAAGTGTTCAAATCACGGCGAAGAGGACCAAAAGACAAGCAAAGACTTGCTCGAAGAAGAAAGAAAGAAACCAAGCTGTGATGAATCTCGAGAAAATACCAAGAAGAAACAAGGAAATGGTACAACAAGAAAGTAGTGAAAAGAGAATTACAGCCGGGAGACTTCGTGCTCAAAAGGAAAAGAAACGAAGATACCGTGGGAAAATTTCAAAGAAAAGTGGGAAGGACCTTTCATCATAACAAAGTCAAACAAGCAAGGATCCTATCACTTGGAGAATCTCAAAGGAGAAGAATTGAGCCATACATGGAACATCAAGGACCTCCGCAAAGTATTATCCTTAGAGTTTTTTTTTTTAGTTTTCAAGTTTTGTAAATAAACAAGTTAGATTCAACTTCTTAGAAGCATTTTATCATTTCAATCAAGAGCTGCACTCTTTTTTCCACTCGGGGAAGCCCTTCGTAGGGTGAGTGGTTTTTAATGAGGCGGAACTCTATTGTAATTCTCATATCAAATATAAATGAGAAAGTAGTTTCCCCAAGATTCGTGCATCCTTCACTTTCGTTTAAATTCATTACAAAGTGCTTAAAAAGCAAAACGCTTTAATATCGGCTTAGAGTTGTCACAAAAATATATATAATAAAGTAGGTATAATTTAAGCATAAAACTGAAATTATTACCTACGAAAATTCTCTAAGGAGAAATTTTGACTTGAAACGAAGTCTTCGCTCCCACCGCAAAAAGAAGGGGGCGACATTTTCAAAATTCTCTAAGGAGAAATTTTGACTTCAGAAACGAAGTCTTCGCTCCCACTTCGCAAAAAGAAGGGGACGACGTTTTCAAAATTCTCTAAGGAGAAATTTATGACTTGAAAACGAAGTCTTAAGCTCCTACTTCGCAAAAAAGAAGGGGACGACATTTTCAAAATTCTCTAAGGAGAAATTTATGACTTTAAAACGAAGTCTTAGCTCCTACTTCGCAAAAAAGAAGGGAACGATGTCTCCAAAAATTCTCTAAAAGAGAGATTCCGACTCATATATGATACGAAGACAAACAAACAAAAATACAACATCATTCAAGCCATTGATTCGAGTTTATTACAACACAACAAGGCACAAAGTTTACAGAAATTTTACATACAAAGACTAAATAGTCAAAATTCTTGAAGCAACACTAGTTCTTTGCTTCGCTCAAAATATCCTCAACAACTTCGTTGATTATTCTGTCTGCCGTATCTTGCAATCCATCCCCAAATAAGAAACTCGGTGATGCACTAGAACAAGAAGACTGAAACAAAAATAAAACCACAAATATATCGAGGAAAAAGCAAATGTAAAAACAAGAAAGGAAAAAAAAATTTTAGAATGGCAAAAATCTTACTTGTCCAAAATCGCTGAAATCAACAACTCTAGGCATCCTATACGAGCACGCTACCTTAGATTTCCCAAGACATTCATCCACAAATTCGTCAATATTTCCACTACCGAAGCCTCCAAAAAATCCGAAGCCTCAAAAAAATAAAGTCACCCTTCGCAATCATGAGAGGCATCGCAACAACTATATCTTGCGCGAGGCTTCGCATAAGAAACCTGCGCAAGATTTCACAAAGTTAAAATCTCATCACAAGTCAACTAAAAGCATTTAAATCTTCACGATAACATTAACTCCGCACAAACATAAAGGTATTAAAAATATTTACAACAATCCTGACAAACAAAAGTTGCCACTCATTTAAAGTATCCATAAGACTAAGCCATAAAACTATCCCTAGCCCCTCTGCTCACTAACATCATTCTTTTCCTTTTCCCTTTGCTCGACCTCGCGGGCAACCCTCTCTTCTTCTTCTCTCAGCTTCTTAAATTTCTCCTCCTCCTGTAAGATGTCAAGTTCAAGCTGTTAAAAAACAAAGTCGAAAAACAAATAAGAATAAAGAAAATATCAGAAGAAGAACAAACATAAAAAGAAAGATTACCCTCTTCAATTTCTCCTTTACTTTCTCAAGACAATGCTCCCGACCACGGTTGCACCAATATTGTTCAAAAAACTTCGACAAAGCAAGTGTGTTCGAGGAGAAAATCTTGCTCACAAAGATCTCCAGGAAATTTAAAACCTTCGCTCGCGAAGACGCGTCATACAAAGGGATCTTTGGCCTCTTTCATAAGATGGAGAAGCGCCTGTAGAATACATAACACTTGTATCCCGCGGCGGCTTGAATCATAACACCAAGATCTTCATACTGTCTACAAAGCCAGCTGAAGAATGGGTCATATTCTCCAAGATCCCAACAAGCATCTTCCGGCATAGCCCCCCACCTCTCATAAGCCTGCTTACAAAGTTCCCAAGTCCTATTGAATCTCCGAAGCATGAGCTCATCAGTTTCAGACTTCTTTCTCTCCAAAAAAGCCTTTTCTCTTTTAAGAGTTTCAATCATAGTCTTCGCAGCCTCAAGTTGACGATCTTTTTCTTTGATTTCATCAAAGGCGCTATGATACAAGCGGTCCAACCTATGACATTCATCAACAAAGATCACCCCTCTCCTTTTCCTTGGTTGCCAACTGAGATTTAAGAGATTCAATTTCTCCAAGTAAAGATTCCTCTCGAACAACAAAAGCAGCAGCACTATCTTCAAGAGATTTCCTAAGACCACGATTCACAAGTGCACCCTATACAAGCAAAATAAGATAGTTATAAATAATGAAACACTGCAGTCAGAATCTATAAATAAATTTTTTCTTACCTTGTACATCAAATTGATACCGGCATCGGCCAATTCCAAAGGATTCATCTTCGCCAACTCGACCTCGATCCGGGACTGAGAAGGCATCATCAATACATTTGGCCAGCTGCTTCTCAGTCTTTTTGGGAGCACGCGAAGCTTATCAACTCCAACTCCAACAAACTTATAAGAATCTAAATTTATACCACTTTCAAGGCAAAACTTCAAAGAATTGTCGATAGACTTGGAGATAGCTTCAGAAGTAAGCTCCGCAATCTCAGCAAACACTTGCGGAGTGGGATGATCTCAATCACATCCTTCATAGCTCCAACATTAATAGTTTTCTCTTTAGAAGAAGTCCCAAATCGAGGGGAAGAATTGAGCTGCAAAACAAGCATAGTCGGGTAAAAAGAAAAAAACGTCAAAACAAAAATAAAAAAAGCATATCGAAGTCAAAATCACTTACAAACTTTTTTGCCCTCCTTCAAAGGGCAAGGAATCTTCTCTTGAGTTTCAACATTTACCATCGATTCTGAGAGATTCGGCCATTGGTCAAGCTCTAACTTCTTCATCCTCAACATCGACAAATCATCAAAAGAGACTCCAATAGTCCTTGTCCCTTTTCGTTGGAGCTTTTCTTTCACAAACTTCACGGCCTCTTCGGCCCTCTCCTTCGAAGACCTCTCTCGCAATTTTCTCAAAAAATAAGAAAAGCAAAAACAAAACAAAAAAATCCGACACAAAAGACCAAAAAACAACGATAAATTACAAAACAAAGCACATACCGAGAAAGCATATCGGAAGATTTCTCAAGGGGGGACCTCGAAACCTTAACTGGCTCCGCATTAACTTCGCTGCGAGGGCAGCATCACCAAAAATTCTTAACGGTATCCATCTCCAAGGACGGCTTCGCTCCACCATCAACACCTTCACTCCTCTTACCAACTTCGGTATCGAGGACCCGAAGAAGGATTCTCTGGATTCACTACCAAGTGACTTGTATAAACATCTTTGGCTAACTTAGCTAATTCAAGACTATTGGGCTCATCACTCAAAATAAAAGTACTACCAGCTAGGTTCATAGGAAAATCTGGAGTTGGATCTCTAAGCCTAGGAGAAAAAGGAGATGCAGTACCAGTAGGAGAAGCTTCCATAGCAGATGCACCACCAGCATCATCTTCGCCAATGGCACCCAGGGTGCCCATTTTCTGCGAAGACCCAAAATATTGTAAGTAGCTTGCCAAAGGAGTAAGCAAGTTCGGAGTCAGACCAGTAGAGGCAAAGGCCTTGCACATATTTCTCACCTCCAAATCATGAAAAGAGGTCCCAAGAAGCGGAGCCTCGAGCTCGGGAGTCTCATTATGACTATCGGTGAAATGACAAGTATCAAGCAAATCTGCAACCGTTTTCCTAGCCTTCTTCTTACGACGTTTTGGGACAACATCCTTAGAAGGGTCTTTGTGGAAGAAGTTGGCTTCATGAGGATGACGGCCGTCAAATCGCTTTTCTTTCTCTTCAATTTTTACCGACTTCCTTATCTTCATCTTGATCTTTCTTACGGGCATAAGCAGGAGGCGGCCGTACCTTATATGTTATGTTAGCTAAATCAAAAATACGATTTAGTCTAACATAATCCTTACCAATAATCTCATCCATCTGATTCCTTTTAGTAAAGAGATATTTACCAAGCAACTCCACAGCTCTACTTTCAACATCAGCAACAAATTCCTCTTCATTTTTAAACCGCGAAGGCATCACGGTATCTCTATCAGGGAAAATATAATCCTTCCCCCTAATCTTCTTCGTGTGATACCGAAGGAAATCCCAACCAAGCCTCAATGGCCAAATTCCAGCCGCTAAATACTCTTCGACAAGATCACGAGTTGATTGTTGGGATATAACTCTTTTGAAAGCCTTCAGACATTCAGAACATGACTTAGACTGCAAAGGCACAGGCTTACACTCAAAACGTTCACGATGCATGCGCGAAGCCAGAGGATAAGTCTTGACAAAGCCCTTCCTGCCCCGTTCTCCTCAACCGGAGGAACCTTGTGATAAAACCAATAATTGGTCCACCCATCTGCCCACTTATTTTTCATAGCGGGAGAGATCTGTCTCTGACCCTAGCAGTCTTAAAGCTACAACACCCAAAATACAGTTTCACTGTACGTTGATCAATTTTCTTTGATTTAAATTGAGTGTGAAGTTCGTACATCGAACAGAAAGCATCAATATCTGGCTTCACATTTTGACTCCGCACAGCCCACAGGAAAACAGACAACTTAACTATGGCATTAGGGGTCAAATGATGCATCTCAATATTGAACTTCTTGAAAACTTCTTCAAGGAACGTCTGAGGAGGCATGCGAAGACCAGCAGTAAACAGGTCCTTGAAAACCACACACTCATTAGGTTTAGGTTTGGGGACCTTTTCATCTGGCTCCGCCGGCCTGAATTGACCCTCTCTAAGGATTCCATCTTTAACCATTTGTTTCAAATCCTCTTCGGTCATTTTACTACGACCAAAAGTAAATGAGATCCTATCATCAGGTAACAGCTCCGACTCTGATGCAGAAACTTGAGAAATATCTTCTCCTGAATCATCTTGTTGCGAGTGAATTTCCTCGTCCAACTCCTGGCCTTGGGATTCAGTCGGAGCATCTTCGACAAGTGCCATTCTAAACAAACAAAAGGAAAAGTAAATTACATAACACGGCAATAAGAACTTGAAAAATATAAAGTTCATAAAACATCGATAAGAAGCATACCCGTAGAAGAACCACAAAACTCTGCGAAAGAACTCGACTCCACAAGAAAACTTTAACCGCAAAACTTGACTTCACGTTGCCGGGAAAAATTTCAATAAAGTGGCCCCTCTTCGAAAAGATGAAGAAAACAGGGGGTACTCGCTATTTATAGACCCCCTCGGTCAAACGGTCAAACTAGCCGTTGAAAAAAAAAATTGTCATCATTATCAATCAATAACAAATCTAGCGAAGATATTCGCGAAGTCACAACAAATGAAAAGTCCAACTTCAAAGTCTGGGACGACGTTCTCAGATCGAAACAAAGTTTTGAGAAAACTTATGATTCGTGGGTTTCATGCCTTTGAAGTCGGCCTTAACCCCACGAGGGGCTGCTTGTTGGGACCTAACTTTGATTTCTGTCTTAAACTCTTGTCCCGCACTTTAAAGTTTTCAGGGTAATCAGCAAAGATACATGCCGGCGGAGACTTCGCGTTATATAAGCTCCGCGAGAAAAGAGACAAAGACGAAAAAGGAGAGTCGAAACTAGACGTCCCGGCGAAGATAATCTAACGGCCGCCTCGAAGCTAAAAAGAATTATTCCGGGAAGAGCTGAAACCATCGCGAAGATACAAGTCATACTCAAAGAAGGCCGCGAAGACAGAAAGGATACCTTCGCAGGAAAGGACACTTCGTAGGGAAGCTTTTTAGGAATTTGAACATTTCTGTACAACTACGAAGTCAGGGGGGGGCCTATAAATACCCCTGACATCCCTTGTAATCGCCATGTTGAATGGCCGCCTTGTAAACCATTTCATCATCAATAAAGTGTTGTGCTGAGCAATCACCCAACAGTATGCTCCTCTAACCCTCTCTACGTTCTTTCAATGTGCGTTTTGCTGGTATTTGTGTGTTTACAAGCATGGTTGTGTCAAATGAGTTGGTCATGTGGTGTGCGTGAGTGGGGTGCGTGTGTTGGGTCTGTGGGTGTGTGCGTGAGTTGGCCGACTGCCTGGTGTGTACGACTTCAGTTTTTTTACTTGTCTCAATTGGAAGAGTGATCTTTCGATGCTATGTTTCTAAAGTTGAATTTGTCTATGCTATTTTTTTTTTTGTAAACTTTTGAATATTTTAATGGTACACTAAAACAAGTGTCGTTAATGCAGGCCCTGGTCTCAATAGGAATGGATAACACCACTTCTGAAGCAGCCGGTGATGAAGTTCTTGAATTGCCTGAGGTCATGACTACTGCCAGCGTCGACGATAACGGCATTGTAGGCCGCAGTCTTCTTGACTTAATACAGGAGCTTGCAGCGGCGCCGCCGCATTTCGGGTTCATTGCTACATCATCAGGGGGACGCGGCAGAAACCGTGGCGGCGGCGTCCACCCTGCTTTGATTGAATTCTTGATTCAGCATCGGCGCCATGACTATGATTTGGAGGCACAACGAGCTCTCGAAATATTCTTGACCAACACTAACATGGAGGCAGGAGGTCAAGCTCATCAGGTTTCCTCCCACCTTCTCCCTGCTGCCGATACCGCTCCAGTTCAAGAACCATCCGTAAATTCTTGCTCGCACTTTCATCGCCTTTATATCCTTTATTTAGTTTGCCAAATCTATATATGTAGGGAGCCAATTTGAACTAAAAGCGTATATAGATATGATATATACTAAAGTTCATATTTTATATCCTTAAAATATCAAGCTTACTTTTTTTTTTGTTCTCATCAAATTAAAAGTACACTAAAAAAAGTCTCTTTTCCATACAGGAGGTTACCAATATGATCAAAGGTGTTATGTTGCAAGCTTTTGCCGCGTTCCTACCAGCGTGCGTGACGACGTTCCCTCAGGTAAAGGACGCTCCTGATCACGTAAAGTTGACAATTTTTGGAGGCCTGGGGTTCATCACCGTGGGCTTGTTCGTCGCGCTCCTGTCCAAATCCGTGGCTCGTTGCAGGCTGGCCTTCCGGCTGGTGTCCTTTTCGGCTATTGCGGTCATGGCGTTCAGCTTTGCGTCTCAGTTCTCTTCACCTACCTACATCACTGTCACTGCACTTGTTGGAGTGGCTCTGAATTTGATCATAATGCTGCTGCCGTTCTATACTAGGTAAATAAGACCCGATGGATCGACGTTAAATTGGAGGTCAATCAGTAACAAACTGGTGGAGTGTGTTTTGTAGAGATGGCGCAATATACTATATATATGATATATATAGAGATGGCGTTGTTGGATTTAATGTGGGCTAGACCCATATTTTATCTAATTAAATCAAATAAATTCCATGGCCCGTATTAAATAATGTGTGCAATATTATTTAGTCCATTCGCTATATTGAGTACAAGATATATTGACCGGATGTTGACTCAACTTGTATGTGGGGCCTGTGTCTGCTATATTGAGAAACTTTAGAAAAGTCAGGCGTAGACATGACGGACGCGATGCTTGCATGAGTTGGTTTTTGCATTCAAGCCAATTAAGGGCATGACTTACTGGGGTTCCTAATGGACGGGAGTTTCTCGTTGTAATGATATACTCCCTCCATACTCGTGAAACTTGACGTTTTGGAAAAGATTTAAGTCAAACATTAGAAATATAAATCATCAATAATTTTGAAGTTTTTGAGTTTGCAAATGTGAAAACTATATGAATAGATTTGTCTTGAAAAATCTTACTATTACTAATTGGAGGCTCCAACGGAGGCTCCACGTTAATTCTCACCAGATCGCGTTAAAAAAAAAAAGATAAATACTAGAAATTCTCACGTTAATTAGAAAAATCTAGCCATCGAATCAGAAGTCTACAACCATTTATGACCATTGGATCCATGTGTAATTATCTACAAAATTACCCACCTTTGCCATTATAAATTAAAATATAATTTACTAAATGAATTCAACGTCGTATTGGGGAGAAAAAAATAATAATTTGACCGCATATATATATTAAATCCATCTAATTAATGAAGTTATAATTGACTGGTTCTTCTATCAGAATACGATGGACACGTCCACAGGTAGTTGGTATATTAAAAAATATCATTAGAAGATATCATGTGTGATACGTATTATATAATAAAATAATAAAGTCATTTATCCCATCTACTCACCGATACATTTTTTCTTTTCCTATTTATATCACGTAGCGAAGGTGAGATCAGGTGGGATCCGTTCACACAAATACGTGGCCAGCCCCTAACAAAAATAAGGTAAAATCGGTATTGAGAAAATCAATCAATTACCAAAACCAGGGTAACAACCTTTCCATCCATTACGCGAGCATGAGCATATAGAGGAAGCCGGTGTCGTCCGACCGTGCACCGACTACATCATCCGCCATCGCCGACCACGGATGTGATCCAAACACATCGAGGGAATGGGAGGACCGGTGTGTGCCCAACATCATGAGGACGAAAGGATGATCGAGTTGGTGTTCTTCAATGCCGCTGCAATTACTTGATCATGAGGCCGAAAAGGATGATCGATCAGGTGTTCTTCAATGCGCCGCCAATTATACTTGATCTATGTTTGGAGATCGATGAAGAGATCACACCAAGCAAGGAAAGGATACGGGTGGTGACAGAATAAGCAGGCCACCGTGTCACAACGTCCACCATCACCGGCATGGTAAGCATCTACATCAACATTGGCACTTGCCACACCTACATACTACTAAAGGTATGACTATCTCGCTAGGTCGCATAATTAGAATTTAATTTGGCTCCTGCAACATACATGATATAATTCTTATTATTGACCATTAGATATAACTATCATTTAGATTTTAATCTGCTTAGTAACTATCATTTAGATTTTAATCTGCTTAGAATACGATGGACACGTCCATAGTAGTTAGTGTATTAAAAAAAAAAATCTCCTGCGACATACAATTGTGATGCGGCTTTGATCCGTTGGAACCTCAAAGTTAATTCTCACTGGTCCCACTAGGAAAAAAAAAGATAATACTAGAAATTTCCAAGTTACTCAGAAATATGTAGCCATCAAATCTATAAGCTTGGGCGATCCGTAACTATTAGATCTCTTTTATTTTCTAAAAAAATTACCCAAAACAATAAATCTATTATTTTAAAAAAAACTACATATATATACTAGAAAAAGTGAAAGATAAATACATTATTTATTTTCCTATGTATCACCTAGCCTAAGGTGGGGATCCGTTCACACAAATACTTGCTTCTTCTTCCTATTAGTGCAATGTTTACCCGCTGGTGCTCACGACAATATCATCGTGCCGGTGAGTCTCCTCATGTTTAATTCCCTTTCTATCAATATAGTTCGGGTGATATGGCCTTAACCTTTGAGCATGGTATTTCCTGAAATCAGGTGATGAACCTCTCTATTTAGACTTCGGTATTTTAACAAGAGAGCATGTTTATGGAGCAATGCTGCTGGATGATCTACCTGTACTTGGTACCTCTATACAAAAAGCTCAAGGTTGACTTACATTTTGTTGACTTACATGGATATCATGCACTTATTGATGTTCTTTATTGATTTATTTATTTGATTTCAACCGTGGTCGCAGCCTCAAGAACTCAGACAGAAGTCGGCCCTCTTGAGCCCTTCTATGTGTTTTTATTTTTCCGATGTGTTTTTGGGGGCACATGGTTGAGTTGGCGGTGTATTTGCAGCGAGTGAATTAGATGGGTGGCACCAAAAACTTCGCACACGGTAGGCTACCAGTGCTACGAAGTCCCGCAGCGATGACATCTACATAACGCTAGCAGCTGCGTGCGGGCACTAAAGGTATGGCAATCTTGCTAGATCCCACCACTACAATTTAATTTGTCTTCTGCGACGTATATCATATGATCTTTATTCCCCATCGGAAAAAAAATATTTTTAATTTTCATTTCAATTTTCTTGGATTACTTTGCTCATAAGTTTTCATATTATCCTTATTGGTGGGTGTAATTTTTTGTTAACTTTAATAATAATGTCATTGGACAACTCGAGTTTAATGCTAAAAATTTAGGGGACCATGATCCATGGAGTTATCAATAAAGTCTGTATAGAAAAATTCAAACCTCCATAATTATAAAAGATATTTTTATAAAATATCCACATGTATCATCATGGAAGATAATGCTTTGACCCTTAAGATCAAATTCAAATTACATATACATGGCATTATGAAAGGTGATGTAAAGTAGTGCACCCTCTGTCTCAAAAAAAATTTATGAGAAACATGCCAGTAAAATTTGCTAAAGTTTGACCAAGTTTTTAAGGATTATGTGAAATGTGCAATTATGACCAAGTTTATCAATGTTTCAACTATATACATTGGTGGTAGAAAAAGATTAATCCTAGAAATAAAAAATGTATCTTTAATTCTTACAAGAAACTAAAACATTGTTTCATCAAATTAGTACACTATAATCACCATTGTAAGTAAGAGTCATTGTGTCTAACCAAATGTTTGAGGTAAATGTATATGGGAGATATACTGGGTGCTATGTAAAGAAAAAACTATGAATATGGATAAAGTTACCAATTATTTAAGAAAATTATTGAAGAGAGAAGATAATTAATGTAAGTAAGTTTTATAAGTTAGTATCTCATAAATTCTAACCCGTGCGAGCACGGGTTGGTGAACTAGTAGTTTCATAAAAGTATACATGTATCATTTTTTTCATAAATATTTTTAGAATAACAAGAGGTCAAAAGTTGTGTTTTTGGAGACCGTGTCGTTTGTACTACAAGTCAAGTTTTATGAGTACGAAGGGAGTAAGTTTCTAGCCCCATTATGGAGTTAGGGAGTGAACCTCCCCGTAGTGCCCTGGCGCCTCTGTCTCATCCTGTGGCGACTCTTCCACTCCCTGATCCTTTCGGCTTCCTCCTCCATCTCATCCCGTGGCGACTCTTCCACTCCCTGATCCTTTCGGCTTCCTGGCTATGAGATAAATACATGACCCTCTTCAACATTCAGCCTCTCTTACCTAGTCTCTCATGCACACAAGACAAGCCACATATCTTGTTGCTTTCTGGTTTCCCCATCCCGATTCTTGCGCGCACATGAACATGCGCACATGAACATGGAGAGGAGTTCATCTGATCCCGATTCTTTGAGCCTAGTTAGCCCATGATTGGACAATATTTACCAAATACAAACGAAAGTGCTATAGGAGTTCGAGTTGAAAAAATTTACAATCTAAACAAGTCCTAGGAGTTATGCTCTGACCACCCGGGATGCGAATACAGCCAAATCGCGAGTTGGACCACGCTATGGCCCATGCAGAGCGCGATTGGCGCCGCCTTTCTACCTTTCTACATGTTACACCTGACTTTTTCCATCTGCTTCGAGGTAGTTTGGTAGGTTAAAGCATCTCCCGAGTTTGCCAAATTTTACTTGACAAATATTAAGTATTGCCAACTTTTAAAATGATATGTCAAGTAAAAAAAACCATTTCCAATAGTTTGCCATGATTCACTTGGCAAGCTCAGATCTAACGTACATTAGCAACCTTGAGAGAGAAATAAAATTATGTTTATGCCCTTCCACCTCTTAAAAATTTGCATCAGGAACCCTGAGACAAAAACAAAAATTTTTGCTCTTCCATCTCTTCTGATACAGACAGATGCGCAGTGGATGCGAGCACGTATACATGCGTCTTGAGGGAGAAGAATAGCAAGTTGGGAAAGATGACAACCTTTAGCAAACTGTTGGTTGTTGGAGTTGCTCTTAGTTTCTCGTTTCTTATTTTTGGGCTTTGGCATTTTTACCCTCATTTTTTTACTTTGCGTTTTTACCCTCACCTTTTCAGAACAAAGGGAGAGTGTACCCCGATTTGTTAAGTGCCTGTAATGTATTAAAAAAAGACAATTTTACCCATCCATTTTTTACCATGTTTTATTATGAGGTACTTTGCCCGTCTAGCACGCACTTGCCGTGGAAGATGGAGATCTCCAGAAGATGTGGATCTTGGAAATCTTGGGCGCACTTGACGTCGTACCTTGCGGCCGCAGGACATCTCCGACGTGTCCCTCACTCCCGACCAGCTCCTGCTGCTGCGCGAGAGGGAGGAGCCTCAGGTTTGGGTCAACCCAATGCTTGATGAGCTCGTCGCGACGCTTGTCTACTCCGGCCACTACCCGGACGACGTCGTCGGTGCCGTTATCGCCGCCGCGGATGACCCGACTACGCTTCCGCGGATGATGAGACGTCCATGGGAGCTAGTGAGAACGAGCCGGCTTGCTCCCCCCACGATCGATCATCCCCATTCTTTGCGGCACTGATGTCGGATGTTGAAGACGCTATGGAACCACTAGTGTCGGCGACCGCTGCTTTGCCGACGCCACGCGAGGCTGTGGATAGGAATGTAAGCGGCTCCGGCGCACCACTGGCGGCGACCCTCCGACAACTATGTTCTGAAGCACGTCTGGTGGCCTCGTGGAAGTGTTCCTCAAATCCCTCAAGCTTTCGCTGGAGCAGCCACTCATCGGCTCGCCGCCAAGACTCCGTGTCACGCGCGTGCCGACTCCCAGACGCAGCGACCGCCTTGCTGCCAAGAGTGCCTACAGAGATCCCAATCTGGAGTAGCAGGCGCGTCGCATCTTGCTACACAAGTGGGAAGGTAGGCCGGAGGGCGCTCCCTCGCAGACTCCAGACCCCATGATCGTGGAGAGGTTCAGCAACCACTTCATCGGCGAGGTCCCACAACACAAGCGCTAGGTGCTGGATGTACTAATGCCCTACGGCGCCCGGCGCGGGGGCGCCACTCGACCACGGACGGTTGATCGTCGCCACTTCTTCGTCGTACATTTGTTTCCTGTTCAGTACACAACTCTAAGCACCACCGTTGTAGCCGGTGCCTTGTGTTAGTGTTTCGTCTAGCTGGTCTTCCTGGCAGCTCGCCACGGGGGGCACCTAGGATGTAATTGAACTTTCTAACTTTCCTTAATGTATGCGGGCAAGACCCGTGTTTTCAAAAAAAAAAAAATCTTGGCCGCTAGATCACCATTAGCCCTGTTAAACGGCTTATCGGCCCGCCGGTCAGCGATATTTTCTCTCTCGGGCATCAGCCCGCCCGGTGATCGGCCCGGCCCTATCTTTCTCACAAAGCATCGGCGGGCCGGTACGGCCGAACAGGCTCATTGTAGAGAACAACATTTTTGTGGTGAAAAAAAAAATTGCCTCTGCAACCTTGCTCCAAATATCAAATGTTACGTTAGGAACTCAATAGCAGATAACTAGAGCACATGGGCTCAATTGGAAGAGAATCCGGATACAGAGAAAAAAGATTGGGGAATCAACAAGAACAACAGTTGGATTGGGATTCAGACGAAGTCCGTCGAAGCAACGGTTTTGGTTTCTGTTTGTTCAACGATGCCTTGCTCGGGCGGTTACAGGGGTTTCTAACCCGATGGCGCGCAGCAGGCCAGCTGTTACAAGAGTTGGGCCTTGGTCCACTTAAGCAAACACAGCCCAAAACTCCCTCTAGGCCTACTGCTCCTTGGGCTCAATGCTGCTGAATCCCGCCCGGCACGCGCCTCTGCTTCTTCTGGCCGTCATGACAGCAGCGTAAACAATTGCAAAGAAAACAACTGTCTGCAAATACGAGAAGATGTGCATGGAATCAGGAGTAGGGACGGCATATACCGTAGCATAGGGTGCGTGATTATCTCATCTGAAACAATTACAGAACTTCTCATCAATCAATAAATTGAAATCATCGGTTTGCAAATGATTTGTATTGTGTGTAATTAAGGTTGATTGAACCCAAGCAGTCAAGCAAGCTGAAGTTGATGATCCGAACCTATGCGAAACAGAGGAGGGGAAGGGGAGAGAAGAGAGGTCTGGAGATCAGATGGAGCGGGACAAGTTATCGAGCGAGTAGCTGTAGGATATGGGTTCGCCATATGCAAGCGAGTGCGAATGTGCGATGTGCCGGCGTCTGCTCCTTGCCTTGGCCGCTGTGTAGCAAGCCGCTTTTCAGCTTGTCCGTTTTCGGTCACCTGCTGGCAGCGGGAGCGTAACCCAGGTGCCTGGGCTCCTGTTCCGTGCCTCCACCCCACCCCACCACCGGCGGATTTGGCTGCTCTTCCGTGTCCCTACAGCCAGTTGCAGATTTGGGCGCCACTGCCCATGGTCACTGGAGATGTCGCGCCACCGGTCTAGCAGGCGACCGGGCGAGCCGCCGCGGCGGTCCGTCCAGCCGAGCCGCTGCCGGTCGAGCACGTGCACTCTGCTGCGCCGCCACATCACGAGCAAGCGACTGCGGCATGGCTGGAAAGCGTGCTTTCGTCGAGCCAGCCGCCCCGCTGTCGGACGTACGAGGGGTGTGCACGTTGCTGCGACGCCACCGGACGAGGAGGCAGCGGTGCAATCGCCGGCGAAGGCAAGCTTGTGGTGGAACAAGGGCCCAGGCCGAGCTCCTCGATGGCGGCGTTGGACATCGACAGTTCAGGGGAGTGGACATGGGAGAGGAAGGGGATGACTCATTGGGTCCACCTGTAAGTGAGATAGACTGGCCGGTGATGGGCGGGCGGGTTTTCGCGGAGAGAAAACCACATCTGACTATCTAATTCACGATGAGGTGCGTGACGGTTTCCTCCATTCCGTCAACAAGAGGAGACTGTTATAAGAGATTGTATGGTTTCTGCAGGCTGCAACGACTTCTGTATCTGCCGAGTGTACTCCGCCAGCCAACACCGTGTCTCAAGGCCACCTCAACGACACCTCGTCCTCTGGTATGCCGTCCTCCTGTTCCTCTGCCCCTCTGTGAATCTGATTACAGTAGCATCATCATAGGTGCACCGGTGTTGCTTGAATGTTGACTGTGCTTAGTTGCTGTCAAAATTCGGGATGTGGTTGAAAAGTATATTGCATCATTTTTTTTTTTATGGTAATTGTTGTACTAGCATGAGTAATTAGGGTCAACAGATTTTTCTCGCAAATTACATCAAAACTATGCAATTAGTTGGCTTGATGTGACGGACTACCTTTTGTACTTGCTAACTTTGGATCTAAACATAGCCGTTGTTTGGATGGATTGATTTTGCGTAACAATACAATAAAGAAAAAAAAGATATGTGCGAACCGATTATACGGTGCAAGTAGCATCAAAGAGCTAGCTGTTTCCCTAAAAAAAAAGAGCTAGCTGTTAATTAAAACATTACACTTATAAACAGCCGATGTGGGGGTCATACTAAATCTACCATTTCCATGTATTTGGGCATAATTGCATTCAGCAATTAGAAGAGCCCTTGCACCGTGTGCTACTACACGAATTTGTGTGTGGCTCTGACATGTAGGCTCACACTCAGCTCCGATTCTAGAAGAGATCTCATTCTTTTTTTTTTTTTTTTTTTTTTTTTTTTTGAGTATAGAAGAGATCTCATTCCAGAAGGAGAAGGAGGAAGCCAACGGAAATGATGCGTCGTCCTCGACGCGGCGCCTGCCCGAGGAGATCCTGCCGGCGGCCGAGCCCAACTCTCTCTCGCCACCCAACGCTCCGCAAGCACCTCCCCAGAGACCTCCACCACGATCCCCACCCGCGCCCCCCACCCACGCGCGAGCTCGTCCGCCATGGCCACGGCCACGACGGATCCGTGGATCCGTCGAGGTTGGTTTTCTTCTCCTCCTCTTCATCTTGCTCCTCCCCCTCCTCTGTCTGGACCTGTGCTGACCGAAGATGACGGCGGCAACGGCCACGGCGGATCCATGGATCCGTCGAGGTTGGCCTTCTACTCCTCTTCATCTTGCTCCTCCCCCTCCTCTGTCTGGCCCAGCGGATCCATGGATACGTCGAGGTTGGTTCTTCGTTTCTTCCTCTTCATCTTGCTCCTCCCCCTTCTTGTCTGGATCTGTGCTGACCCAAGACGATCCGCCTGGTCACTTTTTCGGCTATTTCTTCGTTGACGTTCATCGTCGCGTCTCAGCTATCTGGACCTACATACATCTTTCTCACTGCATTTGTTGGAGTGGCAGTGAATTTGCTCTTGATGCTCCTATGGTTCAGGTAATCGTTCAATTGGGGCCAGTTATACAAACTGGACTATGTTTTGTACATAATGAGATTGAGTGGCAGTGAATTTGCTCTTGATGCTGCTACGGTTAGATTAGCCTAATATGTTTTCTGAGTGAAATACTGAAATCCATTCGCTTAATGTCAAATTGAAGACCAAATACAAAGGTCCTCGTTTTCTGCTGCACTATCTTATATATGTTGGGAAACTCAACATTTTTCATTTGGTTCGTTATGAAGTGGTACGTGCTGTCATGCTGGTGAAATTGGCAAATGGTAAACATGCGTGAAGCAACCCCACTACCAAGACCAAATGTACCAAAAAAAAGAGAGAACCCTATGATTTAGCAACACGACTGCAGGCCTGCAGCAATTGTGATCTTTGCGCCATCATCATAATCAATTAATCATCATCTTGTTTTAGTATGACACCTGCCAGCGAGTGTGTTACAGTATGATTTAGCAAATGGGCACAAACTCAAATTTCTCCATCTGTCTCAGCTAACCTGAAGCTATTATTATTCTCTTATCTCCAATGCCATCCTCGGCAATATTCTCCAATACCTCTAGGACTGAAAGCCACATGGTGTCAAGACGACACAAGGTTTGTTATGTGAGCCCCATCGTGTATCCCCTGCCCTTGGTAGGTTAGTTTCTTGATTTTTTTCCCTCTTCAACTAGCAAGTGTACCAGCCTCCAACTGATTGGAATCCTCAATTGGATTCCGGAGGCCAGGATCTGCTCAATTTCAGCTTCTTGTGCAACACTAACTGCAGTTCCGACTGTCTCTTGATTTGGAACAACACACTGAGGCTTAGCAGGGCTGCAGGGGTCAGTGTAGGGGTGAAATATGATTGCAGTGTCCTTGTCCTCTTCGTTGTGTGGAGAATTGGAGATCCTGTAACGTGTAAACCAAATTGAAATCAATCAAAACTAAATTGCAATGTCCACAGCCAGGGGAGGGAAGGAATTGTTCAGGCAACTCACCAAACCAGGTGGGGATGGCATGCTTTCGGCCCGGCTAGCGTTCCTGCCCAGCCCACACTCTTTCGGCCCAGGTCGAAATTCCCGCCCACGCGGTTCCAGCCCAGCTAGGGATTTAATTTTTATTTTAATATTTTCCCTAATTAGTTTTTATTTTATTTTCTATTTCTATGTTGTTTCCAATCTTTTCTCTTTTATGTTTCATTAGAATTTTTTATATCAGTTCTCATTTTCTATTTTTATGTTAATCTAATTATTTTTAATTCTAATTCATGGTTTAGTTTTAATTTTATTTTTTCATTTCATATGTCACAAGAGAATTTTTTATATCGGTTTTCATTTTCTATTTTTATGTTAATCTAATTATTTTTAATTCTAATTCATGATTTAGTTTTAATTTTATTTTTTCATTTCATATGTCACAAGAGATAGATGTCATGTTTATATAGGTGCCTCGGATCTTTTTAAAGTTTTTGTTCCTTTTCTTATTGAAACTATCTGTTTATTTATTTTTCTAAATATCTAGCATTAGTCATTGGTATTTTTGGCTTCTACTTTTTTTTATTCAACTATATTATTTGTTTTAATAATTTTCCTTTTACTTTTTACTTTTTAAAATACATGTGATGTTAAGCAATACAAATAAGGCATATTATGATATGTTCGCGATGTTCTATGTATTTTTGATATTCACGTAGTTATATGTGATTTTCTATAATGTATTTTATTTGTGATGTTCACTTATAGTACATTTTTTATGTTCACACAGTTTTTCAGAAACATGTAGTCAAAATCAACAAAATAATAAATGTAGGGATGGTTCAATCCGCAACTACATGCAACAAACGCAAAACCATGCCTAAGATATAGATAGTGTATTTCTAGTTATACAAACAACACTCCCTCTGTCCCATGGACTTCGACGTTTTGACTTTTGAACTTCATCTTTGACCATCCGTCAAATCATAAAATAAAATAATCAATATTCAAGTATCTTCATTGATAAAATAAGTCGTAAAAAAATAAATTATATTTGTGCAAAAAATTTGAATAAGACGAAGATCGAATAAGATGGCAAGACGGAAAAACCAAAAGTGACAAAAAGTCGGTGGGGACGGAGGGAGTACAGCTCATCTTGCTCCCTTAGTTGTTTTGATAATCCACCAAAATAAGCCAGGCGGATGGTTCCTAAGCGGCAACCCCAGTCATCTAAGCCAAAAAGCATCCCAGCCACCACTAGCCCCCCCTCCCACCCACCCACCACCATCCTGAGAATGTACCACCCTGATTTTTGGATGATTTTAAGATTCACTAAAAATTTGAACTCCTATAATATTTTTGGTTATATATATCCACGATATAGAGGCCGGATTGAAAAATATCCTTCATCTTTTTAAAAAAAAAACTAGCTGAAAGTACAAGCTAATTGATGATAACTTATGCCGGAACGCATATACTGCTAAAATTTTTGAGATAAAGTTTTTGAGAAACAAGAAACTTTTGTTTATACATGATATTTTCGGATCAAGATAGCCCAAAGCATCGGTGCTATAGCAGCAACGACGCAGAGTGGCAACATCTGTAGCTTTTCGATCGAGCCATGAGTGTACATTCCGGTGTTGGTGTCTTTTATGCAGGATGCTTTGCCGGCGCGGTTTCATCTTCTGAGCAGACAATCTTGGTGTTGGTGTCTGTTATGCAGGACTAGTCGATTAGGACTTAGGAGTTGGGTCGTCTTTCTTCCTCCCATTGTATTATTGTTGTTTGTTTGTTTGTGTGTTGTTTCAGGGGTCCGCGGTAATCCCCAGATTACTTCTCGAGCCCTATGTATCGGTGCTTTGGCCTTCTTTGGCCTTTTCCTCTTAATACAAGATGCGGGTGAAGTCCCGCTTTCGAAAAAAAAAAAAAGTGTACATTCAGGTGACGTAATGCAAATTAGAAGAGAAGATGTGCATGAATATGGTAGTAAGTACCATAGGGTGCGTGATTATGTCATCTCAAACAATTACAGCAGTTTCCATCAATCAATAAATTAAAATCATTGGTTGTAAAATGATTTGTATTTGTGGGTAATTAAGATTGATTGAACCCAAGCAGTGAAGCAAGCCAAAGTTGAGGAAAAGTCTAAATCACACCCCACCTATGGGAGGTGGACTACATAACCCCCAACCTATCATACAGTCTAAATCACCCCCTGAACTTTTTAAAACGGTCAAATTACCCCCTAAACCGGTCAAATTGCGTGTGAAGGAGAAGAATAGCAAGTTGGGAAGGATGACAACCTCATTTAGCAAACTATTGGAGAGTATTTTTTTTCATGTTTTGCCTAATTTTCAAGGATAGTAACCTCATTTAGCAAAGCGTTAGAGTTGCTCTTATTTTCTCGTTTCTTATTGTTGGGCTTTGTCATTTTTACCCTCATTTCTTTTTACTTTGTGTTTTTGCCCTTATTTTTTTGAACAAAGAAAGAGTCTACCTCTGATTTGTTAAGTATCTCTAGCTGTGTTAAAAAAAAGATAATTTTGCCCATCCATTTTTTACCTTTTATTATGAGGTACTTTGCCGAGTCCAAAGACGCACGTGTCGTGTAAGATGGAGATCTTAGGCCACTCACAATGCTAGAAAACTATCATGGTTTCTATAGTCTTGGACATTGTGTCAAGAAACTATCTCTCACAATGCAATTTTTTATATCATGATGTCACATGGCCCACTCATCACTCTTACAAATTGTCTTGGTTTACGTAAAGACTTGGTTTCTTGTGTTTTTCCTCTCTCCCTTCAATAAATCTGCCGCCACATCGGCAAAAAGCAATAAATAGAGGGGTAATAAATGAGGATAGAAACCATGGTAGAGTCTGCATTGTGAGTGCTCTTAAGAAGATGCGGATCTTGGAAATCTTGGGCGCTAGATCATCAAGAATGCAGAGGACAACATTTTTGCGGTGATTTTTTTTTTTTCTCCGCAACCTTCCTGTGAGTATCAAATGTTAGGAACTCAATACCAGATAACTAGAGCACATGGGCTCAATTGGAAGAGAATCAGGGTACAGAGAAAAAGGTTTGGGGAATCAGCGAGAACAGCAGTTGGATTGGGATTCAGACGAAGTCCGTCGAAGCAACGGTTTTGGTTTCTGTTTGTTCAACGATGCCTTCCTCGGGCGGTTACAAGGGGTTTTTAACCCGATGGCGCGTAGCAGGCCAGCTGTTACAAGAGTTGGGCCTTGGTCCACTTAAGCAAACACAACCCAAAACCCTCTAGGCCTACTGCTCCTTGGGCTCATTGCTGATTCCCGCCCGGCACGCGCCTCTCCTTGTGGCCGTTATGACAGCAGCGTAAACAATTGCAAAGAAAACAAGTGCCTGCAAATACGAGAAGATGTGACGGAATATACCGTAGCATAGGGTGCAATAAATTGAAATCATCGGTTTGCAAATGATTTGTGTTGTGGGTAATTATGGATATGGGTTCGCCAAGCGAGTGCGAATGTCACCAGTCCTGGATGTCACGCCGATGTGCCGGCGGCCCGGCGTCTGCTCCAGTGCTCCTTGCCTCCGCTGTGTAGCAAGCCGCTTTTCAGCTTCTCCGTTTTCGGTCACCTGCTTGCAGCGGGAGCGTAACCCAGGTGCCTGGGCTCCTGTTCCGTGCCTCCACCCCACCCCACCACCGGCGGATTTGGCTGCTCTTCCGTGTCCCTACAGCCAGTTGCAGATTTGGGCGCCACTGCCCATGGTCACTGGAGATGTCGCGCCACCGGGCTAGCAGGCGA
This sequence comes from Hyparrhenia diplandra, assembly GCA_015847255.1. NCBI lineage: Eukaryota > Viridiplantae > Streptophyta > Magnoliopsida > Poales > Poaceae > Hyparrhenia > Hyparrhenia diplandra. The sequence continues at coordinate 130,577 of JADLZK010010820.1, read as the reverse complement.
CCGGGCGAGCTGCCGTGTCGGTCCAGCCGAGCCGCTGCCGGTCGAGCACGTGCACTCTGCTGCGCCGCCACATCACGAGCAAGCGACTGGACTGCATGGCTGGAAAGCGTGCTTTCGTCGGGAGAGCGCGCGAGGGGCTACCTCGTCGGGGGCCAGCCGCCCCGCCCCGCTGTCGGGCGAGGGCGTGCTTGTGGAACAGGAGCCCAGGCCGAGCTCCTCGATGGCGGCGTTGGACACCGACCGCTCAGGGGAGTGGACTGGGGAGAGGAAGGGGATGACTCATTGGGCCCACCTGTAAGTGAGATAGAGTGGCCGGTGATGGGGGCGGGCGGGTTCTGGGGAGGTGCGCGTGACGGTTTCTTCCATAGCGTTCTTCCATAGCGTGCGCACTGGCAATCTGGCATGGTATAAGAGTCATTGCAATTTGCAAGGCCAAGAGGAGACTCGAAAAACAGAAGAAGGAAGGACCGAAGGAGAGGCGGAGGAATACGCACACGCTGGTACTTTACGTGCTATTGCTGTTTCTGTTTGCGCGTGCCGTTGATTACTCATGGTCGTGTGTCATCTGCAGGCTGCAACGGGTTCTGTATCTGGTTCTGTATCTGCCGAGTGTACTCCGCCAACACCGCGTCGCAAGGCCACCTCAACGACACCTCGTCCTCTGGTATGCCGTCCTGTTCCTCTGCCCCTCTGTGAATCTGATTACAGTAGAATCACCATAGGTGCGCTCCGCTGCACCGGTGTTGTTTGGACGTTGACTGTGCTTAGTTGCTGCCAAAATTCAGGATGTGATTGAAAAGTATATTGCATCATTTTTTGGTTTTGGTGGTAATTGTTGTACTCGCATAGGTAATTCGGGTCAGCAGAATCGTCTCGCAAATTACATCGGAACTATGCAATTAGTTGGGCTGATGTGAGGGATTGCCTTTTGTATTTGCTAACTTTGGATCTAAACATAGCCGTTGTTTGGATGGATTGATTTTGCGTAACCATATACAATAAATGAAAAACCAAAAAGATATGTGCGAACCGATTATATGGTGCACCACTGCTGCACCGTGTTTGGGAGCCTTTTTTTCCCCCACTGCTGCACCGTGTTTTTTTAGCACCCGTTAGCACACGAATTTGTGTGTGGCTCTGACATGTAGGGCCACACTCAGCTCCGATTCTAGAAGAGATCTCATTACAGAAGGAGAGGAAGCCAACGGAAATGATGCGTCGTCCTCGACGCGGCGCCTGCCCGAGGAGATCCTGCCGGCGGCCGAGCCCAACTCTCTCGCCACCCAACGCTCGGCGTCGGCAAGCACCTCCCCAGAGACCTCCACCACGAGCCCCACCCGCACGCGAGCTCGTCCGCCATGGCCACGGCCAAGGCCACGGCTACGACGGATCCGTTGATCCGTCGAGGTTGGTTTTCTTCTCCTCCTCCTCATCTTGCTCCTCCCCCTCCTCTGTCTGGATCTGTGCTGACCGAAGATGACGGCGGCAACGGCCACGGCGGATCCATGGATACGTCGAGGTTGTTCTTCTTTTTTTCCTCTTCATCTTCCTCTTCCCCCTTCTCTCTGTCTGGATCTGTGCTGTCCGAAGACGACGGCGGCAGCGGCTAGGGTTCCAGCGAGCCCTTCCCCCAAATTTTGTCCTCCTTCCATAAAAAAATTGTTTCTGTGATATGTGCTTGTGTAATTGTCTAGAGAAAGAAGGCTGGAGGTAGAAGAAGGATGGAGGTTGTTGGATCTCAATGCTATGGTTAAAAAAATTCCAGACAGGCTCCCTGCTTGCACTGCACACCAATATAATTTAAGCTAGTTTGTTAGTTCATTCATGATTCCATATGTTTCAATTAGTAAATGTTGACATGCAAGTTTTGTATACAAACATGGAATTAACAATAATGGCAGCAGTTGGTCACACATTGATCCTTAATTATGAGGAATTTCAGACCTACCAAGCTGCAAAAATTGGAGGCTCAAATCATTCTGAATTATGAGAGAGATACATCTTCCGTAGAAAGCCTCATATGGAGCCATCTTGATACTAGCTTGGTAGCTGTTATTGTAAGCAAGCTCTGCCAAAGCTAAATGATCCTCCCAACTAACTTCCTAAGAAAGCAAACAAGCATGAAGCATGCTCTAATGTTTGAATGGTATTTTCCAATTGACTATCTGTTTGTGGGTGAAAAGCAGTGCTAAGTGTGTTTTGTGCCCAGTGTATTTTGTAGACTTTGCCAAAAATTATACACAAATTTTAACATAATTTTCCCACATCATTGTAACTGACGACAACTAACTTAGCTGATTTGTCATTAAATGTATGTCATCATTGCAGGCTCTCATTCCAGTAGGAATGGACAACAACCCTGCCGAAGCAACCAGTTATGAGCACCCCAAAGTGGCTAGCAGCGATGATATGAATAATATGATCATGATTACTATCGGCGACGACAACACTACTGGAGGACACAGCCTAAGTAACTTATTGCAGGAGCTTGCAGCAGCGCCGCCACATGTCTTTACTGCTGCAATTGAATCCTTGGTTCGGCGTTGTTGGCGTGATGTCTTGGAGGCACAACGTCGTCTCGACCATGACTTGGAGGCAGGAGGGCAAAGTCATCGGGTTGCCCACCTTCTCGCGCCGCTGCCGCCACCCCAGTGGATGGACCCCAGCACAGTGGTGCAGCAACTCCAGTCCATGAAGCATCGGTAAATTCTGCTCCCACTTTTTTTTTTTGAGTTCAAGGGCATTGCCCTGGCCATTGCATTAACAAGGAACATAACATCGTTTACAGCATAGTGTCACTTCAGTAGTAGGAACAAAATAGCGAAAACTTAGCCAAGATATTACGCAGCCTCTTCCATACCCGAAGGCAGCCCAAAACCTACTAAGCTAATCCACTTGCCTTCCAAACCAGTGCTGCCTAACTCCTTATGATCCGGATGCATGGCTTCCACCAGCCGGAACCTCCTTGTTCTCCCAATTGAATGCCTCCTGGTCCTGGCACATATATTTCTCCCACTGGCTGTTCATCTTATCTAACCAGCAATTCTTGCTGGCCTTGATGCCATGTTCCTTAAGTTCTTCAAGGTGAAAGCAAAAACCATCTTCTCTGGTGGACCAGTAGGATCCATCCTTGTAGCATGTTCACAATCATGAAGAGCAGGGAACTCACATCCTTCCATAGGAACCCCTGAAAACACAAGCTATTTCTTAGCTTTCAAACACGACAGGGTTGCTTTACAAAATATGTTACAAACTACAAATTTGGTGCTGCCAAACCATCCGTTTTAAACGTGCCTTAATCAAAACAACTTTTGCTGCATGAGACAACAATTTGCCCCTCCAACCTGCCATCCGTTTTAACATTTTATCTACAAAAGCGATTCTGCAAATTGAACTGAACCATCAATCAAGATAACATTCATTATTGTTTTTGTTAAATAAATTGTCATGTCATCATCCAAAACTTGTGCGGCTCCCCTAATGCATCTATTTACAGTACATTCAAATTCACCTTGTGCAATAAATATACACTAAGAAAAAAAAAATCTCTTTTCGTGCCTCAAAAGAACTGCCTCCTTTTCCTTGCAGGAAGTTGGTGTTATGGTGCAAGCTTATGCGGCGTTCCTACCCACGTGTGTCACGGCCTACCCACTATTGAAGGATGTTCCTGATCACGTCAAATTCACAGTTTTTGGAGGCCTGGCGTTCACCACTGTTGGCTTGTTTGTCGGGATCCTGTCCAAATCGGTAGCCCGCCGCCCCGGTTGGCCATGCGGCTTGTTTCTTTTTGGCTATTGCGCTTTTTTGACGCTCAGCGTTGCGTCTCAGCTCTCTTCACCAACCTACATCGCTCTCACAGCAGTTGTTGGAGTGGTGGTCAATTTGATCATAATGCTCCTACGGTTCTAGTTAAATAAGACCCGATTGGTCGACGCTCAATTGGTGCTAGGCCAATTAAACACCGAGTATGTTTTCGTACATAGATAGAGTTCTGGGGACGGCATTGGCATCTATCTATAGATTTGTTTGATATCGCAATATGTTTTATGTGTGAAATACTAAAATCAATTTACTGTCCTGTACTGTCCTGTATATGTTGGCAAATTCAATATCTTTTTATTTGTTCATCAAGTGAAATCAATTTACTGTCCTGATTTGTTCTGATCTATGTGTGAAATACTGTCCTGTATATGAGCTGTCCTGCTGCTGCTGGTGGCATTGGCACATCAAACATGCAGCAATGGTACAAATGTACAAAAAAAAAAAAAGTGACCTATGGTTTAGCAACACAACTGCAAGAATGAAGCCTTTGTTGTGTAAAGACCTCCGGGGCCGGCACCCGCATCGGCACATAGCTTGGTAAGATAGCACAAGATGTTTTATGTGTGAAATTAGTAATGAGATCCATTCACTTAACGTTAAATCAAGGACCAAACACAAAGGTCCATTCTTTTCAGCTGCACTATTTTGTTGGTGAAGAATGTAGGTGCTCAATGGTGATTTTTGGTTGGAATCGACCCACCTCAGTCATTCCCCATCAATCTACCGTCGCCGCTGTGGACGTCGCCGCGCCGCCGCCGCCGCGCGGATCCAGCCAGGTGCGCACCTCTTCCAACTCCTCCGCCTCCTTGTCCCTTCCTCTTCCCCTCTCTCCTCCTTGGCTCATCTCTTCCTTCTTGCTAGGGTTGGAGTGGCATCTCCTCCAGTGATGGCTGGCGGCGTCGTGACCTTCGCCAAGTCTCCAGCGAGTGCTTTGCCACTGACGAGCATCGAACTGGTATATATGCCCTTCCCTTCTTGCCATGTGCTTTGCATTGGAGCTCTAGATCTGGCCTGCCTCTGCCAATCCTTTTTCTCTTGTAGAAACAAGTTTACTGAAAGCATTGACTGGAAAAGAATGCATGTATCAAATTGAAAATGAAAATAGCTAATCGTGCTGAACTTAATGGGGTTATCTAAGACCTGCATTGTGGTTTGTATCCACATGGAGCTATTTCTTCTGTGCCTTTTCCAAGTACTTTGTGTTACAAGTCCAGCAAGATCACCTGTTCAATCCTTATTGTTCAGTACGAATAGATGCTCTATTTTTGTAACAGATATTTGATTAGTTGGGAGCTTTGTACCGCTATTTTTTGTAACTGATTTGCTTAAGTCACTACAAGTTTTATTTGGATTTGTTCTGTTTCTCCAAATTTACACAAAAAATGGGTTCAAGATAGGCATTTTCCCCATTTTCTCTTGCTTCTGCTCAAACAGGAGAAGTAGGCTTCAGATTACTATTCTTCTATGATGTTGTGTTTTCAATGGTCACAAGCAGGAGAGGTAGTTAGATTAACTACCTCAATGATTGTTTCAAAGATGCTCACTAGCAAGAATCACAATGTTGTTGAATTGGGCTTGTGTATTAAAGAGTCAGAGCCATCAGTCAGCCAGTCAGCCATTAGTCAACTGTTTGATTTGTACTTGTTTTCTTAGCTCTTTTCTTATTTTTCATTTTCAGGATACTCTGACATTTTTCCTTATCCTTTTCACTTACAGGATCAGAGCAATGATATAAGCAATGTAGAATGCAGGACAGAGACATCTTAAGAGCTTTTCCTTGTTCGCTCCGCTTCCCTCCACTTCTGGAGACTCCACCAAATATCTCCTCTCTTCTGTCCCCTGTTCCTTGACACATATTGGGAAAAAAAAAAATCCTCTGCTCATTGCCCATTCACCTCCCACGTCCCCCACGCCTCCTGCTCGCCTCTTGCACTGATGTATTCCATCACCTGACTGCACCCCACCGCAGGCGTCGCCCTACGTCCGGTCGCTCCCTCAATCCCCTCCAACCCAACCATGTTTCCCAGTCCCGATGAAAGCTGCTACCATCGTGTGCACGGATACAGTGGCCAGGACTGCCACCGTATGACAACCTCAGGCCCTATCTATGGATTGCCCGCTGTCACCATCGTGTGGGTTTGTGGACTACCCAGACACCACACCATGCTGCTGGTATGACAACCTCAGGCCCCATCCCCATGCAGTATCAATGCTCGATGCTTTGTCTCCAATGAAATCCCTCTTGTGTGATGTTTTTATATTGAATTTTTGCTTTACCTTGTTGCTCAAATAGTCATGGGCTCATGGCTGATTGATTAGTGTTCAAAATTATAGCTCATTTGATGCAGCCATGAGGATGGAGGGCTGAATTATTATTATTACTTTCTTTGTAATATCAGTGCTAACTCCTATGTCTAGATTAACTTTTTTTTCCCAGAAACCTACTATACAACATTGAAAAATGTTTACTGATGAATTCAGTGCCTTACATGGATTTGAACCTGCCACTGCATCTGGAACTCTTAAGTCATTAAAGAGGAGTTTGAATGTGCTTGGTGCTGTCATATTGTACTAAAAATAGTAGCGTTGCCATATTGGCGGATCATGAAAATATCTGGTACCATCTACAAGAAAAGTATGTAGCCTTGCATGACAGCAGCTGAGAGTGGTAGGACAAAAATCAGGCATTAAGAGCATCATTGCTTCTATGCCTCAGTGATATTACAAAGAAATTGGAGTGGTAGAACAAAAATCAGGCATTAAGAGCATCATTGCTTCTATGCCTCAGTGATATTACAAAGAAATTGGAGTGGTAGAACAAAAATCAGGCATTAAGAGCATATTTGCTTCTATGCCTCAGTGATGTTACAAATAAGTTAGAATGGTAGGACCTATGTTACACGGATACTCCAAGGGGGGTGACGTATCCGATACTCGTCGGATACGGCAATACGCGAATACGGATACTCAGATACACCATTTTAGTGTGTTTTCTTTTGAGAAAGTGTGTATCCGCGTATCAGATACGTATTGTATCGGATACCTGTACCCGTATCCGTGTAACGTAGGGTAGGACAAAAATCAGGCATTAAGAGCATCATTACTTCTATGCTGCGCTCCTCTGTAGTGCCTCACAACAATACCCATAGTAGTTGAGAACCACAGTTTCCAATATTTTTCCTAATTTGTATAGATACATTGCAGAGACATATAGTATATAGGAATTATGTTCATGCTGGTCTACATCATGCTGATTTTATTCCCTTTAGTATTGTATTCTATTACTTGAATTGAAGTTTATTGGTTTGTTCAGAATAGTAACTCGAGCTGCTTGATCCATTAGTTAAAATAGTTATCTGTAGAAGCTTGGTGTATTACTGTGCATTCGGTTGGTTCACTTGATCTGCCAGTGAAGCTGTAATGATCTGGTTAGCCTTAGTTTGCATGTTAATGTTTATTAACTTTCGAACAGGGTGTAGAGACTAGAGAGCAGCCCCACTTAAAGTGGATTTTTATTTTGAACAATTTTAGTTATGTCATCTTTAACTGATTGTTTGGGATAAAACTGATACATCGCCATGCTATTTCAGCAATTTTGTAATACCATGACTGGTGCTGGAGGAGGGTGGGTTGTGCCTGGCAGCGGTTTCAGTGCCTGACAAGAGCAACTAGTCCCATGGGTGCTGTGCCTTTACAGCTGCCCCTAACATGCACCCATGCGGGCTCGGCATAGAAGTGTTGGGCTCCATCGTCACTGTCCCTGGGCGGCACTGGCCGTGGCCGATTTTCGCAGCATCTACAACAACCTCCTCAATTTGTATCCATAGTTCAGTTTACTCTTTGGTGTGGTAGTTCAGTTTGCCTTTACTCAGTTTTGTGTGAAAATGCAAACTTAAAAATCTCTAGGTAGTTCATGTTTTTTTTTTTTTTTTAATCTGACTGGATGACTTTCGAAGGATTATGATTGGTCTATTATAAATTGATTAGTAAACAGGTGGGCAACATATTGTGTTGAGATAGGCACATTGATACTTTGGTTCCTCTTGTGATCTTGTGGGCTTATGCAACTCAAATTTTATACCTTGCTACAATTTAATGCATTATCCTTTGTTTACTATATCACATCTATTATATTAGGGAAACCCTGTTGGTTACAATCATGTGCCCATGGTGCTATGTTTTAGTTTTTTTTTTTTTTGCAGGAGAGATGGCCCGGGTTTATGCCCATGCATACACTCCCGGCCCTTCATTAGCCTTGTTTGGATGCACATGTATCCATCTCACCCGCATGTGGGGAAGTGGATTGGAGTGGAATTAAACTATGTTTCGTGCCAATCCACTTCAACACATGTAGATTGAAGTGAATATACATGCATCCAAGCAAGGCCTTAGCTGGATTGGGAGCGATGTGTTGGCCTATGAGCGGTGTATCTCATGGGGTGTGGAAAACAGGGCGTGTATCTTCGAACTATTGTATTGTAGTTTCTGCTTTTGAACTCTGAATGACGGGAACTAAGTGTGATGAACTACTTATGTTGTAACTTAAACCACTATTTTATGTTACGTGAACCTTGCTGAGCTATGTATGCATCATTGCGATATGTATGTACTCTGGCGACTGGGTGTGTAGTGGATTGCAACGGTGAATTATGCATCATTGCGATATGTATATACTCTGGCGACTGAGTGTGTAGTGGATTGCAACGGTGAATCAAGCCCAGATCCATGTCACAGTACAGATTAACACAATGGGAAAATAGCGTCGTGGTTGTTGGCAACCAGATCGTCGGCAACAGCGTCGTGGTTGTTGGCAATCAGATCGTCGGCAGTACTTATCACATGCAACGAAAACTGGCTTTTTTTTTCCTGGAGATCATGCTCATCAGCCATATTTCATTTAGAGGATAGGAAACAGACATAGTAAATCATTCTAAAAGTTGTACTTCATAGTTATACAAAGTGTCCACAAACTTGTACGACAAAGCCAAACCATCCATCCAAATTTGTCTACCGAGCTCCACTGGCACCATAGTCACCATAGTCGGTCCTTCCTCCCTCCAGTGGAGATTTATGGAGAAGATAACTGGTAAATCAACAGGTGAGCTGAAGTGAGTGAAACCAAAATGATACGTAGAAATGAGAAGTAAATAGTGATGTTTCAGATGCTGCACGTTCTCCATGGTTCCTAGTACTTCTGGTATATGCAACAATAGGACACACATGACAAATGGTGTGCACGCAAGTGCTTGTTTCGTGGTAATATCATGTGAAGTGTCGTCAGAGATCATGAATGATGCTAAATGCTTGGATATAGTTGATTTGGCCGCTAATAATGTTGATTTCAAATGTATTACAACTTTCTCTATGTTCTACTTGCTCCATCCCAAATTGTAAGTCATAACAAGAATCTTAGAAACATTTCAAGTTTAACCAAATTTACATGATAAAATAATAACATTTATGATGCCAAATAAATATCATTAGATTGTTCATCAATTATATTTTCATAGTATACTTATTTTGATGTCAAAAATCTTTATAATTCTCTCTACAATCTTGGAGATGCTTTGACTCTTCAAGATTCTTGAATAACAATTTGGGATAGAGTACTACATATCAGTGCTATTAGCTAGCTGGAATTGAATCACGCGAGGTAGTATACGAGTTAATTGATGATACTAATAATCTATTGCGTTCCATATATAAGATGTGCCATGTATATACATGATTAGCAAGAACCTTCAAGATCGAAACAAGAAACTTTTTCGTACCTGCAAATGCCAACGATGGAGCTTGCTGTTTATTTTCGGGTTCTGATCATGGTTGTACACATGATTGGTGCCGTAAGAGCAACAATGCAGAGTGGTAGCATCTGTAGCTTCTCAATCCAGCCATGAGTGTATTTCGCAGAGACGTAAATGACGAAGGCAGCATAAACAAGCCCAATGAAGAAGCCAAACTGAAGTAACTGCAAGTACAAGAGAAGATGTTTTTTTGTAAGTGGGGTAAGTTGTTGATAATATTCCTTGTGCAAGCAGTTGTGAGTAGTTTTGTGGATGGAATTTGATCGGCTAGTTAGGAACACGAATTGGGGTGGCAGAAACCAGCACTCATCAAGAAATTAAAACCATATATAAGGTAATCAAGTTTTCTGCAAAAATAAATAAGACATAGCACCCAGCTAGGTTTCCAAATTAAAGGATTCTGTGAGGTAGGTAATCAAGTAAGTTTTCAGCAATATTGAATCAACCCAAGCAAGCAACCTGAAGTCGATGGAATCATACGGTACGGGGAATGTTAATCTGGAAACGACATACGGGGGTTCGCAGGCTCACAGGTTCTTGAAATTATCACCAGATCTGAAGATATGGTGAAGAGAAGAGGGAAGGAAGAAGAAGAGAATACAGATCTGGAGTGGAGCGGGGCAAGTTACCGACCAGCTTGTACGGTGTCGGCTCTGCCATCGTCGTCTGCACCTTCTCTGTTGGCGGCCACCACGACAACACGAACCACGACCACACGCCGCTTTCCCGTCTGGGTGTCGCCCTTGCCGCCGGCGTCTGCTCCTTCTTCCCTTCGCCGTCTTCCATTGCCGCCGGTGTTGGTCGCACTCTCAGATCTGTAGCAAATAATACGGGCACGGTGTCGTTGGGAGGGAGAAGAGATTAGACGAACGCAAGTGAAAGCTTGTCGCTAACCTCCCAATGGAGACGCGTCGCGACGGTGAGCAGCGGCGGGCGGTCGGAAATTGCTGGGGGTGCTTCAATCGTCTTGCCGAGATGCGTTGCGGGGATGAGCAATGGCGAGCGGTCGCAAATGGGGTCGTTGTGATCTGGATTTTTTTGTTTTTTTGCAGAATCGTCCCTAAACTATAATTTGGTCCCAAAACTGTCCCTGAACGATGCAATGTGGCATGCCACGTAGGCCCCTCCATTCACCATCCAGTCAGCTTCCCTTGCCAGGTCGCCGCCCTTCCCAGGTAGCGCAGCGCAGCTCGACAGCCCTCCCTGCCAGCGCTGCCCCCTCCCAGTCCCAGCTCCGCCCCCCGCGTCCAGACCCCAGATCTAGTCCGAGATCTCGATCCAGTCCACCTTCACCCTCCCCTGTCCTCCAGATCCCGCCGTCCGCCCGCCTACCGCCGCCCGCCGCCCGCCGGCGGCTACCCCGGTCTCCCGATCCTCTGTTTCCCCTTGTCGTCGTGGATGGAGGACGGCTCTCCCTCTCGTCGCTCCGAGCCCCCATCGCCACTGACCCCGGGAAAGGGCAAGGCGGTCGTGGAACCGAGCAGGTGCCAGCAGAGGGCTGATGCGGAGGCCTTCATGGCGCAAGCTAGGAGCTCCTTGCCGTTGTTGGCACGGCTGGAGAAACTACTTGAGGTCAAACCCATTCCATTCCCGGAGATCCCATTCCTGACCAAGACCTACGACGTCGTGGACGACCCTAACACCGACACCGTCGTCTCCCTGGGCCACCGGCAACAGCTTCGTCGTCTGGAAGCCCCACGTCTTCCTCACGGAGATCCTCCCGCGCTACTTCCAGCACAGCAACCTCTTCAGCTTCGTCTGCCTGCTCAACACCTACGTAAGTCCAGGCCTGCGCACTCTGCTGTTAGCTTTCAATTCGGTGTTCAATGCTTGGTCGATCGCCGACATATGATTGTCACGATCCTAGAGATAGCTAGAGGTTTTTGCCGGTGAACACGCACGGCGAGGAGCGCCGCCTCAAGCAGAGCAACCAGGTGGAAGACGGTAGGGATACAAGATAACTAATTTGTTCATATTCGATGTCCCCTTCAGGCAATCCACAAGTGCACATATAGTTGAGACCACAGCCTTCAAGGGTCTTCGATCATCAAATCATAGAACTGGAGTTCGAGAATGGTACAGCCAGCCATTGTCTTGTAGGTGATGACTAGCATAGTTCCGAAGTGTTGACTTATAGATGCGCTATAAAGAATGAGACGAACCTTTGGTAGCACAAAGGAAATAGCAGATTTGGGTACAAGTACCCCACTGTGAAAAATGATGCATGGACTTATCCTCAGACTTGCACTTGTGGCCTCAACACGCTTGATAATATGATGTGGTGCATATTGAGTACACAAGCAATTCTTATCTCCAGCTTCTTGTTGATCTGTAATCTGTATGTGGCATAACCCCAGAAGCTGGACATAAAACATTTTACACACAGGGTGATCAGAAATCTATTTTTAGTGTTCCAGTAAGAGGTAACCAAGGAAATATGCTGACTTCCAAATAGGAAAACATGGTTCTTGTATTCAGCACAGTGCAGAATCATCTTGGCAGCAATCAGATTTACTCTAGGTGACTTGTTCATTTTGAACACACACAGCCAAGTAACTTTGGCATAGAATGCCGACGTGACTATCCGTTCTCTGAATATGTACAGAGAGACTACCATAACAATGCCATGATATTGAGTAGGAATTCCATAGAGTACTTGCATGTTGAAGCTTATCTGGATAGCATAGGATTGAGCCCAAACAATAAGTAGATTTTCTGCACTGGAATGTGTCATGCGAGAACCGAGCTGGGGCTCGGTTGGCCACCAGAGCTGGGGCACGGCGACGCCAGCTCAAGCAGAGGAACCAGGAGGAAGACGGTAGGGATAGAAGATAACTGATTTGTTCATATTCGATGTCCCCTTCAGGCAAACCACAAGTCCACATATAGGTTCATTACATGGGCCAAGCCCAACACATAACAGGCATGTAGGCCCAAAGACTCAACTTGTTAACTACTCATTAGAAGCCCATGGCTAAGGTCATGACAGTGATGCTGTTCGTTCTTTGCATTGCATTGCAGGGGTTCAGGAAGGTTCACCCGACAGGTGGGAGTTCGCGAACGAGGGGTTCCAGCGTGGCGGAGGGAGCTCCTGAAGACAATCAAGTGCCGACACTTTCGTTGTCCAGCCCATCGTCGTTGCAGCAGGGGCAAGCGCCGTCGTCATGCCTGGAACTGGAACGGGAAATGGAATGGGAACTGGTGGAGAACATGTCGGCTGTGATTTATTTTGAGTACGAAACTCCGGATAAGATCCAGCTCGGATCAAATCCAGGATTTGGTTTCGGGGATTATCCACTCCATCGCCCTAAAAGAAGTTATCGAAAAACCGCACCAACCATCGGTACATTCTTGCTCCCTCTTCCATCGCCTTTTGTCCACAAAAAAATCGTGTTTCAGTATTTGAGAAGTAGACCCTGTTTGCTTTCCATAGGTCAGCCGACTTAATTAAACTTTTACTATAAACTCATTATTCCTCTAATAAAAAAAAATAGAGCATAAACTTTAATCACTGAGGTACCAGTACTCCCATCTATGGTCAGGATCAATGATGACTACATGAGTACTACTATATTCGGACCCCGATCCAATGCCATAGCTCAAACGCTTGTTCTGTCAAACCTTGCATTTCTTCATTGCCCACATCATCATTTGCAACCGATCGTCGACATACAACAAACCAAACTGATATCACAATCTCATTAAATGTATGTCACGAATGCAGGCCCCCATCTCAGCAGAAAGGTGCAACTCTTATGGGGAATCAGGCAGTTATTATGGGCGGCGTCCCGAAAGATTGGCCTTTCGTCATGGGGTACTCAATCAAGGATCTACTCCTACTAGCGACGTGAATGCCATCGCGACTACTGCCGGCGCCGGCACTAGCACTGGAGGCCACACCCTTGGTAACTTGTTGGCAACGGATGGTGGCGGTGGGCCAGGCCACCTCGAAAGTCATGGCTCGAGCCACAACTCAACTGGAGGTGGCGAACCTGACATGGAGGCTGGACTTGGTGGTGCCGCTCCAGCTCAACAAACGTCGGTAATTGGAGGTGGTGAATCTGATTTGGAGGCAGGACTTGGTGGTGCCACTCCACCTCAACGACGACCGTCAGTAAATGTGAATTCTTGCTCCCTCTTCCTTCGCCTTACGGCCTTTGTCACATCTATATATGGAGTATATACCTACCAAAGAAGTCAAGGACGAGGCTGCACTGTACATGTTAATGAAAAATATCATTGATTCATTGTCTTATTCTTCTACTACTACTAAAAAGGTTTCTTCCTTTATACCTTGCAGGAACAGGAGGCGGCCAAAACGTTCAGAGAGTTTTTTAACCAAGCTTTTGCCGGAACACTAGTTGCGTCCGCCATAACATATGTTGTGTTAAAGGACGCTCCTAAGCACGTCAAGATCATACTTTTTGTAGGCCATGCGGTCATCTTCATCGTCATGTTCGCTGCAATCCTGTACACAGAGTTGGCTTACCGCCGGATGGCCTTCTTGGTGGTATCTGGTCTAGCTTTTGCGCTCTTGGCATTCAGCTTCGCATCTCAGCTCTGAATTTGGACTAGTAGTGCGCTGAATTGTTATCACTGCATGCATTGTTATCACTGCGCCCTTTGTTGGACAAGTAGTGCGCTGAATTTGGCACATCTGTATGGTTGTTGCTGATCATCCCGATCGTTTCTGATTTTTCCGTTCATTCTTAAATCTGAAATGAGACGGAAACGATATGATATGGCTGTTTTTCTCGACCATTTTCGCTTTCCTCTTTTTGCTGGGTTTGGGATGTCCGATTTTTACCTGCATATGATATCTCATTTTAGGATGCCCAATAATACTGTAAAGTTGATCACAGGGCATGTTTGGTTGCTCACTAAATTTGCCATATGTGGAACCTTAGTCATTGTACAAACTTACTGGGCCTTGCCTAACTTTATAGAAAGGAAAGTAGATGTGTTTTTGTTACCAGCCATGCCTATGGTTACTTCTGGCAAAAGTTGCTAGTTAAGTGTTTGGATTGCTACCCCAAATGTTAGGCAAAATTTGTGGCAGTGTTTGGTTTGTTGCTAGATATGGCTGTTTTTCCAGTGACTGTCCATGTGGTAGAAAATCTAGGGAACTGTTTACTGTGGATTTACATTTCTGACTCAACTGATCTGCATCTCTATACACACCTATAATGGCTTGTCAACTGGCCTGCAACTCTGTAATGGCTTGCTGGGTAGCCTTGCATTTCAAGGACCGTGCAGCAGTGGTAAGTGTTTTTTTTTTCTCAATCACGCAAAAAGACTTGTGCTTTTCTGTCTTAAGAAAGAATTTATTTAGGATTACAATTTGTGGGGTGCTCTAAGGATAAGTGCGTGCAGTGGTATGTCACTGATGCCATTGACATTATGTATAAAGGCCCAAATGGTAGATCAAGGTAAGCATATTTAGCATGCAGTACATGTCGGCTCTCCAAGGCAGTCGTCCCAGTCCAAATGAAGACTTGTAACATGATGGATGAAAAGAAATTTGGAAATCATATTCAGCACAGTTGGTGTTTCCATTTCCAGTGGTGGCAGCCTTCTTTTGCCTTCTTTTCTGACATAGTCCTCCTAACCACTTCTCGGCACAAGCTTCCCTGAAACTAAGTCTTCCCTCAAATTCAATTGTAGTTCGGCTTTTGGAGATACATCGATTTTTTTCTTTACCTGGGCTATACACTCGCTATGATAGATACATACTAAAACAAATGGATCTAGAAAAGCCAACTACAATTTTAGGAAAGATTTGCTAATTGCTACCCATCAGGTCGCGGTTGTTTTCTGACATCTTGGTTCAGGAAAGGTTTCTGTGTCACCTACCACGGCTATGGCCTTCTTGCCGATGTTCTTTCAGTCTTTTCAGTTTTACTTGAAAGGCCTAAGGCCCTGTTTGGATCACCTTTGATTCTAAAATCTTGGAGAAAAAAATCCATGTATCCTCCAAACATGTCCTAGATTTTAGAATCTGAAAGATTGGATTCTAAAAATCTAGAATCTAGACATAAGCTGATTCTAGTAGATTTTGAGTGCTAGCAAGTGTAAAAAAGATGAATCAGCTATTAGAATCTAGGATCCAAACATGAAAATTAGATTTTCTTTAGAATCTAGAATCTAAACCAAACGGGGCCTAATTTAGGGATGGAGCCATAGTGGCTGGGATGCCCCCCCGCACACGCCCGGAATGCTGCTACAGTGCTGCTCCTGCTCCTACTCCTGCGCGCGCGGCGTAGTCGCCGGCGTTAGTTGTTGTTGCTGTTGCTGCTGCTGAACGCGGCGAGGAGGAGGCGGTCCTTGAGGCAGTGGGCCCAGACGCCGACGACCACCTCCCTGGGTTGGCAGCAGCAGTAGTCTGGGACGTCCCCTTACCCGCCCATGCCCGTACCCGTACACCTGCTGCTTCTTCATGCCTGGGCTGAGCTTGCCTTCCCTTTCCCTAGTGCTAGCTCTAGTCGACCTGCTGTTACTTTTAATTTGCAATGGAGACTTCGATGGTACACACACTGACAGGAGTGGATTATAGATGAAGAAAACAAGCTTCACTCCTCCTCGATGAGAGAGAGAGGGATGGAGACAATCGCCCTTTATGCTCGATGTTTGTATTCTATCTCGTCTTCTTAGTGAATATGTGTTACGCACGTTCTTGAAAAAACAATGCTATGAACCTAGACGCTAATATGCACCTGGACACACAGGATTTTTTCCAACACTAGATCAGAAGGTGTTGATTTCTCCGCTGGATTGTTGCACACAGACATACAGTTATCCAGCGATTGCCTTGAGTAGCAGCTGATGGCACACTAACCATATTGTCAGCAACTGTAGATCGTCCGACAAGGCTTCAAGTGGCTGAGAAGGAGCTGAGGCTGGTGTTGGGCCTGGCGTGAAGTTTGGAGGCAATCTGGGCTTGGCCCGAGTAGGAGTAGGACCTCGGCCCAGTGTGTGGTGCTGGAGCCCACGTTTGGGTAAAGGATTCAGCCCAGAAAAGATTCACGGATGGTGAGGTTTGGGCTCCATTCAACGCTGATCGCCTCAAAACGTGGCCCACGAATCCTGTATTTTACCGGGGAAATACAAATAGTCCAATGTTTTGCTTGAGAGTTGGAATCGTCTTCGCTTCCGGTGAAAAGTAAGCCCTAGCCATCGACGTACAAATCCCATCGATCGTTCGCGAGAGGCCAAAGCTAAACCCAGAGGGCCGGCCATGGCCTCCTCCTCGACCTCCGGCACGGCCGGCAGCGGCAGGGCGGTGCTATCCGACGAGGGGGCCGCGGCAATGGCGGAGTGCATCGGCCTGGTATTCGGCAGGTGGACGGCGCTTCAGCTGGCGGTGCGGAACCGGTGGGGCGGTGGCGACTCGCAGGCCAAGGCCGACCAGCTTGCCGCCTCCGTCCTCTCCTGGTTCACCCGCAACGCCGCCCGAGGTCTCCACTGATCTCTCGTCGATCTCCACCCCGCATGTTTTGATGAAGGAATTACGATTTACGATTGATTTAGTTTGTTTGGTTTCGTTTGTGCGCGATTAAGGCGAGGGACCGCTCGACCAGAACGAGCTGGAGGATTTGATCTACGACGGCATGGATGAGTCCTTCAACGCCGACATTGAGGATGGGAGCGTTGAGGAGGTACTATATATCTATTCTTCTTCTCCTGCTTTAATTTAAATTCTCTCTGTATAATGTAGTCTCTCATTCATGAATAAAATCGATCTGTAGCTAGTTAATACGATCGGAAACTAGAGAAAATTAGTACCACGTTTTTCGTAAAAATGAACTAGGGGAATTTGTTGTCAGAATATATAGCTGCAGCAGTGTTGCCTTTCAAACTTTATCATTTTGGCCAAACTTTCAAACTTAATTTGGACCAAGAGACATTCCTTCTGATGCGCAAAATAAATAAAACCTTGTTATTTTATTCTCATTTTTTCTGACAAATAATTTTTCTGGCCCTCTCCCCAGTTACAAAATTGATCTCTGTTTGAAGCAATGTTTTCAACAGAAGCTGTTTTGCCTGTATATGTATCTCAAAATGTATATGTATATTAATAAAGATGAGTATACATCTCAAAATATAAAGTATATGACTAATAAATTGGATGGGCTTATGAGCAGCAAGCAGGAGAAGAACAGAGCAGAATAGCGAGGACACATTTTCAAAAAAAAAAAAAAAACCCTGAAAGCGTGCCCATTGACATGTATTGCATTAAGGAAAAATAGAGTTTTACACATTTTCAATTTCAATGTTTGAATACAATTTCTAGTTGGCTTCTCCAAGACTCCAACACATCGACTCAGCACTTATCACTATTAGTGCTGGTTACTCTAGCATTGGGCCTGGCCTGCCTCCTTTGGCCTGGGCCTTGCGCCTTCAACTCCCTGGTCACGCTCCTCTTCTTCCTGGGCTCAATCTGCTGTTCATAGTGCCGTGCCACTGATGGAGCAGGTTCACTGCTGACAGAGTTATATTACAGTCTTTCCCATAGCTGCCAAAAGATGTTGTTGATTATTCATTATTGTTCATTGTTGCATTGTGTGGAGTCGGATGACTTAATTTCATTTGATGCATAAATCTACATCGTCATCCAGTTAATTTGTTTCTGCTAAAAGCTGCTGAGACACTTAACCCTTTTCTCTTCACCCAAGCAGGTTACTAAGCATCTGATGATTATGTACACACGCTGTCTGCGACAGAACTATTCCTACATGGATAAGCTTAGGAAGACACGGCTTGCAGGCAGCGCCATTACCCAGAGCAAAGAGGTAATAACTTTGAAACTTTAGAGCTTTTGGTAAATTGTGCAATATGTGAGCGGAAAACGCCACAAGCTAGCGTTGTTAGTGGACATAAAAGATATGGCGCTTATTTGATCAATGGGGATGTAAGGACCTCAGGGTGTCCACAGTTGCAAATGTAATTAGTGAGTAGTTGCCTTAGGAAAAAAAATATGCTGTGCAATATCACTCAAAGTCAAGAGCTTTTCATCCGTGCAATTTATATGCAATTTCAGACAGACTTTTGACTGCAAAAGCTTCTTGTGCTCGTTTCTCTTGTGCATTTCCCTTTGACGGCCTAAAATCTGTCCGTCGTCGCCCACCCTTTATATAACATTGGTGGCTGTTGTTATATAACATCACTGGCAGTTGTTATGTAACAATGGTCGCATTCCTCACCCATGGTGCGTAAATTAAGTGAACTCACACAGTTTTGTTTCATCTCCTCTTCTGAAACAGGTATTGGCAGGCTATGACAGTAACAGCGACGATGAGAACCGACACTCAGAGGAAGATGACGATGGAGCTGGCCCAATGGAGGTTGAGGCGCCGGTGCCACGCAACCCGAGACCCCCCAAGCCTGTCCCCGATGCGGATGGATGGACCACAGTGCCGACTAGGCGCCGCAACATGTAGTTAGAGGCTTAGAGCACAGAAGAAAGGAAGAATATCATCACAGCCCATCAACTGAATGTTAATTGGAGCCCATGGTGTGCTTATCGTTGCTGTATTCTGACAGATGTGAGCATGTATTGCTGACAGATGTGATGATGAGCAACTTGCTTTGCTGCATGTTGAAGATTATTCATTAATCACAGATCGATGATGATTGCCTTTCTGATGGCAACTGATCGATGAAGTGGCTAATAAATAGAAAAAAAAAGTAGCAGTCCAAAAGAGTGAGGCACTCGCTTTTCATGACAGCGATCGGAGGCCCCTGATGTCTATATACTATGAACTGAAATCCTTGGAAGCTAGTTAAGGGCTTGATGAGGCCGAATCAGAGTCGGCATCTAACTATCTATGACGAGCCCGATCCAAGGCACATAGGTTTCTTCATCGCTGACGTGACTGGCAATCTCATCTCCATCTGGAAAGGTCGTTCTTGTTTGCATCCTGCGATCAAGAGATGGCGGATCATGGCGATTAGATCCTCGAAACCGCCGTCCGGTAGATCCCATCTTGCTTTGTTTTTGGCAGGATCGTCGAATTATCAGATAAGTAAGCAAGTGAAGTCTAAGTGATGACAAGTGATTATATATTAGTTAGATAATCAAGTACTGGTTGTTACAATGCAACCAGTGACGAGGTTAACTTGGCCATTTACGTAAGTTGAGTACACAGCTAGCTAGCTCTCTGCAACAAGGGTTATTAGATACGTTACGTTCTAGAAGCAAGGTGGCAGCATGATGATCTCTCTTTACGTACGTGTTTCGTACTACTACTAGGTTTAATTTGTCTGTTTGCGTCCTCATCGTAGAGAGAATATAATTCAGATCAGGTGACAGCATCTTATCGTGCATCTGCCTAACTTGATGTTTCGTGTTAAAGTTGTGATGTGTCAGTAGGTTGTCCACCGCATGACTGTCGAGGTAGATATTAATCGGCTCCAATGATCATCATCATTTGCAGTGTGCAGGTACCTGAAGATTGACCACAAATACTATAATGTACTTGGGACATTGACTTTTTTTAATAACGGAAATAACAATCCTGCCTCTGCGGTAACGCACACAACCTAAAGCCTCTGCGTGACCACACACAGACAAACTTATTTAAAAAACTAAGAATAAAAAAACTTTAAGACATGAAGATATATGTACTAAAAATCTACTACATCCAAAAAAATTGAGTTTACTACTGAAAACAGTGCTAAATATATCGATGTCGCTTCATGGCGGTCTCCGAACACCCACCATGCCTTGAACAAATAAGCGTGCACCGAAATAATACTTGAAACAAACTCATTGGATGTAGACAACCCCCACTGCAGCTGGTAAATCGGCCACGCTTGAAATCGTGTGCCCTCACCGTTGCCCCCTTGATGTATCGGTGGCGTTCGGGATAGCCACAATCGATCTTTTGTGCGGGAGGAAGACCCCGAACTGTCTTGATCCGCCGTCTCTCTGCGTCGCCAGTCGCCGAGAGGTGCATCGTGGCGCCAAATATTGTCGCCAATGGAAAAGCATCTGTCCCCAGCGAAGAGAGGTCGTTGCTCACTGTTAGAATGCGTGAGGAATGGGCCGAACAGCTGCCATCGTCGTGGCGGCGAAGACAGGTAGTCGCTACAGGATCTGCGACCCCGCCCACTCCTCGATCTCGTTGCGCACCCCACCACCTGTCGCCTATCTTGCGCGAGCAGCGAGGTGCTGCAGCAAGGGCATGCTATGCAATGCAAGAACACCTCCGCGACGCCTTCCCCGGGAAGAGACATGACGTCCATAGGCGTCATCGCTGCAACTTTAAGCCCGATGATCTTGCACGCTCTGGCAGCACCATCTCCGGCAGCCAAGGGAGGCGACGACATGCGCACCCCTTGGATCTGGTATCCCACGCTAGCCACTGGACGTCGTCCATGCGCACACAGGGGAGCTCCGCCATGCCGTCCTGCACACGCAGTGGTCAACACCGGGGTAAAGGGCGCTGCCTCCTCCGTAGATCTAGAGGAGTAGCGCGCCGGCGTGGACTGGGAATCGGCGCCGCACCTACAACGGGGTGTTGTTATACACTAGTTGCCATGCAATGCAAGTGCACAAGCTGGTCTCGATGGATGATGATCTCTTTTAAGTGTTTCGTACTACTATTGGTAGGTTTAGTTTGTCTGTTGCGTCCCCATGGTAGAGAGAATATAATTCAGAGGTGACAACATCCTGCGTCTGCCTGCCGAACTTGATCTTTCTTGTTAAAGTTGTGATCTGTCAGTACTGTCGAGGTAGATATAGTTAGCCTGCGGGGTCTGTTATTATTAATAGGCTCTAATGATCATCGTACGTCATTTGCAGTGTGCATGTACTTGGGACAGTGACTGCTGAAAGAAATTAATTCAGTACTGTAATTGTCAGGCTGCAAAATAAACCAGGACCAATAATCATGTCATATCGACCGAAAAAAAAAAAAAAACAAAAGTGTCCATCAACAAAAGTGCGTATACAGTGACGAAACCTTGCATCGATGAGACCGACATAGTGACATGCATGTTGATGCCCAGTGGCTTATTTCGTTATCGGTGAGCACAGTCACATACGAAAATTGACTAGCTAGTATATTCTCTCTCTTCATTTCTGTGTACACATCGGACCAAAAATAACCTCACATCACATTTGATTGTGGTCATCGTTATTCATAACGTACGGACAATTTTCAGTAACGTATCTCGCTTTTATCAAGGCGGACGGTACATGTAACTAATTTTAACCGCCGGCACCGGCCGCACCGCACACGCACCATTCCTCAAGACAAAACCCATGAGAATAAACGTACGCCGGTAAAAAAAATCAATAACAAGATGATAAGACAAGAAAAATCTGTGTGCACCAAAATAGCCACTAAATTTTCCAAGACACCAGCGAGGAGCACCACCACAAGCCGGCCCCTCAAAACAACAAAAGTACGACGACGATGAAAGAAAGCGTCGACACGTAGCTCTCACATACAGTTATCCAAGCTGGACACAGCGCCACACATTATATGGGCATCATCAGTTGTTGGCCACAGGCCACGGGAAGACACCATGTGTCGCCATGGATTTGCATTGCTACCGACGAGGTGGCGGTGGCGACGACGACATCAACGTGGCGGAGGCCATGACCCGTCGCCTTCCTCCTTGTGGACACGCCGGAGGAGAGCGATCGAGAGTTGAGTGTCGATCGAAGAGGACGCCGGATAGCGAGCGAATCAAGGTGCTGATTGGATCCATGACGATGTGGTTGATGATGGATGAAAACCGCCACCATATACCAAGCAGTTAGCATACATGTTAGAAATAAAACTACTCGCTTTATATATAGTTTATATAATGCTCCTACTATTACTACAATGAAAAAGTGTTTTTTTTTTTTCGAAAACAAGCATTGGCACGTGCTTACACTGTACAGGTGTAATATAGATTTATAGTATTATTATCAGCTAATTAAGCCAGCTAGAGCATCTGGTATTATAAATATTATCATTTTCAGCTAGGTTTCTACATTCCCGTGCGCAAATTGTGATTATGGGTGTGTTTAGACTATGAAATGTAGGTAAACAAAATAACTAATTGTATAGTTTAAATGTACATTGCGAGGTAATTTTTTCAGCCTAGTTAACCTATATGGTAGGATAATATTTACCACAAACAAACAAAAAGTGATACAATGCTTTTCAGTTTTAGAACAGTGTCGGTTTTCAGGCATCTAAACACACCCTATGATCACACTAGTTCATATAGGTTTGCCTGTTTACACACAGTAATAATTATAAGACCGCATTTACATCCTTGGAATTGAATTCTTGTAAGAAATTATAGTTCTTGAATTGGCTTGTAGTCCAATGGTAGAAACGGTCCAAGTGGGACGCTACCCACCGGGGTTCAAATCCTGATGCTCGCACCTTTTCTTGGGATTATCCCAGGATTTCCGGCGTTATGCATTAAGTGGTAGCGGCGTTCCGTCGACAACGAGGCGCCAATGGTGACTTCGAGAATCTCCAGATCTGCCGGGTGCTCAGTCCTTCGGAGGTGCTCATAGGGGTAGGGTTTGCGTATGTGTGCTCTTAGGGGTGAGTGTGCGTACGTGTTGTGAGCGTCTGCGTTGTACTGTGTCATTCTCAAAAAAAAAATATAGTTGTGGAAGAAGAATCCATTTAATCTCTTAAGTATAGTCTACATTTAATCCACAGAATCTATTTTTTTTTTTCCATCTCTCACCCTATGAAATTGAAATAGACTTATATGGAATTTTTGTAAAGTTGTGGACTCAAATTCCAAAGCCAAATAGGTTAATTTCTTAAGTAGTTCCAATTCTTCAAAATAAAATGATCCAAACGGCCCCTAAAATTAAAGGAATTGGCACGATACTATTTGCTCAACAATCACCGACCAATAAAGAAGAAAAACTGTAAACGACACAGGCTGAAAAGTGAAATTTTAAGAGATGATTTATAGGATATCTACAACAATACATCACCACCAGACAGAACCTCCCTTGCATTCGCACAACCTGATTTTAGGTATTCACAAAATGAACTACACTATGATCTGAAATCTTCTGATATAGTTCATTCAACTGCTGTTTTATATACTGCTACCCCAGATAGGTGCCCCATGCAGAGAGGGAGCAATGTATAACACTGGACATGCATGATCCCTTTACTGATCACCCGCTATCAAGTATTCATCAGGTGATTAACGAGATAATAATGACAGTTCAAATAAAGCAAGAAATTAGTAGCTCATTATGACAGCATGCCCATGAAACAGGGTGCACATATATTATTTATTATAACAAATGTACAGCCTGCACTTTCTGTTGATGATGATCGATGTAAATGTAATGACAAGGTCGAGAGTTGCTGTCTTGCTTGCTGACAAATGTGGGCAACTTTGCGTACTCCTATTGATGCAGAAGTTTTTGATTATTAATCCCAGACTGAGGATGGATGATTGACCTTTCCCATGGCAAGTGATGACTGAATAAAAAAGTAGAAGTCCAAAAAGACTGAGGCACTCGTTTTTCATGACAAGGACGGATCGGAGGCGCCTGATGTTCATTAAAAAAAATTCTTCACTAAAGTTCTAAAATAATAGCTACAACATAGGTATCTATATTCAGTTTTGATAAGCTATCAATTATTGAATTTTGGTATTTTCACCTTATTAATTTCTTAAACTATTATTTACAATGGTGATTATAGTCTACTGATTTGAATCTTTTAGGTTTTCTACGAATTTTATGATCTATTTGTTTTAGTTCTAGCGGTTTCATGACTAATAATTTATAGGATTAATATTTTTTTCTAGAACAATACTCCCTCCGTCCCTTTTTCTCCGCCGCTCGGGAAATGGGACTGGGTGGGGGGCACAAATTTCGAGCGACTGATATTGCGGGACAGAGGAGTATGTGTCTAGTTGAATAATAAACTTATAGTATATAAACTCTTATCACTTTATGTCATATCATAAAAATCTGTATTTTACTTTCCAATTTTAATCATGTGTCAATTTGAAACTCCAATGCTCATTGTATCTTTTTTTTTTTTTTCATTTTTTTTATTAAAAGGATATTCTAGGTCCTAGGATATCCTCTTAATTCTTAAGATGGCATAAATAGTTTATTTCACCACACACCATGGTACTCATGATGTTGAATTCATTATATTGTACTAATATTGTTTTATGAAACAAACAATATTTGTAATTTAATTACTAATATTAATATGATATAATGTTCTAATCGAATTATTTTAAAGCCTTTTTGAGATAATAACTTGCTAAATCTATTATCATGAGTATCAATTTACCTTAAAATGAAGTGTAAAGTGTCGTTACTATATGATTTGCTAATGATATTTTTCCCTATTTGATAACCTCATAAAAACTTATCCTAATGTGTACAAGTTTTCTTGGTCCACGCAGTTTAACATAGCTTTGTGCATGGTTTCAACTTAATATTGATGGAAGTGTTTACTCCAAATAGCTTTGTGCGTATATTGTGCCTATGGATGTTGAATTATTTTTCATATTCGCATATATTAGCATTTACATGTAGATTTGAGAGATTTTTGTTCATTTTTTGTAATGGCTGAGATGGATAATTTAGATACAAATTATATAGCTATTTATATTACATTACATTATCTTTCATAATGCCTGATATCCTTAATTTGAATCCAACTTAGGGGTCATAATAATAGAATGGCAGAGTGAGTAATTTTCTAGATAATAAAATAGATCTAAAATAGTCATAGCCTATATAGATTTAATGGTTAGATGTTTCTGATTAATGTGAAAATTTCTAGCATTTGTTTTTTTTTTTCTAGCGTGTTTGTTAAGAATTAACGTAGATCCTCCGTTGAAGCCTGCAATTAGGACTTATTATCTTTTTTTTTTTTGACACGCCCGATGAGAATTAAGGTAGAGCTTCCGTTGAAGCCTCCAATTAGCGTTTATTATCTTTTTTTTTTCTAACATGCCTGATGAGAATATAGTTAACGTAGTGCTTCCGTTGAAGCCTCCAAATAATAGTAGTAAAATGATCCGAAACGCGACATCTTAGCGTCTAGTTCAGGGCTCCACCGGGTCGAATCAGAGTGGGCATCTATCTATGAGTCCAGACACATAGGTTTCTTCGTCTCACTGACGTGACTAGCAATCTCATCCGGAAAGCTCGAGCACTCTTGTTCGTTTCCAGCGAGCAAGAGATGGCGGGATCATGGCTATTAGCTCCTCGAGACCACCGTGCGTACGATTCTAAAGACTGTACCTTCTTGATTTCTTTTTGGGAGGATCAAATGGATCGGCGGATAAGCAAGTGAAGTTTAATTAAGCAGCTGCAAGTGACAGTGATTATTAGATAATAATAATAATAATAATAATAATAATAATAAAGTAGTGGTTACAACCAATGTAATGCCGAGGTTTGGCCATACGTAAGTTCAACGTGAGCAGTGAGCACAACAGGAGCCGACTGATTCTGGCTGATTTAGTAGTATTGTGTGAGAAAATAAACCAAACAAGCAGAGCGTCAGCCATCTCACTAACTGTAACATTGTAGTATACAGTATGATCCCCAAAAAACTGAAACACAGCAGGCCCAATAAGCGCCTAGTTGTTTCATTATATTATATAAATATTATATAAATAAACTCTTTTTTTCTTGATTACGCAAAGGAATTGTGTATCTTTGCGTGTCATATAAATAAACTCATATCACATATATATCATGCAAGGTCTGTTATTATTAGCTCTGTAATATAAAATTATTGTCATTTGCAATGTGCAGGTATTCTTTGAATATTAACACATATGGCTAGGCATCATCAGTTCTTGTTGGCCACGAGATGTACAGCAGCGACGACGACGACGTGGCCGGCCGGGGAGGCCATGGCCGGTCGCCTTCCTTGTAGACGAGAGGGAATTAATCGAAGAAGCAACAGCAACAACGTGCGATGGCCGGCCAATGAGGACAGCGACTGAACCAAGCTGCTGGGTCATTATGGATGATGATGTGTTTGATGGATGGTGGACAGCACACAGAGTTTACTTTTCATATGCAGAATCAAAGTCGCCTGATGTGTTATTATATATATATAATATGACGAAACGTACGCTGCAGCTTGGCGGCTAGTCGAGGGCTTGATGATGCCGAATCAGAGTCGGCATCTATCTATCGATCACATAGGTTTCTCCATCTGTTCTTTTCTCGAATACGCAAAAGACTTATCGATCTGGAAAGCTCTACTCTTGGTCTTTTCCAGCGAGCAGAAATGACGGATCATGGCGATTAGATCCTCGAGACCACCGTCCGTATGATCCCAAAGCCTGTGTCCGGTCGATCCCATCTTACTTTGTTTTTGGCAGGATCAAATGAATCGGATAAGCAAGTGAAGTCAAGCAAGTAAAGTACTGCAGGTTTATAACCAATATATATAATGCTGAGGTTTGTCCATACGTAATTAAGTTGAGCGAACAGCTAGCTGCAACAAAGGGTTACACGTTACGTTCTAGAAGCAAGGTGGCAGGCTCGATCAGATTCAGTCATGTCACTGCAACAACATACTATATATGAACTAGGTAAAGTTAAATTTGCTCGCCTCCGTATGTACTACTATACACACACCCCAGTTGGCAAAGCAATGCAAGTGCACAAGTTGGCCGGCCTCTCGATCCATGACCTCTTGTACGATAGTACTAGTAGGTTCAATTTGTCTCTTGCGTCCCCATGCTACACAGAATATAATTCAGAGCTTACAGCATCTTATCGTGTGTATGCCTAACTTGCTCTTTCTTTATAGATTAAGTATGAACTACATATATGGAATGATGAAATGGCAATGTATATGTATATATATCTTGTTATTAAAAGCTTTGTGCCATGTCAGTACGTAGTTCGAGGTAGTTAAGGTTTGTTTATTTGTTAGTTACCCTCCATCTCAAAATGTTTGTCGCTTGCTCTTCCTGAAAAACAACTAAAAATATTAATATTTATCATACATAATTAATCTCATTAGAAAGGTCTTTGAATCTAGTTTTTTAACAAATTTATTTAAAGATACAAATTTTGCACGTATTTTGTACAAATCAAGTCAAAGTTTTGACATGAAAACTGAAAACGACTAACATTTTGGGACGGAAGGAGTATTAATTAGGCTCTAATAATCATCGTCATTTGTATGCTGTACGGCCTTTTTTTTTTTTTTTTGATCGGGCCATTCACCCGTTAAGAGGAAAAGTCACAAACACATACAAATGCACGAATATGACGTCGAAAGACATCGCACAAGGCCTGGCACACTTCCTATCTACTGGATCCAAGAGTATTGGTTAAATTGAGGAAACATTTTGCGACCATAAAGGACCAACTAGCGACATCGTTTTGAAACCTGCCTGGATCCACTCCTCGGCTTCTACGGCCGTCTAGTTCTCCGTAGCGGATGTTAATTTGGCTGCCTCTTGTACTCTTCTTGGCAGATGCTCTACGGTCGTTTGCCTAGGCAGATATATTTTGCCGCCAAAGTCTCAGATGCTTTACCGGGGCGGACGGTACATCGAGCTAATTTTAACTGCTGGCGCCGGCCGCCATTCCTGAAGACAAAGCCCGTCCCATGAGAATAAACGTATCAACGCCGGTAAAAGTTACTAACAAAGTAAAGATCGACAAGAAAAACTATGTCCACCAAAATGGCCACTGAATTTTCGAGGACCACGTCAAGATCGAAAATCTCTGCCCCGGCCTCGATCCACAACAAAAGTACAGCGCCGATGAAAAACGTCGACACGTAGCTCTCTCTCTCTATATATCATTATTCTCGCCGTAGGACTACGACATAAGCTGGAAACTACGCCACATATGCCATTTCATCAGTTCTTGTTGGCCACAGTTTAAAAATGGACAGGTTAATTCTTGTTGGCCACGAGAAGCAGCTAGCGTATCGATCGATCTTAGCTACAGAGCATGCATGTGCCGGGAACGAACAATGAGAGTGGTGATGTGGCATCTGCAGGTTCAATCGAAATTAATAAATAAATAAAGAAAAGGCATGCATTTTTACTAACGACGCGGTGAGGGCAGCGACGACGTGGCGGAGGCCATGGCCCGTCGCCTTCCTTGTGGACGAGAGGGAATTGATGGAAGCTATGGCAGCGCGGTGGTGGCGGGAGAGCGATGGAGCAGGGGAGAGTCGTCGAAGAAGACACGCGGGACAGCGAGCGAACCAACAAGGAGCATTGCAGTGATCATTGGATCCATATGATCGATATATATGATGTGGTTGATCCATCGATGAACAGCACCAGCGCCTACAGTCCCTGGACAAGACACGTCGATCCTGCCTGCGATTGGTTGCTTGCTAGTTACATGATCGAGTCTTAGTCCACATTGGACCTATAGAGCCTTCTAGTACAATTCTTCAATTCCAAATTGTCGAGCTAAGCTATCTAGTATAATAGGAAGGTCAAAAGGATTTATAATTCGAAATCGGGGGAGTACCACACGATACAACCAAAGACAGCATGAAAACATGTGGTGTTTTAGTGTTGGTTATACCGTGTGTCTAGTTTTTTTTTTATTTGTTGCTTATCATCCTCATGTTGTGTAGCATACTGTACATAGTTACATTCATCTTCTCTATAGTAGAGATCTTATTTTATCTTGTAATGTAATCGTTACGGGAGTCATGAGATTAATTACATACTCCCTCCGGGATGGTATTAGAAGTCGTTTAGGACAGCGACACGGTCTCCAAAACACAACTTTGACCTTTTATTATTATAAAAATATTTATAGAGATGTGATATATGTATACTTTTATCAAAGTATTTTTGAAGACAAATCTACTCATATAATTTTTTTATATTTACAAACTCAACAACTTAAAAGTTATTGATGATTTATATTATCAATGTTTGACCCAAACCTTGTCTAAAACGACTTCTAATACCATCCCGGAGGAAAGATGCTTAAATATACATAACATAGGCTATAGTACCAGATCACATTGCTAGTATATATATTTAATTAACAAATACTCGATTCTATATAGTGACGTGTTGCGA
This sequence comes from Hyparrhenia diplandra, assembly GCA_015847255.1. NCBI lineage: Eukaryota > Viridiplantae > Streptophyta > Magnoliopsida > Poales > Poaceae > Hyparrhenia > Hyparrhenia diplandra. Next base: position 100,902 of record JADLZK010010820.1, on the reverse strand, counting down.
CATGCATATCCGTCACCGTCCCGGAAGGGATCTTGGGCATGCTCGATTCTACTGGGTGTTGCGAGTGCCGCACTGGCGCTAAGCACTTGTACTTATCACCTTTTTATAACACTCCTACTATCACTACGCTACAAAGTGCCAAATATAGTATTTTCAGCTACTACTAGGAGCATCTGATAATGGGGGCGCAATTATCAATGTTTTGGACCGTATCCGCTTGCAACTATATATCCATACATATATATACATACATATATATATATTTTGCTTATTCTTGTTTTATCTGTGACGGCTCCCTGTCTCCTTAGCACATGCATGGGCTATTGGGCATATGCACACCTATATCTCTCCCCAGATCCAGTCATGCATCCTGCTGCAGGGAGCTACGACCCTTGTTATTAACTGAGTAGTTGCATGGTTTACAATTGTTACTAGCTGATTAGTTTGATACAGTGCAAGCATGATACATGTGCACTTCTAGTGTGTCACATGTACATCATGTGTGTAGTAGAGTGGTTGTGGATGTTAGCAGCTTAATTACATATTACATACTTTCAGAGGAAGTTTGGTACGAAATAGACCAGCATATGCTTGTGGATATTAATGTATACGGAGTACTCCTATATATTTCACTAATGTAAATTAGACCTGCACACACATTTGACTATTTGACCAGGACGACCCATATATATATAGTGACTCTTTTTAGGGATAAAGAGGAGTAGGTGGTAGGTACACTTGGAAGATTATCTACACATAAACTCTACAACGTGCCACGATCAGGGCTTCCCCAATGCAAGATAGTGGCGTATTGCCTCAACATCCACGTACGTGTCGAGGCTCCATGTCATCAAGAGTTTGGCCTAGTAGGTGACAAGGCTCCATGTCATGAAGAGTTTGGCCTAGTAGGTGACAGAGCCTCTTGCTGAGGAGCGGATAGTCTCAACCCACAAAAAGCTAAAGCTACGAGCAAAAGAGCGCATTGGGAAAAGAAAGGAGGTGCTAGTCTCGGTGACAAAAAGCTAAAGCTACGTGGAAAGAACGCGTTGGGAAAAGAAAGGAGGTGCCGGGAGCACGGGGATCGGAGCACAAAAGGCTGTTATATTCACTACCAAAAGTTTTGACGAAAAGGTAACCGCTCATTGCTTGCGATGGAGAATAGGCATGGCTGGTGTTTGCTTGCATGAGTGGACCTGCCAATTTCTTTGGGGCAACACTGTGTTGTTAGCCGTTGGCTATAGATGTACAACGGGCCGCGTCTGCGGCGGCGGCCGTGTGGCCCGAGCGTCGCCGCCCGGGTCCGTGTCGTCTTTGCATCGACCCGCGCCAGCCGGGCCGTGCCTCCACCGTGCTTTCGGGGCCACGCCCTCGGCCCATGGCCCGGTCCGTGGCCATTTTATCGGACCACGGGGCGCCCGTGCGGCGACCCGCCGCCGCCTTATGCTGCTCTTATCACCATCGCGCTGCTCCGCAGCGCGGCCTACTTCGCGCGCCTGCCCTTCTTTGCTCGGCCGCCGCCTCGCGCTTTCCGTAGCGACTGCGCGCCGCCCGCCCGGCGACCGCCGTCTGCCGTCGCGCTAGCCGCTACGCGTCGCGCTAGCCAAGGTCGCGCTAGCCGCTGCCGCTGCCCGGCGGCCGCCCAGCGGCGCTCGGCGGCGGCGACCCGGGGAAGTGGAGGAGGAGACGGCGGTCGCGCGCGGTCGCATCGCGCGGTGTCGCGATGCGCGCTTCGGGCGCGCGACCGAGAAAGTGAAGGAGGGCGATGCGCATGGCCGCATGCGCGGTGTGCGGCGATGGCGCTTTGTATCTTGGCCGGACTCGAGGAGAGATAGAGAAGTCGTTTAATGAAGGCTAAGATTAGGGTTGAGGGAGGGGATTATGGGCTTTGATGTTAGCATGGGCCAAGGAGTGCTGGACAATTGTTTGTTGGGCTATGCTGTATTGAAGATTTTTCAGCGGGCCACCACCAGGGCCGCCTTCTCCACCGGGCGGACCGGTCCGTGCCTTGGGCCGGCGGCGGCCCATGGCCCGATCCGCCATCGGGCGTGCCGCCCGTGGTCCGCACACATCGGACCGGGCCGTGCCGCTGACCGGGCCAAAAGGCTGGGCCACGGACCGGGCCAAATGTACATATATAGCGTTGGCCGTGCCTAAACTCCCTCGCATTTCGAGGAGACCTTTTGAGAGCAAGGCCAATAAGCTTGGCTATAAGCCAAGCCATGTCATTTAAGACAAGCTTAATAACCTAGTCATGCAATAGTTGATCTTTTATACCTATTCCAACTCATATATTTTATTAGTTTAAGAGTCCCACCACCCCATCTAATGAGTTGCTGCATGTACGTGAGTTGAAGAGTCAAATCAAGTTACTTGCCAACACACGGTACTGGGTGACCTACAACCTGGGCAACTGTGCTAGCGCCAAGCTGCTGTTTTTTTTTTTCTTCTCTCTTCCAACTAGGAATATGCTGATATGTCTTGGCTACAAGTTAAGTGACGTAGCCTTATTGTACCTACTCTGATGGGGAGATAATAGAAATGGCACAAACAGGTAACAGAGTGATATTTTTATGTTTTTTTTTGAAAAAGTTGTATATTCTGTAGTATACTAGTAGCTCCTGAATAAATTTCATTTCAAGAAACAAGAGAGAGAGCCACCTTTCATTCCAATTGCAACAACAGCCGCCACTTGTGAACCCAAAAACAAAACAAGGGTGTGCACTTTATTTACACAGTAGCTGTAATGATGTGTGTGTACGCCACTTGTGACGCCATCGAAAGGCTGGTGATGGGTCCACGTGCACCTCCAAATCAACGGCCCAAACTCAAACTCCCCAGCCACCCATTTAAACCACCCCCGACCCCCGAACCACACTATCCATTCCGAGGCCTCCCTCCCTCGACGCACCCCTCCTCCCACCGCCGCGCCGCGAGGCCCGCGACGCCTCCGCCGGCCCGCCCTCCCCTCGTCTACTCCCACCCATCAGCCTCCCTCCCCACTCCCACCGCCGCTCGCGCGCTCGGGCGCCCGCGCAACCCGTCCCTCCATCTCCCACCCACACCGCGCGCCGGAATGGCTGCGGGCTCGTCGTCCGCGGTCTGGGCCGCGCACCACCACCACACCTGCAACAGCGGCGGCGACCGCAGGTTCGACCACCACCGCCCACGCCGCGTCCTCCTTCCCCCACCACTCCCCACTCGTCGAGTCGGCGCGTCGTCCCTATCGCGTCCGCCACGCGCCGCCAGCAGCCTGGCGGCGCCCGCCGCGGTGGCGGTGCGGACGGCGTCGGAGGAGGCCGTGTACGAGGTGGTGCTGCGTCAGGCGGCGCTCGTGAAGACCGCGGCGGCGGCGCCGACGACGCCGAGGCCGCGGCGACAGAAGCAGCAGCGGCAGCCGCGGTGGGCGGAGGATGACAAGCAGGAGGAGGGAGGATGGGGTCGTTGGATGGGGCCTCCTCGGCGACGCTTATGACCGGTGCGGTGAGGTCTGCGCTGAGTACGCCAAGACCTTCTACCTCGGTCAGTGCTCACTGCCTACCCCACCACCCCCACTCGTTGTTGTTCTTCTTCTTCAGTATTAGAGACACTATCAGAGTATCAGTGCTAGTTAGTGCTGCTACATGTTAACAATTTAATAGGTATCTATCTACCTATCTCTTCATTGCATTGCATATAGTACTGGTATTAGAATTTGATTAATTAACAGGCCCCAATGGAACACAAGACAAGTGGAGGAGACATTTTCTAGTTAGAGAATGCGATTCTGCAGTAGTGCGTGCGATTGAGGCAGGGAGTCATTCTCTGTCTTTTCACTGAACGAATAGCTAGCTTTTTATTAAGAGTGTGGTCATCAGTGCTGTGCTGCAACGACGACCCACATGAGTGAGGATCTCTGAAGGGAGGTCTCTCAGCAATATATATGGCAACTGCACATGTTTGCGGAGATCCTGCTGCCGATCGACCTCGGTAGGTAACAAGAAGATAGTGTGCATGTGGGTGCTGGGTGCCTCTCTCTTTATCTCTCGATGGGAGGGGACAAATAATCAATCAATCAATCTTAACGGCTGTCTGCTGTCTATTTTCAAGCTGTCGAATTGTGGCCGACTATATACATACTGGCAAACTGATATGTAGCTAGGTTCCTTGAATCAGGTTATATCTGGTTATGGCTGGATTGGTTGGCAGGGGTGGGCTTTAGGTGATCTGGAGACGCATGGGCTTGATTTAATCCCTTTTTGTTTTCTCATTCTTTTAATCGCGCTCTCGAGATCTCTGTGACGACCTTTACAAACTGATGAATGAATGGTTTTTCTATTGCCTTGACCATATGAACCTATATGCCTATGGGTAGCAGCAACTTTTAATACTGAGATTTTGTTAACTGTAATCTTTCTTTATCTGTATCATGTACCTTCTCGTGGCTCATGTTTCCCTCGGTTACCTTTCAGGCACACAGCTCATGACTCCTGAGAGGCGCAAAGCTGTCTGGGCGATCTACGGTACGATTTATTCTCAAACTAACACTGTCGTTCTTGTTTGTAACGTCATTGATTCTTAAGTAACAATCATATATGTTTTTTTCTTTCTCTTCTGCTGTTCTGCAGTGTGGTGCAGAAGAACTGATGAGCTAGTGGACGGTCCTAATGCATCTTACATTACGCCAACTGCTCTTGACCGCTGGGAGAAGCGATTGGAGGATCTCTTTGAAGGCCGCCCGTACGATATGTATGATGCTGCCCTCTCAGACACCGTGTCAAAGTTCCCCGTTGATATCCAGGTAAATCCATCTACCAGCTGAAAACGCCTGAAGATCTGCCAAAAGTTACTACCACATACTAGTAGATTTAGCAATTACTGCAATTTACTGACTGTTCTGCGATGTCACAATTTCTATGGTTTGCAGCCGTTCAAAGATATGATCGAAGGAATGAGGCTTGACTTGTGGAAGTCGAGGTACATGACCTTTGATGAGCTCTACCTCTACTGCTACTATGTCGCTGGCACGGTTGGCCTCATGACGGTTCCTGTCATGGGCATTGCCCCTGACTCCAAGGCCTCAACTGAGAGCGTGTACAATGCTGCACTGGCTCTTGGCATTGCTAACCAGCTGACGAATATTCTCAGAGATGTAGGCGAAGAGTAAGTACTCGCTTTATCCACACCTAGGCATATAATTATATACTACATCTGTTTGATACGGCGCCCAATAATTTTTATATCAAACACTTGTGCGATACAATCTAGTCCAGGATTTAATATTCAAAGTGGTAGAGGCGTACTGTATTTTACTGTCTATTTGTTTGTGAACTTGTCGCTGTTGAGAATATTTTTTTCATTTCTTGATTGTGATGTAGTTTGTTTGTTGTTGTGGATGGATTCAGTGCAAGGAGGGGCAGAATATACCTTCCATTGGACGAGCTTGCGCAAGCAGGTCTGACAGAAGAGGACATATTCAGAGGGAAAGTGACAGATAAGTGGAGGAGGTTCATGAAGGGCCAGATTCAGCGAGCCCGGTTGTTCTTTGACGAGTCTGAGAAGGGCGTCGCCCATCTAGACTCTGCTAGCAGATGGCCGGTACGTGAGCCTCGAAATTCTCTCTGTTTTATCTATGTGTCTGCAATTTTACTTTTTCAGGAGAAGTGGTGTTTTTTTTACAGGCTCTGAATCGCTTACAATTGTTTGGTTGCAGGTTCTCGCGTCTCTGTGGCTGTACAGGCAGATCCTTGATGCCATTGAGGCAAACGACTACGATAACTTCACCAAGCGTGCGTACGTAGGCAAGGCAAAGAAGCTGCTGTCGTTACCGGTTGCCTATGCAAGGGCAGCTGTTGCGTCATGAACCATCCCTAGAGCAGATTTTTTAGAAAAAATTTATATGTAAACCCAATTTGTTTTTCACCCTTTTCATTTTCTTTTTTGGCTTCGTCTTGTGTATATAATCAGCTTCAGCTGCCTGCATGGCATAAGCCTTGCCTGTCACACACAGTTCTTAGTTCAGGCCCAGGGGACTGATTCCATGTCCCTCAATACTCGGCTCTTGTTACCATTAATTACCACAAGGAATGAAGAATTAGAATTCAAGAAGGATACTTGTCAATTGTCATGTATGATCTCTGTGCTTTTATCTTCAGAATTCAGGCTCACCAGCTTGATTACAGTGTGAACCACAGAGGCTTCTCAGGTGTTCTGTTTTGGGTAAAAATCAGTGACTTTAATAATCTTGTGTTTCCTGAAGTAAATTACGTGTTATGTCATTAACACAATACTAACATTTTTAACACGATGGCCTGAGGCTCTGAACAAGTTTGGCTCCAGTTCTTTGTGACTCCCCAAACTGGCACCTCCAATCCCTTTCTTGACTGGTCTGCTCTGCATTTGGTTTAGATCTGTGGTGGGCTTGTGGCTGATGCAGCTCAGACCGCAGTGGCCGAGAACCATGGAAGCGGCCACACGCTGCAAGTGGCACACACAACTGGGAGAGAGGCCACATTGTCGGCCACATCTGTGACACAACGGCGTGGCCGGCCTGGCTGTTGCTGACCGTGCTCCGGTTTTTCACCTCCAACTCTGAATACCGGACACACAGCACCTTGTACAGTATACATACTGCAAAATTAGGTAACTGAATGGAAAACATGTCGACAATACTAACTAGCACACATCTCTCTAAAATAAATGGTAGAAGGTAAAATAGCATCATGAACTCAGTTAAAATGATTAAAGGTCACACAAAAAACTTGAGGAGCAGAACCCACAATCTATACAGCAGCATATCTCAAAACCTGGTAAAGAACATACTAACGATGCTAAAACAGCATAAGCTGTTTGACCATCCTCCAACTGTTTTTTTACAACACATCTATCTAAACACTTAAATACCCACTTTGCAGTGTTAATACTGCGAAACAACAAGCACGAAACTGTATCATGCACCTATGCTGCCGAGCCAGAAGAACAGGGGAAACTGTGCTATTGCCATGAAGAGAAGGAAGTAATGCTGTCGCGACGAGTGTCTCTCGCTGCTTCTCATCTCCGTGAAGAGCACCCTCTTCATTGTCCTCACCAGGAACACTCCCATGCACAGGCTCATCCACGGCATCATCACATAGTATGAATATGCCCATACGAGCCTTGCAACGATAGCAAGTGAAAGCCCAGCAAATAAATAACCTCCATATGCTACCAAGTCGAGTAGTGGCACCTCACCGCCACCCATTGAGTAGAGCAGACCTTTCAGGAGCATGAGCTGTAAACCCCATCCGATCAGTGCCCTTGTAAAGTGCAGATTTATAGCTTCTGGAGTAAACCTGCACAAGTATCATGTACATTGATTAAATTAGAGACATTAGGTCAGAAGCATTAGGAGATTAAGAAAAATTATCAACAACTCACTTTCCCATGAAACCTAATGTAAATCCTGAAAGAATGATGAAGCTTCCAAATGCCATGAATGGGATGTACAAATCTGGGGCGTTTATGTCATAGATTGGAGGTTTGTAGGACAAACGGCCACCAACCGGCTCACTTATTCGGTCCAGTGCCCCTGCAAATAGAATACGGTTTATCTTCGCAAAACTAGATTGAAGAACCAGATTTGTGAAGAATGAATGTTATTAGGAAATACTATGATTTACCCTGTGAAAGAACGGAAACAGTATAATTTTCAACTTGTTACGGACATATTGATCATTCACATGGAAGTAATACTGTGGGTTGGAGAAGTATCTATTGATCTGCAAGAATTGAACCAATAATTTAGAGAGAATGGAAGCAATAAAAATAAAGTATAAGGTTTGTTCAAGGATACATACGTTGCTTTGCATGAATTCTGAACTAGAACCGAGGAACTTCTCCCCATATACTCCTATCCCAGATCTGATTAGACCCGAGCTTGCACCATACAATGGATTGTCAAACTGTGGTTGAGAGTTCTGCGGGGGCATCTGCATCCCTGGAGGATTCCCATAATTATTATACATGGCTGCAGTGAAGAAGCAGAGGTAGAAAGGAGTTAGACCAAAATGATACTATGATAATTCATAACAGAGACTTGACATATTTGTGGCAACAAATAAATGAGGATAACACGACATTAGAAAGGTGTTACATAAATCACAGTTAAGTATACGGGAGCTATTTAGGTCACTGCTAAGGCAGAAAGTTTTTTTGTAGCTTTGCTTAATCCACAGGCATATCATCATAAAAACAATTTCATGCACCAATTTGGAACAACAGCAGATACAAGAAAATGGATGCAACATGATAATGCAGTTACTCTACATCCTACACTACATCTGGAAGAGATAATAATTTACAAACTGTAAATATAATTGAGAAAAAATCGACAGATCATCTCCTGGAAGTATATAATATAAGAGAGGTATATATATAATCAACTGGAAGTCAAATTCCAATTACGAGTCCAACTGATTTAGTTAAGCATAGTTGACACTTCTGTAAAAAGGGGTGACACCAATCAAGATTATGTTCTATTCTAAGGCTAGCATCACATACGCATTCCATTTATCGATAAGTACAAGCAAATCAACCATCCTCATTTAGATGTACCGAAGCAAAAGCAGCTTGGCATACATTCAGCTAATTGTTTAACTGCAAAACCATATCTAAGGCTAGCATCACATACGCATTCCATTTATCGATAAGTAGAAGCAAATCAACCACCTCGTTGAGATGTAACGAAGCAGAAGCAGCTTGGCATACATTCAGCTAATTGTTTGACCCCAATACCATACCGATGCTGATTTTTGTATAAGCAGATAAATAGCAAACTATATTGCTTGGTCTTTCTATCCCATTCATCTCATGGAGGAGGAGGAGGACGAGGAGCGGAGCATGTCATATAAATATTGAAATCCCATGTTTGTTCTACATGTTTCAATGTGTGGATGATAACTAGGCACTTCCCCCCTGTTCCAAATTGTGTGTCATTTAACATTTGTCCTAGCTTTGACCAAGTTTATAGAAGAACCATGAACAGGTAACAAGCTACAGTTTTGTAGAATCCATAAACATTTAAAAACATGTCACTGGAAAAAGGTACAGTTGATTTTTGTTTTCAAAACTATATTGCTTCAATCAAACGCTTCATAGCTCTCAAAAAAGCATGGTACTTGTAACAATAAATCCATAAATAAACAAATGAATAAATACAAACAGGGCCTCGATTGTTCATATGTTCTGGTTTGTAGCAGCCGCACCCTCGATTGGGTACCCCAATGATTCCTGTTCCAGGGGCCGGGGCCAGAGCCCAGAGGGCTGAACCGAGACCGGTCAATCTCTCGCGCTGAAGAGCGAGCGAGAGAGCTGGGGAAGAGCCTAATAACCGAACTAAACGAAACCCAGGGGGATTGGTGGGCGGACAGACGGATCCTAATTTCGCAGGGCACCACGAACGGACGAGCGATTTGGGTCCGATTGAGCGAGCGAGCGAGCGAGGAATCGGGATCCACGGGAGGGAGATAGCAGGGAGACGACTTACTTGGGCGAGCCGATGGAGGCGCGGCGGGCGGAGAGGGAGGGGGCCGGTCGCCGGAGACGCGTCGGGAGTCTGCCTTGGAGGAGGCGGGTTCCTTTTCCTTCCTCGATTCCTCCTCCTCCTTCCCTCTGGTGGCGGTGGGGTCCACGAGGTGGGTCCGGGTTCGTTTTCTTTTCTGTTCGTTTCCTTGGGCCGGAAGGAGACGGTGGTCGGCCGGCTGACTGTGGGCCACTGCGTGCGTGGCCGCGATGACGTGTCCATACGACACGAATCACGGATGGCTTTCTGCGTCAGGCCCATTTTTGGTTGGGATTGGCCTGGCCCATGTTCCGCTGATCATTTGGACCGGGAAGGAAGTTATTCGACGCACGCACGGAGGCAGCAGGCTCAATCAAGCCCACAAGACTATGCACGCACGGAGGCGCTTCTTTGGGCTCCATTCCGTTCTGGGGCGCAATAGGCTCCAATTTTCGACCCAGGCGTGTGACTTACACACGCTACTAGGGTAAGTCTTTTTTTTTTTTTAACTGTAAAAACACGACTTGCTGATGCATGGCTTCATGCCATGCTAAAATTTATTGTTTGTAATATTCAACATATATATAATAACAATGTTGTCGAAGGGTAGGCTTGCTGCGGTTGGTGTGAAGCTCACTCACCGACCACCAGGTCCTGCGTTTGGCGCTGTCTCCCTGCATATTTGTGGGGTAGTATCGTGGCTCAGTTAAACCCTTCCCTAGCTCAAGTGGAAGCCGCCTGGCACTGTACCTCAGTTAAGCCCTTCTCCAGAACCACACTCAAGTTGGAGCCGCCTGGCACTAGGTCTGCTCTTTATATAGTAATAACGCTGTCACACATAAATGAAAAATACATTACTGCATGCGCATGCATCAATATTCTGTCGTTACATGAATAGACAACGCACGTATACAACACTGCACATTGTTACATTCACCGGTACAACTTTTATGTGGGAATCGGTTCTTATTATATTTGAATGAATTCCCAGCACACACACTTTATTTTATCATAAATGCACACACTTTTTATTACATAATGTTGGGATCTAACTTCAATTCTGAAACTTTCTTTCTTAATTTTTGAAGTTGCAGAGAGCGAAGCCAAAATATAACTTCGCAAAAAGAAGCTGGCATTGCTGGGAAGACGAAGCCAAAACATCTTCACTCAAGAGAAATTGGTTTCGCATGATAGCGAAGACAACCACAAGACTTCAGGCTTCGTCCCGTAGAGGAAAGACGAAGTAAGGATCCAAGCGAAGTTGAGAAGACAAGTTCGCCGGAAGAAGATAATCAAGATTTAGTAGGAAATGTCAAATGTAAAAGTTATTTTGTATGAGATACAAAGTCTCGGGGACCCCTATAAATACCCCCGACATATACCGTCACGAAACAGGTTGAACGATTGCTTTGTAACTAATTCTTGTTGACATCATAGTACTACTGTGTTGACCCAATACACAACACATAATATTTGAAATGCATATATAGCATCGGCCAGTCCTCCACAAAAAAACTCTACCAAACTGTGGAGGAACTAGATGGTTTTTCATTAAGAAAATAAGGCGCATAAATCCATCCCTGATGGGGATCAAACTCAGAGCCGGTTGGTTCCAACACCTAGGAACCAACCAATTGAACTATCGCTCGGTCCTCCAGTCCTTCACAAACAAGAGCAGAACCTAGCAATTATTCTTTCAAGGAGAACACACCCATCTCCTCCTGTAACTAACCATCACTTTACCTGTGGGCTCTGGAACGAACTTCTCCCATGCTTCCACCGGAAAAGGGGAAACCAATTCTAGCTCAAAGTTCCTAAGTAAATAGCTCCATATCACCATGATCTGCATGTAAGCAAAGTTCTTGCCAAAGCAAGCATGCCTACTGACGCCGAACGTTGTGTAGCACAACTTGTCGCCACCAACTTTGTCCTCCTCCCTCCCCGGACCAAACCTACTTGGATCATACACATCCGGGTCCTTATAAATGTCTAGCAGCCTGTTGTCGATGGCGACACATGTCACCAAGGTGTTTCCTTTAGGGTTTCCATACGTGTTTCCGTCTCTTGAGCACACGTTGCAGCCCTTGCTCGCGTGACGGAACAACATGATCGCTGGAGGGTGGAGCCTCAACGCCTCCTTGATGTAGCAATGCAAGGTGACCATCTCCTGCAAGATGTCGTAGTCTAGGTCGCGCTCCCCTTCCGGCCGACGATCTTCCTCTGCTCTTCTACGGTGGCGGGCTGGTGGTCTCTTCCATCGCCACTAAGCAGGCAAGCTCCTGTCCAAATGCCAGCACCGGAGGTCGTGTGGTGGCTTGCGAACACCATATATGGCGACTAGTAGCCCGGGGATCTCACTCTCGTTCAAGGGATGACTGTTGATGTAGTCGGAGTCTACGAGTCTTTGTAGCATGTCGTTCTCACCTAGTCCTAAGCTCCTGCGTGATCTCACCAACTCATGGATAATCTCCCCAAGTTTAGAGCGAGCCTTGTCACGCCGGCGGTGCTGTGGGATAGGGAGGTGAGGGAAGAACAAGCTGATCATGGATGAGCTGTTGTCGAAGAGTTCTTCAAGGAGTGTGGCTACTTGGTCGAACATGTTGTCCCGGACATAATGCTGCTTAAGGGCACGCTTGGTGCACTAGTTGTGAAGCTCACCCATCGAGCACCGGGTTCCTGGTTTGGCGCTGTGTCTCGCATATTTGTGGGGTAGCACTGTGCCTCGGTTAAACCATTCTCAGAACCTCACTCAAGGAGTCGCCGCAGCGACTGTGCCTCGCTTAAGCCCTTCCCCGAACCCCACTCAAGTGGGAGCCGCCCGCATCTTGGTGGGCCTTTTATAATAATAAAGCTGTCACACATAAATGAAAAATACATTCATGCATGCGCATGCATCAATATTCTGGTATTACATGAATAGACAACACACGTATACAACACCGCACATTATTACATTCACCGGTACAACTTTTATGTGGGAATCAGTTCTTTATTATATTTGAATGATTTCCCAGCTCACACACTTTATTTTATCATAAGTACACACACTTTTATTACATAATATTGGGTTTAACTTCAATTCTGTAACTTTCTTCCTTAAACTAGAAGTTGCAGAGAGAAAACCAAAATAACTTCTCACAAAGAAGCCGACATCGCCGGAAGACCAAGCCAAAACAGCTTCGCTCAAGAGAAATTGGCTTTTTGCATGATAGCGAAGACAACCACACGCAATTTAGGCTTCATCGCGAAGAGGAAAGACGGCAGTAAGGATCAAGCAAAGTCGAGAAGACAACTTAGCCGGAACAAGATAATCAAGATCTAGTAGGAAATGCCAAATGTAAAAGTTCACATTTTGTTTGAGATACAAAGTTAGGGGACCCTATAAATACCCGGACATGTATCGTACCAAACATGTTGAATGATTTCTGTGAAACCAATTCTTATTCACATCATACTACTGTGTTATCCAATACACAACATATTGTATTTGAAATGCATATATAGCATCCGGCCAGTCCTCCACAAACAAGAGTAGAACCTAGCAATTGTTCTTTCAAGGAGAACACAGCCGTCTCCTCCTGTAACTAACCATCACTTTACCTCTGGGCTCGAACGAACTTCTCCCATGCTTCCTCCGGAAATGGGGAGACCAATTCGAGCTCAAAGTTCCTCGACAAATGGCTCCATATCACCATGATCTGCATGTAAGCAAAGTTCTTGCCAAAGCAAGCATGCCTACCGGCGCCGAGCGATGTGTAGCACAACTTGCCGCCACCAACTTTGTCCTCCTCCCTCCCCTCGCCAAACCTACTCGGATCATACACATCCGGGTCCTTATAGATGTACGGCAAGGCTGTTGCCGACGGCGACACATGTCACCAAGGTGTGTCCTTTTCGGGATTCCATATACATTGCCATCTCTTGAGCACACGTTGAAGCCCTTGCTCGCGTAACGGAATAACATGTTTGCTGAAGGGTGCAGCCTCGGCGCCTCCTTGATGCAGCAATGCAAGGTGACCATCTCTTGCAAGATGTCGTAGTCCAGGTTGCGCTCCCGTGCCGGCCGGCGATCTTCCTCTCGCTCTTCCATGGTGGCGGCAGGTGGTCTCTTCCATCGTCACTAAGCGAGGCAAGCTCCTGTCCGGCGGCAGCGCTGGAGGTCGTGTGGTGCCCTGCGAACACCATGCCGACTAGTAGCCCGGCGATCTCACTCTCGGTCAAGGGGCGACCTTTGATGTAGTCGGAGTCTACGAGTCTCGCAGCATGTCGTTGTCAGACTGACCTGAGCTCCTGCGTGATCTCACCAACTCGTGGATAATGTCCCCAAGCTTAGAGCGAGCCTTGTTGCGCCCGGCGGTGCTTCGGGATTGGGAGGTGAGGGAAGAATAAGCTGATCATGGAGGAGCCGTTGTCGAAGAGCTCCTTGAGGAGTGTGGCTACTTGGTCACACATGTTGTCCCGGATATACTTTCGAGGGAAGCACCGAATAGTGATGACAAGGATCAAGTGCCCAATTTCATGCTTTAGATCAACAACGCCATGTTGCCCCCATCGTGCAAAGTAATCCTACATATTTTGCATTGTGTTAGATGAAATAAGTAGCAAACAACATGAATATGCGCGCGCACATACACTACTATATATTTTTCCCTATGATTTTGCCAAATAATTATAAATAAAAAGATCTCTAGTCGATCCAGAGAATATGCACATCATCAAGAAATTAAATTAATATATAGAGTAGCTTATTACGTACCTCCACCTCTTGAACCATAGCATCAATATGGCTTCTCAAGTTCATCGGTTTTATCGAGTTGGTGCAGAAGCTGATCTGTCTACTCCTAGTAGTTAAGTCATCCACATCAAACACAACCCCCCGGCCAATAATGGGCACAGTGAATTTATAGATATCCGACTGTCTGATCTCTGACTCCGAGGCTTGGAAGAAGTGAGCTGTGGCCTCTGGCCCAACTAGAAAGGTCACCTTCTTCACCCCAAAGAGGCTTATCGTGAACACGGTGCCCAGCTTTTCGTGCAGGCCATGGATCACGGCACGGGGGCCCCTGGTTAGGAGTGTAGGCAGAGAAGCAATCAGTGAAACGACACTCACAACGGGTGGAAGTGCTGGCCCTTTTTTTGTTCAGATTTTTCGTTGTAGGGTGATCATTTTAGTGGTCATCAGAAACAACAGTGCTATGGTGAGAAATCCTCCTACATTGACGGTTGTTAGATCCATGTCGCTCACTCTCTCCATGTCGAGGTGGTGGTGGTACGTGGAGGTGAGCCAATCAACCAGCTAGCCTACACACAAAGAGTACTGTAATGGGTGAAGCCAATTGGAAGTTAGAGGTGGAATATTTGATTGGAACAACACAGAGAAAATAAAAGTCCCCACATGGAATATTTGATTGGAATATTTCAGTTATCTTATTGTTGATCTTGTGTCCATGTCCATGATGATTCAGCTTGTTTGGAGTACTTTTCTCCATGGGCGGATAGAAAAGGGTATTCCCCAGTAAAACCCAACTATTTTAATATACTTTTATGTATATATGTGTATATATATTTATTTATATATGTATTTGTATCAATGTCAAATTTTGTAGTATTTTCACTCATTGCAGCCTAAATCAGTAAAAAAAAGCCCCCTCAATTTGGCTCCGCCATATTTTGTAGTATTTTTACTCGTTGTTGCAGTTCAAATATATAGCTTATTTTCTTTATTAATGTTGAAGTAGGAATACTCAAGTTTAGAATCCTGGCTCCGCCACTGCTTTTCTCTCCATCAATATATGTAGCACTTGAATTCATGGGAAGCTTTATTATAAGACGTTATTATGGGCAATTCACTAGTACCACCTCAGATCCAAATTATAAGATGTTTTGGCAATCCATAGCTTTAGCTATGCACCTAGATATATGATATGTTTGGGTACATAGCAAATGCTATGAATCTAGAAACATCTTATAATTTTGGGACAGAGAAGAAGTAGTTTCTAGCTAGATTCATATTATCTTTGCATGAAATACAACACAAAATGATGATAGAAGAAACTTAGAATGCTGCAACATACATGTACACACTTAGGTGTGAATACTACTTGTATGGTATACATATAGTAACTGAATCATCCAAATTAAGATGTAAAAAATTACCTTTTGCCTTTGCGTGTGTGGTCTTTTATACTTGTTTCATATGAGTTTCATCTCTAGCGTACCCAAACTAGCTTGGGACTAAAGGCTCTGTTGTTGTTGTTGTTGTAGTGTTGAGAGAGCTTGGATCTTTCATTCTAATTTGTTGTTAATTAGCTTTATTACTGGTGGGGAAGAAGGAAGAAATTCAAGGAAGGAGGAATACGGAGCCTCATTCATTATGATCATATTGCAAGCTCGACGATGACACACAGTTATATATGAACAAAACTTAGGTTACATAAAATAAAAAGAGCGATGACCATCGACGACCTTGAACTCATTTTACATAATCCATGCATGCGTAACAACGTACGTGATCATCGAGCATGACGACATCATACCTGCAGGCCTGGCCTAGGTTGGCTGGCGGTGGTAGCGGAGGGACGCCGGTCGGTTCACCTTTGGCGAATTACAAAGAGGCCAGGCGGTCACATATATATACTATGTGTCTCGCTGATAAACCCAATACAAAATGTGTCAAATCCTAGTACAAATTTAGTGTATTTAGGTGGTGATCAGTGGAGCTATCTGACTTGGCTCCTGTACGTTTACAAAGAGGCCAGGTGTGGGTGTAGTATACCAAGAGGCGAGGCGACGTTGCGTTTTTATTGGCGAGTGTGGCCAGACGGGACGCGATTTACAAAAGAGCCTAGGTGAGTGCAGTATACCAAGAGATGACAGGCACGTTAGGCATCATGCACGACGTGTTGGCGCTGGCAAATGCATCATGCATGACGTCTTTTTCACGACCAGCCACCTAAAACGAGCTTCTTTCTAAAAACTATATATCCGAGAGACTAGAAGGAACTTATGTGAGTATTACCTAACTAACAATTACTTGTTGTTAGAAACTTATGTGAGTATTAGCTAACTAACAATTAGCTAGACAATTCGAGCATCTACAAAAGTTTTTTTTCCCTAAAATTTACTCTCTAACACTACTGCACAAAAGATTTTGCATGATATAAAGGGTCTCTAACACTCGTGGCGTGCCCCTGCTGCTAGTGGTCAGGGCAGCCTCTACCCGTAGCCTCACAACGACATTGCAGTGGGCTACCCCGGTCATGGCCGCGCCCACCCGCATTGAAATAGCCCACTTCGTCGACTCCTTCAAGCTCTCTCTGAAGCAGCCACTCATCGACTCGCCGCCAAGACTCCGCGTGACGCGTGCGGTTGATGATGAATGGGATCCCAGACGGAGCGACCGTCTTGCTGCCAAGTCCGCCTTCCGGGATCCCCGAACGGAGCGGCAGGCCCGCTGCATCTTGCTCAACAAGTGGGAGGGCAGGCCGGAGGGCGCCATCTCGTAGACTCCAGATTCCACGATCGCAAAGAGGTTCCATAGCCACTTCGGGGACACAGTCCCACACCACAAGCGTGAGGTGGTTCGTGAGCTCATTCCCTACAGCCGCCCTCGCGGGGGCGCGCCTCGAGCAGGGGCTGCTGATCGTTGCCGCTTTTTCGTCGCACATTTGTTTCCTTCTTAGTACACTACTCTAAGCTCCACCGTTGTAGCCGGTGCCTTATGTCATTGTTTCATCTATTTGCTCTCCCTGACAGCTCGCTATGGGGGTGTCTAGGATGTAATTGAACTATCCCACTTCTCTTAATGCAATATGGGCAGAGCCCGGTTTTGAAAAAAAAATTATGATAGTTATATGCACAGCGTTGAGAGAGCTTCGATCTTTCATTCAAATTTGTCGTTAATTATCTTTATTATTGGTGGGGAAGAAGGAAGGAATTG
The DNA here is from genome assembly GCA_015847255.1 of Hyparrhenia diplandra. Lineage (NCBI taxonomy): Eukaryota > Viridiplantae > Streptophyta > Magnoliopsida > Poales > Poaceae > Hyparrhenia > Hyparrhenia diplandra. The sequence continues at coordinate 83,449 of JADLZK010010820.1, read as the reverse complement.
AAGGGATGTGGAACCCAGTTACATCCACGTGAAGGCATCAACCCACGGTCTCCTTATTCATTTTGCAATGGCATCTAAACCATGAATCCACTTTACACCTATAAAACCCAGCAACCGTCCATCCAGCTGCACGTCCATTTTATTCATTCCACCCATCTTTGATCATGAACCCATGTAATCCAAACAAAAAAAAAACTAAAAATTGACTAATATAAAGCATAGAGGGTGTGTTTGGTTCATATCCAAGTATTGCCACACTTTCAATTTTACCCATGGTGTGGCTAACAATTTGTTTGACACAGATTAGGCAAAGTTTGGCGAAGGTGTGAGAAGAATGTCATGTGGACCATATAGGTTAAAAAGTATGGCAAGCCATAATTGTGGCAAAGAAACAAACATTAGCCTAAGAAACTGCAGCGCGCCTTAACTTGTGTTTATGACATTAACCATACACTACGGAACGATGTTCCATTGTCCAAATATATTCATGAGATGCAGCAAAAGCCTGCAAAGGACAAGGCCTCAATTATTCAGTTATGATATACTATTTTGTTTCGATTTTCCTACTATTACCATCAATAATATGACGTCGCCCATGTTAAAACAAACAGCACAAGGCCTCAGCTTTAAATACCACGACATTTCCCATCTCTATTTGGATTAATAGCCACAAACCTGAATTTGGTTACAGGTAATAATTAACGGCCTACACCTGTTTCCACATTCGTAGTCAGTGCACCCCCACCATGCATCAATCGTCTATGTGATAGATAGGAGGACTGTAGGCTCTGAGAAAGAGTACTGCATGTTTTAGTGTGCACATATGAAGCTATAGAGCTTCCAATTATACATGTTGGGCTCCATTAAGTGTTAATTTCAAGTTACAGCAGCTGCTGGTTATTTGTTAGTTTCTAACTGAATAGCAATTATCTTCTGCAGGGCTATTTGTTTATTTTGAAAACTGAAGGAGCAACTTGATTATGTCATGTTGAGCAAATAGGAAGCCAACTGAATTTCTTTGCAGCTCTTCAAAACCATAATCTTCTCGAATCCTCATTGACTCATTGTGTTTGTTGACTGGCTTCTACCATTCAGTACATACTAATCATAACATGATTTACTGTTCCTTGGTCTTCGAATCGCTATCGGTTCTTATTTCAAACCCGGTAGTAATCTGTGTCCATCAAGATCGCTGTCGGGAACGATTCAACCCGGTGGTGATCTAAATCTTCACCGCCAGTATTGGTCGAGTCCATGGATTTTTCTGATTTTTCCACGCCTGAACGATTCATCATTGCAGGTGGACTATATTCCGGTAGTGATGCTGGCGGTAGTGATGAACGAATCTGTAATAGTGTCGGTTAGCGTTGTGTTACTCGTCTCTTGGAGAGATCTTTGATCCACGGGGTTGTGAAGTCCGGAGTTTTGGAAAGATCAAAGAATTTTTTATGCCCCTATTCACCCCAGTCGCCTTTCTGGTCTTTCACGTTCACCGGTACACCTTTTACGTGGGAATCGGTTCTTATTAGTATATTTTAATGAATTCCCAGTACACACAATTTTATTACATTTGAAATGCATATATATAGCTCCCGGCCAGACCTCCACACGCAATGCAAGAGCAGAACCTAGGAAATATTCTTTCAAGCAGAACACACCCGTCTCCTCCTGTAACTAACCAGCACTTCACCTCTGGGCTCCGGAACGAACTTCTCCCATGCTTCCTCCGGAAAAGGGGAGACCAATTCGAGCTCAAAGTTCCTCAGCAAATGGCTCCATATCACCATGATCTGCATGTAAGCAAAGTTCTTGCCAAAGCAAGCATGCCTACCGACGCCGAACGTTGTGTAGCACAACTTGCCGCCACCAGCTTTGTCCTCCTCCCTCCCCGGACCAAACCTACTTGGATCATACACATCCGGGTCCTTATAGATGTACGGCAGGCTGTTGCCGACGGCGACACATGTCACCAAGGTGTGTCCTTTAGGGATTCCATACATGTTTCCTTCTCTTGAGCACACGTCGAAGCCCTTGCTCGCGTGACGGAACAACATGATCGCTGGAGGGTGGAGCCTCAGCGCCTCCTTGATGCTGCAATGCAAGGTGACCATCTCCTGCAAGATGTCATAGTCCAGGTTGCGCTCCCCGTGCCGGCCGACGATATTCCTCTGCTCTTCCACAGTGGCCAGCTGGTGGTCTCTTCCATCGTCACTAAGCAGGCAAGCTCCTGTCCAGACGCCAGCGCTGGAGGTCGTGTGGTGCCCTGCGAACACCATGGCGACTAGTAGGCCGGCAATCTCACTCTCGTTCAAGGGATGACCGTTGATGTAGTCGGAGTCTACGAGTCTCTGCAGCATGTCGTTCTCAGCTAGACCTGAGCTCCTGCGTAATCTCACCAACTCATGGATAATCTCCCCAAGCTTAGAGCGAGCCTTGTCGCGCCGGCGGTGCTGTGGTGTAGGGAGGTATGGGAAGAACAAGCTGATCATGGATGAGCCGTTGTCGAAGAGCTCTTCAAGGAGTGTGGCTACTTGGTAGAACATGTTGTCCCGGACATACTTTCCGAGGAAGCACCGAATAGTGATGACAAGGATCAAGTGCCCAATCTCATGCTTTAGATCAACAACGCCATGTTGCCCCCATTGTGCAAAGTAATCCTACATATTTTGCAATGTGAGCTGAAATAAGTAGCAAACAATACGAATATGCCTACGCACATACTTCTATATATGTAGTTAGCAAGAATATATATGTGTGAATAGCTTATATAACATACCTCCACCTCTTGAACCATAGCATCTATTTGGCTACTCAAGTTCATTGGCTTTACCGCGTCCATGCAGAAGTTGATCTGCCTACTCCTGGTAGTCAATAAGTCCACATCGTACGCAACCCCCCGGCCAAAAATGGGCACAGTGAATTTATAGATATCCGACATTCTTATCTCTGACTCTGAGCCATGGAAGAAGTGAGCTGTGGCCTCTGGCCCAACTAGAAAGGTCACCTTCTTGACCCCAAAGAGGCTTATCGTGAACACGGTACCCAGCTTTTCGTGCAGGCCATGGATCACGGCGCGAGGCCCCTTTGTTAGGAGTGTAGGCAGAGAAGCAATCAGTGAAACGACACTCACAACGGGTGGAAGTGCTGGTCCTTTTTTGTTCAGATTTTTTCGTTGTAGGGTGATCATTTTAGTGGTCATCAGAAACAACATTGCTATGGTGAGAAATCCTGCTACATTGACGTTTGTTAGATCCATGTTGCTGACTCTCTCCGTGTCGAAGCGGTGGTGGTACGATGCAGTGGAGATGAGCCAATCAACCAGCTAGCCTACACACAAAGAGTACTGTAATGGGTGAAGCCAGTTGGAAGTTAGAGGTGGAATATTTGGTTGGAATAACACAGAGAAAATAAAAGTCCCCACATAGTGGAATATAATTTGGTTGGAATATTTCAGTTATCTTATTGCTGATCTTGTGTCCATGTCCATGATGGAAGCTAGGTGAGCGGATGATTCAGCTTGTTAGGAGTACTTTTCTCCATGGGCGGATACAAAGGGTATTCCCAATAATACCCAACTATTTTAATATACTTCTATGTATATATGTGTATATATATTTATTTATATATGTATATGTATAATGTCAAATTTTGTAGTATTTTCACTCATTGCAGCCTAAATCGGTAAAAAAAACGGACCCTCAATTTGGCTCCGCCATATTTTGTAGTATTTTACTCGTTGTTGCAGTTCAAATATATAGCTTATTTTCTTTATTAATGTTGAAGTAGGAATACCAAAGTTTAGAATCCTGGCTCCGCCACTGTTGTTCTCTCTCCATTTATTTTTGTCTCAATATATGTAGCACTTGAATTCATGGCAAGCTTTATTATAAGACGTTATTATGGGAAATTCACTAGTACCCCTTGAGATCCAAATTATAAGATGTTTTGGCAATTCATAGCTTTAGCTATGCACCTAGATATATGACATGTTTGGGTACATAGCAAATGCTATGAATCTAGAAATATCAAAACATGTTATAATTCGGGACAGAGTAGTTTCTAGCTAGATTCCTATTATCTTTACATGAAATACAGCACAAAATGATGATAGATGAAACTTAGAATGCTGCAACATACATGTACACTTAGGTGTGAATACTACTTGTATGGTATACATATAGTAACTGAATCATCCAAATTAAGATGTAAAAAAAAATATTATGGTTATATGCAGTGTTGAGAAAGCTTGGATCTTTCATTCAAATTTGTCGTTAATTAGCATAATTTATTACTGGTGGGGAAGAAGGAAGGAATTGAAAGAAGGAGGAATACCGGAGCTTCATTCATTATGCTCAATGTAAAGTCAACGATGACGCACAGTTATATATGAATATAAAACTTAGGTTACATAAATAAAAAAGAGCGATGACCATCGACGACCTCGAACTCATTTTACATAATCCATGCATGCGTAACAACGTACGTGATCGTCGAGCATGGCGACATCATACCTGCAGGCCTGGCCTCTGTTGCTAGGTTGGCTGGCGGTGGTAGCGGAGGGACGCCGGTCGGTTCACCTTTGGCGATTTACAAAGAGGCCAGGCGGTCATATATATATATATAGTATACGTCTCGTTGATAAACCCTATACAAATTTATAAACAGCGGCGGAGCTGCTAGGTTTATCGGGGTTTTTCTTATCTATACCTACTAATAAAAAGAGAAAATTTCAGTCCCACCTCTTTTTTCACCTTTCTTTCTGCCACCGTTTTTCTGCCCGAAAATTTCTGCCGTCCGTCTGTCATAGGACTCTCCACACCGATTAAAAAGGGAAAAGCTCTATCCGGCTAGGAAAAAGAAAATCAGACAACGGACCTAGATGGAACACTAATAGCAACAACATACGCAATCCAAACTCGACTACAAAAGAACAAGGATCCAAGACCTGCTAGCCGGTCCGTGCGACTAGGAACCACGACCGAGCTTAGGCAAACAGACGACCAGCGGCACCAGCGACGCCGGCAGGCGGCCGGCGCAACTCCGGCGGACTCCGCTACAGCTCGTCGCGGAACAACACCGCGACCTCACGAGTCGCGACACCTGCACGCGCGACCGGCTCCACGCGTCGTCGCGGATTTTGCAGCTGGGCCCACGCATCGCGGCGCCCGAGGCTGGCGCCGCGGGCGTGGCTTCCGCGGCGAACGGCGGCGGCGACGCCCGGTCTGCAACTCCGTGCGAACGAGGGTTTTCCACCCGAGCGTCCGTTAGATGGATAGGATTTATCGGGCGGGGCCACCCACCGACCGAGCTTGGGAGACGCTGCATCTGGGGAGGCGGACGGCGCGGGAAGCTGTGCCGGCGTGCGGTCGCCGGAGCTCATGGCGCGGGGGCGCATGGGCCACCGGGGTCGGAGAACGGCCATGCGTGTGGACCGATGACGCAACTCCGGCCATGCGTGAAGACTGATGACGGAACTCCTTGGAATCGACCGCGTGCGTGAGGATGAAGAGATATAGCGGATTGGAACACCGACGGCGACGGCGATGGGGAATTGGGATGGAGAGGAGCATCGTGACGATGGCTTGATGCGGTGGACTGCACATATGTGGAGCAGGTTGTTCCTTAAGTAAAACACACGGACTCTATCCTAGAAGGAAAGGAGAAGGAGGAATTCTAATCCTAGTCCGTTCGTATGTGGGCTCTTACCGAAACTCTTAGACCTTGGCGGGACTATATATATGTGGGAGCTCTATGTTGTAATTACGTAATATTCAGATGAATAAAGAATAGTCTCCCTATCTTGTGTCTACTTGTTCTACATCTTTCATCTACTACGTGATCATGAGAGACGGAGAGGGAAGGTCCTGTCTACTTGTTCTACATCTTTCATCTACTACGTGATCATGAGAGACGGAGAGGGGAAGGTCCTAACCGCTGACGACGCGTTTCACAACACGTTATCAGCACGACAAGCTCTTCGTCGACATCGCCGTTGAAGCTGCTGCCGATCTTCGGCACCGACGCTCGTGCCGACGTACACCGCAGCTACTCGGACGGCGTTGACATCCCCGACGTTGTTAGCGGAACGGATCTGCTACCTCTACCTGCTACTAATCTGCACCGCATCGACTCATCGTCACGCCGGCAGGTCCCCACGGCCTAGCCGAACTGTCCTACGCGACAGCCTTCGCTTTTCTCGAATTCAAGAAACAAAGGTACGAATGAATCACATCCTGCAGATTCTTTTATCCCGACTATTAAGCCGGGTCGAATCAATTCTACATGAGTAGATAGCTGTACGTACCCGTATAGCATGTAATACACACGTACGTAAACTGTGTGTATACGCACACATGGTGACAATCGTATGATGGCTTGCTTTGCTTACAATCTCTGAAATTTAGCCGCTAGCTGACATGAAGTTAGCAACAATTCCAACAATATTTTAGCCATAGCAAATTAACATGCATGTAACATGAAGTTACGGGCGTACTAGTTCAACTATGCATGGCTCGTGGCGTCTCAGACTTATGCGGGGGCTATTATATATATGTCTGTTTACAATATATGACGATGGCTAGAAGCATGCTAGTTCCCTTACAGCGTGTAGTATTGCTGTACTAATGCAACGCGCCAATTTAATCGATGCTCGAAGACATCAGATCACATCGTTGCTTGAGCCGTGAACGTTGTTGACGTTCTGGCCAAGATAGATCGTGTCCGAACCATACACGACTTCGAATCAGATCTACTGTACTCAGACATGTATAGATGGATTTTTTTTTTTATCTCGTATAAGCATGATATGGGTAGTCAACAGTAAAACGTGTCCGTGCAGGATACATATATACACATGAAAGGTGTTATTCTGGTATTGACCCGTAGTCACACTGTGGCCCTTACGCCTCAGCCAGAAGACTATCCTAAAGCATGCTTGGCATCAGCCCGAATCGCATATGCCTCGATTAATTGTCCTCGTCCGCGTCCTTTGTCTGTACGCAGAGGTTCACGTTCTGTCCACCCACATTGGCTGACATAAATTCATAGCCCGTAGCTGAGAAATTCTGATTTTGAATGTGAAACACATTGCAAGCTCTTAAGACTATACTCCCACCTGCAGGAGACCATTGTCTACCACTGTTTGTGACAGGTCACTGCATGACCTAAGTATTTATTTATTGCCTCGTGTGTATGCTATCATGTGTTGATACTTTTATGCATGTTTCAATTATGAGCTCTCGAAATCCTGCAGACCTTAGACTTGTCACCCTTGAGAGCTTCATATTTTTTTTTTTCTAGCATATGTTTTTGTTTGGGATAAATGAATGCTTGGTATAAATTCTGAAAAATACCATAATCTCGAAAAATGCTAGGATGCTTCTAAGAATATTTTTAATAACCATCCACTATCTTTTTGCACCTTGCTACTCGTTTACACGTAGTAAACTTATATGCACATGATCCAAGTTATATTAATATGCATGCCATAAAAGAAGAAGAAATATCCCGGAGTTACTCAAATAGTAAATTATTTGTTATGGTCATTGTTTAATCCATGTAGGATATTTTACTACCATTGAAGTGTAGTAAACTAAGCATAAATATTTCTTAATTACTCTCTCGAAATGAGTATATGGCCGATAGAAGTAACAAATACATTGTGGGACTCATTGCATGAGTAAAATCCCAAATTATGATTATAGAATATCATATTGCATTGAAAGTCAAATTTTCAAGCTTGTATGTCTAACACCGCTCTATAAGCTTGAAGCTTTGTATTAAATGTCTAGAAGACAAGATGGTAAATATATTTTATCAATCTACATTCTCGAAGAAATGTCTTTAGTATATAGAATATCAAAGAGCAATGTAATACACGAAGTATTGATTTTACCATTAGAAATTACTCATGGAAATTGAGTTGGAATTTTTAGACAGCTTTATGAATCGGGATACTATGGATTGCAATAATTTTAAATATATGGCTTGCATATATGTTACACCCCTTGAAGGCTTGTGATGGTATATCATAACTCTTAAATATAAAGCATGAAGCTACCGCTTGTCAAGTATAGAAGTTAAGACATGCGAGAATGTATATTATTTGAAACATATAAAGTTTCTCTTGAAGAAGAACTTAAATCATGTGCTTATAGACTTATTGTTTTTGAAATTCATATCCCGAAGTATTGATAGTAGTGTTAGTGGTGCATTAAGTTTTAATTCCCGTTGAATTAAGTGGTTAATGGTTAATTTGTTAGCTTGAAGACTACTATGAGATACTTTATATTCTTAGTTGCAATTCTTATTACTTGAAGTAATATGTGATAATTTCTCATGGAATAAAATTAGATTTATATGTTTCACATATAAACAATTGCCTGTTGCCTATCAAAATAAATTTTGCATTCATTTTATCCACAAAGAAGCCTTGAATAACCAAGAATGTTATAGTTCTTTGTGCATCACTACCATGTAGGTAGAAGGGAAATTGAATTTCCTAAAAGCACATGAACGGTTGGACTATATTGGCATATGTATTGTTCCTAGAAGGACAAATTTTTGCTTAGAAATAGTATAATCCATAATATTTTAGCTAATGAAATAGAAGTTATATCCTACCCTGAATCTATTGTTATACACTGAATAGTATAATGGATATGTGAATTTCATGCCATAATTAATGAATACTAGAAGTATAATTGGATTGTATAAAGCATTAGAAGTGACTGTTCACAGAAGATGCATGAATCAAATCCATACTTGAATTAGTCATGGCATGAAAAGGGGGAGGAATTTTGGGTAAAGGCATAAGAAAATGTGGGTAATATTTATTTAATAGGCATAGCCTTCCTAAATCAATCTTTAAGTGCATGTATCGGGACTTGAAGTTCCGCCCGCGTCCCTTCCGGCCGAGTTAACTTTCTCTACTGCACTAATTGCATGTAAGCTCGTAGCTTTGCATTTTGTTGTTATTTATTATGTTAGACTGAATACTAACATTCCACATTACACCTGCATGTGTATATCGTTGAGCTGCAACTATCTCTACTCTTGCATGAATATTAGCATGACAGCTATAATTGTAGCTAGTAGCTACTTTTGTGCTTCCCTCATAATCAAATTGGCTAGCCAGTACGCTATGTCTATATGGTTCACGTTGAACTAAGGAATGATTTGCTTTTCGATGCATCGTATGCATAAGCAATAGATTGATCTAGGGCCAAGCAACCTAAGATCGGGGAGTGATTTTATCACAATTTTGCTCAATGGAGACTAACCCATTTGATGGGATGAATAGTTATGGAACTAAGATTGGATAACACAATTATGATGATTTGGGATTTATGAAGAAAAGGCATTAAGGGATTTTTGCATTGATGGCAATTTAGAAAATTCTAGAAGAAATTCCATGTGAACTTGTATGTTGCGTATCTATACTTTCATAGTATATGGTCCATATTTTTAATTGTATGAGTACTTGGATCAATTTATTAGGCTAAATAATAAAGAAGCTAGAGAATGAAATAGTTTTTCTAAACTATGTTTTGTGCATATTAGGGGGAGAACATCCCTGATTTTGTAGAAATGCTGAACATTCTTAAATGCACTTTAAGTATTCTAGCTCGCTGCATAATGAATAATAACCCCCATATTGAAATATGTGTGTGAATATTTCCCATAAATTTAATCATAGCATACATAAATGGGCCTCCACTTGTAGTTGGAGATATATGAATTTGAATTAAGCCCATGATAGGGGATATATTTTGAAGTATGCTATTAATGATCTAATATTGGCATTAGGGGGAGAGAGAGCCTATATTTTGAATGCCAAATATTATTTCCATAGAAGGAAAATGATCTTAAGAGAAAATGTTCCTTGGAGCTTGAAGCAGGAATAGTATCACACACTAAGTCATACAATAGTTTGACTAATGCTCTTGTAAAGCCTGAAGCAGAGCATATGCCGATATTTTTGAAATGAGAGGAGTAACTTGAAGTTATAAACCGTAAGTTGTATTTATTTACTAGTAGTAAACTATATATACTATCAAACTAAATCTATGGGGACTTTGTGGGTTCTAGTTTAGTATATACTTGTTGAATAGAAATAAAATGAAACTCCTCCATTCTCATGAAAAGAACACCTCATGAAGAAGGTTGAGCACCTCATGAAGAGGATCATCATGAAGATGAAATCCAACATACTAAGCGCGCATTATTAGTGTTGGATATGTAGAACAATATACCATCTCTTGTTTGGGAAATTACAGAGATAAAATATTCTCACATTGTGAGAGTATTGGGAGAAGAGAAAATAGTTGTCGACAACACTACCTCTCTAATTGCAATGTTTCTCTTATGGGAACCCGGATCCGGAAAATAAAGTCCATGACAAAATCGCCTTTGATAGCGATTACATCGGGTCAATGAAGAAAGCAATTGAGGTTGAATCTCCTATTAAGAAGAAATGAATGTTCTACTATATCTCTGGCAAATGAAACAAATGAATATTGAATATGCAGTTAATAAGTGGATTATGAAAATCCATGTAATTCCCGAAGAATATAAATCGCAACTCGTAGAAATCTCATACTAAGTATTGAAGTCTAAGGTACATATATTCCTGAATGAAAATTCAAGTCTCAAGAAGAGCATGTCCTAGAAGGATTACAATCATTGAATGATTTTATAGTGAATAATGCTATGTCATTGTGTATATCACTCATCTCTCATGCAAGAGAGAATGTATCTCATAGAAGAGAATTATTAATTCACTAAGAATGAATGTACATCCTTGAAGGAATTAATCCATGAAGGATTTACCAAATAATTCTTGAATAAGCACCATTCATCCCCTGAAGTGAATATAGACCCGAGAGAAATAAATTGAGGGATTTAAACACCATGAAGGTGTCATCGAAACACTTAGAAAGTGTATGAAAAGCTAGCAATGTAGTGTTAATATCCTCTATATACCATATAAGGTATAAAGAATAATGGTGGTTTTGGCAATTGAATTATCCCCTAAATGCCAAATGCAAGACTGGATTTGTACAATCAAAATCTTGAAGATTTATAGAATACAATTTGAAAATCCACTAAGGATTAATTATAAGTATCTAAACTCTAGTATAAGTTTGATACACTATCTAGAAGATATTGAATATTAATTTATTTACCCCCATAATCCTCTGAAAAGGATCTATTTCTCTGATGGATAATATTTACTTGTTTTGCACAACTAATTGGTGGTCATTATGCATGAAGCATATTGCTCTCATATAATTCATAGAAGAATTATGAGCCAACTTTTATTTACACATGTTTATAAAAGGTGTGGTTTGAACAATGAAGTTCAAAGTTTGGCTTTATGAGGGGGAGCATATTTTATTGAATCTGCCTCGAAAGGTAAACCACTAGAATTACAAAGATCGAGAAGATCATATTTGCTAAAAACACCGAAGTTTATACGTAGATTATGAAGATCAATATCTATTCATGAAGAATAGAATATCCTGAAGAATATATGACCAAGAAGGTTAAATGTTGTACTCTTTTTCCCTATGTGAGTTTTTACTCGAAGGTTTCTCACACAAAGGTTTTTAATGAGACAACATGTGCAATGCAATTAACGAATGCGATGTACTCTTTTCTCCTAGAACCGTTTTTTCCCACCGGGTTTTTCGGATGGAGTTTTTGATGAGGCATATGCATATCGTGGTAATCGCCCAAGGGGGAGTGTTGTAAAACACACGGACTCTATCCTAGAAGGAAAGGAGAAGGAGGAATTCTAATCCTAGTCCGTTCGTATGTGGGCTCTTACCGAAACTCTTAGACCTTGGCAGGACTATATATATGTGGGAGCTCTATGTTGTAATTACAGAATATTCAGATGAATAAAGAATAGTCTCCCTATCTTGTGTCTACTTGTTCTACATCTTTCATCTACTACGTGATCATGAGAGACGGAGAGGGAAGGTCCTAACCGGCCGACGGCGCAGCGTTTCACAACAGTTCCACGTTCTCATGGAATTTTTTTTTTTTTTAAAAAAATATATGTCTCAGGTATGGATGACATGGGTGATAAAAAAAGAGTGATGAGTCATGGACTCATGAGTCTACATATATTTTAGCATTTGCATTTAACAACTGGAATCTAAACAGCGTAATAGTTAAATTTTAACTATAGCTAATAGCCAACAATTTAAATTCAAATTAAAATCAAACTGATCCAAATATAATTATACTCCTGTAAAAAAAATCAAAGTTAAATGTTCAAAATAACAAAACGTCTAACTAATACTGTTTGAGCGTTGGCCAAGGCTCTGATGCCTAAGCCCAATAAAAAATTAAAAGTTTGTTTTTTTTCTAAATTGAAGCGTTATTTGAATAGTCATATTATAATACAACTTCAATTTAAGTTAATGCTCAGTGGCATATCCATAGACATATGTTAGGAGATGCACATCTTCCTTATTTTTATACAAATCCAGTGGCAGATGCTTAAGAGCCATGGTTGACCCAATTTTACACTCGCCCCAGTTAGTTCTGGTCTCTCAAAAAACTATATTATGGATCCATGATAATTGTATTTGATATTATAGCATTTATGCAGTTAATTAAACTTTTTAATAATTTATGATTTTATGATTGATATAATTTTTTTTTCCATTGCAATGCACGAGCAACCACAATAAACATCATGTTAGGACACTTGGACATATTTGCTATTGCCATAAGTATCGCACAATAAAGATAATGAATTGTACCTCCCGGTGCAACGCACGGGCATGTTTTGCTAGTATAATAAAATGTGTCAAATCCTAGTACGTACAAATCTAGGTGGTGATGAGTGGAGCTAATCCAATGGCTTCGCTGACGTCTTGGCCCCCTGTACGTTTACAAAGAGGCCAGGTGTGGGTGTAGTATACCAAGAGGCGAGGCGACGTTGCGTTTTTATTGGCGAGTGGCCAGACGGGACGCGATTTACAAAAGAGCCTAGGTGGTATACCAAGAAAAGAGGTGACAGGCACGTTAATGGCTTATTAATACATCATGCATGACGTACTGTTGGCGCTGGCAAATGCATCATGCATGACGTCTCTTTCACGACCTAAAACGAGCTTCTTTCTAAAAATTATATATCCAAGAGACTAGAAGGAACTTATGTGAGTATTAGCTAACTAACAATTAGCTAGACAATTCGAGCATCTACAAAAGTTTTTTGTCCTAAAATTTACTCTCTAACACTACTGCACAAAAGATTTTGCATGATATAAAGGGTTTCTTGGAGATGCTCTATAGCCCAAAATATATGTTTGGTTCTTTTTTCCCCCTTTTTCGATCCCTCTGAAATCTGGCCGTACAAAAGTTGTAGTATCTGAACACACATCTAAACACTTGTCACATACAAAGCACATCACTTGGGTACATGCTAGAGAAATAACCTACTACTATAGTACTACCTGTAAGACATATATATGAAGTACGTGCCTATAAGATATATTTGGACAATGGAACGATTAAGATATATTTGGACAATGGAACATCGTTCCGTAGTGCCTAGCGGAGGGTCACATCGCCGCCCAATGCACCTCCCTGGCCCGCTGTCTTTTCTGCCTCGACACAAGGCACCGGGCCAAGGATTGCAAGCAGCAACACCATCGTCGTCCCCCACAACGCCTTGTAGACGTGCCCATGCCAACCCCATTTTGTTCGCCATGGCGTCGACGGTGGTGGCGATGGCCCGGGGGCTCCTGGCATGCCGAACCGCACGAGGCCCCGATCCTTGTCGGAGAGATTCTTTGTTCGCCCCCTCGACATCGTCCACGCAGGCGCCTGTGAGGGGCGCCACCTCAACGACGCAGCGGCGCTGGGGGGAGGCAATAGCGTCCACCATCGTCGTCGGCAGCACCGGCAAGCTATCGAGAGGTTAATTTCATCACCGACAATGCTACAGCCAGACCTGCTTTCGCGCTTGAGTTGTATGTGCCTGCAGAGCCTCCCACTCGGGTAGACCCAATGCTTGACGAGCTCCTGGCCTAGTGGATCGTGCCGCACCTCTTGTAGGATGCCCGCTCTTCACTACCAGCACTCCCGGCGTAGGCTAATTGGTGGGCTGATCTAGTGACGGCGGAGTTTGCGACCTCGGGCACGTCGCCGGCGTGCAAGGCAGCCCCAACGATGCTGCATGTGGAAACCCAGGGAGGCCCCCGGGGAGACCTATACCTCGGCTAGTATGGGGCCTTCGACAGGCTCAACGCCCCCCCCCCGTCGTCCTTGGAGGGATCGGATGCGTCCGACTGGTGGGCCGACCAAGTCCAGGCAGAGTTTGCGCCACCGGCGACGGCCGCCTTAGAAACCTACCAAGATGTGCCACCACAGGACAGCAGCGGGAGGCCGACTCCTCGTCGAACACTCGTGGCATGCCCCTACTGCCGGTGGGCGGGCGGCCTCTGCCCGTAGCCTTCGGCGACATCGCGGCGGGCTACCCCGGTCATGGCCGCGTCCACCCGCACTGAAATAGCCCACTTCGTCGACTCCTTCAAGCTCCCTCTGAAGCAGCCACTCATCGACTCACCGCCAAGACTCCGCGTGACGTGTGCGGTTGAAGACGAATGGGATCCCAGACGGAGCGATTGTCTTGCTGCCAAGTCCGCCTTCCGGGATTCCCGACCAGAGTAGCAGGCCCGCTGCATCTTGCTCAACAAGTGGGAGGGTAGTCCGGAGGGTGCCATCTCGTAGACTCCAGATTCCACGATCACAAAGAGGTTTCATAGCCATTTCGGGGACACAGTCCCGCACCACAAGCGTGAGGTGGTTCGCGCGCTCATTCCCTACAGCTGCCTACACCGGGGACTCCCCTCGGCGCGGGGGCCGCTGATCGTTGCCGCTTTTTGTCGCACATTTGTTTCCTTCTTAGTACACCGCTTTAAGCTCCACCGTTGTAGCCGGTGCCTTATGTCAAGATGTTTAGCCTATTTGTCCTCCCCTGAAAGCTCGCTAGGGGGGGGCTAGGATGTAATTGAACTATCCCGATTCTCTTAATGCAATACGGGCAAAGCCTTATTTCGGGAAAAAATTATGATGGTTATATGCAGAGCTTCGATCTTTCATTCAAATTTGTTGTTAATTATCTTTATTATTGGTGGGGAGAAGGAAGGAATTGAAGGGATGTGGAACCCAGTTACATCCACGTGAAGGCATCAACCCACTGTCTCCTTATTCACTTTGCAATCGCATCTAAACCATGAATCCACTTAACACCTATAAAACCCATCAACCGTCCATCCAGCTGCACGTCCATTTTATTCATTCCACCCATCTTTGATCATGAACCCATGTAATCCAAACAAAAAAAAAAACTAAAAATTGACTAATATAAAGCATAGAGGGTGTGTTAATTTTACCTATGGTGTGGCTAACAATTTGTTTGACACAGATTAGGCAAAGTTTGGCGAAGGTGTGAGAAGAATGTCATGTGGACCATATAGGTTAAAAAGTATGGCAAGCCATAATTGTGGCAAAGAAACAAACCTTAGCCTAAGAAACTGCAGCGCGCCTTAACTTGTGTTTATGACCTTAACCATACACTACGGAACGATGTTCCATTGTCCAAATATATTCATGAGATGCAGCAAAAGCCTGCAAACAGAAACATCATTTTGGCGATGCTTCCCAACAAGATTGTTTCGGTGTCCTTGTTCCTTCTTTAATTATACAGTTTATTTGGACTCTGCGTTTCTCTAGATTCTACAATAAAAACAACACAAGGCATAGTACTTTCCCCTTCATAGTACTTTCCACGCGCCTGATGAGATCAGCTGCCAGTTAATTTTCTGTGCTCTTTTAAACAAACAAATAAATTATTTCATGACGGTTGGCTGGTTTAGTTTTGGGTGTTTTTTGGTGGTCGGTTGGTACGTAGTAGGAGGAGTACGGGCACCCACAAGCTGATAAATGCTGCTAAGGCTAAACTGGGTTACGCACGCCAGGTGAGAGATTCATGTCTTCTGCAGCTGCCCATGGAATGGTTGCCACCGTTGTTGTTCATCGAAGGTGGCTTCTTGCCGAGGAAAACATCACTGAGCACCGTCTTGGACTGCAGCGAGGCCCTCAGAATCTCCAAACCCTACAAATGCATTAGAATCCAACAGTGAGTGAAACCGACTGATCGATCAGTACATATGGAACGCTACTGCACACTGCAGTCACGTACCTCCTTGTAGCCGATGTGCACGGTCCTCTCCTGGAGCGCCCCGATGTCCCTGATGGCGCAGGCGTTGAGCAGCGCGATGCTGGATATGTTCGACATCGGCGAGATCACGAGGTCGTCCGTCACCGTGTACGTCACGGCGCCCTTCACGAACCCTCTCCTCGCCGGCTCAGCTGGCAGCTTCTCTGGCTCCGGCGGCGACCCGACGAACTTGGCGTCGTTGGACATCTGGTTCCCGCAGTTGGGGCAGCGCGCGCCTTGCACCTCCGTTACGTACCTGCCGCAGTTGGAGTAGCCGTAGGCGTTGGGGCACACGTAGAACCTCTTCGGGGCTGGGGCCGGGGGCGGCGTGGGCTCCGGCGGCAAGCGGAAGAGGACGCAGCTGTTGGGCCCCGCCGCCGCCGGGCACAATGGGGTGGCGCAGAGGACGTCGTCCTTGCTGCTGGGCAGCCCGGGGTGCACGTAGGCGTCGTCGAGCCTCTCGGCGCTGCCGTAGAGGTTGCCCATGCAGCCGGCCATGGACTCCTTCCCCAGCAGCTTCACGGCCGCGCCGGCCGGCATGGCCAGCAGGGGAGAACAGGAAGTCCACCGTGTCCTTGCCGGCCTCCGCGAACACCACGCGCCGGCGCAGCGGGCTGGATTCCACCAGCAACTTCATGGTCAGCGCGGTGGTGCTCGGCGTGTTTGTGCTGCCGGCGGCGGCTGCCATCTTGGACTGGTTGGACCTCGACGACTAGCTACTTTGTCTGGCTACCACCAATTTATAAGCCGATTCCATTTCTTGGTGGAATGGAATAATAATCATCGCTTATTGATCTGGAAGCGTGGATAGAATTGAATTGATGTGGGCACCACGCGCCACTATAGGCCTTGTCACTGCATTTTGCAATGGAATAGTATTCTCTGTCTTTCCTCCGAATAAAGGTAGTACACAGCCTCACGTTCAATGGAATGGTATTCCCTGACTTCTCTCTGAATAATAATAAAGGTACACAGTAGCACATTGCCCTCATGTGCCATATATAGAATAATACAAATACAATGTCTTGCGAGGTCAAATTATATATAGTAATATTATCTCTATTTTTAAATGTACAACATTGTTGACTGTACCAATGTTTAACCATTAATCTTATATAAAAAATTTTAGTATGAATCACTACCGGAGAGTGAGTCTTTGCCGAGTATAAAACAATTTGCCGAAAGTTTTTTTTTTTGGGCACTCCTCAAAGACCCTCTTTGCCGAGTGTCAAAACGAAAAAACACACGGCAAAAAAAAAAACACACTCGGCAAAGACTGCTTTGCCGAGTGTTTTTATTCTCGACACTTGGCAAAGATGTATTTTGCGAGAGTGCTTTTATTTGGCACTCGACAAAATACATCTTTGTCGAGCGTTTTGGCACTTTCGGCAAAGATGTATTTTGCAGCGTGCTTTTTTTTTTTTTTCGGCAAAATACATCTTTGCCGAGCGTTTTTTGCACTTTCGGCAAAGATGTATTTTGCCGACTACTTTTTTTCGGCACTCGGCAAAATAGATCTTTGTCGAGTGTTTTTTTGGCACTCGACAAATATGTATTTTGCCGAGTGCTTTTTGGCACTCGGCAAATTTTTTTTTCTCTTCTAACCTCCAAACTTTTTCTACTATCCACTTATAACATGTGGTACTCCATTTTAAAATTTGGTAGATTTTTGTACTTGTTTGCTATATTTAACTAATTAATTGCATTTCAAGCAATTTTTGAATCAAGTCAAATTTGAACCGCAAGTGATTCAAATAATAGAATAAAATGAGTAGAAAAATGACATTCAAGTTATTTATCCTAGTTTGAGGCCTTACGCATGAAGTCAAAAAGAAATTTCGAACATCTTGTCCAGAAACACGACCACGAACGTGTGCCCGAATGATTTTAAAATTCTAAAAAATGCAAATGAAGTCTGAAAATCATAAAATTTGTCAATATCTCATGATATCATACATGGAGGCTGTGGAAAAAAATTGAGTGGGTTTTGCACATTTTTGCCACATACGATGGTTATAAACGGAAGTATCTCGAATAAGAACCATAGAGTTGAGAAGGATGCGGTTAGGTTTGGAGTGAAAGAGACGGTCGAATTTGGGTTTGATTTGAAACTTTTTCTATAGGCAATATACAACATAAATTGTGATATGTGAAATTTTAGTATTTTTTTGAAACCGTTTGATAATTTTAATGTATTAAGTGGAATTACAAAATTTTAATTAATAACATGAAAAAATACAAATTGTTGATTGATGCCTTTTGGTAATGGAATAATATGAGTATAAAAAATACAAATTATTGATTGAATATGATAGATATTTTCAAAGTGAAAAATGAAAAATAAAAAAAGAAAAATGAAGATTGAAAAATGAAAAAATGAAAAAAAGTATCTTTGGCGGCAAAGCCCATGAATTCGCCCTGCCCAATACACGAAAACCCTACCTATAAAAAGCTTACCTCACCCTCCCTCCCTGCGCCACACCCAATCCCGCCGCCCCACCCCTCACTCACTCTCTCTCTCTCATGCGCTCTCTTCCCCACCGCGTCCCACTCTCTCCCCTCCCGGTGGCGGCGTGATGATTCGATGGCCATGGGTTCAGCGGCGGCGCTCCCGGGTTGAGCAGTGCTCCTAGGCGGAGTCGACGAGGCTGGTGGCGGCGGCATTCCCGGGGCGGAGCCGGGCGCGCCGGCGGCGGTGGCGCTCCCGGGGCCTTGATGAGGACACGCCTACGATGTCCGAGAATTTGGCCCAATCTTTCACGGTACAATAACAGTCCAAAATAAAATAAGCACTAATCTGAATCACCGAGGCCAATAATTTAATATTAAGATCAATTTCACCTTTGATATATCTCGGCTGACCAAAATATGTGAGATTAATTTAATCAGCCCAACAAAGTAGTTAGATGGAATTCACGTCACTGATTCCTCAAGCTCCCCCCCAAGCTTACCTTTTGCTAGTCCCTTAGCAAAACATATAAACTATAAAACAAACTTGGATCAGGAGTTGCTACGATACTTTCATTCTTATAGAGTACACATGCTTTCAAAAAGAGACTCAACTCCAGACTAGATAGACTAATTCTAACTTCAAACTCTTTCTTTTACCAACTATGGTGCTTTTACTCTCACTTAGGTACTTGAGCAATTGAAAGATAGAACAATCAAGTCAAGCACTATGTCTCAAGTCTTCGATCACTAATATTCTGGAGTTTTTAATAAATTTTGCAAATAAAACTCAGAGCTCTGTAATGAATGGCACTCTCAATCTCTCAATATGCAGTATTTGTGGATCCTCACTTGGCATTAATAATAGTTGCCTTTTCTCTTGAATATGTGGTATTTATGGCACAAGGCTAAGTATTAAGCCTTTATCTCTCTAACTCACACTCTCTCTCTAAATATGGCTTATGTGGAGTTCATAGGAGTGGCACTCTTAAAATAATATTGCATATCTGCAAAGGATATATCTATAGTTCAAACAATGGATCCATAGAGAGTTCAGCCAATCAAAACAAGTATAGCATATGTATGGAATATGGTGGATAGGTTTATATTTGGTGGCTAAAACAAATTCTACGTTTACTCCTTTGATGATAGAACAAATCTCTCTTTTGAAACTTGGAAACTTTTAAGAGAACTTTGGGCTGCATACTTTTCTTTTTTTTTTCTTTCAGAGAGGCGGGCATCTAAGTACCCATTGTTTTCATTTGGACACTTGTCCTCTTTTACTCTCTTTCTCTTTTTTCTTAGGGAGGTAGGCTCTACTCGCCCGTAGGACACTTGTCCATTTTTTATCTCCCCTTTTTATTCTTTTTTTTAGCAGCAACCCACTCTCTTTCCACTAATAAACTTTTTGAGAGATATCAAAGATACTTTGGAGTAAATAAATATGGGCTTCCTATGGTTTAATGGAGGGTTTATTCCCAGTGTAGGAATGAAACAAGTATATGGATGTATATGTGAAAAAACATGGTATTGCAATCACTCCTAGTGTAGGAATAATGCATATATATGTGGAAGGTGGTGTGGATGGAAACTTGTCTTTTCATGACTGAACTCCTCACAGTAACAAAGAAAGCTTGAACTACTTAACCCAAAGCAAACAAAGATATGTAATCGGAATGTTTTCCTAATCTAATGATCTTAAATATGGCTTTGGTAGGAATTTAACACTCTGCCAAACAAGAGCTCGTCATGAAAGATTTTAAATTTTCAAAAGAAATCTCCACATATAGTTTCACAAAGGACAAGATAAATAGCATGCTCGGACTCTCTCATATCATATCCCCCAATTACCTAGACTTAGATCAAGCGTATGCTACCCACAAGTCAGGTATGGAGCAAATTTGAAAGCGGGACAAATATGTCCAAAACATCGGAGGAGTTTCTAGTAAAAAGCAAGGTACTAAAAAGAATTAGAGTAGAGCAACTATTCATCATTTCCAAGACTAACTTTATTTATTCTAACAAACACTTATTAACCACACCTTAAAAACAAGCAAACTTATATATATATGTAGGACTCTTTTATTTGATTTAAAACTTTATGCATCTTTTATGGTCTTTTTTAAAATAAAGCAAAAGATAGTAAGTAAAGGGATACTTATCTCGATAACCGGGGTGCTCTCCCCAAGCTAGATTTTTGTGTAGGTGCTGAGGTGAAGTAGACGAATGGAGATGATGTCGTCCTTCCTTTATGGAGCTTTGATGATGATGACCGTTGAGTTAATGCTCACAAGTGGTCAAACATCTCCTTCTCGTCGTGGCTCATTGATGCTTAAAATCTGTGAAACTCAAATAGACAACAAAAAGAAAACACATATCCATTCCACAAGCTTTGTTGTCTAATTAATGATCTTAATCAATTGGATATGTAAGCTTTAATTATCTAGAGTTTCTTAATGAGAATTAGAGATTAAGCTTTAACAAGAATTAAGCAAAAGCTAAAATTTTTGTATTTCCACATCTAGCATGTATGCAGGAAAATAAGAATGAATGCAAACTTCATTTTTATGCCTCCACGGTAAAATTTTCTATGGGTGTTTATGCCATAGAAGTATTCACATGGGGCTTTTAAGAAGACATGCATGAAACGTATGCAATAAGGCAAACATGCTAAAAGGGGAAAAATTACTTATGTAGGGAGAGTAAATTTGCAAGACTTAAGTAGAAGATATTGGTACTTACCTCGGGTACGTAGGAGTTCATTCCTCCAATGGGTGTACTGAGGTCTCTGAGGGGGTTACCTTGGATGTTGAAGGAGAGGATGTCTCTAGTTCTATAAGTGGGCTCTCTTTTCTTCTCTACACCTTCTTAGTTGACTTAGGCATGAGTTCAATTATCTCCTCCTTAACTTCTTCCTCATCATGGACCTCTTCATTATTCCGGTCTCTTCTTGTCCAACTTCATTCCTAGATGCCTCTGCTACATAGGCTTCCCAGTCTTCTTATGACATCAGGGTATATCCCTTGCGGCGAGAGCTGCACCTTCTTCTTATTTACTCCTTTAGGTGTACCATCCATGTTCATTGCTTGTCCAACATCTTAAAGTAAAGCTTTAATAATGGAAGCTGGCAGCATCTTGCTTAGTACTCATGTCTATAGGTCCAGGACACTTTACTTGTAGAGTTCAAGAGATCGCCCAAGCTTAGCTTGAAGTATGTCCTGTTCACAAAGACAAAGTAGAGATCAAGTGCATGGGCTCATAGGAAAAACACCAACGTAACCAAAATTTATTTCTTCCTTTCTAACCTTTGCACATAAAGCAAGATAAGATTCATGTTATATACAATCTGCTTAATCATGACATGGGTGGTAAGACTAAAAGATAAATATAGGATGTTGCTTTTAAAACATTTTAATAGGAAGGATCAAATGGCTTGACTCACGGAAGGGTTGTTTATGACTATGAGGTCAAAAGGAGTGGTAAAAGGAACAATTAAAGAGCTAGCATGCTGAAATGATCAGATTGAAATAATTAAAGCTATAACTCAAACATGCTTAACTCTATGCATAGCATAATCAAAGAGAGATTTTATGGATAATAATTTACCTTGAGATGTTACCTTTATTATATGATGGTACTGTAGCACCTCGTGGCACATGGTTCCTTCTCTCTGGATCAGCATCCTTGTTCATGAATAGCTTGTCTCATATGTTCCTCTTCTTCTTTATCCTTTTGTCAAGTCACCTTTCTGTTATTATTCGGATCTTCTTGCTTTTCTCATTTATTCCTGTAATGTTAGTAGACAACACATACCCGAAGGAATATACAAGTAATAGCAAGAGTAGTGTATTCATCAATCTAGAGGTTGACTTCTATGCTATGTAAAAGTCTTGTTGATTAATGAGCATAGACTACCACTACTTTTCTTAAAGGATTGATTTTATCTTGTATCTCAAGTAATTAACCTTTGTTATATAGAGATAAAGTAATAGTGATTAGAGGGATTGCAAACCAATGTGTCGAAGTGACAGAACATGGGAGGCGGAGCACATCAAGATCATCTCATTGGAGTTAGTCTTCCTCCCCAAGCTTGAGCCTTTACTCACACTTTCGACACTTAAAGTCAAGTGTGAATGTTAAAGCGTCCCTCGTAATATTGTAACGCCTATGTCCTCGGACATTGTCCATCCTTCATTCTTTCTCTTATCCTGCAATGATTAGTGACCAAGAATACCTGAAGGGAACTAGTCCTAGGAACATGTTATATATTAAAAATATTTATGAGCCTTCATGTGCTCACATTTTTTTATATAATTATTATTTTCCCCTATTATATAGCTGGACCTTCATGTGTCCATATTTTTTTATAACTTTAGATGAAAAATTATTATAGAAATAAATATAAGATAAATATGGACTTACCTGTCTTTTTTGACATTTCTTGTAGTTTGTTGCTTTGTCCATCCACTTCTATGAGGGAGTACCTTTAAATCCTTTCTGTGGGCACTCTTCTCATGAAGTGATGTCTTGGTAGGTTCGTCATTGAAACCATGAACGGTTGCAACATAGCTTCCTTCAATTCTTCCTTGAAGAACGAGTTGGTTCTTCCTTTGCATAAAGTCACTGGAGCTCATCATATGTCATGCTTCATCACTTATTTGAGTTCATCTCTTGACTTCCCCGAATTTAATTTGAGTGTTCTTCTGCAAAGGGTTAGTCTAACAAAATATCCCAACATCTACTATAGCATACTATCACCAAAAAATCAACCTAGACACCATGTCTAATTTGAATTAAGAGGGCATCTTAACCTAAGCATACACTTAGTTTAAAAGGCCTATGAAAATCAAATCAACATTCCTAAACTAGGCACCATGCTTCATTTAAGAAATGTATGAAGATATTCCAAACCATAGCATACTAAAAGCGTACAAAAAAGGTAGCATGAAAGCATAAAAGAGATTTACTCAAACGAGAGATGTGAGAGGATAATTAATGTTTAGCAACATGAGCATATTGTAAAGGTAAGAATAACCAAGTTAATGTAGCAACATGGCAAGAGATATTTCTAAGCATGTAGTTCAATGTTGCATAGTAATTGGTTAGACATACCTTGTATTGTCATCCTGCGGCCTTTTGCTCCAAACCCGGAATGGTTAGTGACAAAAAATACCCGAAGGAATATTCTATATGACAAGTAAAGATATGAAATCATATTATCAAGCAATCTCTAATTTCAACCAACTAGACAACCATCCCTTCCAAAATTTTGGAAACAGCTAGCATGAGGGGGTTGAAGATGTCATAAATGGCAAGATTAGAGAGAGCAAAAGATGTAGGAGTTTGTTCATGAAGTAGCTTCCTTGCTTATCGAGGTTCTCATCCATTGATATTGTTCATCTTGGTCTTCCCTAGATCCTTTATGGTTTCTAAAATTGAGAGTTCTAGGATCATTGGAGGACTCAAGAAAGAGGTCATAAGAGGATTCATTGAGGGTCAAGGATGGGATTAAGGATGGGTTATCTAATTTGGACATAGAAGGAGAGAAGACAGAATGGCTTCTAAGCTTTGTTCTCCTTCTATGGCATTAGACATGCTATACTTTTTGCTTCTCAAAGCCCTATATAAGGATACTTTCTAAGATACTCTTCCTTAAGAAAATTTAGATTATAGATGCTCAGAGGTCTCTTATGAAGCTAGAAGTTTTAAATACTTCCCAAAAGCTATAAAAGCAGAAACTTAAGTGTAGATGATGCTTTTGGGATTGATAGTCAGTCTTGGGATTGGAATGATTCTAATTGGCTATCAAAAAACTTCCTCTTTTCGTCTGGAGAATGATTTCTTCCCATGGGTGGTCATAAAGAATGCTAACGTGAGGGGCTTCACCCATTAATAAAGTCAAGGATAAACCTTGCTTTACAAAATGAAAAAGGAGAGAAAAGTTTCTCCATAGGTGCATAAAATGTACAACCTTTCTAGGAAAAGATTCACTACCCTCTTGCAAAGGATATGATCCAAAGATTCATTACCCTCTTGCAAAGGATATGATCTGGTTACTGAGGTTAACTACAGCTCCTAGAAAGTGTTGATTAATAAAGATAATCAACCTTGGGCATAGCTCATGACCTAATGCTAAGATGGGCTTTAAAGATTCTAATGGGCTAAAGCTAATGCTTAAGGGTGCAGCACATAAAATAACAATCAAGTTCATGGCAAATAAAAAGGTAAAGGTAATAGAAACTAAAACTAAATGATAAATAAAAGGTAAAAGATAAAAGTATAATACAAGACTAAGTTAGACTCTTTCATTACTATCCAGCAAAACTACCGTTCCCCGGCAACGGCGCCAGAAATGCTTGTTGGTATTTATTATATGCACACAATTAAGATAAAGATATCCGCAAGCGCACAGATAGAAATACATTGTAGCACTTCACCAAAGATAAACTCCCGGTTTTAATATCAAACCCAAAGGAACAGTAGGTGAAAATAACTAAGATCTAACTTAACCCAAACTTCACAATCAAGGTACTTAAGAAACTAGCAGATAAAGGAGATTCCTCAAGTGGATCTAATCCAAACACTCATAAGCGTTGTTTCATATTGTTCTATCTAGGATGCTAATTCTTAATAGGGTAAGACAAAATTACTCTACTAAGAACAGATAAAGTCTAACGTTTCTTCTTGGTGGGAAGTGGGCTACTGAGGATTCAATGAAGCTATAAAAGTCACCTTCATGATGCTACCACTGATTCCCTACCAAGCAAGTGTCATTCACAAATAACCCTAGTCTAAGCACCATGCTCACACTAGAAATTACTCCCTTAATCAAGAAATCACCAAGATTAAAGTACTTAAAAGAGAGTTGCAAACAAGGAGAACAATATAATCCAATGCTTACTTTAATAAGAAGTTGACTCACCAGAGAATCTCAGGAGCAAGTTCCTCTCGTGAAGAACTTGATCCCGCAGAATACACCAGAGAAGATCCGACAGGCCGGAGCTCCTCTAATCTACTCATTACTAGATCTAATCTATTTCTAATCATAGACTAATTCTAAGAATTAGTCTAATCTTGATTGCTAATCATATCCTTGGTACCTAATTGGAATTGCTCTGTGGCTCTGACATGAGGATAATGACTTAGGGTTTCAGGGGGTAGCCCTGCCCCTTCTTTTATAGCCCCATAGGATGAATCTCAGCCCTCGGATCAAACCGACTTGATTGGACGGACTAGATTGGATCTCAAGGTCGGTGGTGGGAAGCTTCCAGAAGCTAGGCTCGTGGGTCCACAGCCAGGTGACGCCCGGCCTAGGAGGGGTGCCGCCCGGCCCCACCTGGTGACGGGTGGGCCCTGGCCTTTGCGAGCTGTCTTCTCTTCTCAATTACACCCCTGGAATTTACTCCAATCGCCTTGATTTGGTCCTTTTCTTTCGTTTCTCTATTTTTACTCTTTTCGGCTCTGTTTCCGCTGTTTTCCGGAGTTCTCCTGCAAAACTGAGTGTGCACCAAAACTCGTGGAAATCATTAGTAATAATAATATTTTAGTAACATTCATCCCATGTTTGATAGCTTTCCATATATATAAAAGTGGTCAATAACTACCGTCAAAACTCTCCTCCAGGCTCCTCCCCGGCGGCGATCCGGGCGGGAGGAGCTCCACGGAGGCGATTCGGTGGCACGCATGCGGCAGCGGCTAGATGGGCTTTCGGCGGGCCCATCCCGGCTCGGTGGGCTGGCCGATGGATTTTTTTTTTTTTGTCTTCGAAAAATAGTTTGCCGAAAGTGCCTCACGTAACACACGGCAAAGGCTTTGCAGAGTGCCCAACAAAGGACACTCGGCAAAGCGCCCTTTGCTGGCTCTTTTTTTCCGAGAGCCCTTTGCCCAGTGCAGCTCTCGGCAAAGTGTTTACCGAGTGTAAACTGGGCTTTGCCGAGTGCCAGAGACACTCGGCAAAGAAGCTGGATCCGGTAGTGAATATACGAAAATATAAGTCATACTTAAAATATATTTAATGATAAAAGAAGCAACAATAGAATAAGTAATGGTCACATAGTTTTTTATTGTACAAATGGTTAGACATCGGTGGTATCATACATTTAAAAAAAGGGGTCAGTATGTTTTTTTTTTTTTTTTGAGCAATCGGGGAAGTATGTTCTACACATTTCTTTTTTACTAGCAGGTAACCTCGCGAGTACACATAGTGTCCAACAGACTTAGATGCAATGGCAAAGGTATATATATGTACATATACAAGTGCTAATCTACACCCTAGGTGTAGAATACTATAGTACACCAAGCTATTATACTTGAAAGATTTCAGTATCATTCAGTAGTCGCGTTTCAGTATTATTCAGTATCTGGGTGTAGTACTGACTAATACTGACTGCGTTCAGTATTGCTTAGTATTTTTTTCTAGTCAATTTGGCTTGCGGTGTAGAATAGTTATTCTACCTTAAGGTGTAGAATATATATATATATATATATATATATACATATACACATATATATATATACACATATATATATATATATATATATATATACACATATATATATATATATATATATATATATATAGGGCGAGGCTAAAATGCAACAAGGTGCAATTGCTATAGCAAATGCACAGACCCTGCATCCATCCAGCCAAGCACGTCCCCTGCCTTCTTCCCACAGCTGGTCCCCCTGCCTTTCCGCATCGGGGCACAAATTGCGATAGCTAATATACTTCGTTTGCAACTATGTTCAGGTGCCGGTTGCAACTTCAATTGCAACTCGCCAGCCCCCGCCACCCACCTCCTCGTCCATCCCGCATGTAGGGAATCTTTTTTGTTTCGGATCGAAAAATGCAATATCTCCTAAACCGTAGCTCCGATTTCAGATTCGTTTGCATCGGTTGTTGGAAAAAGTGCTTAACAAAACAAGATCCAACAAGACTATATTTGATGAACTTTTTTTTTTCAAGTATGTAATTGCAACATCACCGCATTCATGAGTTGCCATCATGACTACAACACAATTGTAACTTTGCTGTAGCGTAGTTAGCGATTGTTGAAACCACTTAGAACGTAATTTTTACAACCTAGTTGCAAGCACAGCTAGCTGCAACCTAGTTACATGCAACCGTAGCCCTTGTTGCTACTACATGCAACTAGTTAAAATCTAGTTGCAAGACTAGCTAGTGAACAACGTGTATTTTATACACCCTAAATGTGTACTCTACCAATTACAACTGCGAGACTAGACCAATCATAACTATAACACCATACTGATTGTAACTTGACGGAACTAGCTAATTCCAACAAATTTGATCCAGTGCAACTGGACCTGATGTAATTGTAACCTAATGCGGTCCTATTACGACTAGAGTCAGGCCAGTTGCAACTAGACAAGAACCAATTACAACCTGACGCGATCCAATTACAACTAGAGTCCGGCCAATTGCAACTAGGTAAGAACGAGTTGCAACCTGACACGGTCCAATTACAACTAGAGTCGGGCTAGTTGCAACTAGACAAAGAACCAGTTGCAACCAATTGCAACCTGACGTGATCCAATTATAACTAGAGTCGAGCCAGTTGCAACTAGGCAAGAACCAGTTGCAACCTGACGCGATCCAACTACAACCAGTTGTGTGTTGTGTTTGCAACACGAGATGTGTTCTGGTTGCAATTTGGAGTTGTACACTGATGTATTGAACAGGAAGTAAGAAGCCAACAAAAAAGAAAGAAAATCTTCCGATCATAATAAACAAGGAATGCCTGAGAAAAAACATATGCATCAGGATACAAACCATTTGCAACACATGTTGCGTTTTGTTTGCAACGTTAGATGTGTGCGGCTTACAACTTGGCGCTGTACACGGACGATGAGTAACAAAAAAGCGTAGCCCCACACGTCTGTCCCTAAATTCAGCGAACACCCTAAACCCTAATCTTAGCAAACACCCTCAACCCTAAACAAAGAAAAGGCCATATACCCTAATCTCAGCAAACGCCCTAAACCCTAAAGTCAGCAAACGCTCTCAACCCTAAACAAAGAAAACGCCATATACCCTAATCTTAGCAAATGGCCTAAACCCTAAAGTCAACAAACGCCCTAAACCTTAATCTCAGCAAACACCCTCAACCCTAAAATAAAGAAAAGGCCATATAACCTAATCTCAGCAAACGCCCTAGACCCTAAAGTCAGCATACGTCCTGAACCTTAATCTCAGCAAACTGTTTAAAAATTAATCTAATACAATTACTAAAAGATCACAGCGAGTGATATAATCTCAACAAACACCCTCAACCCTAATCAAAGAAAATGCCATATACCCTAATCTCAGTGAACGCCCTGAACCCTAATCTCAGCAAACGCCCTCAACCCTAAACAAAGAAAACGCCATATACCCTAATCTTAGCAAATGCCCTGAACCCTAAAGTTAGCAAACGCTCTAAACCCTAAACAAAGAAAAGGCCATATACCCTAATCTCAACAAACGTCCTGAACCCTAAAGTCGCAAACGCCCTGAACCCTAATCTCAGCAAACACCCTCAACCCTAAAATAAAGAAAACGCCATATACCCTAATCTCAGCAAATGCCCTGGACCCTAAAGTCAGCATACGTCCTAAACCCTAATCTCAGCAAACTATTAAAAAAATAATCTAATACAATTACTAAAAGATCACACCGAGTGATATAATCTCAGCAAACACCCTCAACCCTAAACAAAGAAAACGCCACATACCCTAATCTCAGCAGACGCCCTAAACCCTAATCTCAGCAAACGCCCTCAACCCTAAACAAAGAAAACGCCATATACCCTAATCTCAGCAAGCGCCCTGAACCCTAAAGTCAGCAAACGCTCTAAACCCTAAACAAAGAAAAGGCCATATACCTTAATCTCATCAAACGTCCCCGAACCCTAAAGTCACCAAACGCCCGAACCCTAATCTCAAAGAAACACCCTCAACCCTAAAATAAAGAAAACGCCATATACCCCAATCTCAGCAAACGCCCTGGACCCTAAAGTCAGCATACGTCCTGAACCCTAATCTCAGCAAACTGTTAAAAAAATAATCTAATACAATTACTAAAAGATCACACCGAGTGATATAATCTCAGCAAACACCCTCAACCCTAAACAAAGAAAACGCCATATACCCTAATCTCAGCAGACGCCCTGAACCCTAATCTCAGCAAATGCCCTCAACCTTAAACAAAGAAAACGCCATATACCCTAATCTCAAGAAACGCCCGAACCCTAAAGTCAAGATAAGTCCCGAACCCTAATCTCAAAGAAATTGTTAAAAAAATAATCTAATACAATTACGAAAGATCACACCGAAAGTGATATAATCTCAAAGAAAAAGCCTTGAACCCTAATCGCAAAGCAAAACGACATTAACCCTAATCTCAATTAATTGCATGAAAAAAGAGTCCTAGGAAAATTAAAAAAAAAACACACCTATTGTACAATCGATTGCAACATGACGGCGATGCGCTTGTAACGCTTATGGTGACACAATTGCAACATGTGTAGTTACAATTTGTAGTGTTCAAAATTGACCCAATAGCGACAACAGGGACGGGTTAATTGCCATTTGCAACATAGCGATAACACCATTTGCAACACCAAAAATTTGCAAATGCAACCACATTAAAAACAAATTTCAGATATGTTCGGTGTCGTCGGGGGGTACAAGTTACAACACACGTCTTCGAAACTAGTTACAACACGAGGGGGCTTGTGGAGTTTCAAGTTATTACGCATAGTTTTCGAACGTATACATCATATGTGATATTAATTGGTTTTCTGCTTCTCCTGGTTCTTTGAAGCAACACGGGGGAACGACAACGCCATGAAACCTAAACTCGGCAAACGCTATGAACCCTAAACTCGGCAACCGCCATGAACCCTAAACTCGGCAAACGCCATGAACCCTAAACTCGATGTCAAAACGCCATGAACCCTAAACTCGGCAAACGCCATGAACCCTAAACTTCGGAACCGCCATGAACCCTAAACTTCGGCAAACGCCATGAACCCTAAACTTGATGTCAAATGCCTTGAACCCTAAACTCGGCAAATGCCATGAACCCTAAACTCGGCAACCCTAAACTCGGCAAAATGCCATGAACTCTAAAGTCGGCAAACGCCATGAACCCTCAACTCGGCAAACGCCATAAACCCTAAAATCGGCAACCGCCAAGAACCCTAAACTCGGCAAATACCATGAACCCTAAACTCGATGTCAAACGCCATGAACCCTAAACTCGATGTCAAATGCCATGAACCCTAAACTCGGCAACCGCCATGAACCCTAAACTCGGCAATCGCCATGAACCCTAAACTCGGCAACCGCCATGAACCCTAAACTCAGCAAACGCCATGAACCCTATACTCGGCAAACGCCATGAACCCTAAACTCGGCAAACTACAAAAACCCTAAACTTCGGCAAACGCCATGAACCCTAAATTCTACAAATGCCATGAACCCTAAACTCGGCAAATGCCATTAAAAGTGTCTCCCTAAAACCTTACCTGGAGGGGGCATGCTTTTGAAAAGACACTTGCCCCGAACACTAAACTTAACAATTACTAATAACTACGAAAATCAACAAAGCCTAATCTCAAAGAAACGCCATGAACCCCTAAACTCGGCAAACGCCATGAACCATAAACTCGTCAAACGCTACTACAAGTGTCTCCCGAAAACCTTGCCTAGGAGGAGGGCAAGCATTTGAACCAACACTTTTAAAATGGGACAAAACAACACCTATTGTATACCCACTAGTAGAAATATGATCATCCGTGACGATTTGCTCGTGACGCACACTTTCGTCACGTAAGGATATGTCTTCAATGACGAAATGTCTATTTTAGTCATAAGTGTGCGGTGACGAAGTTTTAGCTTGAATATTAGTGACGATCGAAAAAATAAGGTCACGAAACAGTTAAAGGAGGTCGTCATAGATTATGTTTTGCTATGTCGACTGTTTGGGACACCTAATGATCAAAACAACTTGGTCACATATCAGTTTTGGTAATCGTTATTAGGTAACCCTGTCTGTTTTCCCCGACGGCGTTTTTTTGGCGCCACAACCGCTTCCCCGCTTCGCTTCCCACTTTTTTTAGCGCCGTCCCGACGACGTTTTTTTAGCGCCACAATTTGCTTCCCCGGCTTTGCCACAAAACTGCATTTTTATTTACAAAGTGGAAAGCGTAATTTGTTTTGGCAAAAAAATCTTTCTTTTGCAAAGAGAGAACGTGACGATGTTGGGTCCCACCTGAGGGTTGCACCTTGCGAGTTAATTTGTTTTGGCAAAAATTTGCTCCCATGAAGCATTGAACCCATGACCATACGTTGCACAGGTAGGAGTGTTACCACTGGACTAGTCAACATTTCTTATCAAAGTGATGTAATTTTTTTATTTCTAACCTTTCAACATGATAATTGGATGGTGGCTCATTTAGTTCGGTCGATCGAGGTGATGGCTCTAAACCCATAATCGCTCATTCCCCGGCGACGACCTGATCGCTTGACGAGGCGGCAGAGGCCTCTCGGTGGGTGATCTGTGTCATCGTAATTGTCCCCGTGTGTGTGTGGCGGTGGCAGAGCAAAGGCGAGGGTAGAGTACAAGGCTTGATTTTTTCTTGAATTAATGTTACATATATGGATGTGTTTGATTTAGGAAGAAAATCAAAGTTTGTTAAACTCAAAATAAAAAATCTCTACAAAGTGGAGAGATAAAACACCCTATTTGCTGCAAATCGTTAAACTAGAGTTTACTGTAATTAATTAATTAAACTAGTTTTGTGTTCCAAAAATTATGAAATTTGTATGGTAGCTCACTTTTGGCGTGTAGGATTTATGATAAAAAATTTATAATCATTGGATATGGTATTAGTGAGTTATCAATTTATCTTACAAAAATGCAATAAAAAAAATCGCTTCATTCAAACTTTGAACCCAAGACCGTCAAGCATCACAACAAACCACCTCCCGTTGAGCTACGACTAGTTTTGATATAGTTGATGCACTTTAACGTATATATAATCTTTCTCACACGTGAATTTAATTTTCCTTCATAAATCAAAACTATTTTTCCCGAGCACCACCCCCCCTCTAGTCACGTGTTTAGGTGTCGCCCCCACTCCAAGAAAAAACTCAATCTAGATGAATAAAAGAAAAAATAAAACATAAGTGAGGAATTGAACTTACAACCTTTCAATTAGGAGCAACCAAACTTAACCACTAGGCTAGAAGAATGCTTTGTTTACTCTCATCATCTTGCCTTACATAAACAATGCAAGTGTGTTCGAGGGGGAAACTAGCAGGCATGAAGTTCATCATAAGAGTTTTAGAACCGATTAGGATCTATTATTAGACAAAATAGTACTATCCATCCTTCATAACCACGAACATCTCTCACTTAGTCATATAGGACTATATGAGTTATATTTTCCTTTGTGAGTGATGTACAACAATACTTTGTTAAAATCAGTTGAATTTTTTTATATGATGTTTCTACGCCAAAATCACATGGCTATGAAAGTTTTTAGATTTTTCTAGCCACTTTATGGAATTTCAACGTTTATTATTTAGTAATTTAACAAATAATTACGGTAATAGGTAAACTTGGTCTGAAAGTTTCAAAACTTCACACAACATCATTGTTTGGATCCGCAAGCATCCCAACAAATTTTGAAATGATTTGGAGAAACCGGTAACACAGGATGAACATCTATCACTAAGTGATAAGGGCATGTATGAAACATGTATCCTTTTGTGGGGATGTGCATCACCACTTCTCAGAATCAATTGAAACTTTTTGACAACACAATACACCAAAAGGAGGAGCCCATGCCAGTTTTTAGATTTTTTTTTTAAGCTAGATTAGATGATTTTAACATTTATTCTTTATTAAATCAATAAATAATTACAGTAATAGGTAAACTTGGTCTAAAAAATTCTAAACCTTCACACAACAACATAGTTTGCATCCACAAGCATCCCAAAAAAATTGAAATGATTTAGAGAAACTGATACTATACATCCCACACAGGGGATGATCATCTCCCCACTAAGTGACAAGGGCATGTGTGAGACATGTATGCTTTTTGTGGGGATGTGCATTACCACTTTCTCGAGAATCAATTGAAACTTTTTGGACAATATAATACAACAAAAGGAAGAGCCCATGTAAGTTTTTAGATTTTTTTAAGCTAGATAAAATGATTTTAACATTTATTCTTTATTAAATCAACAAATAATTACAATATTACGTAATCTTGGTCTGCAAATTCCAAAAGTTCACACAATATTATAGTTTGGATCCACAAACATCCCAAATTTTTGAAATGATTTAGAGAAACTGGTACTATACATCCCACACAACTTTAATGGGCATAGATACATTTTAGACAACAAATATAAAATAAATAAAAATAGCCGAAAACAACTTTCCAACCTATATTTGGAACAGCCCACCGCCTCCCCTACGCATTGCTAATTGGGCTTGATTGGCCCAGCCAGGCACTCGGCTCTTGTTGCCGTCCTAAATAAAAAATAGCTCAAACAACTTTCCAACCTTGTCTATATTTGGGCCCACCGTCTCCCCTACGCATTGCTAACTGGGCTTGATTGGCCCGTCAGCACCCGGCTCTTGTTGCCGTCCGATCAGATCGACGGCTCACGTTCCTCCCTTCCCTTTAAACTGGTGCCGGCTGCCTTCCGCGTACCCTAACTTCTTTCTTCCTCTCTATTCTCCTTCTTCCACTCGAACACAGCGGCGGCGACCACCACCGTGTGCTCCTGCTGTGGCCGAGCCTATCCACCCTCCCACCTCCCTCTCCTCCCCAACTGTCGTCATCTACACCCCCATTGTGAGATATGGAAAGGAGCGACCAAGACGAGGTCCATGGCATCGATGGTGGATGGATCTGACCTCGTGATCCCCAACTTCCAGATTTCCCAACGCCTACCTCTCAATCTCTATCTCCTTGCTCGCGGTTGGATCTGACCTCGTCGCTCTCCCTCGTAGGCGTTGGACCTCCAGGACAAGGTCGAGGTAGTTGGAGGCGGGGACACCTGGGTCTCACGGGTGCTCAACGGCTGGTCGTCCTCGTCAGCTCTACGGAGGCAGATCGTGCGTGGCATCACACTGCTACCAAGGGAGGTCGACATCAACCGCGGCCACCCTCCCAGCATTATCTGGTACCTGATAGCAAGGTGCGTGATTTGTTTTCTAGCCACTGCTCTAGGCACCCGGGAGCCTCTCAGATACTAGTACGTATATATATATAGTACATGTACATCTATTATCTATTATGTATTATTAGTTGCTAGTATAAAAGAAAACAAGTCCATGAATTAATGCAGTTATAGAGCGTATCAAATGATAAACTCTTGAATTGGTGATAATTGTTGCTAATTTAGATAACTATCCCTGTTGAAGACATTGTTTATTGGTGATACATTGCAATGTTGCATCGAAGAACATTAGAAGACAATTCTAAAGTAATTTAATATTTATCTTTTATCTGATATGAATATTAAATTTGCTATCATACTACCCTTTTACTTCCACCAGCTCGTACTAGTACAGGTACAGATCGTTCTTTTAATACTGGGATCTAGTACAGGTACAGATGTTATGAAATCTGCGACCCATTTCTTTGTCAAATATGCAGGGTAGTTTTCTGACCGAGCACTACAGCAGGTTTTGGTTAGTTTTCTTTGTCGTCTCTGTGTGGGCTAAGTTCTCAAATGCTATGCACCATTGTTTTCCTCTCCTGATTATAATTAGAATAATATAATAGGTAGCTAAAAGACTGGAAATTAGGGGAACTTTCGCTGAACATCAGCTATACATGACTAGACTTTTGATGTTTATTAACTCCAAAAAGGAACAACTGAAGACCACAACGTGATTCCTATTGGTAGGAGCTAGTCACAAGTAGCAAGCTCTGCTAGTTTAAGGGGAAAAAAGTCTTCTTTAAGTAAAGACTAGTATCTTCCTTTACCTGTTAATAACTTAAACTATAATGTTTGATCTTGATTTCTGTTTATAAGAGGCGCTGATCTGCGACCATTATGAATGAATCTTTTTCGTCTTTATTCCTGATTCACCTTCTTTTGGGCTGACATGATTGTTGTTTATAGTTGCTTGTAGCTAGTAGATGCAGTAATTATTTTGTTGTAGAATTAATTCAAAGGGATGTATTGATTTAATGGGCATGTATATTATTATTTTTTGCATAGCCTGGACAAAGGGATGCACCAATGCACTCTTTCATCCGGAGGAACAAAAATAAGTCATCCTTTTTTCTCTATCTCAGCTTAACACACGTGAGTAAGCATGTGTATCTTCTTATTCTGCCATGCTTTTGATTTCATGGTATCATCAATATGGTTCACTTGTTGGATTCAGATAGGGGTCATATCTATTTTAACTTGAGTAGGTAGTGCCAAGTAAGCAACTAAAAAAGGAATTTTTGTTTTCTGCGTGCACTATTACCATGTTTAAAAATAGTTGCTTGATCTTGTGATTTTTATTGCTGCAATATGCTAATCCTCAATTCTATTGGTAATCTCATCTTGATTTTTTTTCTACTACTCAAATCGTGCTGTACAAGCTGCTCTTTATTGACCTTGTTATATTTTTAGCTTAACTGTAAAAGCTGCTCTTATTTATCTTGTACTGAATTTACTCTTCACACACTTACTATATATATGCTTGTTGGTTACAGTATTATTAGAAATCTGCCAAATTTAGCGTGTTCAATTTTTAGTAACATGCATATGTGCTCTGCAATTTCTCTTCAAATTGTACAACCGTGCTATTAAGTGTTTGAGATGCAGTATTTTATTGCTTTATTTTTCGCAGGGTAAAGATCTACATCTGCCCTCTGATGGTCACAGAGTAACTTTATCACAGAAGTCAAGTAGTGCCATGATACAAGTTGCTATCGTTAGAACCCCATAATTCTTAGTGTATGTATATGGGTTGTAATAGTACATACTTGTAATACTGGATCTATTTATTTATGGAATTGTTTGATCATATCAATATTATTTGCAAATACTAATGAAATTATGTGAAATCTATGACAATTTCATATCAAAGTATGACGATGAAAAAAAGAAATTCTGTGATGATTACAAAATGTATTCTGTGACGATTCCTAATCAATGGAATTGGTGACCAAAACATGGCGTCATAGGATCTAACAGATGCCGTTAACGGCACCGTAAAGACGCCTATCGACGACCGATGGTGACGAATACGGGGCATAAACATGACCAAACAGATCGTCAAAGAATGATTGCACATCTTTGACAATGGACTTATCGTCATTGAATGGAACAACATCTATGACAAAATTTGGTATTTCGTCACACATTAACAAATGTGACGCGACCCCTGTGACAATATGATTTTCGTCACAAGTTCGTCACAGGTGAAACTATGTGACGTTTCTGACACATACAAAGGACCAAAGGTGAACGTCATCCATGAGCATATTTCTACTAGTGACCATTTGCAACATGGTGTATAACTCAATTGCAACGACCTGGGATGTGAGGCAATTGCAACCCGTTAAATTACCATATGCAATGTAAGTGCTTTCGCTGGTGATCTTTTATGAAACTTATAATCTAAATAATTTATACATATATGACGTATAATTGAACACATAGTTGTTGTTTCTGAAAAAACACAAAAAAATGAGAATGCTGGCAACAAATTGTTGCTTTGTCAACACTTATCGTATACCATTTGCAACATGGCATGTGACACAATTGCAACTTGGGATGTAATGCAATTGCAACCCCGGTTATTTACAATTTGCGGTGGAAGTGTTTTTTGATGGTGATCTTTTCTCAAACTTATAATTTATATAATATATACAAATGTAACCTATAATTGCAACACATAGTTGTTGTTTCGTAAAAAAAATTGAGAATGCCGGGTAACAAATTATTGTTGTACATACATATTGTATACCGTTTGCAACATGGAATATAGCTCAATTGCAACCTCGGATGTGACACAATTGCAACCCGAAATATTACACACATATTATTATTAGTACCCTTCGGTATATGTTAATATATCCTTTCAGTAGTTCACTAGTACCGATTTGATTTTGCATGATGGTCGTTACTCTTTTCCGTGGCGGGCCCCAAAGCTCGCCCGCCATGGAAATTCCGGGCCGGCGTGGCGGGCCGCCCGGCCGCCCGCCACGGGTGAAGGCATTTCACGTGGCGGGCGCCTTTAACAGGCCCACCACGTAAAATGGCGAGCAGTGGCGGGCGCCCGCAACGCGCCGCCACGGTAAATATATTAACCGTGGAGGGCACGTTGCGGCGCCCGCCACACGTAATCGCCATTTTACGTGGCGGGCAAATTATGGCGCCCGCCGCGTAAAATGCCGAGCAGTACAAATACTGCACGGCCGCCCCCTTGTCTTCTCCACGGATCTTCCTCTTCCAACTTGTGGGGAGGAGGTTTTGACCCATAAATTGACAAAATCTTTGAATTGGCACTTTGGGCTTGGATTTGGGGGAGGAAAAGACACTAATTGGTCCGTAAAGGCCTCTCTTCATCTCATTTTTGCTCTTTTTGCATCCCCTCTAGATCTAGATCTATGGAGGAGAGAGAAAACTTATTTTCTCTACTCTCATCCTCTCTTCCTCTATTTTTTTTCGCTTTGAGTACTATATAACGGCACTTAGCTTTCATGGAGAGCAGGGAGACAGGATGGAGAGGCGCCGAGCCGACTGGATGTATGGGATGAAGAGGATTGAGGATGAATACTATGATGAAGTGAGAAAGTTTGTTGCTCGGGCGAAGAGACACAGTGAGATAAATCAACAGAAGCTGATTATATGTCCTTGCTCTTGCTGCAAGAATCTCAAAGCTGACACTAACACCAGGGTGCGATCTCACTTAATCATGCATGGTTTTGTCAAGGACTATTTGGTCAGGACTTTTCACGGCAAAGAAGTTCCACCCT
Organism: Hyparrhenia diplandra; assembly: GCA_015847255.1. Classification (NCBI taxonomy): domain Eukaryota; kingdom Viridiplantae; phylum Streptophyta; class Magnoliopsida; order Poales; family Poaceae; genus Hyparrhenia; species Hyparrhenia diplandra. Next base: position 44,746 of record JADLZK010010820.1, on the reverse strand, counting down.
TAGATCCACCAGCCGATCCAAAGAGCGTGAAAATCCCCCGGCGATCCAGTTCCGTGAAATCCACCAGCCGATCCAATTGCATCCGATATATTCGAAAAGCACGGCTGACGTCGACGATGACGATGATGACGGTGGTGGTGGAGGGGATGGTGAGCAGGAGACTCCTATGACGCAGCCTGAGGATGTCCGTGTTTTTGAAGATTTGGTGAACCGACTTCGATGAGGACGACATTTTGTTTGGCTGCCCGAGATGGTCGGAGAATTTCAAATGTGATGAAGCGGCGCAGCAATTAATCGCTTTTACAAAGACACTCAAAGGGTTGCATGGTGCCGAGTTTTAACCCCGAATTTGCCGATGTTGAAGTCTCGTCATGGCTGGTCCGATACTAGCTTCAATGAGCTCGTAAGTTACCTTGCTACCACGCATCCAACGCCTAACAAGGTTCCCCGCTAATACGTATCGTGCTAAGAAGTTGATCCGGCCAGTGGCGATGAAACTCAAAAAGTTCGATGCCTGCCCTAACCACTGTTTCCTATATCGGGGCAATCGCATGAGAATTTGACCAGTTGTCCGCACTGTGGTGCTAGTCGATACAAGAGGAATGCCGGATGTCGCGTGGACGATGAGCTCGATGAGGAAGGAGGACGGCCGAAAAAAAAGAAGAAGGGGGCGAAGAAAACCAGTGTGGCAGCGAAGAAGATCATGTCAACGCAGGACGTGGAAGAAGAAGGTTACACGCAGAGGAAACGTCCAGCGCTGTCAATGTGGTACCTTCCTGTCACTGATCGCCTACGGGCTCTCTATGGGAACCCTGAGGATGCTAAGCACATGACCTGGCATGCATCTAGCGATCGTCTAAAGGATGACGGGAAGCTACGACACCCTTCGGATGCTAAGCAGTGTCAAGACTTTGACGCCGCCTACCCTGACTTTCCAGAGGAGCCTAGGAATGTTAGGTTTGCATTGAGTACCGACGGAATGAACCCATTCGGTGATCTGAGCAGCACACACAAAGACGTGGCGGTCGTCCCTCACCATGTACAATCTACCTCCACATCTTTGTCAAAAGCAGAGGTATGTTTTGCTGACCATCTTTGTCAAAAGCAGAGGTATGTTTTGCGGCACGATATAGATGTGTTCCTGGAGCCGTTCATGGAGGAGATGCAGGTACTATTTGATGATGGGGTCAAGATGGTTGATGCGTCACCGCAGCGGGTTCACTCTTCGTGCCATCATCTTTGTCACCATCACCGATTACCCCGGCCTGTTTTCATTATCGGGGCAGATTAAAGGAAAGACCGCATGTGTAGCTTGCATCGAAGAAACCTGCTCCACTTACCTGAAGGGATCCACCAAAACGGTGTACATGGAACACAGACGCTTCCTCTGCGCAAGCATATAGGTACGAGATGAAAAAATGAATATATACTTTGACAACAAGGGCGAGTCGAAACCTCAGCCGGCACAGACTAGTTATGCTCCGAAGGTGTTTGACATGGTGAAGGACTTGGAGTGCGAGTTTGGAAAGAAGAAGAAGAAGAAAGATGAGGAAGACGGCACCTCCAAGACAATGAAGAGAAAGAGAGATAAATTGGAGGAAGAAGCGCCTCCTGCCGTTCCTTTCAAGAAGAAGTCAATTTTCTTCAAGTATCTAAAGTCTTTGGAAGATATCTGCATACACCCCATACGATCGACTCTATGCACCTTGAGAAAAATGTCTTCGAAAAGCACGATCGGTCTCCCCGATGGATATCAAGTTGAACACGAGAAGGATGGTATCAAGTCACGCCAAGATCTTGTTAACATGGGCATCCGACCGGAAATTCACGCTACACGGCTTCCGAATGGTAAAAGTCGAACTCCCAGTGCGCGCCTACAACCTAACGAGAGATGAAAAGTTGGCTATGTGTCGGTTGATTAGGGGTATCAAGGAACCGACCGGTTTCTCTTCCAACATCAAGAGTCTAGTATCCCCTGAAAGACCTCACAATGACAAACTTCAACAACGCCAAGCGATGCTCACATCATGCCGACGGTGTTTCTTCCAATTGTGATCAAAGCTATTCGTCCAAAATACGTGAAGATGGTGGTCACAAGGTTGTCATACTTCTTTAACCAAATCACCCAGAAGGTAATTGTTAAAGCAGATCCGCTGTTATTTGAAACAGTTCACCGCGAAACAATGTGCCGATAGAGATGTGCTTCCCACCATCGTTCTTTTGACATTATGCCACACCCGATGATGCACATGGTTGATCGATAGAACGACTAGGACCCGTGGTACCTACAAAGCGATGTGGACCATTGAGCGACTAATGTCTACCCTCAATCGATTCAATCATAACCGCTTACCTAGAGGGCTCTATGATCGAGGCATACACAAGCCAGGAGGCCGTGAACTAGTGTATGAAGTACATAAAAGATGGGAGGGTTATTGGGCTTCCAGTACATCAACATGAAGGAAGAACCTCAGGGATGGTGTGCGCGGGCCAAAAAGCACGCATCGACGTACCTAGGCAAACAAGGTGCTAGAAGCTCACTACAAAGCATCCTTCATCAATTGGTGATCATGGACACATACATTAAAAAAAGCACCTCAAAGAGATCCGCCGGGCAAATAGGAAGCGCACGAAGGAATGGGTCGAGAAGGAACACAAGAACTGTTTCCTCCCAAAGCTCGAAAAGAAGAACATTCCCTCGAGATGATGTAGAGACGAAGAAGAAAGCTTGTCGAGCCCGTCCATGCAGATCACCACGTGGCAAGGGTATGACATCAACGGTGCAGGTTCCACACAAAAGAGAAGGACAAGAAGAGCGCATCACGTAACGGGTGTTCGATATGAGGGCATCAACAACGAGACGAGGCGAAGATGACATGCTTCGCACAAGTCGAAAAAATATGGGAACTTGACTATGGCGGTGACCTACGGTAACCGTTTTTCGTTGCCAATCGGGTCAAGCCACGTGCGCTTCTAGTGGACGATTATGGGCTAACCCACCGTGAACCTTCAAAGTGTCCGTACAAAGATGATCGGTGGGTACTTGCATCCGATGTCGCACAAGTAGCCTACTATATGAACGCAGAGAACATAAATAGACATATTGTTGTGGCGGGGAAAGCAAATGGATCGTGGGAGCCGATGGGGTCCGTAGTCCCAAAACATACAACAACTATGATGAGTTCCGACTCTTTTACGATTTTCGAAAAAGATAAAGGCCGTTGAGGATGAGAATCAATCCCGTCAAGACTAAAATGATGCCACTGACCCGCCTCGATGGCGAGAAGAAGACCACCATAGCACCAGCGGCAAAATGTTATGTAATAATGTAGTAGTGACAATTTTCTGATGTGAACAATTTTCTGAATTTTTTCTCGGTTTACACTTAATATTCTTTCCGATGGCGAAAAGATCGTTTCTACGAGGAAGATGAGTCGTACTTCCGGTTTCGAACTACGGGGAGACTAGTGCTTTTTGAACTACACGTTCATAACACTTTCTCATATGCAAAAATGACCTATATATCAATTGTAGATCTTGATGAGTTATGAACTTTTGGTATTCATGACTTTCCAAATCTAGGCCATCCGGGGCTTCAAATGTTGTCCGAATGTGTACAAAATTCAAATTTCAAATTTCGAGGCATAAAAAATTTGAAAAATGAAAAGTTGACCCTAATACCAAATGTAGATCTTGGAGAGCTTAACAAAAGTGGTATTCATGACTTTTTCGAATCGAGGCCGCCTTAGGGCTTCGAAAAAACTACAGATTTTAAAAAGTTAAAAGTTTGACCTGGTCAAACCTTGGTCAAACGGAGCACTAAACGACCTAGTTTCAAAAAACTTTGAATACAAAGGTGATAGAACTCATCAAGATACACGCTTGGTGTATAGGTCATTTTTGCATTTAAGAAAGTGTTAGAAAACAAGAGTCCTAAAATCATATATCTCGGAGAGTTTCGGGAACTACGGGGGAGACTAGTGCTTTTTGAACTACACGTTCGTAACACTTTCTCATATGCAAAAATGACCTATATATCAATTGTAGATCTTGATGAGTTATGAACTTTTGGTATTCATGACTTTTCAAATCTAGGCCATCTAGGGCTTGGAATGTTGTACGAATGTGTACAAAATTCAAATTTCAAATTTCGAGGCATCAAAAATTCAAAAATAAAAAAGTTGACCCTAATACCAAATGCATCTCTTGAGAGCTTCACAAAAGTGGTATTCATGACTTTTCGAATCGAGGCCGCCTAGGGCTTCAAAAACTATAGTTTTAAAAAAGTCAAAGGTTTGACCCGGTCAAACCTTGGTCAAACGGAGCACTAAAACGACCTAGTTTCAAAAACAAATTTGAATAAAAAGGTATTAGAACCATTTTAATTTTTTTTTCTCAATTTACAACCATTTTTAGAATTTGATCCCATTTAAAATCAAATTGTTCTAATTTAAAATAATTTTTCAAAAATTTTTCGAAAAACATCTTACGTGGCGGGCCCCCTAACACGCCCGCACGGTTAATGTTTTTGTGGCGGGCGCGCCATAACGCGCCCGCCATGGTTAATATTAACCGTGGCGGGCATCCTAATGCGCCCGCCACGCCAAAACATTAGGACTATAAAATGTTGCCCCCCCCTCGTGATTTCGCTATGTCCTTGGCGTGTGTTCGATTTTGACCCCGAAGGCTGCCCACCCACCCCGCCGCACCGCCACCACCGCCGCCGTGCCTAGATCCGCCGTCGTCGCACTCCTCCACCACGGCGGCTCACCTCGCCCCCTTCCCTCCAGCAGCGCTTCGTGCGTCACCCCCCCGCCACCCCCCCGGCCACCGCAGCTGCAAAACGGCTGGCGGCCCGCCGGCGCCCGCAGCCCCATCCGCCACCGCCCCGCCGCCACCGTCCTCCGTCCAGCGCCTCCGTCCCCGTGCCGTCCTCCGTCCGCGCGCCTCCGTCCCGTGGTGCTCGTCGAACCCTAAGTACACCGCCACCGCGCTCCATCTTCTTCTCCTCGGTGCGTGCTAGTGGTGCTGCCCGTGGTGCTCGTGGTGCCTCGTCCGTGGTGCGGCGCCCGTGGTGTGCCCGTGGTGCTCGTGGTGCTCCATCTTCTTCTCCTCGGTGGTGCCTGTCCGCCGGGCGTGCCGGTCTCCATCTTCTCTCCTCTACACCGTGATCCGCAACCCAATCGTGATTTTTGGTTATGTCTCGTGATTTTTGAGCCTGCCTGTGATGCAACCCCAATCGTGGATCCGAATTAATTGAGCAAATTAGCGTATGTGCCACTGCCTGTGATGCGAAAGTGGATAACCGAGCAAGTTTGATTTTGAGTTTTCTCAAAACTGAGCATATTTTTTATGCCCTGTGATGCCACTGTGATCCTAATTAGCTTGAATTTTGGATGTGATCCAAATTTAAACTGAGCATATTTTTGAATGTGATGCCACTGTGATCCTAATTTAAACTTATGTACTACTGTCCTACTGTCATGGTTTGTCGAGGACCCCTTTCTGAACCTATGGTCTTGTTAGCCCTGAATCAGTTTGCAAAGTAATCACTTGTCCCCTTGTAATCACTGTGATCCTAATTAGTTGTTTCTACATTTGTCTACAACTACCTCTACTTTACATATATTTGCCCCGAAATATATATGCTAGTGCTGTTGGCTGTTAAAATTTGCTACCTCTATTTGCTACGTCTGTTGGCTGTTAAAACTTTGATCTATATATATCTGTATAAAATTTGGAAGACCCTTAAATTCAAATTGCCTAGCATGAAATTTTTGGCTGTTAAAATTTTGCTAGTGCTGTTGGCTGTTAAAATTTTGGAAGACTCTATTTTCTAGTGCTGTTGGCTGTTAAAATTTTGCTAGTTCTGTATATATGTCAATATATGGTACCTATTTGCTTCAGATAAGTCTAACTTTGGAAGACCCTTAAATTCAAATTGCCTAGCATGAAATTTTTTTGTCAAAACCACTTGTTTCACCATGGTCAAGCAGAACACCAAAATTTTCCTTTGTACTGTTAACAATATCAGCTCGCTCTCTAGTGCTGTTGGCTGTTGGCTCTCTAGTGTTGTTGGCTGTTGGCTTGGCTCCCTATTTGCTGTTGGCTGTTGGAGATATACTCATTCTATATATGTCAATGCTGCCCTTACATACACATTTTTGAATTGATCAATGCTGCCCTTACATACTGTCTTATTGGGGCTGTTGGCTGTTGGTTGTGCTTACAACTCTTTGAGATGTGAACCCTTTTATGTGATGATGTGATCCCTTTAAACTTATTAGTGCCGAGGCAGTGGCATATATGCAATGACATGAACTTATTGGGGCTGAGGCAGCGGCTATGATGATTGAATGCCCCCTACGTATTTGGAAGTCGCTAAACTAGGATGGCTTGTACAAGCAACCAGTTTAGAAGCGATGTGATCACAAGGGGGCTATATCTGAGCCAACATTTTTATTTTTCTCTTTCTGCAATTTTGAATTGAGCTTGTCTACTCCTCCTATATACTACTACTAATGCACTATATATTTGTAGCTTGAAATGGTGAATCAACAGACCAGCCTAAAAGGTCTTGTATGGGAGTCGCCAGCTCCAAAGATGGTTCGACGGATCGACGCAAGCGAGTGTCGTATAGCCCGTCGAGTGGTAAAAAGGAAGAAACGTGTAGAGGAGGAAGTTGATCCTAGTTACAACCCGAGGGGTGAAGCACGGCAAGGTGCGTAGGGTTCATGAAGTATAGGCCGAACAAACCCCCGCTACCTCCACAGGCACCTCAGAGCAACCCCCCCCCCTACGCCCACGGCCACCTCTTCGTGGCAAAGGAAAGGGAGACAAGCCGGCCGAGAAGGGGAGAACATGGGAGGCACAAGAAGACCAGTGAGGTCCATGTCATTCAAGAGTTGGGGCCGCAGGCGAGCCATTGTTGCCCACTCAAGTCATCACGGCACAGCTCTCGGTGCTCATGTTTCGTGAAAGATAAGGTCTCCATTCTTTGTGAAGACTAGAAAGCCGTCCCTAAACCGATAAGTTCCGGGTGTTGGGCGAGATGCGAACGGTTCCGAGATCCGCAAGGCGCCGATCTAGAAAAAGGTAGAGGAGCATGTTTATGTCCTCGCGGGGAAGATGCTTCCTAACTGGAAGTACAGGCTCAACAGAGGGACTTTCTCACAAAGGACGATCACCCTTCACCAAATACACCATGATCTCGAAGAAGTATGGGAAGAGTTCTCGCAAAAAGAAGAAACATGCCCGAAGCAATGGTGAAGAGCGAAGTTCACGTAACTAGCACATATGAACCGACCGCCCCACCACATGGGCAATATTGGGTATGCCGACACAAGCCGGCGTGGGCGGGCCCAAGAAAGGGCTAGAAAGGAAGCCGGGAGCCGATCCGCACGAGGGTCGTGATGAAAGGACCCAGGGACTTCCTCTATGGCCACAAGCCCAAGAAGCCGAGGCCCACACCGCACCTCGGATCAAGGAGGCCGAGAAGGTGTCATAGAGGCCACCGCGCTAAGAACAGCAACGAGCCTCGAGATTCGTCGGGGACACGATGCGCCGACCTTGGCCGTCCGGTGGCATGAGCTCCGGGGAAGAGTTGGGCGACGGTGGGACTCGTGGTACGATGCTTTGCCTCGTATCACATGAGGCGGGTACAAGGAAGGTTTGAGACAAGAAGGCCGTGATGAGGCCTTGCAACAAATGATCAACCGGTCCCATACAAGAGGCTTTCACGAGCAACGACCCCAAGATGGTCGAAATCCGAAACGGATGTTTCGGGCCAGTCGGGTATGCCGCTGACGACACCGGCAAGACCGACGTAGTTGGCCCCGGGACCTCGCCAAGGATGATATCACCGAAATGACACAAGGCGCGTACTCGTGGTGCCCGTCGGCCAGTTGGGCCGAAGAAGCCTGTGGGTCGAGCGGTGGTACATCCTCGCGGGAGCTTGCGTTGAGTACGGTGCATGAGATCCCTCCGTAATGTCTTGAAGTATGCCTTGGGTACGTGATGCCAGAGTATGAAGACTTCGAGATGGAGTATCCCGCTCATAATGGGGTCAAGACTCTTTTCACTGCTCTGTGTTATAATGTACTATGGAACAACGAGGACATTGTGCTGAACAAGTCAATATTGAAGTCACCGTCCCTATTCATCACGGTAGAGCGGCCCCGAGTTCTCCGCCGACCCCTATGATGATTCTTCCCATGATGATGATGGTGGGGGACGGCGAGGCAATGACCCTCCCTCATGGTTCAAGTACTCCGCCCGGCTTTCAGCCCAATCTAAGGACCCGCTGCCACCTGAGAAGCAGGCACCTGAGGAGCCGGCACCTAAGGAGCCGGCATCTCCGAAGCAGGCACCTGAGGGGCAGCCGATAATCGAGGAAGCAACTGGGGAAAACTCAGTGCCAAATCCTGAGGAGAGAGTAGGGGACGAGACACCCATCTACACTCGAGGCCTCCAACCGCTGACACCTCAAGCGCCGGGGAAGGAGAAAGGAGCTGAGCATAGGACACCGCCACCATCCAGCGCTGGACCTAGCGATTGCCCTCCACCACCGCAGAAGCCGACATTCGATGAAGAGGAGGTCGTAGCCGACAAGCAGGCGTCACCCGAGAGGCCCCAATTATTACATATTGGGTATGAAAGGTATGCCCCGCTCAAACAACGAGCTGTAATATGTTATTAGCTACTACTTTACGCAACCTAGCTAACATTTGTAGTCCCGCTTTTCCAGGCCTAAATCCCCACTTCATGTCGGGTTCGTCTCGGAGGAATGCCCTGGCAACTTCGAGTTTGGGAAGTACATGATACCTAAGGCCCAGCTCATCGATGAGGAGACTTGGGATGCTCGGAAATTTCTTGCATGGTATATAGAGTGCGCAAAACGTGGAATGCATAGCTTCACTGTCTATCTTCCTAAGGAGTACTTCCACTACCACGTTGATTGCCAGTTCCTCGTTGATTTCCATGACATGTCTAGACTATTTTGTCGACAGGACCTTGACGTTGCCCAAGTCACCTTGTTTGCTCTATAAGTGCAATTTTACTTCCACATGTCCCTTGCATCCGTATAGATTCTTGTGTCAAAAGTACTTATGCCACAACCATGTCCTTATAGGTTGATGCCGGATGCAGGCAGGAAGGTAAACAATGGTATTCTTTATCTCTCTCCATCGCATTTGTGAGAGACGGATCGTCGGTTATCAACTACCAAGGGACCATCCGGATATGGTGGACTTGATGGAGAGGAGAGAGAAAAGATATGGAATAAGCGGTTGGGCCGACAAGAAGTTGGAATTATCACAAGACACATAATAGCGGCAAATGAAAAAGGTCAAGCCAAAGGGGTATCGATGTATTACGGCGCTCACCAATACGGAATATCAATGCAAGGACATTGGATTTGTTTTATGATCTTTTCTCGGGGGGGGGGGCCGTGATCTTTGACTCACTAAGGAACACAAACCCGCACGGCTACCGATACTTTGAACAGTCTTGAAATTGTAAGTGATGAACCGCTTATTCAATTACTAGAGTCGAATATCATCGTTGATAATATAGTGCATTTCGTGCAAAGACTTACAAGGAGTACTTGAAGGATGATCGGACAGACTGGGATCGAAGATCCCGGTGTAAGGAGCGCAATAGAAATAAACTCAAAATCGGGCGAGATTTCCCTGCACGTATATGAAACCTAATTTTTCTTAGTACGACTACCTATTGCTTCTATATATTACTACTAACATTGGTTTATTGTGTGCGGTGCATCAAACAACCATTTGGATCAAACTTGTGTGGTTTCTTCGTCTGCGTGAGTACCTCGGGGCTTGCGAGAAAAGTACTCCACCCGACTACCGACAACTCAAGGAAGGACGAGGGAAGAGCCGGTGCGGGGGTGGTACAAAAGGCAACCGATGAGATGCGGTTTAGGCGAACAGTAGGAGACATATATGTAAGTTTGTTCTAGACCAAGTAGTGCATGAAGGCCAGCCTTTCTTCTTGGAGAACAGTGAGTTGGGGATGCTTCCGAGTTCGAGCTTCTAAGGAAATGGGACACCATGCTAGAGCTTAAGGACTACCTTCATCCAAGTTACATTTTAGCTCGCACATTATGTATGGATCATGTAATTAACTTCGTACTTTGTTGAATATGAATGAATGGATCGATGAAACATGTATGGATACTGAAACGGAATCGATGTATATATATGTATGATATATATTTGAGTATCATCTTTTCTTATATATATATATATATATATATGTGTGTGTGTGTGTGTGTGTGTGTGTGGGATTGATAGCAATGTATATATATGTGCATATGTGTATTGGCATTTTATTTTTTTTTTAAAAAAATTAAGCCGTGTGGCGGCAACATAACGCGTCCGCCACGGTAAATCAATGAATCGTGGCGAGGCGGCTTAAGTTGCCCGCCACGGTAAAAACCATTAAGCGTGGCGGGCGGCTTAATAGAATTATGCGTGGCGGGCGCGTTAAGCCGCCCGCCACGGATATTCCTTTATGCATGGCGGTACACCGCCGCCACGCGAAAGGCCACGATTAACCGCGTGACCTCTCGGGGGTGACGGCCTGTGCCCACCACGTAAAAAGGGTTTCGCCGCCCGAAAAAAAGAAATCGGTACTAGTAGTTGATAGTATCATCCTTTGGTATCTACCAGTTTTATGTATTATGCTTGCAACACATATATTGATTAGTATTTTATCATTATTTTGTCAGTACCTTCTTTATAGTTGCAATACAACTCCAGTATTCATCAGTATTACTTTAGTAGCTATCAGTATTCGGTTAGTAGCGATCAGTATCCCTTCAGTATTATGATTCTATTAGTTTCTAGTTTGTTTAAGTAGCTTTCAGTATAAATGAATATTTTTCTTTCAGTAGGGTGTCTCTTCTGATGATGTCAGTATCTTCAAGTATATTGTCAGTATATTTAGGTCTTGTTATCACTAATGGATACAACATGTACTATAACTTCAGTATTTTTGCTAGTGCCTTTATGTACTTGTCAGTATCTTCCTGTATAATCCATCAGTATAAATATACTTACTACTAACAAATATTGACAAGTACTGATTAGGCAACGGATATAAAAACTGAAGTTCTGTCAGTAGCTCTCAGTATTCTTTCAGCATTTGACGGTATTTCTTCAGTATAATCCTGTTAGTACATGCTTTTAGTATCTTTTGAATCAGAGCAGAGCAGCTGCCGGAGAAAGCCGATTCCGGCCCATGGGGCTTCTCCCTGGCGAGAACTGAATAGTGCATTACTGGCCGCTGGCAATTCATTTGGCCAATTGACTTTGTCACTGCGAGTAGCAATCAGTTCTATTTCAAGACATGTCGCAGCTGCATGCCCACTTGCCCAGGCTGGGCGTTCGTCCTCTGCCACAGAAATATCAGCGCATGCAAGCAGCAAGGATTCATCCATCCGCCACCGCGAGGCACACCGTCAGGGCCACCAGACGCATCTGCAGCATGCACGCAATTCAGATTCCATCAGCATGGGGCAAGGCAGGGAGGCGCATCGTCACGCATCCATATGGGGGCAGCCGCCGCTGCTTGGAGCATCGCCTCTCGGTGGTGCTCGGCCACCAAGATGGAGTGCCGCCAGGTAAGAGGGAGAGGGCGCCACTGGATGGGAGGGAGAGCAACTCCACGGGCTGGGCGTTCTCGTGTAGCGCAGGGCCGGCGAGCCCCGGCGGGCAGGGCACTCGCAGGCGTACCTGGATGATGCACGTGTTAGATCTAATTACACTTAGTGGATCTCTAACAGCAGATCAAGACGGGTAGAACTGATGACAAAGTAATGAACAGCATGTACTCATGATCCTAATAAACGTTCTACAACAACTACTTACACTAGATCTACTAACAGTAAAGAACTACTAACATCTACACTAGTACATCTAGATCTACGAATAGTAAAGACATGGGAGTAGATCGGGTACAGACCATCCTTGGTCTTGACGTTGGTGTTGCTTGACTCCGCCATGGGGACGTCGATGCCTCCTCTGCACTAGGCAGCGACGGTCGGTGAAGGGGCGTCGCCGGGGTCGACGCAGTGGCGGCGGAGGAAAGCTTCCCGTCACTGCTGCGGCTCTATGGATCGGATTAGGTTTAGGAAATGTGGGTGGGGACTGTAGCGGCGGCGAACTTAGGGTACCGTGCCCCGGCGCCCCACCCTCCTATTTATATACCAAGCAGTGTGAACAGGGGGCCCTCCAACCATTAGTGGGTTGGGCTCCCCGATCGTGGGAGCGGATCAAGGTTTTGGTTCGGTCCGTTGGGCCCCAAAACAAGAGAGATCAAATACTAACATTCTCCCCTTGATCTCCTCTTAATAACTTATCTTAATCTTAACTTAAAAACTTATTCCTTAAACTTCATCCCATTACAAAGCTATCGTAGAGCGTGTCTCATCGTCACAAAAGAAATTGCTGTTGGACTTAACAGCTACAATACATTACTCCCGATATGAAATAAATCCTAATATCTAATTTTGGGCCCTAAGTGTCCAGAATCATAGGCTTTCCATTAAACCCATGCCTGCTACGTGTTTTCTAAACACGTTGGGTGGTAAGCCTTTTGTGAGTGGATCCGCTAACATTTTATCTGTACTTATATGCTCTAGACTTATAACATGATCCCGGACTTTTTCCTTCACAACATAGTACTTAATGTCAATGTGCTTGGTGGCGTAACTTGACCTATTGTTGTGAGCGTATTCTATTGCGGGATTATTATCGCAATATAACTTAAGTGGTTTCTCAATGCTTTACCACTCTTAAACCGGGTAGGAACTTCTTAAGCCAATTCAATTCACCCAAGGCCTCATAACATGCTACAAACTCCGCATACATTGTGGATGATGTAACGAGGTTTTGTTTTTGAGCTTTTCCACGATATAGCTCCTTCTCGCGAGAGTGAAAATATATCCAAAGTAGTGGATTTTCTTTCATCTCCCGCATAATCTGAGTCCGAGTATCCTATCGTTATCTTAAGTGTGTCCGATTTTCTATAAGTTAGCATGAAGCCTTTTGTGCCCCTGCAAATAACGCAAGACTTTCTTAACTAATTTCCAAAGTGTTCGGACCTGGATTTTTCTCGATATCTTCCAAGTAACCAGGTAACGAATGCTATGTCGTATGCGAGTACATATTTGAGCATATTGTAAACTTCCAAACAAATTGATGCATAAGGTACTCGATCTCATTTGTTCGAGCTCGAATTGATTCTTGGGGCACTGATGTTCCCCATACTTATCGCCCTTGACAATGGGTGCAGGTGATGAGCCACACTTATGCATACAATATTTCTTAAGAATCTTTTCTATGTATGCCTTCCGAGATAGTCCTAATACCCCTTTTATTTCTATCACGGTGAATCTCTATCCCCGTAACGTAAGATGCTTCACGAGGTCTTTCATATCAAAGTGTGAGGACAAGAACTTCTTTTGTTTCCATGTAGTAGAGCCATGTCACCGCTTGCTAGCGTGGATATCATCTACATACGTGACTAAGAAAATATACTTACCATTCTTAAATTTTACATAGACGCAATTGTCCTCAACATTCTCCTTAAACCCAAACTTTCTTATTGTGTTATCAAACTTCAAGTACCACCGCCTTGAAGCTTGCTTTTTAACCCATAAATGGATTTCTTTAGGCGACATCCCATGTTTTCTTTTCCTTCCATAACAAAACCTTTCGGTTGTGCCATGTATACATCCTCCTCTAAGTCCCCATTAAGGAATGCCGTCTTTACATCCATCTGATGCAATTCTAAGTCATAGTGTGCTACTAGTGCCATTATAATTCTGAAAGAATCTTTACATGAGACTGAGAAAAGGTCTCATTGTAATCAATTCCTTCTCTTTGCGTAAAAAAGCTTTTGCCACGAGTCGCGCCTTATGCCTCTCAATGTTCCCTTGGGAGTCATACTTAGTTTTGTATACCCACTTACATCCTACTTTCTTAGCTCCCTTTAGGAATGTCCACTAATTCCCAAACATCATTGGAATTCATTGATTTTATCTCATCTTTCATGGCTTCTAACCATTTCACCGATTGATCGCTTCTCATGGCTTCTTCATATGTGGTGGGGTCATCCTCCATATGAAATTCCTCGCCTTCATATACTTCAAAATCATCCGATATTGCCGATCTTCTAACTCGTTTGACGCTTCTAAGGCCCTCATTATTTGGCGCTATAGGGGCCGCCGCGGTTCTTCCTCATGCACGACAGTGGTTCTAATGGATCCCGAAGGACAGGTTCCGCATTCTCATTTGTTGTCGGCATGGGTGAACTTACAATGTGGTTACGCACCATGGTGTCCGACACCACCGTGAGGTGTAGCAACAATAGGCAGCATAAAGTATGATTCCCGAAACATTGGAGTAGGGGCATGAACCCGTTTCTCCTCAAGACTAATATCTCGTGCTACCATACTCCCCCCGATCACATCATCTTCTAAGAACTCAAAGCATGTCTTGTTTCTACAAACTTTGTATGCCCGTTAGGGGCAATAAAAGCTGATAACCTTTTGATCTTTTCGGGTAGCCAATGAAATGACAACCGACCGTCTTAGGGTCTAATTTTCCTAAATTTGGGTTAAAAACTTTTGCCTCAAAGGGACAACCCCACACTCTTAAATGCTTAAGTGAGGGGACTCTTCCCATCCATAACTCATACGGTGTTTTAGGCACCGACTTACTTGGTACTCTATTAAGAATGTGAATAGCGGTTTTTAACGCCTCCATCCACAAACTTATCGGGTAGCGTAGAGTAGCTTAGCATGCTTCTCACCATATCCATTAAGGTACGGTTTCGTCTTTCAGCCACTCCATTTTGCTGAGGATCACCGGGAAGGGAATACTGAGCAATTATGCCATTTTCCTGTAGGAACTTTGCAAAAGGTCCTGGAACTTGGCCAAACGGGGTATGTCGCCCATAGTACTCCCCACCACGGTCTGATCTTACTATCTTAATTTTCTTATTATGTTGATTTTCTACTTCAGCCTTAAATATCTTAAACTTTTCTAAAGCTTCTGATCTTTCTCTAATTGGATAAATATAGCCAAAACGCGAATAATCATCTGTGAATGTTATAAATGAATCATAACCATCCACGCTTTTAACAGGAAAAGGTCCACATATATCCGTGTGGATTATTTCTAAGTTCCCTGCACTTCGTTTGGCATCTTTCTTAATTTTCTTAACATACTTTCCCTTAATACAATCAACACATTGATCTAATTCTGAGAGTTCTAATGGCGGAAGAATTTCAGCCTTGACTAATCTATCAATTCTCCCCCTCGAAATATGGCCTAATCTGCAATGCCATAATTTCGAAGAGTCATTCTGAAATTTCTTACGCTTTCTACTTACATTAGCATACGAGGAGGCATTCTCATTCTCATTCACATTGGATATAACATTCACATTCTCGAAATCGATAACAAATAAAGTTTGTCTTGTCGGAAGGCAAGACCAACACACTTATTATTAAATGTAATCTCACACTTGCCATTACCAAAATGACATGCCAATCCATCATCATCTAACTTAGAAACACTTATTAAGTTTCTACGCAAAGAGGGAACATAGAGTACATCAGATAGCCTAAGTACAAAACCATCTAATAACTCTAATGATAAATCTCCGATGGCTTCAACATCGGTTTGTACTCCGTTTGCCACCTTAATTCTTCTTTCTCCTCTTTGAAGAGTCCTCCTCGAAACGAATCCCTGTAAAGAATTAGCAACATGAATTGTTGCACCTGAGTCAATCCACCAAGTAGATTGTGCATAACTTACATACAAGGATTCATCTACTAATGTAATAATATCCTCACCTTTCTTATTGCACCATTTCAGGAAACCAATACAATCTTCCTGGCGATGGCCATGTTTCTCACAGAACAAGCACTGATCAGGGGCCAAGTGTGGCTTCTTTTTGTTTGGATAAAATGGCTTCTTGTCAGTCTGAGGAGCCTGAGTAGCCTTACCATGTGCCCTGGAAGAGGAGCTGCCATCCCACTTCGGTTTCCCTGATGGGCTAGCATTCTTATTATAGAATTTCCTCTTACCATCCTTTACAAGGTTAGCAGAGTCATTCTGATCTTTCTGATCATTCTTCAAAGCCTTAATTCTATCCTCCTGCTCCACACACATGGCAATCACCTTATCTATGTTCCACTCATCAGGCATCAGGTTATAGTTCATAACAAGAGCCTCAAACTCAACTGGAAGGGAAGCAAAGATCAGATGATTGACAAAAGGATCTGGCGAGGCATTTTCATAGCAGATAGCTTAGCTGCTATGGTACTCATCTCAAGCACATGGGTTCTAACAGGAATCGCACCACCATATTTGTATCTCTTAGTGGTCAATTCTCTAATGAGTATGCCGGCTGGGTCTTGCTAGTCCCATGAAACCGAGCTTTAACTCTTTCTAAGTATTCATTTGCGGTGTCACAATCTGGGAGTGCTCCCCCGATAGGCTCAAGAATGGTTGTCTTAGCTAAGGTGAGACATTTCTTATTGGATGTGTCCCATTGCTTTTTTCTCAAGCTGATACTTAGCCACTTGTTCGGCATGAGCACGCCGACGAGTCTCAAAAGCGAAGATCGCCTCATTATCTAATCTCACCGTGCCAGCCACGGCTCGGTGGGGACGCGGTGTGTCAAGTGCTAAGTCATCCTCATTCATGACAAGGGCAGCCTTATACTTCTCGACCACGACTTGTAGTTGGAGCCATTCAGTGGGGATCATTGCTCCCGGTTTGCAAGTCCTGAAATTTTAGTGACAAAGTTGGTGAGAACACTTAAAATTAAAATAACTTAACATGAGATTGCATGTTTTAAATCAACGTTGGTCGAATTAAAACATACAATTCCTTCTACACTAATTCTACATCACCGTTGGCGTAAATAGAATTAATGCATAAAATACTTAGAGACAAAAGCATTCATAATATTGATATCATCAACGTTGGTCGAAAATAACAATATCATAAATTTGCTAATATTGAATAATTGCTCTTAAAATTAAATTTTCCGTTGGTTCCAATTTAATTAAAGAGACAACAAATAACGATGCGTGAAGCTTAATAAATAATCTTATAATAATTCTTAGAATCTTAATGACTCTCTCGAAAAATTTAATCCCGTTGGTTCATAAATTTAACAGAAAATAAACTCAAAACTTAACTCAAAATGTCAAAATATTGCTGGAATTCGTAAAGAAAAAAAAATAAAAACTTTACTATTACTGATTGGGCCAAAATCAACGATTCGGCCCGAGACTGAAAACCGCCCGGCCAAATCGATATCAAGGCGCGAGGCACGCACCGCCGAAAGCGGCCCCGCCCGTTTTTTTTTTTTTTTTTTTGTGTTCTGAATTCTTATGAGAAATTGGAAAATAATTTCCATCCTTAAACGGGGCGGGAAACGAAACGGCCCGAGCCACTTTCGGCCGAAATCCGCGCGCCGCGCCTCCGCTGGGCTTGAAAGCCGCCGCCCAAGTGAAATCGAGGATGCGATCCGAGACGTTCAAACTGATTGACCTAAATCCGACGGTCACAAGTGAATCTCGGACATATAAAAGACGCCGGCTGTTTCACGGAACCCTAATCCTAAAATTCCTCACTCGAGCGACTCCCGAGAGCGGCGCTCGAGCTAACCGCCGGCGAGGAAATCGACGGCGTCCGTTCGACCACCGACGCCGGCGAGAACGACGGCCGGCGATGCCGGCCCGCTCCCCCCGGCCTCTTAGCTCCTTATTCCTTCCCTTCTCCATTTCTCCATCCACCGCACCCCACCACGGGGAGCCCACGGCGGCGGAGAACGAGCCACCATGGGTGGTCGGAGTTGGGGAAGATGATCGGGCGCCACAGCGGGGATGTATCGGTGCGGCGGCGTGCGGCTATGCGCTGTGGGTTCCGTCGATCCGTCCATCGGTGGTGCCACGATGCCGACGAGAGGTGAGGAAGAAGTAGGGTTTCTTTCACCCCATGCCGGATCTCGAGATTTTCGATGGTTAGGGTTTTGATCTTAGTGTTTTTAGTCTTCCCGATCTGAAATCGGTTGCATTTCTCTGTTCTAAAGGTTGACTTAACCCTAGATTAGGGTTTCGATGTTCTAAAGCTAACTGATCTCGAGAAAGTTTGACCCGGTCTAGATCCACTCGATTAGAACCTGCTCGATACCATTGTTAGATCTAATTACACTTAGTGGATCTCTAACAAACAGATCAAGACGGGTAGAACTGATGACAAAGTAATGAACAAAGATGTACTCATGATCCTAATAAACGTTCTACAACAACTACTTACACTAGATCTACTAACAAGAAAAGAACTACTAACATCTACACTAGTACATCTAGATCTATGAATAGTAAAGACATGGGAGTAGATCGGGTACGGACCATCCTTGGTCTTGACGTTGGTGTTGCTTGACTCGCCATGGGGACGTCGATGCCTCCTCCGCACTAGGCGGCGGCGGTCGGTGAAGGCGTCGCCGGGGGTCGGCGCGCCAGCGGCGGAGGAAAGCTTCCCGTCACCTTCCGCGGCTCTATGGATCGGATTAGGTTTAGGAAATGTGGGTGGGGGACTAGCGGCGGCGAACTTAGGGTACCGTGCCCTGGCGCCCCACCCTCCTATTTATATACCGGTGTGAACAGGGGCTCCAACCATTAGTGGGTTGGGCTCCCCGATCGATCGGCGGATCAAGGTTTTGGTTCTGGTCCGTTGGGCCCAAAACAAGAGAGATCAAATACTAACAAAGACGCGGCTATCGTGGGGTGGGACAGGGGGATGCGCCGGTGCCAGGCTAGGGGCGGAGGCTTGGGCGGTCTTCTTGTGTCCCGCGGCCGGGGAAGGAGGTCGGGATGGGGAAAAGAGGGGAGCGCCACCGGTGGGGCGAGCCAAGGAACAGGGCAGGGCGCCGCCAGTTTGCCGTGGCTCGGGGAATGGGGAAGAAGCCGTCCGCAGTCGGGGAAGAAGAAAGGATGGGCGCGATGGAATCGGTTGGGGTTTTGGGCGTCTTGCGGCGCGTCGGTTGCTCGCGGACGCGTCGGTTGGGCTGGTGCATTCTATATAGCGAATGCACCCAGGTGTAGTGCGTATCACCTAGTTGCCTATATATATATATATATATATATATATATATATATATATATATATATATATATATATATATATATATATACATTATTTTACCTTTATTCCTATACTACATTTCCTGTTCCCACACCGTGCCACGTCTTTGCTTTTCCTCGCCTTGCGATCCGGCATCAACGGCCACCTCTGCGCTCCGTGCGTAACACCGCCTCACGAATCTTCCACCGGCTTCGTCCCCCTCGTCCAGCCCCGCTCTTCTAAAATAAAAACACACCAAGGTGATACGCGACTGCTTTGCGCTCCGGCTTCACTGCGTTGCCGCCCTGTTGAACGCCTCGCGGATCGGCTGCCCTTTGGTTCTCCCCGCGTCCCTCCCTCCCCCCTCTCGTGCCTCCGCGATGTCTCCAGCGCTTGCTCCGCCTCTCTCGCTGTTGCACCCCTCCTCGGCGTCCGCTCCATCCAAGGTCAAGCGGCGTACCGCCGTGGGCGCCTGGCCTCCCTCTCCCTCCCCCACCCGGTGCGGCGACCGAACCTTCGCCCGTCGACCCGATGGCGTCGCGGCTGCGTAACATGGCCGAGCCCGCTTCACGTCGGCCCCTCGAAACAGCCGCGGCCCCCACAACAACACCACCCCCACCTGCGGTTGTCTCCCATGCGTAGCCTCTGCATCACGCTGCAGATCGGACGGCCGGCAAATGCAAGTATGTTATGCCTTCTCTTTCTATTTTCCATGTTTTTCAACTGTATGTTCAGATATGTGAGTGTATAAACAATTAGACCTGAATATCAATTACATAGTCTTCCCGATTTGTGCTTAGCAATTTTTTTGTCTGCTTCATGTCATCTAAAAGGGTGCATTCAGAATATAATGCTGCCAACTTCTTCATTAACAGGTACTGTTTTTGCTACTGACTCTCTTATACTGCATGAAAATATCTAGATTAAACTATAAAGAAAATATTGTTGTTTGGTTATTTTCATGTGCTTCCCTAAAATGACCTAAAATGAATGCGTGGCGTTAAGCACAAGCACTATACTAGTTGTAGATAAGTACGTCGAGCAGGTATAATAATGGACTTATAGCCAACCTAGTCAGCATTTTTGCTGATGCGAGAGGAGAGAAGAGAGATTGGATTTTATTCTAGCATCAAGCTGAGCACGGAAGCATAGGCATATGTGGGCCCAAACAAGAGTATATGTGTGAGGAGAGTAAGAAAGAGAAAAGAAGACGTGGTACCATGTAATAATAAAAATTTAAATATGAAACAACTATTATATAAGTTATCTCTTATTACTTGATTTATAGCCAAACACTTCACTCTATTATTAATCATGCTCTCTTGCGATGATTTTCTGGAGCCTCCTCTGCAAGAATTAATTTCTGAGGCAGCCAGCTGAGGGCCGCACTACTAGACGATTTGGCTAATGATTGGTTCTGCGGGCAGCTGACACGTACCCTGCTGTCAGGGCTCAACTCACGTGATGATTTGTTCAACTTCTTCGATAAGCTACGAGGTGAGGTTCGCATTTTCTTTTACGCTTTTAATAAACTTTCCTAGCTTATGTTCTCCTTTTTTTTTTATTAGGTAAACTTCGTTCTAATCTTCATGCATCTCTGCTCCCTGAAGAAGTTGTCTGGGAACTTCTCGTGTTGTTCTACCTTGTAGTCTTTTTGTTTCTGTTTTAGCTTTCTTTTGTATTAAAAAACTTTATTTTCTCTTAATAAATTGAGTAGGGGCTTTAATTTGCCTCTCCTGTTCTCTATAAAAAAATCCTTCTACATTTTTCACCCACAACTCTTATAGCTAGATGAGGTGTTTAGCAAAGTTGCATACATAAAAAATACAAACGATTACTATTTTCTTGTTGCTACTACTTACAGTAGTATTGCCTTTATGAAAGAATTAGACTGACATCATTTTTAGTGTGGACACGCGCAATTCTCAATTGGATTTGACTATTCCATTATTAGTTTTTTTCAGCACTCAGAAAAAGAATCTTTTCCAAATAAACTAATATATAGGTACCTACCCTACTAATGCACCATCCTTTCTTTTCTAGATCCACACGAAAAAATGTCCCCACTGAGGAGTCCCTCCTTCGTCCACCCGACAAATGTACCCAGGAAAATAACATCGTACAAAATAGACACTTCAGGTTTAATCTCAGCTTTCTCCCTCCTTACTCACTCATAGTCACTCATAATCCAAGGGTCGATTGGTTGTGTCAACCTCATCATCATCCTCTCGCGCCGCCCCGACGAAATCCGTAGAAGCCTTGGCGCCACCAATCACGCGCTCGGTCGTTCGGGCTGTGACCGCGAGCCGCGGAGACGCCATCATTGAGCGCCATCCGCTGACCGGGTCATTCTCCGAAATGGTTGCATCGAAATGATAACTACGTCGAATGAGTCATGAAACGTCTTCGGAGATGGTGCACAATCTGCTGAAATAGTTCAAAATCGGGTATGTGGCATTTGATTATAATTTGATACAAAAAGCTGACTGACGTATTTATGGTTGAATCTTTTTCATTACATTACATGTGCCACACTACAAAGAGATAAATTACTCATCGGGGGCAAGAATTGGTTGCAATTTTGAGCATCCCCAAGATTAAAACTGTAAAGCGTTAGCACGGGCATTTTTGCTGATGTGAAGGAGAGAAAAAGAGAGCTTGGCTTTTATTCTAGCACCAAGCGAACTACGAAGCATAGGCATATGTGGCCCAAACAGGAGTATATGTGAGGAGGAGTAAAAAGAGAAAAGAAGACATGGTACCATATAATAAAAAAAATTCAAATATGAAACAGCTATTATATGAGTTGTCTCTTATTACTTGACTTATAGCCAAACACTTCGCTCTATTATTAATCATGCTCTCTTGCGATGATTTTGTGGAGCCTCCTCTGCAAGAATTAATTTCTAAAGGCAGCCAGCTGAAGGCGGCACTACGATTTGGCTAATGATTGGTTCTGCGGGCAGCTGACAAGTACCCTGCTGTCAGGGCTCAACTCACGTGATGATTTGTCAACTTCTTCGATAAGCTACGAGGTGAGGTTCGCATTTTCTTTTACGCTTTTAATAAACTTTCCTAGCTTATGTTCTCCTTTTTTTTTTTTTTGATTAGGGAAACTTCGTTCTAATCCTCATGCATCTCTGTTCCCTGAAGAAGTTAGGAAGTCTGGGAACTTCTCGTGTTTTCTACCTTGTAGTCTTTTTGTTTCTGTTTTAGCTTTCTTTTTGTATTAAAAACTTTGTTTTCCCTTAATAAATTCAGTAGGGGCTTTAATTTTCCCCTCCTGTTCTCTATAAAAAATCCTTCTATATTTTCACCCACAACTCTTATAGCTAGATGAGGTGTTTAGCAAAGTTGCATACATAAAAAATACAAACGATACTATTTTCTTGTTGCTACTACTTACAGTAGTATTGCCTTTCTGAAAAGAATTAGACTGACATCATTTTTTAGTGTGGACACGCGCAATTCTCAATCGGATTTGACTGTCGTTTCCTTGTTGTATAATAGCCTACAGTGTAACTAAGCTGTCGCCAGAACATGCTTCATGTGCACGCCAGTCCATCATCCATACATAGCGTTTGAGGCAACGAGATAAAGGCTTGCTTATTTTGGCTGCGAGCCTGCGATTCTGTTGAGCGGTTGGTGGCTAAGCTATATATAAAAAATGGCCGTCGTTGGCTTGTGAAAATTAATTGTGAGACTTCTCAAGTAAAGTCATGGGTGCGGAAATTAATTGCGTGATATGTTAAAAATTCCCTATGCTATGATAATTATAAAAATATGATAATTATAAAAAAAAGATGCTCTTAACATCTACTCAGTGGTCCCTTGCATGGAGTATCTTCCGTCAGTCCGTGTGATACTCCTGCAAGGCCCTATGCTATGATAATAATAAAAATTCTGGGAAGGTTGTATCGCACGGACTGACGGAAGATACCTATCAGCTGCTACGTATTAGACAAACCTTTGAAAGGTTTTATATGATTCCCTATGCTATGATAATAATAAAATTCCCTATGCTACGATTAGACAAACCTTTAAAAATTCCCTATGCTATGATAAAAATTCCCTTGCATGGAGTATCGCTTTATTAGAAACAAACGCACACAATCAGTGGTCCAAATAAATGCTTGTTATATATGCCTGCGTGCGATTTATTATAAACACATGTGGTCTATATAGATGCTAGTTGTGCACGACTTTAGTATAGATGTTACTAGATGATTCCCCGCGCGTTGCCGCGGGTATAGAAGAGGAATGTAATTCATAAAGAGAGAAAACATCTAATGGGGTTAAATAAGGGATGCCATGAACTTTGTGGGGATGATGTAGACACCTTGCTTGAAGAGATAAAAGATCTAGTGCGCTATGCGTTGTTACGGGCATTGCTATATGAATATTGCATGATATATGGACGATTCATACATGATAATTTGTGACAATACTATGGCATTTTGCCATATAGGATTTGACAGATAAATTAAGAACCATTTTTATTTAAGAAATATTATATGTGTGTGACAGGCTAATGAAAACAGTAGATACTACTTTGAAGAACAAATATGTTGTATTATTCCACACATACTCACGGTTTGTCTCGAGTCTAGTCCAACAAATTAGTCATATACTCATACCTAATAAAAATCGGCAGTAAGTTTATGATATGTGTGGACGGTCGGCCTCTCGTCCATTCGTTTCATCTCCTTCGCATTTTCGGTGGATTATCCTGCATGAACTCGTCGTGCTGCAAGGCGGCCTGCGGGGGCCCTCGGCGAGCAGCGCTGGTGGCTGGTGCATCCTCCTCCAATTCCTAGGCCAACATGCCCTCCATCCTCCACCTCCTGCTCTGCGCCCACGGCAATCTCGCGTGGCTCCGTGCACCGGTCACGGACACTGTACTTACGCCATCGTCGACCTCCCGGTGGCCACCCGTTGGAGCCGCTGTCTTGGGATGGTGACGGTCGTCCATGGCCGAGCATTTCGACATCGTCATGATGCAGCGAGGAAGCCTATAAGGTTTGGTACTAATCTAGCTGCAGAGTTTTCATTTATAGGAGGAAAGACTCAAGCATTTGTGGAAGGCGAATCGACTGGCTGTTTGGTTCCGGAGGAACGGCAGCTCAAAAGAACTGATCGGTCGCTGCTGCATGCGTTTGTGGCTGCATGCGTATCGGTTGCTGCTGCATGCATTTGTGGCAGGGGAATGGTTGTTCGGTTGCTGCCTAGGGAGGAACTGATCGATTCTTGCGGAGTAATGAAGTACTGCATGCGTCTGTGCATAACATCCAACGGAAACGAAAACTGTGCTGCCTTTACTGATGACGTGGACCAATGAGAACCCTGAGAACTCCTAAATTAGCCCCCTAGTGGCGGATCTACATATAGGTATTTTAGATTCGTGTCTTTTTGTCACACCAAAGACTATTACTGCTCTATTGATTGCTAAGCAACATTATTGGCCTTTGTACAATTTATAAATGCTTTAGTCTATATAATGCTAAAGTTGTTTCCCTGTAACACCCGGTTTTAAGGACAAACCAGATGCACACCAAATATGAGCCCTGGAAGTCAAATCTCACATATAGCTATAAATATAAAGGGTAGTATCAAAAGACAATGCTTTATATATAACGCACATAGTATAAAAAGAATGTAATCTTAGATAGCAAACAGCGGAAAGCACTCTGATCTTCAGGTGTAAACTCCTCTCCACAGGGACCAACTGATTGGTTGACCACAAGCCTAAACTCCTCCTGAGGTGTGGGAAAATAGCAAGAGTGCGTTCATGTCGAACTCAACAAATATAATATGGGGTTATAAGACTCAAAAGGTTGACACTGGTGTAATCATGGTTAGCATTTTAATAAATCAAAATTTTAGCATTTATTTATGTAGCAATAAGTTCTCGCATAACCCAATAACCCATATAATCACCATTATTATAACATTCTCGTGACAGTGCATCGTCAACATCCAATTTCATAACCATCATCAACATTCTCATCATCGACATTCTCGTTTTCCGCTGATCATCTATTCCATAAGAATCTCCAAGGCCGCTGCGTGGCCACCGTGAGAGCACGGCTAATATACCGCGTTTACTCTTTGCTGCGGAGGTGTACACTTTCACCGTGAGTTATGACTCCCAAATGCATGGGTTTGCAAGGCCCAAAACACCGAGAATCATATAAAATCTTTCAAAGGTTTGTCTAATACGTAGCAGCCGATAGGTATCTTCCGTCAGTCCGTGCGATACAACCTTCCCAGGATCCGCAGTCTACGGCAGTTCCGTGTGACACAACCTACTCGGGATCCATAGTCCGTTTTTTACCTAACCCCTATCGGTAACCACCAACAATATTAGACAAGGTCCTTTGACCGACTAGAGCCAGCCATATAGCCCTCCCAAATATGCGGTTGTCCCTGATGATCACTTACAGATAAGCCCTTACGGAGAGCCAAGAACACCATGTAAAAGCATGGGTTCTCTCGCCCTATAATCCATGTTGCTAAAAACATATTTTATACATCATTGCATATATCCATTTATCAAAATTCAGATCATAAATAATTAAGTAGAGCACTAGCAAAGGGCTACCCATATGCAATTAAACCAAATAGGAGACAAGGTATGAAGTCTTCAACATCTAGGAAATCCTTAGGGTGACAAATTAAGAAACATGCAACATGAATTGTAGTTAAAAATTGTTGACACTTTGTTTAGCGACATCACTAAAATAGAAACGGCGCCAACCAGCTTTTACGTTGCCACCAATAAACTAGTCATGATTCAATTACCTATAATTCTAGTTGTGAGATTAGGTTGTCATCCCTAACTATATAACATAAACATTATTATAAGACTAGGCGAAAATAATATAAAGAATAATATAAATAAATAAATAACAAAGGTTCTCGTAAGCGGACGTATAACTATACCAATAGTAGCATTTTACCTAGAGTATTACCAGGTTGTCATTTATATTTTACCATTGGGAAGGCTATCTATAACTGAATTGCATAGTATTAATAACTCCTCTGTACTATGAAATAGTAATAAACCAATAATGAATAAGCTTATACTCAATAACGGGTTATGTCACAATAAAGATAAAGATAAATATAATAAAGATATATATGATAAATGATAATAATGATAATGATAAATGCAAAGTGATCAAGCATCATAATGATAAGATAAATAGCCAACAGAGTATTCTAGTCTAAGAACTAACATGGAATAATATAAGAAAAACTTACTAATGAGTAACTATCATCACAAGTTATGGTTCACTATAATTAGTGCAAACATCTAGCTATCATTGTTAGCATCATTACTTCATATCATACTTAAGGAACATCAACTATGAATGATCTAATAATAATATCTTCACCTTCGATGCGACACACGTCCCTACCGCTCACTATATGCGAGGGGGAGGATTACAGAGGGACTCAATAGGGTCAAGCATCACCCCTACGATCTACCACACACGACTTAGCATATAGCGGGCATTTGCAGAGATAACATATCTAAGCACCACGCTTACATAAGTTATGACACCTATCTTACATGTTATAAGATAAGGGCTATACAATCCTAAGTATGCAATCCATAACAAATAACTAACTCTACTAGACATATTAAAGCAAATAATAAACATTGCAATAGATAACATAATAAAGATGAAGCACAATGTCATAGATAAACTTGAGTATAAATATCAAAGGATATATAAGTACCTATAGAACACCTTGACAGAATCCAAGTCCAAGCCTTCTTAGACTTGATCTCCTTCTAATCTACTACTATGTAACTAATCTCTCTAGAACTAGAACTACTCTAAAGAACTAGGGTTTGTGGCTCTAGATGACTTGATCTCTGGAACTCAGAATATCAATACTGAATTAGGGTTTCAGAGGGGTGGTCTGCCCCTCCTTATATAGCCCCATAGGATGAATCTTAGCCCTTAGATCAAACTGACTTCATTAGACGCCCTAGATTGGATCTTTAGGTCAGTTGTAGGAAGATTCTAGAAGCTGGACATGTGTCGTAACTTTGGCCAGGGTGGCCGCCCCCACTGTCGGGGCACCCGTCCCCACCTTGTTAGGTGTGGGCCCCATCTTCGACATGGCACCTTCTTTTTGTCCTTTAGGTCCCCGGAATTTATACTAATGCTTACTCAAGAAGTCTTTTTCTTCCGTTTCTTCATTTCTTCTCTTTTCTACTCTTTTCTAAGTCTATCCTGCAAAACTGGGTATGCAACAAAACTCGTGGAATTCATTAGTATAAACCCTATCTTCTAGTGTTCTTGTTCTCTTTTACTTTATATATTAATGGTAAAAAGTTGACGCTATCCGCCATCAACAAGCTCCCCCAAGCTTACCTTTTGCTAGTCCCTTAGCAAAACTATTTATTAATAATAAACTTGGATCAGGAGTTCCTACAATGCTTTATTTTTAAAAAGTACACATGCTTTTAAACAAAAACTCTACTACGGATCGAATAACAATCATTCTGACTTCAAACTCACCCATATTACCTTAAACCATGGAGCTTTTTAACTTTCACTTGGGTCTTGAGTAATTGAAAGACAGAACAATCAAGCCAAGCACTATGTCTCAAGTCTTCGATCAACCAATATTCCAGAGTTTTTATAAGTTTTCAAAATAAAACTCAAAGCCTTTTATTGAATGGCACTCTCAATCTCTCAATATGTGGTATTTATGGATCCTCACTAAGGTAATAATAGTGTTATGCCTTTTCTCTTAAATATGTAGTATTTTTATGGAATATGGCAGAATATATTAAGCCTTCTCTCAATCTCTCTTTCACTCACTCTCTAAATAAGGTTTATGTGGAGCTCATAGGAGTGACACTCTTAAATAATATAGCATACTTGCAAAGAATATATTGTAAGTCAAATAATGGATCCATAGAGAGTTTAGCCAATCAAATCAAAAAATGCATGTATATGGAATATGGTGGATGGGTGTATATTTGGTGGCTAAAACTAATTCTACTTTTACTCCTTCAAAGAATGAATACATCTCCCTTGAAACTTGGAAACTTTGAGAGAATTTGGGCTGCACACTTTCTTTTCTTTTTTTTTTTAGAGAGGCGGGCACCTAAGTACCCATTGTTTTTCATAGTGGACACTTATCTTTTTTTCACTCTCTTCTCTCTTTTTTTAGCAAATGACCCAAATCTCCTTCTATAATAAACTTATGAGAGATAACAACAAGAATATTTGGAGTAAATAATAAAAGGCTTCCCTATTGGTTATGTGGGTTGCTTATTTCTAGTGTAGGAATAAAACAATTTCAAGTGGATCTAGATGAAAAAAGAATGATATTGCATCTATTCCCAGTGTAGGAGCAAAGGCATATGTATATATGTGGATGGTGTGTGGAAAAATCTTGATTTTTCATGACTGAACTCTCATAGGTATCGGCAATCCAAAGCAAGCGACAAATGTAACTAGTAGTTTTCCTAATCTAAATATCGATATATGGCTTTGGTAAGAATTTAACACTTTGCCAAACAAGAGCTCATCATGTAAAATTTTTAAATTTTCAAAAGATAAATCTCCAAAAATATAGTTTCACTAAGGACAAGATAAATAGCAACTCGGACTTTCTCATATCATATCCCCCAATTACCTAGACTTAGATCAAGTATATGCTACCCACAAGTTCGGGGTTAGAGCAAATCTTAGATCAAAACAAGTGTATCTAAAATATCGGAGAAATTTTAATTTAAAATCAAGGTACTTAAAAAGGAATTAGAGTAGAGCAACTATTCATCATTTCAAAAAGAAAATTTATTCTAACTCTAAATTTATTAATCACACCTTAATATAATATATATAGCTAAGATAAAATTTATTTGATTTAATCTGTTATGCATCTTTTTATTCCTTTTTAAGCAAGCAATAATATAAGCTAATAATAACAATTAAAAAGTATAGTAAAAAAATACTTATCTTGATAACCGGGGGTGCTCTCCCCAAAGGCGACTTGGAGTGTCGATGTTGACATGAGGTAGAGAGATGGAGGTGATGTCGCCCTTCCTTGGTGGAGCATTATGACACGTTGAATTAGTGCTCTATCAAGTGATCCAACGCCTTCTTTTGTCGTGTCTCATAAATCTTGTAAATCCTATGAAACTCAAATAGACAACAAAACTTGTAGAACTAGTTAAGCATTAGTAGTTGGATATTTTAAGTTTTAATTGTCTAGAGCTTCTTCAGTAGTCATAGCATTATGTCATCAACGGGATTTATATAAAACAAATATTTTTTTGAATTTTCTTATTTTGTATGCATGCGTAAAATTATAAAGTAACAAGATAAATGAATGCAAATTATTTTATGCCTCTATAGTAAATATCCCGAGGGTGTTATGCCACGTAATTATTCACATGGGGCTTCAAGTTTTTAATTAATTAATGACATGCATGAAACATATTTATTCTCTTTTCTAATATATATATATATATATATATATATATATATATATATATATATATATATATATATATATATATGATAAAAGTAAACATGCTAAATGAAAATTACCTATGCAATGAAGTAAAATAAATATACAATACTTAAATAAAAGGATACTTACTGACCTTTGGTGTGCAGTAGTTCATTCCTCTCATGGTTCATCGGAAGGTACCAATGGCCGTATGCGATAGTTTAAGGGGCGTTACCTCAGGATGTTGTAGGCGAGGATGTTTAAGTTTAGAGTGTGGGCTCTCTTTCTTCTTCCACACTTTCTTGGTAGGTGAGTTGGGCCGAAGGTTGAATTACCTCCTCCTTAATTTCTTCTTCTTTCTTAGCTTCAACTGTATCCTTGTTCCAACGATCTTCATATTTCGAGACATGTCCTGTGTAGTCTTGCCATCCATCTTCATTCTTTGACACCTCCGCCTCATAGGTTGCCCATTCTTCTTGTGTCATTAGGGTGTATCCCTTGCGGCGAGAGTGGCATCTCCTTCGATTACGTGACTTCTTCGCTGGGTCATAGTTAGTATAATTTTTGAAATAATAGCGTACCTTTTCAAATAGAAATTGGAAGTGAATTTCTCCGGTCTTGATGTAGATGATAGCACATGTAGTGTTCAGGAATGGTCTTCCCAACACTATAGGTGAATTGATGTCTTGATCTCTCATGTCTAGTACTATGAAATCTGTAGGTATGTAGTGATCGTGAATCTAGACTGGTACACCCTTTGCTATTCCTTCTAGAATTCTCAGGGGACTGATCGCCATCTCAATCGGGTATACGTTGGGTACAAGGTTGTTTACCATATATGAATTCATAGATTACCTTAGGCATTATGTTGACTCCTCGAGCGATTGTCGCAGATGGTGTTGATGAAAGTCAAGGCGATTGATTGAACATTCTATCTCTCGGTTTCCTAGATCTTCCATCTTTGGCGAGATATGGTGACTCGACAACATAGTCCCATTAATTGAACTGCATTGATCATGTTCACTTGTTGTGGCTACTTTTTTCTTGTTTCTCCTTCTTCTATTGTTGTTGTTAGGTCTTAACCGGCATCAAGTTCATAGCCATATGCATGTTGAGGATGAGCGGAGATTCAAGCATCTTGTTTTTGAAGATGAAGGTCTCCTTTCTCCCTTTAATTGTAAGCGCATCTTCGCTGAGTTAAGTAGATGATAGCATTGGCGTTTAAGAATGGTTGGCCCAATATGATTAGTGACCTCTCGTCTCCTCTTATCTGAATGATGATAAAGTCTGCCCAAAGACATACAAGTTTCCTACTTGTACATAGAAGTCTTCAAGGATTCCCTTCGGGTAGCAGATTGACTGATCTGCATGCTGCAAACACATAGTTGTATGTAGTAAAAGACCACCATGGATCTTCCCACAAATTACCTTTGGCATGATGTTGATGCTTGATCCATAGTCACAAAATGCAGCGTCAAAGGTGTGCGGTCCAATCTGAATAGTGATGATCAAGTTGATATTTCTTAGCACAATCACTAGAAACGGGTTTAGAACCCATCTCTAATAACGGCGCCAGAAATGCGCCGTTGACGTTCCTAAGTGAAACCACCATGTGTCGGTGATCATACTAGGAACATCAACGGTGATAGACCTTGCCAAAATAGATATTCATCCACAAGCGCACGGATCTATCATTGTAGCATTTCACCCGAGATATTCAGGGGTATCGTTATTTATATTTTCCCAAAGGAAGGCATGGTGGAAAAGGATCTAAGAGAGACATGAACAAGATAACATGATTGTGCAATGGACCAATGCTTATAACAGGGATATAAGGAACGTAAAAAGGATAACTTGACACACTCACTCAAGCCAAACTCAAGGATAAAGATAAATAACGAATAAAGAAAGTCCTAAGTGGAGCATACAGATTCTAATCATGGTCGTGCATAGAACTAGTTGATAGTCATGCAACATTCATAAGTAGGAGGTCATTCTTTGAGAGTGAGATGGACAGGGGAGACCCTCCCGAGCCATCCGCCTGAAGAAAGGGCACTTTAGACTCCTACCACGACATACGAACGTGGGGATTACAAAGGGCGGACAAGGTCAATCCGCGACCCTGCCGCCTACCCCCTAGACCGGGGCATCCGCAATTTGGAAGGATCCCCTCGACATCCCACACCACGCCCACATATAAAGAAACTACTCATGTCCCCATGGTCCCCACCCTACGGATGGATGGAATAGAACACGAGCAAAACCCGAAGGAACAACTAACCGCCACCTTAGCACAATCCGACACTACTCAATTATATTGCATGAATGGTTTAAGCATAAAGTTCTATATGACGATATCACAACATGGGAACTATAGACTAGTTCATATGTTATGATTAAAAGAGATCAACATGTTAGATCATAAGATAAATCATGAAGCATAGAAATAACATGAAGACTCTAATTCTAATGCACAACCAAGATAAGATAAAGGGACAAGGCTTTGGAAGAATACCATAGATAGATTTATTCCAGGAGTCCATCTTCAAAGGAGCCAAGCCTTCCTTGGTGGCTTTGCCTAGCTCCACATCTCTACTAAGAAGAAGAAAGAAGAAAGAAGAAGAAGAAGAGAGAGGGAGAGAGGCTCTCTTGTGAGGTGTGTGTTGAGAGAGGAGGTGAGGGGGCTACTTATACAAGTGAGAGGGGGGCTAAGTGTGAATTTCCCCCAAACCGACCATCTCTCGGGCGTCTAGGTTCAGTGTGTTCACGCTACGCAGCCCGCCCGGCACCCCTCCAGGACAATTAATGCACCGCCGCCAAAGTTGGGCGGATCGGGCGCCAAAGTGGATGCGGGCGCACCTTAGGGTCTTGGCGACACCGGCCCCGCCCGTTCGGGCCGGGCTTTGTGCCGGGCCGGGCGTGTTTGAGCCTAAAAGTTGTGTGGTGATGTGTGCTCAGCCCAAGTTGCATCGTGGTGGGCTCATCTTCCTTGGGGTTGATTGGTTTTGCGTAAGCACGTTTTCCGGGGAAGGCGTATTTTGGACATTTTCCACTTGCTTTTCATATAAATCCTGCAAAACAATATTTGTGCACTACAAGTGGAATTATGTCAATAATAAATGTATATGTGTGTAGTAAGGTATAGTTTCAACCCCTTTATTGGTAGAATGTTGACGTTAAAAATACGTCGTTCGTGACCGTCAACAAACTCCCCCAAGCTTACCCTTTGCATGTCCTCGGGCAAAGATAAGTACTTGGTTGTTAATCAGGAGTTGCTTTCATGCTGATTATGTTTCAAATGTGCCATGTTTATAACAAAAAATTTTCTACTAGAATTTGAATAAAATGGCATGCTTACCCACCCTTTATTACCTTTAAAGTGGATTTGTGGGGCTTTTGAGCTGTTTTAGAGATCTTGGGTGGTTGTAAGATAGAAAACGGTCGACGAACTTGCTTATCTTTCACTCTTTTGAGAGACTATCAATCTAGAGGTTTTGAAATATTTTTGCAAAGAATATAGTTCCTCAAATGATCTCTCGATCGCTCAATATTTGTATGTGGTTGTTCCTCACCAAAGGCTTAGATTTGCCTTTCTTTTTGCCTACCAGCTAAATAAGGCTTTTGTGGAGCTCTGGGTAGGTAAAAGATTGGCATACTTGTGTCATGTCATGTTGCCTTAGTCAAAGACCGAACCACATGGAGAAACTAGTCATAGGCCTAGATCAAGATGTGCAAGTGTGTGGAATTTTTTTGTATTTTGTGCTCCGGGTATCATGACTCTCTCTTTTTTTGGTGGAATAGAGTAGAAGGTATGGGCTACCTTTTATTCCTTCCTTTTCTTTTCTTTTCTCTTTATTTTTTTTGGACGAAAATCTTGACTTCCTTGTCTTTTTTATTTGGGACATTTGTCCATCTTACTTTTTTTTTATAGCCCATACTTCTCCTTTTGGAACAAGAATTTTTGTGAGAGGTCATGGTACAAATGCATGGAGTATATTTATGGTGGATGGAAGGGTGCATGTTGTGCGCAACTCTCGGTGTAAGAGTTGGTGATTTATTTACGGGTGTACGTGAATCTTGATCTTGAGCATATGAAAAGAATCTCGATATAGGTCACAAACAATTTGACATATGCTCACCATGAAAAACAAGTAGCATATGACTAAGGTTTTTCATGAATGATCATATCATCATGTCATATGGCTTTGTGGGAAATGCATATCATTGAGGAACTTTTGAATTTTCATTTTGAAAAGAAAACTCGATATCAGGTCACTCTAAGAATAAAAGTCATAGCAAAGTCCATGTCACCATATCATAACTCGCAACTACCTAGATCGGATAAGTTTATGCAACCCACATGAT
Organism: Hyparrhenia diplandra; assembly: GCA_015847255.1. Classification (NCBI taxonomy): domain Eukaryota; kingdom Viridiplantae; phylum Streptophyta; class Magnoliopsida; order Poales; family Poaceae; genus Hyparrhenia; species Hyparrhenia diplandra. The sequence continues at coordinate 10,724 of JADLZK010010820.1, read as the reverse complement.
TCAGGGCTTTTCAAGGTGAAATAAAACTTAGCCACTAAACTCAAATCTTAGAGAAATTTAAGTTATAAACTAGGCAATGATAAATCATAAGACGAGCAACTATTCATCATTTCAACAGGGGTAGAACTAAACATTTCTACAACACATATATATGGAGTGGAATAAATCTCCTCTCTTTATTTCTTCATCCCCTTTTTTTTTTAAATTCTCATATCTCATCATTCTTATAAGATAAGAAAATAACTGAATGGAATGTGAGATACGAGTTACCTTTTGTGGAGTCCCTCCCCAAGCTAGTTCGACTTACCTTCGGTTTAAGAACGTTGCTAGCTTGTGAACGCATATGAATTAATTCTTGATTAGCATCTTCTTTGAGTGCGATAGGGGACTCCCAAGCTTGTCTTGTGATGATCTTGGAAGAATAGGACAACCATACTCTGGGTTTGAAAAGTTTATTATTTTTATTTTATTATTATTTTTTTTTTTTTTTTTGGGTTCACCAAACAAGATCCTGATCTCCATTGTCGTCTCCGGACACACCCTCTCGAAGTTGTTAATTTCCTATAGGGGTTAGTCCATATGGTTGACCAAATTCTACACTAGCAGCTCGGTTCAATAATCAAACTCGACTCCATGTCTAATCTGATTAGGATAGACTTTTTTGACCTAAGCACCATGCTCAATTCAAAAAGTCTATGGAAGTATGATCACCATATGAATGATCACCGCTCCCAAAAACCATAACATGCTAGTATAGAAAAAGGAAGCATGAATTGATAACAAGATTCATCCAAAGGAGGTGAAGACTTTGAAAGGTGAACAAGATTTTATTATTGTTATTATTTTTCTATATAAATATATTTTTTTTTTTGCATGGTAAACGAAAAGGATGAGAGTGAAAGGTTCACATTACCATGTTTTGGTCCTCCCCCAAGCTAGCTCAAAAGCCCATCGATCGGGGCTTTACCCCGTGCTTTTGGCTTTTCCTGCATGGTTAGTATATGGTAGATTCACGAGTGGACTTACCATCCTTTCGTGATTACCTTAATTCAAAACATAAGTGAAGGAGCAAATTGAGCAAGCAAGGTGTTCAAGAATTTTTATTTGAAATTTTATTATTTCCACGGGAGGACATAAACTTCACCAAAAAGTTTTCATACTCAAACAAGGCTAGGATAAAAATGCAATGTAAGTCTAGCCTTGCTTTATCTCCATGATGAAATAATTCAAAATGTTTATGATGTAGCTCTAGGTTCATTAATCAAATTTTCAACACCATGTTAAAATTTGATTAAAGAAGGTCTTTTTTAACCAAGCACCATGCTTGATTTAAAAAGACCAATGGATGTATCACACTCTAGAATGAAAATACATCCAAACTCAAGGCGTATTTCATAAACAAAGAAAACATGGATTCTTTATATGGAGATAAGTATGAGTAAAAAGGATTGGTGATCGATTTACCTTTGCATACACGGAGTGTGTGTGTACCAACCGCGCATGAAGGCAAGAATGTTGAAACTTCGGCGGTGGTAGCTTGATGGTCCATCTCGGGCGGCCCACAAAAAATTTGAAAGTGTACTTGACCGGCGAAACGAGGATAGAGTTCGAAATTGCCGTGTCGGTGGGCGTGATGATCTTGGTTTGGTTATGACTTCCTCGGGGCCGCAGGCGGTGGAGACATACCAAACTCACTCGGGTAAACAACAAGGCTAAGTCACACACAAAGAATGTGTGATCCATAAGCCTTGGTGCTTGGGAGTGGAAGAACCCAAGTGGCGTAATGGTGTTCATCTTGATCATGTCGGGGCCAACTTGTTCTTTTAGTCTCCTCGATATATATTTTTTTTTATATTTTTTTTTTATTTTTGACAACCACTTTTTTTTTTTTTTGACTTTCTATCTCTCTTTTTTTTTTCAACAACCATTTTCTATTTATTATTTTTTCTCTCATTTATTTTTATATCTCTCTTTTTTTTTTTTGCAAAAATTCTCTCTTTTTTTATAGCAAGGGAAGCTAACATCATCTTTTATTCATCTCTCTTTTTATTTTTTCTCTTTTTTTCTTTCTTTTTTTTTTTTCTTGGACTCTTTTTTTTTTTTCCACTTCTCTTTTTTTTTTTTTATGATCCCTTAGCGTGCGGTGGAACATGATATTCTCACCATCTTCCCTCTCACACTTGGACTTTTGAAAAAAGTCAAGTGTGCAAGGTTAGAGTCTCCTTTTGAGTGCGTTCATCCGCCCAAGAGCATCAAAGTTTTCTTGTGGTGTAGCCCCCATGTTATCGGCGTAGGGTGCCCCTTTGTTCTTCTTAGTCTCCACACGAAAATGGTTAGTGACAAGAATACCCGAAGGTGCATACTAACTTGATAACATGTCCTTGCTTTTTATTTATAAGTTTTTTTTAGATAAACTTGTTATGAACAAAGGTCACTACACATGCATATTATCATGATAAACATGTTCTAATAGATTCCTTAGAAAAAACTAATGCCTTCCCGACAACGGCGCTAGAAATGCTTGTTGACATTTCTTAGCGCAATCACTAGAAACAGGGTTTAGAACCCATCTCTAATAACGGCGCGCCGGAAATGCGCCGCTTGACATTCCTAAGTGAAACCACCATGTTGGTGATCATACTAGGAACATCAACGGTGATGAACCGCCAAAATAGATATTCACCCGCAAGCGCACGGATCTATCATTGTAGCATTTCACCGGAGATATTCGGGGGGGTGTTATTTATATTTTCCCAAAAGAAGGCATGGTGGAAAAGGATCTAAGAGACATGAACAAGATAACATGACTGTACAATGGACCAATGCTTATAACAAGGATATAAGGAACGGTAAAGGATAACTTGACACACTCACTCAAGCCAAACTCAAGGATAAAGATAAATAAAAAGAGAATAAAGAAAGTCCTAAATGGAGCATCTGATTCTAATCATGGTCAGTGCATAGAACTAGTTGATAGTCATGCAACATTCATAAGTAGGAGGTCATTGCTGAGAGTGAGATGGACAGGGAGACCCTCCCGAGCCATCCGGCCTGAAGAAAGGGCACTTTAGACTCCTACACGACATACGAACGTGGGGGATTACAAAAGGACGGGACAAGGGGCTATCACGACCTCGCCGCCCTACCCCCTCGACCGGGGCATGCCGCAATTTGGAAGGATCCCTGACATCCGGACACCACGCCCACATATAAAGAAACTACTCATGTCCCCCATGGTCCCCACCCTACGGATGGATGGAATAGAACACGAGCAAACCCGAAGGAACAACTAACCGCCACCTTAGCACAATCCTGACACTACTCAATTATATTGCATGAATGGTTTAAGCATAAAGTTCTATATGACGATATCACAACATGGGAACTATAGACTAGTTCATATGTTATGATTATGTCAAGAGATCAACATGTTAGATCATAAGATAAATCATGAAGCATAGAAATAACATGAAGACTCTAATTCTAATGCACAACCAAGATAAGATAAAGGACAAGGCTTTGGAAGAATACCATAGATAGATTTATTCCAGGAGTCCATCTTCCAAGGAGCCAAGCCCTCCTTAGTGGCTTTGCCTAGCTCCACATCTCTACTAAGAAGAAGAAAGAAGAAAGAAGAAGAAGAAGAAGAAGAAGAAGAGAGAGGGGAGAGGCTCTCTTGTGAGGGTGTGTGTTGAGAGAGAGGGAGGTGAGGGGGCTACTTATACAAGTGAGGAGAGGGGGCTAAGTGTGAATTTCCCCAAACCGACCATCTCTCAGGCGTCTAGGTTTAGTGTACTACGCTAGCAGCCCCGCACTGCCCTCCAGGACACTTAATGCACCGCCTCGCCAAAGTTAGGCGGATGGGCGCCAAAGTGGGTCTTGAGCGCACCTGAGGTTGCGCACCCGTCTGGCCCCGTTCCGGCTGGGCTTTGCTTACCGGCCGGCGTGTTTGAGCCTAAAAGTTGTGTGGTGGTGACGTGTGCTCGCCCAAGTTGCATCGTGGTGGGCTCATCTTCCTTGGGTTGATTGGTTTGGAAGTACGTTTTTTTCAGGAAGGCGTATTTTGGACATTTTCCACTTGCTTTTCATATAAATCCTGCAAAACAATATTTGTGCACTACAAGTGGAATTATGTCAATAATAAATGTATGTGTGTAGTAAGGTATAGTTTCAACCCCTTTATTGGTAGAATGTTGACGTTAAAAATACGTCGTTCGTGACCGTCAACAATGACCTACGGTCTATTCGGGTCTCCTTTCTTCTTTGGTAGTGAATCATCCTTCCATCCACATGATGAAGGTTGCTTGTAGTAGAGTCCTGCATTAAATATATCGACAAGATTCGCAACTCTAACTCTTCAGGTTGGCCTGGTATTTTGCCTTTTCTCTAGTGGAGGTACAATAGCAGCTAACTGGAGAAACAAGTTAGACTCTAATATTTTATTGAAGCTATACTGATTCTTAATGGCGGTAGCAAAGGTATCCATTCTAGCATTGATGGTGTCTAAAGTTTTGTCATTGGAAGCTACCTTCTTATTAATATGCTCAATAAGTCTAGACTGACCAGCAAGTAACTCTCTCAAAGGGGGTTGGTTGAAATTATTACCTTGGTAGTTACCTTGGTAATTACCTGGAGTAGTTTGGTCTTTATTGTTGATTCCATCTTTGAGGTTGTTGAGGATAATAATTATTGTTATTGTTGTTGAGGTAGTTCACATCCTCTTATAGTTCCTCGGGCAATTTTTCTCTAAGTGTCCATAGCTTCCACCCTCTTCACAAGTCATAAGAGAATCATTAATGTGCATGACTTCTCTTTTCTCATGGTCTTGGTTCTCCCAGCTTCTTCATCGTAAGTCGATCTTAGCAGATAGCATGTCCACTTTCTTGAGTTGATGGACACCTCCTCCTCTCTTACGGGTAGAGTGCGTTCTTTTATTCCAACTTTGGTTAGATGCCATCTTCTCAACGAATGAAATAGCATTTTGAAGTGTAAGTGATAAGAAAGCTCCTCCAAAGAGCAGCGTCCATTGTCTCACGGTGCTAGCACTTAGCCCGTGCTAGAAGGTCTGCATATATAGCCAGTCCTCCATCCCATGATGAGGACATTGCTGCAATAAAATCCTGAAAGCGTTCCCATGCCTCGGGAATGACTCATCGTGTTGTTGCTAAAAAACTTAAAAATTTTCCCACGTTGTAGCATTGGTCATCCCTAACTATATAACTAGAAATATATATGGCATAAACATTATTATAAGACTAGGTAGAAAATAATATAAAGAATAATATAAATAAATAAATAACATAGGTTCTCTGCAAGAGGACAGATAATTATACCAATTGTAGCATTTTACCTAGAGTATTTACTGGAACATCATTTATATTCTACCACTGGGAAGGCTATCTATAACTAAAATATCATAGTATTAATAACTCCTCTATACTATGAAATAGTAATAAACCAATAATGAATAAGCTTATACTCAATAACAGGGTTAAGTCATAAATAAAGATAAATATAAATATAATAAGATATATATATGATAATAATGATAAATGCAGTGATCAAGCATCATAATGATAAGATAAATAGCCAATAGAGTATTCTAGTCTAAGAACTAACATAGAATAATATAAGGAAAACTTACTAATGAGTAACTATTATCATCACAAGTTATGGTTCACTATAATTAGTTCAAACATCTAGCTATCATTGTTAGCATCATTACTTCATGTCATACTTAAAGAATATCAAATAAGAAGGATCTAATAATAATATCTTCACCTTCGATGCGACACGATGGGGCGTCTCACCATTCACTATATGCGGAGGGAGGATTATAGAGGACTCAATAGGGTCAAGTCACCCTAGGATCTACCATGACTCAAAGATATAGCGAGAATTTGCAGATATAACATATCTACACCACGCACACATAAGTCATACCACCTATCTTACACGTTACAAGATAAGAGCTATACAATCTTAAGTATGAAATCCATAACAAATAACTAACTCTACTAGACATATTAAAGTAAACAATAAAAACGCGTTGCAATATAATAATTGATCTCCTTTCTAATCTACTACTATGTAGCTAATCTTTTACAGAACTAGAACTACCTACAAGAACTACTAGGGTTTGTGGCTCGGGATGACTTGATCTCGGAACTGGAATATCGCACTTGAATTAGGGTTTTTAGGTGGTCTTCCCCTCCTTATATAGCCCCATAGGATAAATCTGACCCTCTGGATCAAACGGACTTTATTGGATGGATGACCTTAGATTAGATCTTTGTGGTCGGTTGTAGGAAGATTTCTGCCGGACATGTGGCGGCGTGGGCGGGCGACCGCCCACCGTCGGGCGCCCATGCCCACCTTATCAGTGTGGGCCCCATCTTCGACGTGGCATCTTCTTTTGTCCTTTTAGGTCCCCGGAATTTATACTAATGCTTGTGAAGTCCTTTTCTTGTTTCTTTTATTTCTTCTCTTTTCTACTCTTTTCTAAGTCCATCCCGCAAAACGGGTATGCAATAAAACTCGTGGAACGCGTTGGACAAACCCACCTTCAGTGTTCTTGTTCTCTTTACTTTACATATTAATGGTAAAAAGTTGACGCTATCCACCATCAACAAAAAGTGAAATTGCGACAAGGATAGTCCCATTCTATATACTTGCCTTAAATATAGATCCTTCTTTCTTGTTCAAGCCTTCAAAGAACCCCTCGAGGATCCTAACCTTCAAAGAATTTCCTAATCTTCCACGTAATCGCTCACCGTCTACTTGATTCCAATCAGCAACACACAAACATATAGATCCAATCAAGCACAACAAACAAGGCTATAATTAAAACAGTACACCAATAGTGGAAGAACAATTTAAAAAGCTTATAAAACTAATCTACACATCACTATGATCACACGTGGCAGCAAAGATCACCGAAATGGTGGAGCTATAACGACGGTTATGATTTTAAACAAGATTTTCTATAATAAAATAATAGATTAAATCTAATCTCAAATTTCAAAAGTTGAAAAACATGTTTAATAATGGCATTAACATGTAGATCATGAAATTACAAACCTAACGCACTGAACGGATTGAATCTATTTAAACGATGATTTTATGTGCAAAAAATAAGATAGTGACAATTTGGTAACATCAGAACTCGAATTTTTGAATTAAAATAAATAAAACCTGATTTTAAACCGAGCAGGGGACTTTGGGCGTGAATATGAAAAAAGCCAGAGGCTCTTTAACAAATAAGCCCCCGAAGAGGTATCAAACATCCGGCGGTTGATTTGACCGGACGTGGTCGCGGATTAGAGCCCAAAGAGGTGCGGGAGAGCTCGCCGATGACAAATACCGCGGCGGCGATATGAACGGCAGGGAAATGAGCCCATCAAGCCAACAGGAATCGGCCCTATAGACCATGGTTTGGCCGCTAACCAAGACCAAAACGTTGAGAAAACAGGGGATCTCACCTAGCTCGGGAAATCGAGGACGGAGAAGGTTCGGGGGACGGCGGTGTGGCTCGATCCGTGGATGGCGGCGACCGCGGCGTTGACGATGCACTAGAGCAAGGCAAGATGAAATCAAGAGGAACCGCGACCGAGACTTTGCGGGGGACATCACAAAGCACGGCAACGCCGCTTTCTTTACGGTGTCTTTGGAACGCAGCGAAATGGCGGCAGAGCTCCGGCCGGCGGCGTTGCTAGGTTTCGGTCGCTCTTTGGGCATAAGGAAGGCGGCGACTAGGCGCAAGGGCTAGAAAAATGACGGTGGGGTGAGGTGTGAGGCGATCCGCTTTATATAAGTCGGATTGGCGTGGGGCATCACGCCAAAAACCTGGAAGTCGGCGCGGCGGTGGATTTCCTTCTCGCTGGCCGAGTCCGCCTCGGGCACGACGCGAGGAGGGCGACCACCTGTGGGCCAGGCACGCCGAGGAAGAGGAGTGGAGCAGCGGGCGCCTGTGTGTTGGGTACCTGGATGGGCCGGGGCTATCTTGGCGGCCCAAGAGCGGCGAAGGAAAGAGGGCTAACAGCGAGGCTATGCGGGATGGGCCTGTGGGGAGAGGAAGCGGCATGCTAGGCCCAGCGGATCTGGAGAGTCAAGGGGGGCGTCACGGTGCAATGGCAAAGGCCATTGGTTGGGGAGCTCCTACCCAGGGTTCAAAAATCTGGTGTGACACTTTATCCTCGGTTTATTCCCTGATTTTCCGGCGCTGTACATTAAGTGTTGAGGCGGCGTCCCCGTCGATGTAGGCGCCTATGGTGACTTCGTGAACTTCTGAGATTTGCCGTCCGCCCCTTCAAGGTGTTCATAGGGGTAGGGTTTGCATACGTGTGTTCATATAGGGTGAGGAGTGTGCGTGTGTTGAGCTTGAGCGTCTACGTTGTACTGTAATCTCAAAAAAAAATGTGAGGGGAAGAAGGTTGTCGGTTCCAGATAGAGAGAAGGAGGGAGCATGCTTGGGCCTTCAGGCTGAAAAATGAGAATGGAAAGATTTTCATTTCTCTTGCTTTCCTTTTGTTTTCAAACCTTTCAATTAGCTTTTCAAATGAGAATTTGTAAATTCCTTTTCATTTCTTTTAGAAATTTTCAAAATAAATTGAAACTCTCTTGCATATACTTTTCAATATATTCATTTTCCTTTCTTTCTAAAATGTTTTTAATTCAATTTTCTAAAAGAGCATTCCAAAAGCAAAATTTCAAATAAAATTTTGAATCCATTTTGATCTTTGGTAAAACCACTCAATACAAAACCTCAATGCCAGCATGAATGAGCAAACATGTTGCTAGTTCCTATGATAGATTTTAATTTAATGAAAATTCTATTTCTCCTATATTTCATGAGAACAAATATTCATGAAACAGAAAATGTTTTCTTGTATTTAAAGGAGCAAATTTGAAGGTTTTGCCTCTCTCGCATTTATTCAGGAAGTTTCAGAATGCCGACTTCTCTAAAAAAAAAAAAACAGCCACAGCAGGCTGCTCCTTCACCAGATTCTAGTGGTGAACCATCGTCCTCTGGAACAATGAAAGGCGACAAGAACGAAATGTCCTAAGGCTCATTATATATCATCAGTTCACAACATCTCACGCATACTATTCTTATGCACTGGAAGAAATGGATGTATGAGATGACTACTTGTATCATAAGAGGGAATGTAAATATATGCTAGCATAGCCTTTCTAGAGCTGCAAATTACGAAAGGCTACAGAAGGAACATGGTTCAAATCTGTCAGCCTCTGCTGTTCTGCTGTTTTCTGTTCTTTTCTACGACAGTCAGGTAGATGATGTTTGGCTCATGAACATACCAATCCACTTTTTTATATTTGCATCGTTATTTAGTGAAGTTATATGTAAATCCCGCCATATTTTTATCATAGATAACGTAAATTCTGTCACGAGTCGACGAGTAGGACCCATAATCTACATAATGCGCAGAATTGGAAGCGCGCTTCTTTACCGGCGTAGATGCAGCAGCCCAGTTACATCCACGTGAAGGCATCACCACTGTCATTCATTTTGCAACGGCATCTAAACCATGAATCCGCACTTTACACCTATAAAACCCAGCAACGTCCATTCAGCTACACGTCTATTTTATTCATTCCATCAGCTCAAAAAATTTTATTCATTCCACCCATCTTTGACCATGAACCCATGTAATCCAAAAAAACTGAAATTATTATTAAATCTAAAGCATAGATGAAAACGTGTTTACGATTATGTCCCATTATTGTTATTTTACTTCCAGGAATTTTATGGTGTGGCTAACAATTTATTTCCATTAAGATTAAGGAGAAAGGTTTGGCGAGGTGCGAGGAGAAAAAGAATATGTATGGACCATATATGGGTTAAAAATATGTAGCCATAATTGTGGCAAGAAACTTAAACATTAACCTAAAACTGCAGCCTTCCTTTGGTATATAATTTGTGGTATTAAACCTTTTCTGTTGGGTGTTCCGTTGACCATATGACTAACAAAGATGCAGCAGAAGATAGGCGAAACGGCAATAATTTTACAACGTCTCTCTTTGCATTCTATTTGCCTGCATTTTACAAGGGGAGGCAGTTCTCTCCTGGAAGTTTCATGACCGATTTACGGACTCCAGAACTTCACAATCATTGAAAATATTTATAAGGGCGGTTTGGATCTGTGACGATTTCATTGATCCAACATACAAATTATTTCTGAACCACAATTATTTAAAGTTCTAAAACCAACCAGCAAGAATATAAACAATCGGGGGCCCCACTGTAACCACCCATCTGCCCATGATTTTTCGATTTTTTTTTTTTTTTTTTTTATAAACATGGCCCTTGGACTTTGAGGAGCCCTGAAACCTCCTCTGTTTGAAGCCTTCCCCTCCACCACATGCCATAACTTGCTGGATCCCCCATCCTGTATACAATCCCAGTTGAGGTACTTTACAGGACCTTAAGCTTGGTTCAAGTCAAAAGTGGTCAACTATAAGTTCCTTAACTTTTCCAAAGATCTAATCTTGTTTAGGATTGTTTCTCATCAAGATTAGTTTCTAAAATTTAGTTTCAAATTTGAGACATTCTGAACCTGGTTTTCCATGACCGGATGGTTTAAATAAAAAAGTGGTCAGCCACAAGTTTCATGCTTTTCAGGATCTACAGATTCTTATTTGAGTTTTTTAATCAGGGTCATTTGAAAAATTTCATTTAAAATTTAAACATTCAAACCACACAT